>JAUESO010000610.1:3600000-4200000 GCA_030914385.1 Drosophila antonietae | reverse complement strand
GGCCATCGTAAAACATCGCTCAATCAGCAACGAACCAGCATTGGCTGACTCTCTTTTCATTCACTCAATGGCGGCTTTCTTCTGACAGCTACAGCAGCTGTTGTAATTAAAATAGATTAAACTTATTTATTATGTCTCGCTCTCAATGAAATGTCTAAATTTTTAAAACAGATAGCCCAATGGTGAGCAGAAGCTATTTTAATGCTGCGAAACTATGAAAACTCTTTATTAGACTCTTCATTAGTGCTGCATTCGATTTTATAGTTGTTTTTTAGCTAGAGGACTTGCCAAAAATAAAGCTCGATCAATGTAAAACTATTCGAAATGCATTTCCCACGCTGTGCGCTGAAAATGCATTTCTGGGTTACACATTGAAAATGATCGGATCAAATGCATGCCGAAAACTTTCTCTACTGTGTTGTAGGTGTTGGCAAACACTTGTTGCCTTGCGCCAAGCCAGACACTTGGTGGGTAAAAGTTAGTTGTTGTTGTTGCTATGTGCCTACCAAACACACACACACAGACAGGCACACATAGTCCCATGTAGCTGAAACAAGTGGCAAATGCTTATTAACATATCAGAAAAAAGAGACTCAGAGACTCCCAACTCATGCACATTAACTTGTTGGACTAACGAGCTGCTCCATTTAGGTTTGTAACAATTCGTTATGGGCCTCAGCGTTATTTTATTTTTTTGTATTTTCGACAAACAACATACAGCCCCGAAACTCATCAGGCAGGCAGGCGTACCATTACTGGGTAGCCCCATCAGCAGCAGCAGCAGCAGCAACAGCAGCAGCATCATCATCAAAATTCGTCGTCTTCGTGGTCTTGACGTGCTCACAGCTATCGCTTATCACAATCAGTGATAATTTTAACAGTAATCAACCTGTCCAGACCAAAATGCGTCGTCTTCGTACCAAGCGGACGCTGGGACTGACTGGCGGACCGACTGGCCTGAGCCGAGCTGAGCTGAGCTGTGCTGCGCTGACTGACAGGCATTGGGTTATGTCTGCAGTCTTTGGACAGGTTGTCGGTGCTTCTCATTCAGTCTCAATGCTGCCCTCAGCTGCGCAGCAGCTTCTTCTTCATTGTGTATAATTTTCAGTGAAATTGTTTAAATTTCGTTTTAATTTAATGATGCCGCCATCAGGGGGCGAGCGCCAGTTGAAAAAAAAAAAAAAATTATATATATAAGAGTAAAAATCAACAAAAAACTTCAACTAAAATAAACAATATGAAAAATGTTGCGTTTTGGCAAAACGCAGAGCGCAAGCGAATGGGAAAAAATTATCAAAAGCTGCCGCTAAAATGTATGCGTTTGATCTTTTGGCCAAGTGTAGAGATGATACCTTGGCAGCTCTTTTTGTTACCTGCTGCTGCGGCTGGGGCTGGGGCTGTTGGTCAACTTGTTAACAAGCGGCCAAAGCCAACGCGGTTTTCATGTTTCGCTACCCTTCTTCGCTGTTTTTTTTTTTCCTGTTTCTCTCCCACTGTATACATTATATATATATTTATGGTCTTAGATTTGGGTCTTTAACTGACAATGTGTTGTCGTTATTGTTGTTGTATATTAATTTTATTGTCTTTGGCGTTAGCATTGACAATGTTCGCAACAATGTGGGAACTTATTTCGATATTGGAAGCCCAGTTCGTTGCCTAAGTCATTTGATTTGTGTGCCACAAATCGAGAAATCTAAACTAATCGCTACCGAACTGAACACGCCTACAAGCTGCGGTACCTGCTTTGCCCTTTTAATTACCACACGCCGCGTCAGCTAAATTATATTTCCTGTTCTCAAAAACTCAGCGCCTTTTCACAAATAACAACAACAAAAACAACTTTTTTTATTTGATTTAAGCCGCAGTCAACAGCAACAGCAACAGCAACAAAGGCAAAGCACAACAGCTGCCACGCCCGCAAACGGCTATCAGCTTTTGGCTCTCAGCGTAAAATGTAGCAACTTTATTGCCTTCAACGGGCGTGCATATTAAATTAATAAAGTATCAAACGCAGGAGCGCAAAACCCAAGCATTAATTCAAATATAGAAACCAAGTCAGCAGAGCCTGGGCCCAAAACAATTCAATAAAACTTGAATGAATATACAAATTGTAACTGAATATGATTAAAAGTTCAACTAACTCTCAGTTCAATGAAATATTAATGTGAAAGATATTAAATTATAAATATCAACTTGTTGTAAAGAACTGATCAATAAATAGCTCTTAACTCTTATTCACTTTCATTATTTGTTGCCATAAAACCACAAACATCTTAATCCATTTCACCTATTACTATTCTCCCCATAGAAACCAAAAGTTATTCAAATACAATCATAAAATGACACAACATGGATAATTAAATCTCGCGAAAAAAAAAATGAAACGTAGCAAATTAGTCGAAGTTTAGCTCTTTCGGTGGCCCATTTCTGGGGGCCTGCAGTTCAAATTTGCACACATATTGTTTTGTCAGGTTTTTATTGGCCAACATGGGCCATAAAGCTACTCAAGTAGTATTTTTGCGATAAAATACAACAGCCGAGCGCTGGCCAGAACACAGAACAGACAACAGGCGATAGCAGACGCATTGGATAAAGAGAAGCCTGGGACAAGCATCGCCAGATAGCACAGCAGAGAGCAAAAAAAAAAAAAAAAAAACCAAAGGCAGGCGACAAAGCAACAACAACAACAGCTAGGCAACAACAAACCAAACAACAGCCAAGTGAAGCACTTTAGCTGATGTTGTTGACTGTGGACCGGCAAGGTAAAGTAACTTGTAAAGCTTGGGATCGCGACTGAGCTGGCGACTGCGACTGCGGCATCGCGGCTGCGGGGGCCATTGCATCTTGTACGGATAATTGGCGGCCATGCAGCTGCCGTTGTGTCTGCCACGAAGCCAGTGCAATGCCATTTGACCATAAACGAGCTGAAATTTGTTAAACTGCAGCGGCAGCGGCAGCCGATGCAGCGCAACCACATCGTCAAGTGCGCAGGGCAGCATTTGGATAATGTACGTGGCCGTCGTCAAGTGGCTGGCCGCGGTCAAGGGCCAAGCTGTGTGAAAAGCATTTCTAGTCAAGCTGCCCGCAATATTTTCTATCATCGTTTATTCGACAATCGATCCCGAAAACGGCAGCAAGTGCCAGAGCCATAGAGCTGAAGAGTAACCACAGATGCTATGGCATCAGAAGCTGTTTCCTGCCAATGAGCGCACAACGCGATAAAGTTACGATTTATTAGCGAAGCTGTGCTTAAAATCAATTATGCCGGAATGTGGAACGATCGAACACCCAAGCAGGGGCCAAAAAAAAAAAGCCTGAGTTGAAGCAAAAAAAAGCCAACCAGAGCGACAACAGAACACAGAACCAGCATCAATGAGTGGAGCAGATCGGGGATCGTGGACCAATACGGCCGTGTCAAGAAAGCGCGAGATTATGCAACGTGAAACACTTTGCCCGGCACAGAGAGCACCAGAGCAGAAGCTGAGACAAAAACAACAACAATAAAAAAAATGGTAGCCTAACCCAGGCATAACCTCTACTTAGCTCGCCAGGTCCGAGTGGTCTTCCAGTTGCTGTTCTGTTGTCTTTGGATGATAAATTAAAAGCCTAACTTGACAATCACTTAAGCATAGTTTGTAAGGCGTCCTCATAGATTTAAGCCATTGCTGCTGCCATGCGCTTAAGTTGCTCCCTGTCGTTTCAGTTGTTCTTGTTGTTGTTGTTGTTGTCGTTGTCTCACCAAGGAGCAACCCTCAACAACAACAACAACGACGAGGACGTGAACACGTTCCTATTAGTGGCGAAAGATCAGCGAAAAATAGAACGGCGGTTCATTAAAATGAGAATAAACTGGAGTCTAAAGTCTAGAGGCTATCCGACTCGCCTGCCTACCTGGCAGCCCAAGGAGTCGCCGCCGACGCCGACGCCACAAAGTTTAAGAATAATGATAGCGGTATTCTTGAGCTATTGTAAGCCAAGCAGCAACAGCTACAGCTACAGCTACAGCAGCAGCAGCAGCTTAACACAGGGCAACATGCACCAGCCAGAGCCCCGCCAGTGCCCGGATGAGTGTTCACTTTCGCGCCTGCTCTTTTAAACTGTGAACATACAAATTCACTCAGCGTTGATATCAGAACCAACCTTAACAACAACTGCAACAACGAGCCTAAATATTGAATAGTTGTTATTGAAATACCCTTACAAAGTACAAATTCAATAACCAAGCATAATTTTAGAATGGGAATGAAGCGACGACTTGTTGAATTTTATTTGATAATTTTACTTGAAATTTCATTAAAGCTTGGCATACAATTTATTTTCATATAATTTACTATTACAAATTCATATTCCAATTTTCATATACTCAATTTTAAATTCCATTCTAATTTATATTCTTATTTGTTTTTATTTCTTTGGTCAATTTCTAAACTAAATTCAAAATCCTCTTTACAACTCTTTCAACTCGAACTCATTCACTGTTTCATATTGCCCAATTAAAGTGAGAGCAGTAAAACAGACGCTGCCAAAGCCTGCGCTGAGTTGGGGGCGTTGCAGCTGCTTTTGGGGCGGGCATCGAAAACAAGTTGGCCGCATATTTTGTTCGAGTTCAAAGTTCAGCCACGATCAGGCAGCCAGTCAGCCAGCCAGCCAGCCAGGCAGTCAGGCATTTGAACAAGTCCAGTTCAGCCATGCAGCTCAGTACAGCTTCAGTCGCAGTCTTAGTTCTGCTTGCTAGTGGCAGCTACTTGGCCACTTGTCGCTGCGAGTGGCACGTCACCAGCTCCAAGTTGCAAGTTGCAAGTTGCGAGTTGCGAGTTGCCAGTTGCGAGTCTCGAGTTGGCAGACTCGCGTCTCTCTCATAGCAGCCTGTCATTGTCACCGCCTGCGACGACGTCGTCTGACATTTGCCTATAAACAGCGAATCGTATATAGAAAATGCATTTGTTGCCAGCGCTGGCCGGTGTACCGCCTCGTACTCGTACTCGTATTCGTATTCGTACTCTCGTCGTACTCGTTGTATTGTTGCCACATATTTCAAGTGTCAAACGAGCAAATTGCATACCATGTTCCTGTTTCGATACCGAAAGTCTATTTACATGTTCTTGTAGGCGTACTTAAGATCGCTGAAATGCCACAGCGAACGAGCAATTTCACAAGGAGGAGGCAACTGCTGCTGCTGCTGCTGCTGCTGCTGCTACGACTCCTGCCAATTTGCTTACGGCTACTCCAAAGCTGCAGAACCCAAACAATTGGCAGTTGTTGCTAGGAATTTTTGAAAATTGTCGCCATGATTTAAGATTCTTCTTCAGCTTTAATGCCCAGCTGCCGTCGTAGTTCTGTATATGTATGTGTGTGTGTGTGTGTGGTTGTGTACCTGTTGCCGTTTTGGCCAAGCTGTTCTACCGCATTAACCAAACCATTTACCATAACGAAATCAACTAGAACTATGCGCCGCTCCAAGAAGAGAAATTTTTATGGCTTTACGCATATTAAAGTGAGTGCGCGCGAGCTAAGAGAAATGGTAAACAATCCAACAGATGAACTCGATTAATCATAAACCAGCAACCAGAAACCGAGTGGTTCAAAGCGCACCGCTCCGCCCCACACGGCATCAACTCTAGCCACATGACACTCACTGGCTGGCCTCTCTTTCACTCCCTCATCTTCCACTCTCTCCCTCTCTCTCTCTCTCTCTCTCTCTCTTAGTCTTTCTCTTTTTCATTTCCTATATTACATTTCTTTCTTTTTTAATTTCCTACTTGTTTTGCCTAATTTTATGCAGCCTCAAGGATTGCAGCCCAGTCCATTGACTATCCGCCATATGCTGTTTGAATATTCCATGAGCTGCACAAATTAAAAACATCGCCGCCCCAGGAGCAGCTCAGACAGAAGCTGTAGCTACTACACATAGTACAAGCCACTTGATTAATTTAGCCCGCACAATGATTAAGTACTTTTGCGCATCTATCAAAAGGCCGACAACGAGGGCAGGAAGAAGAAAGGAACTCTCAATGATTCTGAATGAACCCTCGACCCTCACCGAGTCAGCTGTGCACTGCATCGCAAATTGCAGTTGCTCAGAGAGGGAGAGAGAGAGAGAGATACAGTTGAAATAGTTGAAGCTTATAATTTTGTATTCTCTTTACCATTTCGAATTACGAATACAATTTAGTGCATTTTATGCTGGATCAGCTTTTTATGGCCGTCACATATTTACATAAAACTGACAACACACCCCGCCTGATGCAACCCTTTAGGTGCTGGGCAAACGTTTATGCGAGCGACGTTTTCCTGATATATTTAATATTGAATATATGATATTTGAGTATTAATATTTATTTATATAGATTTTATAATTAAAGAGTATCCGGAGGAATTGAAGCTCTCATCTCTTAGTATCGCTAGAACTTCAAAAGATAAATGGATATTATTTCATCTTTAAATTCATTGATCTTATGAGCAGGAGGCATTATGATGTATATTACCTATGATCCTACCTCTAATTGTTAATTAAAACGTGAATCTCAAATAGCCCTCGAAATATATAGTCTATTCTATTCTCTTGCAGTCTCTTCTCTTCTCTTCTCTTCTATTCTTTATTCTCGATCTATACTCTTTAACATCCATTCAGTAACTCTATCTATAATATAATTTCTCGTTCTACGTATATCACTCAATATCCAAAATATCCTTCACGTATAAACATGCTCATTACGATGGAGGACGTCCTCTGTCTGGTTAGCCTGCCTACCTGTTGGCAGCCCACTCGACATGAAAATTATAATTAATGAGCCACGAGCTATGCGCGCGTCAGAAGGTGAAAAGTTTGCCTACGAGCCGTTTCAATTAAGCGTAAAAAGTTTCAGCCCTGAGTCCAGGACTGCGCCAGCCGGCTGGCCATATTGCATCGATGAGGGTTGGGATTATTTGGACGCGTGCTCGACGTGGGCTTTTGTCTCGCTTACCTGACTGTTTAACCGATGGGCTGCGCCCATCCGGGCACATCCTTTGCCCAACACAATAACGAAGATACCATTAAAAACAACAAAAACAATAGCAACACCAGCAGGACTTGCTGCTGTGTGTGTATGGCTGGGTGTGCGTGTGTGTGTGGGTGTGGGTGTGGGTGTGGGTGTGAGTCACGTGACGCATTCACGTTCGCTACGGATTTCTGCCTAGCTGGTTGCATTAACGGCGCACTGCACGCGTTCATGGGCTGGTCGTCTACGTTCACGTCACGCAACATGCAAAGAGCTCCCTCTGCTTCCCCACTTCCCCCTTCTCTGTACCCAACACTCTTCCACCCGCTCCCAGCAGCTGTTGCCCGCCCTGTACGTACGTACGCTGCATGCACCGTCTGGCGTCTGCTGCCATACATTAAAATTAATAATAAACGATTTCTGTGTAATAACAATAATTTTACCAAAAAATTTAGTGCCTGCGCGATGTTTGGCTGCGTTTTGCTTCAGTTGATTTTTCTTCCACTCACCCCCTCTCTCTCTCTCTCTCTCTCTCCATCACGCTCTCTTTCTTTCATACAGATGAAGCTGCCTCTGGAGTTTGGAGCTGGAAAAATGGGCGTGGGTGCAAATGGCAAACATTCGAACACGCAATGGGGCAGAATGGTAGGTAAAACTGCCTTAGAGTTTATGACGTGGGCGTTTCAATTAAATTGGTGACCAAACGTGCGGCGGGAGGGCAGAGAGAGAGAGAGAGAGAGAAAGAGCATACAGCAAACAGCAGGAAGCTCTGCGACAGACATAAAACATTTAAAGACCAAGAAACGAATGAAAATTGATGAAGAAGTTTGTTTTGAATTCGCTTGTCTATTTGAGTTTTTTTTGTGCTCAAATCTAATGTTAACAGTTAACAGACCGGAGCTAAAATGCTAAACGATTTTCTTGTTTTTATTGACAAATATTTATATTAAAATAATAAATATATAGAAACAAATTATTATCCAATAGCTTTGTCAAAAAATTACGAGCCTGGCAACTGACTTGTTTAATAAAAAATTATAATTTATTTTTCTTCAATTTAAATATTATCAAGTTGCCAAAATGGCGTTTATCTGTCGAATAACCTGATCTAAAAAACGAGAAACCAGAACTGTTAGGGAGAAAAATACATATAAAATAAAAAATACATTATAAACAACAATTCAAATATTCAAGCAAAATGAGCTTGGGGTATTCATATTGTTGAGGTGAACTGACCATAAAATGAAAGCGAAAAATTTCCATTAAAATGTGAGTTTGTCAGTGAGCTTGATCCTTTATGATACCCTGAACCCATTGTTAACATTATTTTCTAACAAAGGAAAAATTAGCAAAATAAACAAACTAAAATAAACATACTTTTCATAAACGTAAGTTTCTATACATTTTATATTTTGGCATTTTCAAGAAATATAAATAATCATCAATCAAAAATCTATTGCATTTGCAATAAGTTTCCATATGAAAGGCCAACACCTACATTTTCATTATCTATCAGAAGAAGCCGCAAAAGACTTAAGAACATATGAACTTTGCACTTACGTAAGCGCTTCATTTAACTAACATCTAAATATTGAATAAAATTCGCACAAGCATTTACAAATTAAATAAATTATAAGAAATAGACAACAAAAAATGTATAATTAATTGTGAAAACAATAAAACAAAATAAACTTGAAAACAATTTTTAATTTTATTAACAATTTAAATTAAAACTGAAATAACTCAATCTTAAGCAACATCAAATCATCATCAATTGTAATTTGTTACAGTTTCCATCTCAATATTATCTAAATTCCCTACACTTGCACTACTTTATATTTTAATGCTACAAAACAAAAGATAGTCAAAGAAGATTTGACCTAAACAAGCTGCATTTCTTATAGTAATCATATCGATTTCGTTGGCCAGTTCCATTGTCTGGGCATCAAAATTAATTTTCCACACCAAATCTAAATTGCTGATCAACTCATCTCAGTTAGATTTGTTTCAGTTTAACATTTTTCTCAACCAAACAAGATCTTTACATGCCGCTGATCGTGTTTGGCTCAATATCCCAGATAAATATACGAAACTATTCGATAATTACGCCGCCTGCCTGTAAACTGTAACCAATAAAAATCATCAAATTTCGTTACACATTCGCCGCGGAGCTTCATTAAATAACAATCAACGGTCCGAGAAACGAGCAGACAAAAATATTAAATTGATAAAGAAAAAAAAAATGAGAAGAAATTAAAATACAAATGCGTTCGAACAATTCAAAGAGACAAAAGCCCGCTTCAATGGGAAGTCCAACTAAAAAGCGATGACTGTCACTTTATAGGACCGTAAAAATTATACAAATTTTATGACAGGCCGGCGACAAAACTGATTGGGAAAACAAGTTGATCGGCGGCTGCTGCTGCTGTTGCTGTATAACTTAGTCAAATTAGACGCCATTTAAGATACAATACAAGTGTTGCTTTTGGCCATGAAACAAGATGCGGCAACAAACTAGACCGCGACTCCATTGTGACAAAAAAAAGTAGAGCCGAACACCTGATTCGTTGTTGTCAACGCTGCCAGCAGGGCGGGTTAGCTACGATAGTTATGTATGTATATAACTCTCGGCACGATGGCGACAAGTGTGCAGCTCTCGGCTGTCGGTAGACTCCAACTAATTAAAATCGAGTGGCCTCTAGCGACTGTCGGCTGACATGTTTATAGCTACGCTTTATGGGCTCCAAAGTGCGACGACTTTGTTGCCAAAAAAACACAGCGAGAGAGAGAGAGAGAGAGAGGGGGACAGAGAGACAAAGAGGAGATGCTGCATAGCATCTTTTGAAAATGATTTTGTCAAATGCTTAAATGTGCGCAGGACGCTTAAATTGAAGCTCGAGCGCGTGTTCGTTAAATGCCAACTTAACGCAAATATTGACCCTCGAAAACGAGACGACAGAAAAAACAAGAAGAAAAAACAGCGGAAAAAAATAATGCAAATATAAATAAAAATATAAATAAACTCTTAGAATTTATGGCACTTTGAGCCACAGTCGTGGCGTAGCCAGAGCTCTTATTTATTTTATGAGCCCTCACAAAAAAAAAAAAAATGCTCACACACAGAGAGACAATTTGCATGCTGGCAGTTTGTTGAGCCGACTTTTTGGAAAGAAACACGAAATTGTCATTAGGCGCCCGAAAATGATTTCAGCACCAGAAATGTTGATATGATTATTTCACGATGTTTTTTTTTTTGGTTTTTGGGTAGCAGAATTCATTTGCAAGCGCCATTGACAATTTGTGTTACGATTTTAAATTAGGCACCCCGACAGGTTTGGCAGCCTCGTTGAACTCGTTTAGAATTTATACAATGATCTCTCTTTCTCCGGCCGGCCGGGCTAATTTGTGTAAAACCTAAATTTACAAGGCCTGCACACACACACACACACACTCACGAGTGTGAGTACACAAAATGGCCGCTCGCTGCTTTTGCGCTCGCTTTATGGGGCCGACACATGCCAATTGCGCATCTCACGAGTGTTTGTGTTTGCGTGTATGTGTGTGTGTGTGAAGGCATCTCCACACGCAATGCGAGGCAGAGTCTAGGGGGGAGTTGTACCCAGCATGGTGGGTGCAGCGATTTTTAATGAGCTGGTAAATAATGCTAGCTGCCTGAGACTCTCCATGGCCACACTACACCTGACTAGCACTTAACCCATTGCTAAAGCGAAAGAGCGAGGTTGAATACAGTTTCTCTTTGGCAATTTATGCATTTCAATCATTGTCACTTGATTACTCCTGAATAAGCTAAAGCTCTACGAAAGATATCTTCTTGGTGTCTTAAGTCTTTGCTTCCAGTTTTCTTTCTCCTAGCTCAATTGGATTTTAGCTTTAGCTAACTCTGCTTTAGCTTCTCCAACTTCTCTTAATTTATCTCCATTTATTTCCATCTTTTCGCAGCACTACAAAACAACACATTGCTAAAAAAAAAATTTCAATCTTCTAGCACATTTTGCTCACTTTTCACATCTAATGCTTGGCATTTATATGCATAAACCTACACAGCATTAATCAGGCAACTGCGCTAAAAGAAATTTCCAGCCATGGACCAATAAACAAATGTGGCAAATTTTACATCATCAATGGGTTAATGCTGTGCACTTGGCAGCCTAGACTAGAGCGCGTACAGAGAACTGGTGCCTGGTTGCAGCAGACATGCAAAGTTTGTCTCAAACTCGAGTTGCATTTCATGGCTCGTGGACACACAGTGGACAGTGGACAGTGGACATTGGACAGTGGTGGTCAGTTAGTCCCCGTGGCCCGTGTCTGGTGGCAGCTTCTTCTCGTTTTTGGCCTGATAAAGTTATTGTCGCACCGCGGAGACATTTAATAAATGGTGCAGGCATTAGACCGACGACTGGTTGCATGTTGCATGCGGCCGACGAGCAGCAGCACAGAGAGCGAGCGATATGATACGAGTGCGAGTCCATGTTGCAGGCATAATGAGTGAGTAGCAGCCGTTGCAATGAGACGCTACGGACAGTTGTCAACATAATTTAGGCGCATGCAAAATGCTCGAAGAGATTGTGCCACAGGCCCCCTTCGGATCGAGAGCTGGGCCGTTGGCTCCTCTCACTCTCTCTCTCTCTCTCTCTCTGGCTGTCTCTGTCTCGGACTGTGGTCGCAGATGTGGGTAACATAAGTGCGAAGCACACTTTATTGTCACACAAATGCCATATTTTCTCATTACGATCGGACATGATGCATGTGGAATGCCGGCAGCGGGCACGCAACACGAGGCATGCCGCATGCGGCAAATATCGAAATAATTAAATCCGTCAAGTGTTGGCAACCTGTCAGGCCCAGCCGCCAGCCGCCAGTGTTCTAGGCAGATAGCAGAGACAAACTGACGGAAAATAAAAAATAAAAGCATAGTAGGGAAAACTCAAGTATCGCACATTGTCGCAAAAACTGGCCCGATCTTGTTTATGTGAGCATGTTGCACATAAAGCAGGCCAGAGATGCGAGAGAGCTGCAAGTTGCAAGTAAAATGTTGAACGCTGAACACTGAATGTTGAATGTTGAATGCAAAATACCGATACCGAGGACACTCAACACGTTTCTGCCACAGTGTTCGCATTCGGTGTATGAGAAGTTTATTTGGCACCTGAAGATGATAATCGGTTACAAATTAATTGCAACTATGTTGACATTGTCTGTGGCAAAGAGAGAGAGAGAGAGAGCGAGAATCTGAGAAGAACTCTGCTGCGCCCGAGCAGGCTCACCTCAATTTATATAGACAGTTGCCAACTGTAAATAAATAAAATTGTCAACGGGCTGCACTTGAGCCTGAGTCTTCAGTTCGCCTGCTCAAGGAACCAACCAAGTCAACCAACCAAGCCAACCAGCCAGCCAGCCAGCCAGCCAACCAGATGCCTCGTGGGGGCTAAGTGAAAAGCTGCCGCAGATTGCTTAACGCTGATTGCGTTGCTCTTAAATTGTGCTGCCAACTTTTGAAAAATCTGCAAATTTACACAGAAATCTTTTTCGGGAACGTACTGCCCTGCGGCCAAGCCCGGAGTCTGGCCGCAGTACGCATAATGTTTCCCTTGACAGCTTTGGCGGGGGCCAGAGACACAACTAAAAAAAAAAAAAAAAAAAAAAATTCTGGAGCAAGTGGACGACGGCGACGATGCTGGCGTTGTGGCATGCGTAAATTGGATTAATGCATTTGATTCGCCCCGATTCAGAGTGAAGGAGACAGAGGCAGAACCAATGAGATGGGGAGTGTGGAGGAGGGTGAGACGCCATGCAAACGTTCAAGTCAAGTCTCTGCAGTCTGATTGTTGACAATAGTGTCTGAAGGTGGGGGTCGATCGCATTGTTCCAATTTGGCACGCATATAGAGGCGCGATTGTCTTCATGTTGTTGCCGGGCATTATGCCATGTTGTAGCAACTTGTTGCTGCTGCCGCACAGGTGATATATCAGACAAGTGACGACGGGCGGTACACGCATCACCTCCCCTATCCACTTGCCGTTATAGCTGCCGTTTCCTTCCTTCCATCGGCCAACGATGACGTGCGGCGATAATGGAGCTCTGACTGAGAGAGCGCAAGGAATGTTGACGTCTCGACGGCCGGCCGGAGGTGTGCTGCTGCTTGTGGGTGTAGATTGTTGCTTGTAGGTGTCTTGTCTGGGCGTTTGTTATTTCTGTTGTCTTGATGCTGCACCAGCAACGAGCGACAGAGGTCAAGGATGTGCGCGAACAAAATGTTGCCTGCTTAAGTGATGATCAACGAAAAACATGAAGATCACATGGATTGGCATTTGGCAGCTGCAATGGGGTAAGAGCAATGGATAGCTTGATTCAACTTAAATGCATTGAATTACATTTGAAATAGCTCTATTTGGAATGTGTAGTGTAGTTAATTTTTTTATTAAATGTTATATTAGATTAAGTTAACTGATTGCTCTATTAACTAATCATAGCAAATGTAATATATGCATTTGTTGAAGTAATTTTATTTATATAGCGGCTTATATATGGTTAGAGAATGGTTTGAAGCGGTTTACTAGGCAGATTCTTTTCTTGCACTTTATATATATATACATATATAACTCTTAGAAAAGTATTAATATAAAGAATTTTTAAAAATATGTTTCATATAAATATATGCCATTTATATATAATATATGTTCTTTATAGTTATATTTACATATTTGTTTGCCTTTCACTGTGTCTATTTGTCTGCCTGTCTATCTGTCTCCATATCGTTCACTATGTCTTTATATCTCTCTTGTCTTGTCTCTCTCTATCTGTCTATATCTCTCTCATTTTTAGTGGCAGTCTGTTTACACTTTCACTCTCTATATATTTTTTTCACATTAAACATGCCATTACGAAGCTCTAACCTACATATGCAGCTTCCACATTGCTCTCATGCTTACTCTCCTTTTTTTGGCTCTCCCTCTTTCGGGCCTCTCTCCTTTAATATATATACATAATCAAAATATATAATTGCATAACTCCAACCCACATCAACTAACCCTCCGGCCACACTGCTCTCATCCTCACTTTACACTCCTTAAAATTCATTAGTCACCTGCTCATTAAACAAAAATTCCCATCATATTTGCCATATTTTCCACACTTTGGCCAAATATGCTGCGCGTTGAGTCCCCACAGACAATATAGCGCGAATGCACTGCACATGGAGTGGGCAGAGGATAGCCATTGGCGGTGGTGGCTAAAGAAATCCACGTCATATTTTGCACAGTTATGTGCGCCTTATTAGCACATCATTTAAGCGAGTTACTCGACACTTCTGGTGTCCCGGACAAGAGACGATCATGCGCTGTCCACTTGCGAGCACTTGGCCTCTTCCTGCTCATTAAATTTGAAAATATAGCCGCCGTTGTCATATAAATCTTGTTTCCATCAATATTGACCTGTCAATGTCGCCACAATGTTGTCCTCTTCGCCATCGCCATCGCCATCGCCATCGCCGTTGCCATCGTCGTCGTTTCGAGCCCTTTTGGCCAGCGCGTATCAAAAATTCAATATAATCACACCATACGCATCTCTTAAGCCGTCGCCCGGTGTTGGCAATTATTTTTGATTTTTTGCGATTTTTGCGCCCAAGTCCGAGTTCGTACAGCCAAAGCGACGCACTTGGCCATTGTACACTTGCCCAGGCACTTGGCCAGCCGCAACCACCTTCGTTATGCGTAGCAGCTAGAGATGAGCGCGTGTCGTGATTTATCGAATGGCCTTTTAATAGAGCTAACGGAATTATGCTAACTGAAGTGTCTATGAGGAATATATATGATATCTGTGTTATGTGATTTGAATTCTGCCTGATATCTAGATCATGTTTTATAATATGATTGCTATTATGAATAATCTGTATCTATTTCTTATGTGGGTATTTCAGGGATATTTTTTAAAGAAATGGAAAATAAATTTATATTCTTAAGAAACTTTTTTGCTAGGTATATTAAATGGTAAAGTAAATGCCAATACAAAATCTGATATAAAACGTGCCTTACATATTATTACTACTATAGATTAGACTTGCTTATTATGAGTTTCAATCTCAGTGTTGCTTCCACAACACATATAAAGTCAAAGCTCATCGCTAGCTTCGAGCTGTCAATAAGCAAACTCAACTGCAAATGCAGCGCAGACCTTGGCCAGTTACGCTTGTGCCTATTAGTCCAGCAAGACAGGGACAGGCACAGACAAAGAGAGAGAGAGAGAGAGAGAGAGAGAGAGAGAGAGAGATGGTAAGCGAGTGAGCGAAAGGGTGTCCACTTGGCGTGTCCCCCCATTGATGTGTCAGCGCGTATGTTCTTTTATGTCATCATTTCACAGCTAAGTGGCAGCAGCTACCGGCACGGATTTGACTCTGGCAAGTGTAAATTCAAATGCTGCTGTTGCAGCTGGTACTGCCCAGGATTGGGTTTGACTTGTGTTTTGGGGGCACTCGGCGCACACTTGGACTGATACAATTCAATTTCATTCGGCTCAGCCAAATGCCAGCCAATTAGATTTTTCACGCTCCACAGTAAACACAGAGCGCAAGAAAAGTAAAGAAAAACAACAAAATCTGCGCCTAATTGACATTTTCAGCGCAAGAATTTATTGTGCCCAGAGCGTACATAAGTTATTCCCTTTGGAAATGAATACATACGATGCTGACATGGACACGAGAGTCACCGTCGAGTTATGGAAACTCGCCTCGGCTGGCCTGGCCTGGACTGGACTGGACTGGGACTGGGACTGGCGGCCTGACTGGCTGACTGCCTGTTGCTGCTGCCTGGTGCGTGGCCATAAACTACATGCACACACACGCACACACACACATGAAACAAAACACACACAACTGATCCAGGCGCATATGGAGTCACACATCTCACCCCCACGCAGCGCCAGAGGAGTCCAGCTTCAAGACGCAAGTGTTCCATTGTGTGTACTTTTTTTTTTTTTAGTAGTAGTAGTAGGAGTTTGCACTCTCAAAACAACAACAGCAACAACAAATGTCAACAGTAGTTTATTGTTGTTGTTAGTGTCATTTGACTTGGAGCTGCCTTTTGGGCCACAGTCGACAGTTGCAGTTGGCAGCGCGCTAATTTGTAAGCCACGGCTACATTTGGCCAGCCTGATAACAGCCATAGATTTCACAGAGAGAGCGCCTAAGAGAGAGAGAGAGAGAGAGAGAGAGAGAGAGAGAGAGAGAGAGATAGGTAGGCTATGCTGTCTCCATATTGGTGGAGAAAACTTTCAACTTGTTGGCCATTGGGCGTTTGACGTTCGTTTGATGTTTGCGCGGCTGGCAGTTAGTAACAACAATGCGGCAGCGGCGCATCACGAAGCGCCCATGAAATGTCAGTCAGCCAAATGTGGGAGAAAATTTCTTTGGCCCGAGGGCTAGCTAGCAGCTGCTGCGGGGAAAACAACAACGCAGCTAACTTATGCCCAACTCTAACGGAAGTCAACCTATATTTATGACTTTTTTAATAGATCCACTGAATGTGGTCAACAGAAAAAGGGATACGATGAGTTTGGCAAGCCATTTTTATAAAAGGCAACAGTAGTGGGAGCTGAGCAAATAATCTCTATATATTTGTATGTCTGTGTGATTTCTATAAATTTTTATTAATCTAGATTTTAGGTTTTTTTTATAGAAAATGTAATAAAAATTTCTGTTAAATTTAAATATAGTTCCAAATCCAAAATTTGTGAATCTGTTAATGCACTCTGTTTTCATACCAAACACAATAACCTTCAGCCGTGAGTCACACTCGAGTCTTGGCATATAGATATACAGTAGAAAGCAGCAGAAAGTGTTGTTAATTTCATAAACATCTGCATCAACTTTCAACTGATATTTCCAACTAAAAATAAACAAATGAAATGACAAATTTGTGAATTTTTATTTTGATTGGTTTGAAATGTGAATCAAGTTGTTATCTCGTTTGATAGCCAGTAGCTGGTTTATTTTTAGCCAACTAGCACAGCTGAGGATGCACAGACAAGAAATCTTTGAACGTGAGAAGAAAAATGCATAAATTAACAGCAAATACACACACACTCACACACACACACACACGTGCAGTGATGACAACGACTTAATTACGCCAAATTCAACGAGCAATTGCCATCAATAACATGGGCTATTAATATTCTTGTGGCCGGCTTGTTTATTACCACTTTAAGCCACAATTAAACAGTGGGGCCCAAAAAGCAAGAAACACCAACCACAGCAACAACAGCAGCAACAACAACAACAACTGCTCCCAGCGAGGCCTTCGTATGTGTGCGCGGCAAATAAAAATTTGTAGTAATAGCAAAACTATGTAAATAATCAAAAAATGCCTCCTCGCTGCGTTGTGCGTGTGTGATTCATGTTGTGCAGTTGGCCAACAGGAGGAGGAGTGGGCCACAGCCGTAGCAGGAGTCTGAGCTGGAGCCACATCCAGAGCCTCAGACACAGGCACGAGCCGACACGTTGGCCAAGTGGGCAACACTTGCAATTGCTGTTGTTCTCGTTGTTGTTGTTGTTGTTGTTTTGTGGAAAAGCGCACTAGTTTTTCCAGCTTTTAAAGTTCGAGTTGAAATGCGAAACCAGCGCCGGGCGGAAATGTAAATGAAATTAATGTGCTGACAACTCGTGCGCGCATGCGCGTTGACACCTTTTGCCAGGCAGACGGTAAAAGAGAAAGAGAGAGAGAGAGACAGAAAAGAGAGAGCGAGATAGCAACTATATTGTCCAGCATTGCCAGTGTCTCTGGCCCAGTGAAATCACAATTACACATGGCAGCGTGTGCCATATTTCCTTCGGGCCACACTATAGACGATGGACTTGCGCCAACTGTGGGCAGAGTGGCCTGGCGTCGTCGTTGTTGTCGCCAATATTGTTGCCGTCTGGTTAAACAGGTACTCTGACTACCAGCTACACTTGTAAACATGGCCATTCCACACATCTCGAAAGTGGCCCTATAACAGGACATATTCACTATAGGATGATGAAGTATTTTAGGAAGTACATTCGATCAAGTGAAACTAATGTGAGATGTGATTAAGCAATGATATATTCATGAGTTAGATATTATGGTAATTAAGAACATATCTCATCTACATTGCTAACGTAATCATCTTATATTGCTTTTAGTTATAGTCATTTAACAACATTTAATTTGCCTTATTCTAGCTCGATTACAAATAACCTCATTTATTCTACACGACAACACCGACGACATTATTAACGCTACAGGAATATTTATCGTTAAAATCCGTCACAATAGTCTTACGTCCTGGCAAACATCCACCTGTGCAATTGCAGCATTTGCTATTGCAATGCTCTAGGCCGCAACAAGGATCAGCCACTTGTAAGCCTCCACAGAGTCTTGTCATGCATCTCTTTTGGCCTACTTTGGCACGCTTCACGCCACCCGGAAAATGCTCACAGCGCACGTTGTACTCAGGTCTGATATCAAAATTGACTTTTGTTCGGAAGCAGCAATCACTTGAATGTTCTTGGCCGTGACAGGGCAGCGCTGCGAGTGCTATCAAGAGGATTAACAGACTTGCATTACACATTATACATTTCATTAGATGCATCGACTTACACTAACTGAAAATATTTCCATATAGCTGCTGTGAAGCAATATTATCTAAATTGTTAAATAATGAAGCGTATCAATAACCTGACCAATGCGAATCAGTTATAGAGCTTCAAGGTCTTTCGCTCGTTCCCTAGTTAATTTTCTAGTTCATATTCAACTACCTATAATTACAGCAGAATTGTATGAGGTATAAGAATAGGAAATTGGTGAATTACTCAAATAAAAATTTACTATATTTTCAATTACAAATATTAATATGAGGTGAGAAAAAAAAATAATAGTAATACTAATACTAAAATAAAATAAAATACTAATAAATAAATGAAACCCGGCAAAAGTAGTTTTAAAATATTTCTTAGTCAAGTAACCTACGGAGAAGGCACAAACCAATTTATTTTCCAGTCTTGAGAAAGTATTTTAAAGTATTTTTGCGTCCATCTATAGAGCAGGTGCAAAGCAAGTCTTTGCAGCTCTTGAGACCGCAAATATTTTCAATCTCTCACGCTCCAATTAGATGTAACTAAATATATCATTAAATATTTTAAGGCGACACTGATCTATACAAGTATGTATATTCCACATTGCCCACTTTCGTAACGAGAAATTAAATCAAATACATATATCTAATATTTATGCTTAAATTTCACATATAATCTAATCCAATTATTGTTGAACTAATATCTGCAATATCTACAACATTTCTGCGCTCAATTATCTATTTGTAATTAATTCACTGATTTTACAACTCCAAACACATATTGAATCACAATTGATGCTCAGAATTCAATAACAGTTAATAACTTCATTTTAACGAGCAGCGACAACAACAATTTCGAGTAGGCAGGAATGAGCCGCAGATATTGTGCATAGGACCCTAAACGTCTGCAAATTAAACACTTTAAACGTAATAATCATTAAGTTATTTATCTTTATTAATAACGAGAAAATTGGCACGCACAAGAAGTCAGCGGATGACAACAAAGTGCATGGCGAATGATGAGGAACGAGAATGAGATGGGAATGGACAGCAGATGTTGTTGCTGTGCTGCTGCTGCTGCTGCTGTTGCTGCTGCTGTTGCTGCTGTTGTTGTTGGCTAGAATTCACACAATTTGAGTTTCACATAAATGGACACATAAAATGTGTTCTTGGCGAGTTGGAATCTTCAATTGTTGATGAGCAAGACGTTCAGCTTGTTGTTATAGCAAGACGAAAGGCAGCCAGTTGCAGCAGCAGCAGCAGCAGCAGCAGAGCTGATGATAAAAATCAGCTAAAGAGCACAAGGCACAGGCCGAGTCTTAGTCTGTGGCTGTCGTTGTACATAGCCACAACGACAGCCACTGAGACTGCGACGACGGCTGTAGCGTTGTGGAGTGTCTGGAGTGTGGCCAGTGTGGAGTGTGGTCAATGGCGGTGGCGACACTTGATACGCCAATAAATCAAGCAATCTGCTTAATTAATGTGCAACTTAGAACATTTAGATGCAATTTATTTTAATACGATAATTTATTAATTTATTGACTTTTAATAAATGCAATACACCAGCACAGCTACCAGTTGGGCGTTGCAAACGACAACATTGAAATGGGAGATCTTTACCGGACTAGAGACACGCATACACTGGGAGAAAGGGGAGTGCAGCGCGCTCGGATGAGATTTACGAGCTGACAGGCGTAGAAACTGTTAATGCCAGTTGACAAAAGTGTCCCAGCCACTGTGTTGTCGCTGCTTCTGCTTCAGTTGCAGCTTCAGTTGCAGCTTCTGCTTCTCTTATCCTATCCTCGGCCCGCGCCTTACCCACCTGCTGATTCACCTGTCTGGCATACCTTGGCGTATCTTAATTGACGTGCACTTTTCGCTATCGCGTAATGTGAAAATGCTGCTGCTGCTGCTGCTCCTGCTGTTGGTTGTTGTTGCTGTTGTATGGCTTGTCGAAGCTCCAAGCTGTGCTACAACTGGCTATTTCACATGATTTACGACTTATAGTTGTTTCTGCTGCTGCTGCTGCTGCTGCTGCTGATGCCGCGCTTAGCTAATTTCTTAACACAATTTTAATGTTATCATTAGGAGGTATTGCGTCAACAGGCAGCTCCAAGTTTATGGCCAACTCGCACCATTTATGGGTGAAAGTTGCTCTTCGTTTGGTACTTGCCATTTGGGCGCACTTTTTGAAGTTTGATTTATGCCAGCGCTGGCAGCTCAGAGAGTTAAGAACAACAGCAGGATATGTGTTTCTACAGTTGGTGTTCAGTGTTGATTGGTAGCTGTCACTTGTACGCTTCTTCAACTGCTTACTACAGATTTTTCTATAGAATTAGACATTTGTCTTATAGACATAAATAAAGTATATATATTGTGTAATAAAGTATATATCGTATTTAGAAGCAGGTTATTTCGGCGATTCCATACAGTCGGCAAATGTTCGATCTATTTATTTCTTTATCTGTATGTGTTTCTCTTCATATAATTCGCTCTCTCATTCTCATTCTCATTCTCAATCTCATACTCATTATCTCTCTCTCTCTCTCTCTCTTTACTTCTCTCTCCCTCTCTCTTCACAGCATTTAAATCTACAGCTAAATAAATCTTTCCTTCTTATTTCTTATTTTAATTTATGAGTAACACTTTGCTTTTTTTTAAGGAACTGACTCTATTTGGCAAGCACTTAATTAAGTTCACTTGACTTAATGATGCACCTTCTTACATATTCTCGCAGTTCATTGCATATATACATTTGTGGTTAATAATAATATCAACAGCAATATCCGATGTCCATCTGTCTGATGGTCCGTGTGAAACGCTCTATGTTTATATAGTTATTATACTCTTTAAAAAAATACCTCTTGAGACTTGCATGGAATGTGTAACTACATATGATTAGCAGAAATAACAATGTCGTTCATTATATGTCAACATGGATATTTATAAATGAAAACAGAAATCTAAATATATTTATTGCATCATATTTTGAGCTTGCCTAGGCACTGTTTACATATCAAATTTACTTTGATAAACATCTACAGTGTATCTGATGCTCAACCTAAGAAAAATATCAGTTCTTTCCAATATATTTTTTGATGCGCCTATGAATCAGGCAGGCGCGAATCAATATCAATTCGAGTTTGCCAACTGTAGTCACATTTTGTGTATATATGTATATGTTTATATATATATTTTTGCGGTGTAACAAGTTTCGCCGTAGTGACAAGCAGCGGAGGAGTCAACCAACAAAGCAGCAGCAGCAGCAGCTATACAAAAAAAAAAAACCAAAAAACGAAAAGCCAAGCGCTACAATTCTCGTTTCAAGTTGACTGCGAAAAAAACAAAAACAAATTCAAGGTTAGCCGACGTGGCACGCTTGAGATTGTTGGACAGGTCTGCCACGCACCTCAGGCCCAGCCGTGCCCAGAGTCTGAGGGCTGAGACTAAGTTTCAGGCCCTTGCACGGGATGGGGACAAGAGACAGACACATTGTACAAATGAATTTCATTATATTGAACGCATTCGTGCATTCTACCGCACACGTTGCCACCGAGGTGCGGCGCTGCCCAAAAGGGACTTGTAATCAGTTGGCAACGCGAACGCATAAAGTAATTGCTAACCATTTGCGTTGGCACCGCTGGAGGAGCACTTCCTGCGGCACACCAATCCTGCCTGCCCTTCTCTCATCGCCAGCAATCCAACCACAAAAGAACACTCTGCGCGGGCGTTCATTAACAGCAACCTGTTGAGCCATCGTCGGGGCGACAAACGTTGCCTTTTATGGCTAGCAGCAGCAGCAGCAACAGCAACAGCAGCAGCAGCAGCAGCAGCGAACAGAGCTATAGAATTAATAGCCAAGACTGAGACTGCGACTGAGACTGAGATGGCGACTGCGACTGGGGCTGGGCTGGGCACGAGCTGGAGCTGTAGCTGTAGCAGCGTGAGCGAGCGCATTAATCAAGCCCAAAACAAGTGGCAGAGCCACAAAGGCAATGAATATGGCG
The DNA here is from genome assembly GCA_030914385.1 of Drosophila antonietae. Taxonomy (NCBI): domain Eukaryota; kingdom Metazoa; phylum Arthropoda; class Insecta; order Diptera; family Drosophilidae; genus Drosophila; species Drosophila antonietae. Next base: position 4,177,403 of record JAUESO010000610.1, on the reverse strand, counting down.
CGGGTGATGGCGAGGGCGACGCAAGCGAATGGCAAAGTCAAAAGCGCACAGAACAAGAAATCGAAAGTCCAATGCACTTGTCTTGGCCAGCGGTTCCAGTTTTTGGTGCGTTCCATAATTGGCCAAATTGACGTTTATGTGCGACCGTGGACTGGGCACACTGTGCGACTGTGAGACTTTTGCGATTGTGAACTGTGCGCTGCTTATGGTCTGGATTATGCCATTGGAAGTTGCAAGAGTTCAGGCGCAACAGGAAGCAGCATCCACTGGCCAAAAGGCATTAACTTGGCTAATTTACGTGGCTTAAACTCGTATTTTGGTTGCTTGCAGCAGCAATTGCAGCCGCAGCAAAACAGACGAAATAAAAACATATTATTTCTTCTTTTAGGCACTTTTAATTAAAATGCCATAAATTCGTGAAGAGGAAATTATCATTAAAATACCAAGCAACAGCAACAGCAACAGCAACGGCAACGGCAACAATTTTAATTTCTTCCTTATAGCCGCTTTCAAGCCGGCTATAGATTCTTGGCCCAGCAAGGTTGTTGCCGCACGAGGATGCAGATAAGCCGAAGGTTGTTCCCTTTTTTTTTTCTCAGTTGATTCAGTCGATTAAGTTAACTGTTAAAGCCGCCGAAAGGTTATGAATTTAACAAAGGCTAAAGTTGATATTCTGAAATTTTTTGTTTCGATATAATCATATAAATAAATTTCATAAGAATGCCGATACATGAGAGAAGCCTTAAGTGAAATGAGGATTTAGATTTTTAACTCACAAGTAAAGTAGATAATTGATAAATGGATTGATGAGAAAAAGTGAATTTAAGCAATCGTAGATAGACAGTTATATTTGTTACAAAATGTAAAGTATAAATGAACTATTATTATTAAGATTCTTTTTGATTTATTCATGCACTCACATTCATAGGCAGATATACTCTCTAGAATATTGTAATTTGCGAAGAAATATTAAGCAAGCAACTTAAAATTCTTTACAAAGTAAACTCAGACTGGTGAGAAACATATTAGATTATGAAATAAAATTCTACACAACAAGAAATGTTTCACTTCTCTTTCTATTATATATCCCTAAAACTATATTTATTATTAATATACCCATACCTTATAATAAAGAGCATGTTGTTAGATTAATTAAATTAAATAAATGTTTATCTCTCTTGTGCTCTCGATATCGGTGTCCCAGTTAGCTCTCAGAGTCCGACTCTGAATGTAATTACTATTATTTTATTGAACTCTAGAACTCTCATTTCTAGCTTCTTAGGCGCTTTTTTTGTCTTTGTTGCGCTTGCACACACTCTAGTGCTGAAATTATTAAGATTTCTGAAATTGCCAGCCCAGAGGCATTCTCACAATGCTGTTGCTGTTGCTTTCTCTGGATAGCCTAGCCGCCAAGCCAACAGGTTGCATTCAGCTGACTTCTTTTCGATCACCTTTACGATGAACTCATAAAGATTGCATTGCATTATGAAATACCCGATAGTACGAGATGCTATGAGATGCAATGCTATGCCATGGTATGCTAGGGTTTGAAATGGTATGGTATGGCCACGTACTGCCGCAGGTAGCTGGATGCGGGCGCAACACGAATAACATACATCAAGCACTAACTACCGAACCGGAGCCAAAGCCCCAATAGCTTGTGGAAGATGAGAGCCAGAGCTTCTACGTAATCTGCAGCTAAAAGCCTAAGCCACGTACGCATATCCACAACAGTTGACCGATAACGGATGAGTAGTAGTAGTAGGCACTGGCTGATGGCAGCGGGATGGGCAGAGAGCGTGCTCAATAATGTTGCCACTTTTGTTTTGTAACCTGTCCAAGGTGTTGAAGATGATCATGTCTTACCCTTTTCGACCCTGTCCTCCCCCGTCACTCGCCAAACAATGAATTGCATAAATGTACGGGCTGGCTGGCTGGCTGGCTGGCTGGCAAGTACAACAACAATTGAGCCGCCATACGATCACTGACCAAATACAATTGCCACCATAAAGCCTCAACCCAACTGCCCATCGATCCATCGATCGCACTTGCTTATGTTGCCCCGAGTCCCCCACCCCTCCGTCTCCACTCAGCTCAGGGTTTTCATCTGTTCTATCGATTGCACACGCTTCGTTCCCCTTCGTTCAGTGGTGGGACTCACACTTCCACTTCATTCTGCGATTGCCGCGATCATTGATCGCGCCTGACTCGGGGCTCTTGGCATCCGCCTGGGTCGCAGTTTGTGGCTTTGGCCCTGGCTCTGACGCTACCTCGGCTCAGACTCTGCCTCAGTCTCTTGCTCTGTCGCTTGGCCCTGCCACTTATACACTTGTTGCTGCGGGTTTGCGGTCTCTACTCGCTCGCATTTCGGTTAATTTTCTTTTGGGCTCTGGGGGCACCCACTCCAGCAGCGTATCGTCTACGCATTCATTTGAGGGCTCATTGTGAGTACCCGCTGCATGCTTGCCCCCTCTCTGTCACTCTCGCTCTCAGTCTGTCTCTCTCGGTCTGCCACAGACATCACCCTCACGCTCATTGCTTGGCCTGAAGTAGCTTTTGTTCTGGCTTCTTTCAACTTTAGCTTCAACTTTTATTTATTGTTTTTATTTATTTTCAACTCATTTCTGAGTTGAGGGCTCTCCTACGCGCGCACTGGCATCCACAGTTTTCGATTTTGTTCAACTCGTTAAAACGCGCCCGGGTCGAGGCATTCTTTTATAATTCCATTTCGCGAGAATTGCCCATGCGCCCTTGGAGCCACTGACCAGAGCTCAGACTATGGCTCATGCCCGACTCTCGGCTCCAACTCCAACCTCAAGTCGGAGTCAAAGTCGGGGCACGATGTTGTTTAGGTTCCATAGAAACGTTGGACGCGACCGCAGTCGCAGCCACAGACGCAGCCGCAGCCGCATTGTGTTCTGTGCGTGGATTATTGGTTCGTTCTCGCATCCATGGCCTAGAGGCGACTGCAAGTACCTGTTGTCGTGGCTTTTGTTGTGGTTGAGCTGGATCTGGCGGTTGCAGGTTCACATTGAGGTCTTCGAACGTGCAATGCGAGCGAGCGAACGAACGTCTCTGATCTGCTTGTTGATTTCATCGATCCCTTTTCGCCTCCAACCCTCAAACCCGCCAACGTCGCAACGCTGCCTTAATGTTGGCTATAATATTATTCGTATACGACGTAAGTAGATGCAGCCTGCAGCAGGTACATTATTTTATGCTGGTCCAGCTGAACTTCAAGCTGCTGCAGCACTTGCAACAATTTTCTATTTCGAGGCGACACATGAAATTCTGTGCCAGTCGATATGCATGTATATTAGCTACACACACACACACACACATATGTACATATGCCCCAGCAGTTATTTATTTTCTTTCTTATCGTGAACTGCTCAAATTATGCTTAAAGGCATCCAAGGCAACCAATTAAAATATTTGCATATAAATCGTTCTATTTTACTAAGGAATATTTTCTGATATAAATTGAATTTGACTGTTCTTTAATTGATATGTTTCATGTTCTGATATAATACACAAATCATATATGTATATACCACATCAGTTGTTTATATACATCATAAAATATATATGCATATACATATATAAGCATTTTTATGCATATACATACATATATGTAGATCCGAGCAATGCTTAGTAAACAAATTGAAACCCTTTCAAGCGTCACTTGACATTTTGACGTTCCAATTACGAAATGCAAACACTTCAAATAATACAAACAAAATATGTACTTAGAAAACGGCCCACACATGAAATCTCTGCTTCAGCGGCTGCTGCTGCTGCCTCTTCCGTTCTGCGATGGCAATTAAAAGTCTGAGCCCAAAAGTCAGACTGCTGACATATTGTGTACGACAATACGAATGCCAAGCAAATAAACAAAAAACACTATCGCCTAGCATGAGTACACAGGCATTAGAATAAGTAGAGTAAAGAGCGACCATCATCCACCCCTTCAGGCTCTGCTCCCATTTCAAGAATTTAGCAGTCCCAAAAATTCAAGTAAACAAATGACAATCGAATTTCAAGAATGAGCTCAATAATGCGTACAAGTGACCATGACATGAATCACATAGAGTTCCATAACATTTCGGGAGTATATTAAAACTGAGTTTATTTTATTCGACAAACAAAAAGAAACAGAAAAACTCTAACAAGGTGGTCTTTACTTAATGGTTAAGAGTTGATAAGCCAGAAAATTGAATTGTTCATGAACTGTGAAGCGATTGATGGATGATGGAATGCAGTCAAAAGTTTTAATCTAGTTACATAAATCATACGAATCGATTTATTGAGGCCTAAGTGAATCAATTTGACTAGAGCCGCACACCATGAACCTTATATAGTGAACTATAAGTTAAAGAAACTGAGAGAGAAAATAAATACAAAATCAGAAATCATATATCTGCCTCTTGGAATTTGCGAGTCATACATGAATATTATTCATATATATTTTTTTTAAAGTTATATAAAACGAAATTGTCATTTACTATACTTTACTTAGACTCTAGAAACAGCTCAGTTTACTTGACTTACTAAATACCTATAAAAGTGTTTCTATGCTATATTCCCGCACTACAATCTCTCACAAACAATGGATATAACTATCAAGCAATTGCCGTCTCATGACGAAAGACCATAAGAGAGTAAGCATTTATTAGCTAAATTCATATGAGCTCAGGCATTGGCAGCGCCTTGCAGCCAATCATTTAGCCACAACTTTCATTTGCAGGTTTCGGTCGTGTCTAACCAGAAGCCATAAGCCATGAGAGAGGATTGACTGCCAGGCAATGAGCAACTCTGTGACAGGGCCATGACTATTATTAGTCATGCAGCGCATTGGCTCTGGCACATTTGGCCAATTGCTGCAGTTGCCAGGCTGGCCCCCGGAGCCGTCTAAGCTAATGAAGCCATTTCACACCTGCCTGCTAAATTATGCGCCGCGCCAACGGCCATTAACTTGTTACAGATTGCTTATAATTAAATTATAATCAACAGTGAGGCGCATCTCGTTGACTGATAGCCGGATTGTTAGACTGGTTTTGCTGGGTGCTCGGTGCTCTGTCTTGACATGCATCTAACAAGCCTTCAACTATCTAATCAACGTACAAGTCAAAACATCAACACCTCAAGTAATCAAAATCACTTTAGAATTTCAAATCAGTTTACTGATGGCCTGCAGCGGCTCGATTCGAGCCTGGCACGCAAGGCGGCCAAGCCATGTCCAGCTGCAGCTCAGTCACAGCCACAGCCACAGCCACAGCTATAGCTACAGCTCCAGCTCCATGCGACAGTTGAAAGCGAAAAAAAAACGACCGCAAGAAACTCCAAGATTATTCAAATTTAATGGGCGCAACGCGCGTGGAGACTCCACAAGTGAGGCAACAACGGTTCCAGTCATGTTAGAAAAGCAGCTACCTGTACCTGGATGTGGACGTTGAGTAGAGTGGAGTAGAGTAGCTGGGTCTGGCCTGGCCTGGTCTTGACTGTCATCATGATTGATACGTTTGATGGATTGATTCGAGTGGCTGTGTGGCGTCCAGCTCAAGTTTGCGGATTGATCGCGGCGCGTTGATTACAATCAACGGAGCAGGCGCAGGCGCAGGCGCGGACCCAACGCACGCTGCTGGGAATTCAATCAAAAGTGTCAGCGCCAGCACAACATCTCTAACTGCAAACAGCAGCAACACTAACTGGCTGCTACAGTGAAACAAGAGTAAGAGAAACCCCAAACACAAATGAAGAGTGCAAAGTTTATAAATGTGCAAATGAAGATGATATTTGACTAGCTGCAAAAGTCTCTCAAGGTTTACCATTTATATATGAAATATGTTTAGAATCGATTGGCAATCTTAGTCAGTATTTACTGTACTTACATCAGTGCTCCATGCGAAACAGGTACTTTGGGCAGCCAAAGCAAGCGGCAAGTGTCTGTGTGTCTTTAGTGCCATGTTATATGCCACCTTAATGATCTTGTCTGGCCAAGCGCAGTCGGCAGCCGCAGCAACAGTCAGCAGCAACAGTTGGCAGCGGCAGCGGCAATGGCAAACGTAACGTCCGAGTCTCTTGTCGAGTGGCGCAGTCCTCAGTTGGCAACATTTTGAGCTGACCACCAACGGCGCCTTTATTGACTTCACAGTCGACTCCAAACCAACTCGGACTGGGTGGCCAGCATAGCAACGGCAACAGCAACAACAACATGAGGCATAGTTAAAGCCTGGCCTATTAAGTCATAGCGCTAGCTCATTTCTGATCATTTCACGGCTGTGCCTTCTCCTGCCTATGAATAATGGAGCTCCATATGCCTCATTTAGATTATGTTGTAAATGGCCGCAGCAGCAGCAGCAGCAACAACAACAACGGCAGCAGCAGCAACAACCTAATCGCCCCGCTACCGCATTTACATGAAAAATTGCCAAAGCGCTGTAAAGCAAATGAAAATAAATCGAACTCGCTGTTAATTCATCGAACTTTTTTGCCTTTGTTGTTGTAGCTTAAACAGCTTTTTTAATTAGTTTCGAACAGCAGTGGGCCGTCTGTCAATAATTTGTCAATATATATATATTTTTTCTCTATCGGACAACTATTTCAATTTCTCTTCGCACGCGAGTTCAACAACTTAACAAGCCGCACAACAAGTGTTGTACTTGGCCCTTTGAAGTGGCCCGCCATGGCCAAGATTTGTGTTGTTTTTGTTTTGGTTAATATTGAAATTAGTTGGAAATGCGATCATCGACTTTCTTGTAATGCCGCCAGATGCCTCATCTTGTTCCACTGCCAGCCTCAAAGGCTTTAGAGCACAGATTAATGATCTTTTAATGGAGCGTGAGAAAAATTACTTAACAAAATACATTTTTTTCCTGTTACGTTCTATTATAGCTTTTTTTTTTGGCAATTCTGTAGTACTTTGCAGCTCACTTGGCGTATGATTAATAAGCGCTGTAACAGAAATTAGCAAATATTGTTCAGGTTATTGTAAGCTTTTAGAATGTATGAATGAATACGGAGCAAAACATAGAAAAGCTTGAGAAAATTATAATTAAATATACGCACAGCATGCGTAGTTTTTGGATGCTAGAAATATCGCAAAAACCCTGAACTCTTGAGCAGACTATTCGAGATCCATGTTAGTTCTGCATATATAAGGCATATAGGCCTCAGCCAACAATTAACTCATTAGAAACTCGGTTAACCTTTATCCATATCATTCTTTGAATATTCATAGTCATAGTTCAGCCAAAGAGCTCTAAGCTTAACGTTAGTTTTGCAAACGGAAAGTCCTCTTGCTGGACCCTTGTGGCATGCCACCCAGTCTAGGGATAGGCCAGAGGACAAATCAACATAACAAATTCTTTAATTTCGACTTACAACCTGTTGCAAGCTCAGAACATAACAGAAAACAGAAAAACGGCACTGCGACAAGAGTCGAACAAGGCGCAAAACGAAAGACTTAAGACACGAACTTGTCGTACACATAACAAACAGCAAACGAAACAAACGGTGAGTGGCATAGACTGCAAGAGAGAGAGAGAGAGAGGGAGGCAGGCCTGAAGAGTGAGAGAGCAACAGGGTAGCATGTGCGCAGGGAAACCTTGAGGCGGAGGCCCAAAAAAAAAAAAAAAGCTTTACGTAATTAAGCAAAGAACGTCGCGCTAATGTCGCACATAAGTCACACGGACAGCGTGGACAGAATCGCAGACAACGGACAAAACGGTTAATGTTTTGGCCAAATTTGCCTGGCAAGTACGAGCACAAATACCAGCAGCCAGTTGCTCGACAGTTGTTGCTGTTGCTGTTGCTTTGACTGCGGCTGTTTTCGGCTCATTCACGCGAATTTGTTTGCCAATTGAACTTGGCTCTTGGAACTTAACGTTTCGCCATCGATTTTTGGGGCCAGCCTGCAATGGTTGTGGTGGCGGCGGCGTCAGCATCAGCGTCGGCGTCGGCGTCGGCGTCGGCGTCAGCGTCGTGTTCGCAACGCGTTTTTGATTAGCTTTCCGCATTTTAGCGGCATTTGTTAACCAATGCAGAGAGTTCGGACCACAGCGGCCAACAAATGATGCTTATCAGGAATCACGAATATTTGTTTGCCGCTGTTGCAAACAAACTCAAGAAGTGCTGTTCGAATGCTTTTCGTCGTATTCTCTTGAAATGTACAGAGCAAGAGAAAGATACAGAGAGAGAGAGAGAGAGAGTGCGATTGGTTGGCAATGGCTCTAGCGAAACGATGCAACTAGAAATCCTAAACTTGACTCACGACGCATTTTCTATATGCACCCGTATATATATATTTAATTTCAACGAACGGCGTCAAGTGTATCGAATGGCCAGAATACAGCAGCCGCAGCAAAAAAGCCAAGTAATATAAAATGCTAGACGACTCTAGGATACACTATAAATACATTTTTTAACTAATGAAAAGAGGGAGCGATAGAAAGAGGGAGAGATAAGTAGAAATGCTACTTTGAGTAAGTATTAGAAAAAGAGCGAACGCCTAGCTCAGTGACGATATAGAGCATGAGGAAAAAAATATGACCTTGACCTGGCGAGATATACAGAAAAAGCGAGAGAGTACGACCTGCAATTCAAATGAAAATCAATATACAGCACATAAAGCTGTGCTAGTATACCCCATTTATAGCCACCCACTCAACACTCTCCAACCTGCCTGCAGCATATGTGTTTAGCGAATCAGTTTATCCAACAAGAGAGTAAGAGTATATAAACAGTTGCATAAACAGATTACAGATTTCGTTTTTGTCTTTTTATTTGTATTTTTCTCTCTTTTTATTTTGGCGCCTGGGCAGCAGCTACCCACGCGATACGGGGGCCACTCAGCGGCGTTGTGAACGGCAGTTGCGGCGTTGCCACATCGTCGCAATCGCAGCGTGGGCGACTGTTGGGTTACAAATGATTTCGCCAAAATATTCAACGTATGCATATTTTTTATAATTTTCACAAATTGATAAACCAAATTGCAAGTGATTTTTCATAGTTGTCGCACAACGAATTGTGGCCTTTCCTTCGCCTGCCATGGGGGCCTTACCAGTGGTGACTCACTCGCCCGCTGGATAATTATGATGCCAGATAATGTGACATTAAATAATTTAGCTTTGCCACAAGTCTCTTTTCATTTTATTTGCCACTCGGTGGCAATCTCTGACAGCTGCATATAGACACTTTGCCCAGGCAACAACAACAATAATCAAAACTGAAAAAAACTGAAAAAAAAAAAAAAAAACAAAAAGTTGCAGCCAAACACTTGAACAGCAAACACCTCCCACCCCGTTTGTCAGTTGGTCTTTCAACTTTTGTCGCACTGATTTGCAATTGCAAACGCTGGCAGGAAGCGTGCGGGCGGGGGCACAAGTTGTCCACCATCTGCCCCAATGGGCATATGCTCATGTGGGTCCAGCCTGGGTAAGTGCATAATGTGGTCCATTGTCTGCTCCGGACCTACTTTTTACGAGCGGCTTTGTTTGCGCTTTGAGAATTATTATGTCATAAATTAATAGGCGCAATGTTTACTACCATTTCAGCCCTCACCCCTGCGGCGACCCACACAAAGCTCACATTTTCCATGGTGAAAAATGCGATGCTGGCGCTGCATTAGCCTAATGGTTGCTGATTTTGTGCCTGAATGTGTGTTAGATCTGCCAGATATACGCGAAATTATGTGACTAGGATAATGCACCAAGCTGAGTGATAAACTTGCAAATGCTACCCAGTTGCCCAATCTGCAATGTTTCCAACGCGACATCTTATCGAGTCTTGCATTGAATTGATCAGACGTCAAAATTTTCTTGTACACTTACAAATAAATAACTTAAGTAATTTGAATTAAATTTAATAATTTAAAAATATAAAAATAAAGAAAAAAAATATATTTATCCAAGTTTGAAATAATCAATTAGGGATATGATATATAGATATTTTGTATATATGCTTTTTACGTGTCAAGTCTTGCCTTTTCAGGCAATGATAGGAGAGAATGAGAGCCCAGTGCAATATATTCTTTCTGTACACATTATTTTATTTATTTCCCAATAACGTAAGAATGACACCAGAGTATAGTCGATAAACCTCTTTAAACCTTAAACCTCTTATAGAAAAATTGCATATAATTCATTGGCAACATTATTTACTGAAATTAGCTTCACTCAGCGTTTCAATTAGTTTGGGGCTAAAAGTTATCTTAAATATTAACCAGTAGTAAAAATGTACATAGCGCCGCTTTTCTTGATTCTTCTACAATTGCTGTCCCTGCTGTCATCATGTGTCGATGCGAAATGCTGTCCAAGGAAAGTGTTACGTTTTAAAATTCCACGTCCGTATAGAGGGAAATGTGCCTACTACCCGCCAGCTTTCAAAGGCCCTGGCAAACGTAATTGTAAAGCATTACTCTGTGGAGGATTACGATTCCCTTTGCCTTGCTGCGCCAGAGGCTCATGCAATGTATTCTGCTGCAATTGTAAGGGTGGCTGCTGGAATCGTGAAAAACTCATTAAAAGAGACTTTTACCGTAAATATTTCCCAAAAGTACGAGTAAAGTAATGTTTAATAAATAATGCATACAAACTAAATTTTATTTTATATTTGATTCAAAATGGGAAATTACACTATATTAGTCTTGAGGAAATGTATGTTCGCTTAATTATGAATTCGTTCATCTCTTAAGATTCATTTTATTCATCTCTTTCGTTCATCTCTTAAGATTCATTTTATTCATTGGCATCATAAGTAAGCAGGAAAAGGCTTACACTTACCCGACCTCTGCTGAACTAATAATTGTGCAAGAATTTTTCAAAAAGTATATCTCCCTGAGTTTGAATTTTCAACAAGATTTGTAAATTGAAAAAAATCATCTTTCTGATTTATTTCTTTATTAATTTTTTATTTTAGTTACTTATTTATTTTTTCATTTATTTATTTATTTATATCGTTATTAATTTGTATTTTATTTATTTATTTGATTATCTATTTATTTTTTCATTTATATAGTTATTTTATTTATTTATTTAATTATTTATTTATTTTTTAATCCCATGTCGAGTTTTCAAAGTATATTTGACTATTGCTGAACTGTACAATCTAATCAATTGAATTGTTATGTGAATGTTTTTGAAAACTATTTGCTTTGCCGTAATTGATTCGTTCAGACATTTTGTTGCGCTTCATTTATATTACAATCAATTTGATTATATTTGCTTTACAGTTGCATACAGAGCCCAGTGTAAACTTGTTAAAGCCAAACGTAAGTTTCAGTTGAATAAGTATGTTTTCGACTCATCTGTTAGTGTACCTTGTACCACTTTTATTGCCGCTGTGGCATGTCGATGCGATATGCTGCAAAAGAGTATTGATCACTTTCAATGTACCAAGACCGTATTGTAAAAGCTGCGAGGACGTCTATCCAGCCTACTCGAATGGATTCGATAGCGAGCACAGATGCAGAGCATATCTATGTGGAAACCTACGTGTGCCAAATCCTTGCTGCGGCATCGGTAAATGCAATTATTTCTGTTGCAAGTGCCAGAGAGGCTGTTGGGAACCGCAGGAATATATCTACGAAGATTTTATGGCGCGACGATTTCCATTAGCCGTCGACCTCTAGAAAAAATATGCAATATTACCAAATACCACCACAAACTAAAGGTTTCCATATAAATTATTGAGTATAATTGAAATTTTAATAAACATATATAAATAAACATCTTTGTCACTCATTTACTTCAGTTAGAGCTGACTTTCCGACTGGTTGCCGAGACCAACAATGACGTCTTAATTAATCTCATCAACCTAGTTTAATATTCACTTATTACTTTATAGACTTCCCTTAACTTGCCTTAATATTGATTTTCGTGTTTTATTACAGCCTACAAGCCATATCGAATGCTTCATCTAATACCTAGCTGGAGTACACATTGCTTTGCATGTTGTGTTTCGCTTGGGCAAGTATTTGCCTCAAAGCGCGCATGTTTGTTGCACATTTTATATAACATATATACTTCGAAATATATATACATATAAATATATTTTGCATAGACTCTAAACACGCCCCGTAGCACCAGACAGACAGATCGCATGCACCTACTCCGCTTGCCGCTTTCCATCTACCAAACTGGGCCGCTTAGTCTGCGCAGCTGTCTGGGCCAAGAGTGTTTGCCTGGTGCCGCATGACTCATTGGGGTCTCTGTATGCTGCATATATGATTTTATTAGTGGCATGAATATTTCGTATTGGTTCTTAACTATGTTTGCGCTGCTTTCGACTGCAACTACAGCAAATCGCCGCTGGTTGTTGGCCAGCCTGTCGCCGTCAGAGTGTGTGTTTTGTCAATTAAGCAGCAAATTGCTGAACAAATTCAAAAATCGCGTTTTACACACTTTTTTTTTTTTTTTAGAAAATCAAATCAAAATGTGTTCGTTATGAAAGTGTGTATGTGTATGTTTTCAATGCGCATGTGCATTCGTTGCGACTAAAGGTGGCCCACTCTCTAATCAGAGCCACGCCATCGTCAAGCTAAATGACCATTATTAGCGGTAAATAAGCCAACCTACCCGGTGGCACCAGCTTCCAAGCCAAAAACACATAGACAACAACAGTAAGTACTCGCAATAAAAGATCATGTTAACACTCTGCTAACAACAACAGCAACAATAATAATAATAATAAAAGAGTAGCATAGAAGCATAAGCAAAAACTTAGTTCTAATAAGGAAATACAAATACCCTAACTGGCAAAAATAATGCCTATAGTTTTCAGTAGTAAATTTCTAAAAGTTCACAAAAAGAAGAAAAATTTACATAAAATATGTATGTCAATAAAAAGTTAATAAAGAAATAAACCATGAGCAACAAATTCAAAATTTGAATTAACATTGAGTAGACCAAACGATATTCACTTAAATAAAGCAAGACGTAATTGCTTTTGATATTTGTCAAAGTTTACTTTAAGAATGCCTATCCAACAAAGTTCTCTAAATAACATTTTCATAGAATACTTGCCAAGCCCGTCACATTTGCCATATTCAAAGCAATATAACCTGTGTGAGTGTATTAACACTGAATGGCAATGGTAAAGTCAAAGCCAATACGGCCATGAAACTTACATCTGATAAATGATATAGGAGCTCGCATTGCCAGCTAAGCAAACGCAGCGCAAAATATTGTCATAGAAATATACAGAGAGAGAGAGAGAGAGATAGAGAGAGAGAGGGAGGGAGAGGAGGTAGCAGGAGGAGCAGCTCGTTTGGGGGTAAAGCTGCCAGAGAGCAGACCACTTAGAGGATCGTTCTATTGTTCTGCCGTTAGAAGGACCAGGTGAGCTGCGAACTTATGGACTTATCTCGCTGGGTCTCTCTTTAAGACCGGTAGCCAATTAGGCGACATTTCTGGCACCATCTGCCCGGGGCAATTATGAAAATGGCAATTTTTATTGCAGCCAAAGCGCGCCAGGAATTTGAACTTGTACGGGAAAGTCAGTTGTTGTCGCCGGCATCGGGGGCGAACTGCAGCTCACATAGAATCCTTATTATTTACGCTAATTGGCAGCCAGGTGCATAACTGAAAGATTTCGACTTACTCGTACGAAATTAATTTCGCATGCCGCTGCACGTTCCAGACTCGAGCTGAAATCTACTAATGGTCATGTATCAAACCGTGATTCACTTTGACCTCCAAGCGACTCAGAGAGCAGATGCTACTGTCTCTTTGTCCCGTGCCCGTGCCCGTGCCCGTGCCGTGTGTGTCATGCTCCAAATTTACATAAATCTGTATCCGAATTTCGCCAGCCAAACGAATATGGATGCAATCCATGTCCAGGTGAGGAGTGAGCCAAGTTTCTGGTTCAACAGCCAGCTTTGTTAAAAATCTTTGCCTTGTGCGCTACTATACGAGTAATGCGGAAGAATCCATGAACTGCATTTCGAATGGGTTTTGCTATTCGATTTATTAAAATGAATTAATTTGAAAATTTCAGCTAACTTTCTTGGCCAATGTGCGGCATTTTAATGATGTCGCCCAACTCTGTAGAGTATGGGCATAAATTGCATTTGCATTCACTTAACCTTTCTGCTCTGCCCACTGAGCGAAAAGAGCACAAATCAAGCAGCATAATATTGGAGTAAGATAAACTGGCAATGATTGCTACAAAATGGCAGATAATATTGGAATGTTAATAAACAAAGTGGGAGAAGAAGGAAAAAAGGATGAATCGATCTTCGCATCAAGTTCAATTGTTGATAAATGTTAAATATTATATTCCAACATGCATTAATTAAACATTAAAATACGAATGCAGACTATTAAGATATTTATGTTATATTTAGTTCATGGCTCAAATAAGACAATGATATCTAAATCCCATTGAATCTAGGACATTCATCAACCTCATTCAATATCGTATTAAGAGCATTCGTTTAATTAGCTACACTAACATTGTGCCAATTGGTCCATATTCAGTTAACAGCAAACTAACAGCCTTCTAATCTCACCCGTATGTAGCTCCGATCATTTGGCCACACCCAAGGCTAATCAACACATACACAAATCATAATCCCCCCCACTAATTTTTGGCGAACACCTGATATAATTTGCCAATAGCAATCGTCCAGAGCGACGAAAAAAAAATACAACTTTGAAAATCACAAATAAAAGGAAACAACATATTCGACAGAGCAACAATCACAATTGCTTAGCAATTTCACACTTTCAATCGATACAACAACCGATTGCAACCGGCGGGCAATCGATTTTATTTTTGTCTTATATTTTTTCTCGCCTTTTTGGCTTTATAATTCACAGTGGTTTTATTTCAGTGGTGCAGCACTACCCACTGTGCAATTAACACCTCAGCGTCTAGTTGAGTGCGACTAAAATTATATATACGGCTCTTAAACGAGCTATGGAGCGTAGCGGTTTTTGTATTTCTAATTAATAAATTCGTAAAACTTAGTAAATTCGCATGCAAAAAAAAAAAAAAAAATGTACCGAAAATTTTAAAAATAAAATTTTATTACTCAGACACGGCAATGCACTTTGCATTTGCTGGCCCAGTCATAAATACCTATATGCTCGATACATAACTACATACATGCCACATATTTCTATTTCACCTGCAGTCCGAAACTGTTTATGAGTCTACTTTTTTATACCCTGTGCTTAATTAGATTTGCTTTGAGGGTATATCATAAAGAGCTATGACTGCATAATAATTGGGAGTTCAAATGTTTTTGGTTTTACATTTTTTTTAAATATTAATAATTTTAAAATATTTTTTGAAAGCTTAAAACACATATTAAAACCATTTTATTAAAAGGATTTTTCCTTAAATGAATTAAAATAAAACAAAATAAACTAAACTAAAATAGACAAAATAAAATATAAAATCAATTAAATTAATGTAAATATAAATTCTAAGAATATATTAATTCATTATATAGAAAACATATTTCCATAAAATAAATGAAATATTTATCTAAATTTATATTACTGAGTAACTCACAGCATAGATTCTCTTTCACGCTATATCGCTCTATGTTTGGCGCATTATTAATAATCACATTTTGGCCATAAATGTCGCCATGGATTGCTGGCCAATTGCCAGCCATTTGCCAATTGACAGTTGACAATAATTCAATGCATGCGTTTAATGGCATTTCATTGGGCCTGTCGGCAATGGCAACGGCAACGGCAACGGCAGCTTGTCTCTAATTGATTTTCAATTAATTTATGCCTGCTCGAGCGGCAGCTCGTGACACCTTTGTTTAGCTCACTGTGTATAATTAAAAGTGCAACTGGCAAAATTTTTAAAAAATGATTTATAACGGGCGATAAAAAAGCGACACAAAATGGAGTAACTAACTATGGCTAGCTTGACAAATACTTAATTCATTGGCAGGCAAAACAATTAATTAAATATATTAAGAAATGTGCATGGACTTGGTTAGAGGCAGCTATACTTAAGACCTGATTAATTTTGAATATTTTGATCAAACATATTCATATTTAAAAATAATAATAAAATGAAAATTTAATTTAAATTTAAGTTTACATTTAGAAATCAAATAGAAGCCTCGACTTTGTCTCTTATAATTAACATAACAAATAATCCTCTAGCTTCTTTTGATTTGTTAGTGTGATAAGCGTCATTTTAATTATCGCAACTCTCTACACATTTAATGACAAAATTTCAAATGCTTCTGGCAACAGGCTATCGAAATTGAATAATGTGAACATGCAGTTGCAGTTCCCCAACTTGGAAGCCCCCAAGCTCCCAATAGCTCTACAGCAGACATCGATTATGGCATTGGGTAACCAGGCAATGTTTGTGGCCATTGTGTATATCCTTCTCCGTTTTATTTTCATTTTTTTTTTTTTCTAGCTCGCCCCTTGGCGCTGTTTCCAGAATCATGAAGCCATTGTCAGAGGCTGTTGCTCCTCTCACTTTGGCATATTAGTTTCAATTCATTTTAGTGTCCGCTTGTCCGATTTGTGGCTTTGTTTGCGCGTTGTAGTTTTTTTTTTTTTTTTTCTCTCTTGACTCGAAGTGTTGCGCTCAATTGACAGTCCAACTGACAGAGCCGCCTGCAGGCCGCCAGTGCAGGACTTTTATGGTCGTCGGGCCGCCTGAGTGGGGCAAAGTCTTATAAATTATAACTGCCTGCAACTTGGAACGCAGACTGACTGCAACCGCTGCGGCTGCCAACTGTGGCAGTGTGTGAGCTGAGTGTGTGTGTGTATGTGTGTGTGTGTGTGAGTGTGTCTGTGGCGCACTTGCCGTTGCCATTTGAAAATGAAAAGTGAGCTGCACTTGGACTGTGGCTGCATATATACATAAATGGCTTTTCTATATGGCCAGCTTATTACCTAATTTCATTTGGCCGACAATGCTTGAATCTCTGGCATTTTAAGTGCCTGAGCTTTTGACATTTGAAAGAGCGTTAGGGTTAGAGGATGTTGTTGTTGTTGTTAAACGAGAAAGTTGCTCATCGATTGAGATGTTGTATATAACACAAGTGCAGCAATTATGCATTTGAAGTAATCAAATTAGATATGATGTTGTATTGGGGCAGATATTCTTTGAGTAATAGAGGTATGCAACCAAAGGAATCATTGAATAACAATTCATAAATATATAAGATATAGTATAAATGGAAAGTTTTTAGTGAAACTGATCTACTTTAGCTGAAACAAAACCATAAATGCTTAAAATATTTCCTTTCATACTTCATTAGCAAATTAAGTTTATTTCAAATTCCAATTGAATCAATATTAATCTATATAAAATTGGTTTAGAGCAAAGGTTATGGGGTGTTGTTGCCTTGTCGTTTGATTGTGGAGAAAGTTATCTAAAAAAAGAAATTAACTGTAGAGAAAACAAAACCAAAAAAAAAAGTGCTTGAAGTTGTGATCCATTGATCACACAATCAGCAAAGGGACTGGCCGCAGAAAGTGTTTTATTTTCTTTCTTTTTTTTTAGGCACATTTGCACGAGACGGTCGAAAATGCAATGCAATAAATTTAGTTTAATTTCTCATAAATTTGAGCTTTGCATATTTTGTTGGCCAGACAAAAGACAATAGGTTTCCTGCATTGGCTTTGGCTTTGGCTTTGGCAATGCGCGACTTAGGCGACTGGGCCAACACCCGCGCACATTTCCATGCAAATGAGATGGAGCCTGGATGGAGCCCTGTCTGGTCCATGGTGGGTGCCGCTAAGCACCATGTGACGCCAGCTACGCTACGGCTGCTACGCTCTTTGCACATGCCGCTAACTGCATGTACGTATATATATAGTGAAAGATATATATACATAGGTGTATGTATGACACTTTTTGGCTGGTCAACTGGTCGCAGACCAGCGACAAGATGTCCATCAACGCCTGCGTGTCTAACGAAGGCCCAAGATCTTGGCCAACAACACTTCAAAGCCTTTGGCGCCACCAGGACACACAGATGCAGCAGGCGACGAGACGAGGCAACTTTATGGCTGACACCAATCAACTTTACCGTCTCGCCAACTGACGTCTAATGCCTTTGTTTATGCGACTGCCCATGTCAGTAGTGCGGAGTCCACTCAGTTTGCCCTTTTGCCAGCTGCACACCCACGTGGGCTAGCGTGGCCAGCGCTCTGCATTTAATTTATTTTAATGATTTGCTGCCCAACTAAATGTATCAAGTGCTGACGTCATCCGATACGCCTGACACTGGCCAACAGCCCCCCAGACGCCCACAACAATTTGCACTAATGCGGCTCATCAGCTGCCCCCCCTTGACAATCGAAAAATGCCACCTTTAAGTGGCCCTCATCGTTGGCAGCCCTATTCAACTTTTGCCTTTGCCTTTTTCTCTCTCTCTCTCTCTCTCTCAAATCTTTGACAAATCTGCACACTGCAGTTTTATTAGTTGCCTGTTGCCAGTTGCCATTTTTGGCGACTGTCCCGCCACGTGTCTCTAAGACGCAGCGGAAATGAGCGGCATTTGTTATAGTCAGTTTGAGGCGAGGGACGCGCTTCAGAAAATTGGCAAAAATTTGCTGAAAGTTGTACACTTTAAGAAATTGCTGAGATTTCTTAATGTAATGAAGAAAAGTTTTGACTGAGATTTCTTAATGTGAAATTTTCTTCTTGAATTTATCATGTTTAAACTAGTTTTTTTTTTAATTCCTAATACTTTAGCTATATGTTCTGCAATTTCCACTCTCTTCATATTACATTTCTTATACTTTACATAATAACAATTCATAATCCTTAACCGCAATGAATTACTATTTCCATATATTCTACACATTCATGCTTCTCCCACAGCCAACTCTCAGTGTATGTCGTGACAGCGTTGCATCCCCCAGGGAGACATCGAAAAGGAAACCAGAAATCTCGAATTCAACTTGAGCAATCGCATCAGCAAAATCCGAATCTCATAAACATACAAAAACCTCAAACGAGTTGAGAAGGGGACGAACGAACGTGCATTGTCTGCAGGGACGAAACAAATATTAATTTATATTATTTGCAATGCTGCAGCACGCCGCAAAGTGTGATTGTGACAGGTAGAGGACGACTGCCAAAATCCTGCCATGGCACGTGACCGACCCACAGCAAATATGCATAAAAATTGAAGATGCCAACGGGCAAGCGAACTGATAGTGCACCACCAGCCAGTGGAATGGTAAAGGGGATGCTGTTTGGGTGGTTGTGGCATGACAAAACATATGCTCAGCTTCACAGCGAACAGTTCCCACACACACACACACACGCAGTGAGCACTTACCAGTTGGGCAACCAGCAGGCCGGCCGCAGGCTATTGACGGCCAAGCTAAAAATTCGATTGTAAAACTCAAGTGGTCCAAGGCACGCCACTCAGATAATAATAATAAGTGCCAGGACGTAGGCCAGAGTCCAGGATAATGCGTGTATTGAGAAATTAAAGATACTCACGCAGGCACAGACGCTTCGGTGCGGTTCGGTTCGGCTGAGCTGGCAGCCCACCCAACCCCCTCTGCCATATCGACTGTCACCCCTCTGAGCAAGCATTACCAGCCAAATTGATGGCCAGCAGACGTTCGCTGTCTGCCACAGACTACAAATGTATCTTTTTCTCGGCCTAGTCAAACCGCCGACAGGCACTTCAGGTCTTTGAATTCACCAAAGTTTCCCACGACCCAAAAAGTGTTGCTTATGTCCTGGACTGTAACAACATAACGCTAAGGCGGCGAGTGGCAGCCAGAGGGTGGCAGGAAGCATATTGCGCTACGTTTTAATTGCCGCCCCTGTTGCAGCAGCGGCTTAGAAGCCAGATCATCCCCTGTTGCCCTGAGTTCGCTCAGCTTCTGGTTTAACTGCTGCTGCTGCTGCTGGTGCTGGTGCTGTTGCCTATTGCTCTGCTGTCAGCTTCATTATTTGCTATTTTAGCAATTTGATGGTAAACTTTGACCACGGCTGAATGCGCCGTCTCATGACAGCCCAGCGACTGCTGTTGATAGGTTCAATATTTGCCAGCTACTCACAGGGTGCACAGCTACTGCCAGTGTTTTCCCTTCTCCTCCAGCCTATGCCAGCCCAAAGTGTGCAAACAATAACCCGCACCAATTGTTACAGACACATTGTTACTTTGAACGTGGGAAGGGTATCCTTTAATTTGGCATGCCTGGGCCATTATTAATTTGTTATGGACCGGCTCTATCTATCTATCATAAATGATCACCTTGACCCCCGCCCACACAGTCAGACAAGAGTCTGGAACTGCCAGCTGACGCGCGTGTTAGGTGATTATTTTAAAATGTTTTTATCGAGAATGCTTGAGTTATTTAATATCTATCTACATTATTATTTATTCAGTTTTTGGGTTCATAAATAACATGCCCTGCCTACAACTCGTGTTTTAAGTAATTGTTAATGGTATATAAAATATCTGTATGAAAGTTTGGATATAATTGAGCTCAAAGCTGATTTTAATCAACTTTTAACATAATGAAATCACATTAAGATGCTTCAGCAGTAACTTGACTGGTTAAGGTAGCTGTCTTAAATTACTTTCAATTTCAATTCTCAACAAGATTTTCCATTTGGAAATATATATTTTTGTTAAGTGCATGTAATAAAAATATTCCTAAATGCTTATACGAAGTATCTATAATTATATAGAGCTTATAGTTCATGTTAGTGTAATTTTAACATATCAAGTTCATTTAAAGTTTCATATAAAGAAATACTTGCTCATTAATTAGACTTCAAGCTAAATGTAATAGAGAAGATTTCACGACTTCTGTCTTACTCTTTGCAGAACACTCAAGCTACACACAGACAATCACACTCACAAATACACACACTCAATATACACACACTTGCAACTAACTACTACAAAAAGGCTCATCGTCACAGTTTGCCAATTGCTGGAAAATAAAATGTTGGCATTGTTATCGCATTGAGTTTATAGTGTGTGCTTTGTTGTTATGAGCACCTATCGGCCCCATACCGCATCCCCTTGCCTAACCACTGCCCCTCGGCTGTAACGTATGTAACAAGCGTTGTAAAGCAAACATTTGTTAACAAAACATTGATCATTGTTCAACATGTAAATTCACTAATTTGGCAACGAAAAAACCGCCAGCTATAAATGGTAACAGCCGCGAGACTGGGGACTGGAGACTCCTACCCTCACGACGTAGCCATAACAATTTTTTTCTTTTTTACTCTTTTTTTTGCATACAACAACGAAAAGAATACGTGTTGTTATTGTTGTTGTTGTTGCCTGCACATTTTCCTTAACAAATAAAATAAAAATTTGCATAAAAATCAAGTAAATAAAATACGCATTGCGCTGGCCACAGTCTCGCGTCTAGAATCAGAACAGAGCTCAACAAAATCAGCGAGAGCTGCGAACTTATTAAAGTTGTTGGCGGCTGCTGGAGGCTGCTGTAGGCAGCACTTGACAAGGATCAAGGTTGTAGCATCGGTACTTGCAACGATCAACGCGCAACTGGCAACTTGCTTGGGTAGGGCAAGTTCTTGGCCGTAGAGTAAAAAACTCTCACATACCCTGTATGTCATGAAAGTGCGTAGAATATTTTAATTAAATCAAAATATTTAATTTAATCAAAATGGCAATGGAGAGTAAATCTAAACAAATTTAATAGAATTGCATATCTTATAAAATATTTTTCTGCTGCTACATAAATGAAAGGGTTGCAGAGATATAATTCACGGTTGAAGTATACAAATTTCAAATATAATCAATATTTGTATATTATTATATTATTATATTTGTATATTTTCACATTGCTTGATCTATACTAAATAATTTCATCTAGTTCCTATGCTTTTCCAGGGTATCCTCAAGTCCAACTCAACCTTGATATAGCATTCGTACTTGTTTTGATTTCAGTGTGGGGTGTACGTAGAGCACGTCATTCTCCTTGCGGCTGTGATCCAGCAATGGAAATTGCTTTATGGCTTGTATATGCAGATTGCCAGTCCGGCAGTCCTGAGCATTCGCCACTGAGAACTGAGAACTGAGAAGCGAGAACTGCGAACTGCTAGCTGCTGGCTGCTGGCTGGCTGGCTGCTTGCCTGTTTGCCTGCAACCTGTCGCAGTTGCAAATGCTCTTTGTGAAATTTATGCGCAAGCGCGCTGATTCTTATTTTTTCGCCTTTAACAAGGCAAACGACAATAACAACAACAACAACAACAACAACAGTAACTTCTTATACAACCCCCGCCTTGGTGCCCGTTTTTGGGTTTTCTGCTGAAAATTCAATTTGCTACAAAATGTGCGCCGCTTTTGCATATCTGGCAGCAAAAATTCGTGATTTACAATTTTCGTTTCGTTTCGTTTGGTTTCGTTTTTTGCCTGCGCCTCATCCTTGCCAGCCAGGCTTCAGCTTCAGCTACAACTACAGCCTCAGCAGCAGCTCTGTCCCCAGCTCGAGCTCATTTGGCATACTCGTAGCTGAAACGTTTTGGGCTCTGCTCGTCTCTGATTTAATTTTGTTGTTGCTGGCCGGCCCTGAGTCCACGGTTAGACTTGGTTCACCTGTTTATGCCAGATTCCAGGCATGCGATTAAAATCACCTGCGCAGGCATGCGCCCACGCAGCCTCACAGTTGCCCCAACTTCTCAGCGCTCAGTTCGCTCAGTTGTGTGGAGTTTGCCCTCAGTTTGGTTTCTTCAGCTCACGGTCGTCGTCTCTGCAGCATGCAGCTTCTCGTTTCGCTGCGCCTTGCTTTGATTTGGTGCTCGTTTCTTCTTATTATTTCTGTTTCTTGCTGCTGCCGCTGCTGCTGTTGCTGTTGTTGCCTTTTAAAGGCTGCGCCTGCGTCCTCGTTCATTTATTATGTACGATCTTTTTTTTTTTTGGTTCTCGTTCTTTTTTAGTTTTTTTTTTATTTATATTTATTTCAGCTTTTTTTTTTTTTTTTGGTTACCTCTCGCTGTTTATTCAAACTAATTTAATTTGTGCTCGGCTTTCGTGGTGCGCCCGCAGGTAGGTTGGCTTCACGGGCAGCACTGGAACCACTGGAACCGCTGGCAGCAGGTTGTTGCTGTGTTATTTTGGCGTTTCACGCACTTGGCGCATGTTGCAGTCACGCCTTTTGTTGCCCGCTGTCCACTTGAACGGCATTCTTATTTTATTTTATTTTTTGTTCCTTTTGGAGTTGCAGCTAAAGCCAAAGCCAAAGCCACACGCAAAAAGTTGTTAAAATGCAAATTAAATTAGAGACAAACTGGGCAGGCAGACAACACACTCACTCGAACACACACACACACACACATAAACACCTACACATTGCCTTTGAGGGGTGTGACTGTGTGTGTGTGTGAGTGTGAGTGTGTGCTTATTGCTCGTGGGGTGGGGTTCGGCTTTCTGTTGTTGTCCATTGGATTAGCTGTCTGCAAATGACATGTACCATGCGGATAATGATTGCTGATATGCAAATATCCAACCAGGTGCAAATAATTTGCACAGAGAGTCCAGTGTGCCCCAAAAACATTGACAGCATTAAGCATTCCGTGAAAGCTTATACAACATCAAATACTGATGCTCAAAATGCACTTACTAAGAATATATTTATCAAATAATAATCAGAAGATGAACAAGGTAAAAATAATTAATTAGTTTTTAAAATTTTTCAAGTTTTTAGTCTAAATTGTTTTCATTCAAAATATAATTTTATATCTCCCTACATATGTCTTTGTTCTCTACAACTCCTTTTTTATGTACCTAACTATTTCTTTCCATATCGTAATTATTTCTGTCTGTACCTTAGAGTATGAAATCTTACCCATTATCTTGCCGAACGCCAGATTATGCAACACCAACTGTTAAGCCCGCCTTTTGGCATTGCCACAATGAATCGATGGCGAATCGTTAAGTCAGCCAGCAAACGCGTTATAAAACAAAGCAAAAATCGTCTTGCACAATGCAATGCGACAACGAAACCAAAAAGAAGCTACCCAAAAATGGCCATAAAACAAATGCGGCAAATCGAAGAAAGAAAGAAAAAAAAATATCAAAAAACAAATAAAGCAAATAACAAACCTTTGGCTTAACTTTGTTTTGTTTCTCACTTAGAGGAGCGGCAGAAGCAATCAGTGCACCCACTGCCAATGCCTGTCCCACTGTCCCACTGTCTCACTGTCCCCCTACTGAATATCCCTTCTGCCCCTTCTACAGCTGCAACAGCAGCAGCATCTGTGGTGGCTGCCACAACTTTAACACTTGTTTGCCCAGCTAATCGCGGCTGCATCGTCGCCTCGGATTTCAGAGCCAATATGTAAGGCATTTAAAAGCGCACAAAAAGGCCAGACAGAGTTTAAGTAGAATTAAGCATCCAAATTCATGAGTCAAGTTACCGCACGAAGGCTTCTTGAGATATATATATATAAATAAATATATATATATCTACCTATATATATTGTTTTTTTTTTTGTGCTGAATGCCTTTGGTTTTTGATTTGTGTGGCTTAATAAAATACCGAGAAGTCGCCATCGTCGGCGACGCCGTTTGGGCCCCATTGGGAAACAATGAAATCTTCCGGCGCGCTGTCAATGATTCTACCCCAAAAAGCGCTGTAGCTCTGTATCTGTAGCTGTGTCTGTATATCTGTATATGTGTGTTTTGGTGATTTATATGCCTCGTTTTTGGCCAATTTTCGTTTTTAGTTCAGTGCTGCGGTTAAATAATGCGCTTCCAAGAATATAAACACGCAGCAACAAACAAAAAAAAATCACACGCACACATACTCACACACTCCACACTAAAGTAAAAGAAATACAAAATCAAAAACAAAAACAAAAAAAAAAAAACTGTTGCACATTCCCATTGTGGGTTAGGAGGGCCTTGAATATGCATATAATGGTCATATCTATTCCATAATTCGTTATTTGTCATTGTTTGCCTCTTTATTTTGATTTTGATTCGCCTGTTTCTCTTATTTTTTTTGTTTTTTTTTTTTTCACTGACGGCTCAAATCAACATGTTGATTTTCTAAGCAATTAATTTGATTAACTGGCAAGCTGCGGCTGCGGTTTGGTGCGCCTTTGATCTGGCCACAGTAGAGTTCGATGTCAGTACAGACATATATCATGAGCATTAAGCATTAGGCATTAACCATTGAGCATTAAGCATTATTAATTAAAAGTTCTTTACAGCTAATTGCAGAGTATGATATAAGCCAAGGCAGCTGTCGACGATGAGCTATTGATTGTTCAACGGAAATGCCTGACTCAGTGGCTCCTTTGAGCTCAACTAGTTCACAAGAAAGTGAATTTTATAAATTCATTATTATTTACGGTGTTTAATTCACACTAAGACAAAGAAATGCAAAGGATAATAGTTCTAAAGCAAACTTCGATAATTACAGGGTATCCAAGGAATTTAATAAATGCCCAGAATCATATGCCACACATTCAAAAGTTTCGATTCGTTCTATTTGCAGACAGGTAAAAAAATTGTATAATAACAATTATGAACTTTCAAAAACAACAGCAGCATGCGGCAAGTTCGTTGCCTAAGTCTTTTGATTGCAATGGGATAGAAAAGTTAGTTCGTGGATTGCAAGTCATTTTTTTGACAACAAACACATTGCAACGATGTTATCAACAATAACAACAACAACAACAACAACAGACACACAGTATGACCACCTGCCAGGCACACCTATATATATATATATTTATTTTTGGGCGTATATGCGCCTGATTAGCTGTTACCAATATTTTTGTTAACGTTTTTCGCTGCACTAAAAATTAGTCGCAATTCACGAATATTTGCTCGAGTTTTTTTTTTTTGGTTTTGTTTCTGTTTTTGTGGCACAGCACATTTGTTGCATTTGCCACACATTTGAATGTGTTTCGGAATTGAAAACTCTTTCGACTGAGAGCTGCAACTGTCCAAGCACAAGCGCGACGGCAAACGTTAATTAATTACGATTTATTGACCAAATTTGTTGATTAGACAATTGACGTTTGCCGTTGTTATGGCTGTTTCAATTGCCGTTGCGCCTGATTTTGATGTTGCCACACAATTTGGCCACTTGCCACACAATTGTCGTCAATTAATTGCGCACGTTGATTTCGTTGATTCGATATACCGCCCTGCAGGTGGCATTCGGTATTTCGGCTCGATGTCAATACGTTCGCTGGCCAAATTTCATGCAATTCAAGCAACTTGATTTAGCTTTAAAATTTTGCTACAAATATATGTAGCAAAAAAATACAGTTGTACAGTTTTAGCTTAGAGAAAAAATCTCTAATAAAAAACAAAAAAAAAAATCTTAAGGTTTACTCCATATCAAACGAATGACTTAGGCAACGAACTTGATTATGCTACGCTTGTAGAAAATTGAATGTATAGAAAATGTGACTGACTGACAAGTGGCTAACAAAAAAATTTCCATAGATTACTGCTGTATGTATTGTGGTGGCGGTGGTGCTGGGTCTGCTTGGTGGTGTGAAATTCCTAACTGGCACTCTCTTGTGGAACGAACGCCGCATCAATCAGCGGCGGCAGCTTAAATGCTGCATCATGACAAAACCATTACACTTGACCAGAGAGCGCGCTCCGGGTACGTTGATGGCGTCGGCAGATGCTCAGATGACTAGGCGACTCGGTTCAGCTCTCGACGTGATTGATTGATTGGCAGCGTGAGCAGCGGGCACTGGGCAAATGGGCAAACTGGCAATGGCGGGCAGGGCGATTGCACTGATGCTTTGTCTAAAAGCCGTTTAGAATAACACCAATCGACCAAGAGCAACAACAACAACAACAACAACAAGAACAACAACTGCAGCAGCAGCATCAGCAGCAACAACATCCACATACTGCAACATAACGAGCCCAGCAGCGAGAAATTATGCATTGTGTTGGAAAAATGCTTAATCTGTGCAATGCCAATGCCAATGCTACATATCAAGGCACCCTCACCTGGCCATATACTCAGTCAGCCAGTCCGCCAGTCCGGCAGTCAGTCTGTCAGTCAGTCAGTCATTCAGTCAGTCCGGCAGTCAGCCATTCAAAGCTGGCAGTTGGAGCCATCCAACGGCCGGCGGCCGTCAGTTGATTGCGCTTCATTATTAATGCCAAACTGTGCGCCGGCATTCGTTGAATTTGGCTTTTGCAATTTGGTCTCAATGCCGCCGTCGTCGCAGTTGCTCCAAGACCCACCTTGGCCTTCAGTTCGCAGCGGGGTGAGCGGAGTCAGACATTAAAAATGAGCTCGGCGTAACAGGTGGATGCCGCAGTTGCAGCCGTAGCCGCAGTCGCGCCGATGATGGCGACGGCAACGTGATTTTCGCCAAATCGTTTAGATTATTTTGAGATTGCTTGCGCCAGTCGCTGCCAAAACAGTTGTCCGTCCGACCCGTCCACACAGTCTGCCACTCCTTTTCACTCCGTCTCTCTCTCCCTCTCTCTTTCTCTCTCTTTCTCTGCTGGCCAGCTCCGCACCTTGCATTTGAACTTGAAACATTTCATTTTGCTGGCTAGCTGGCTGGCGGCATCCGAGAGAGCTCGTAGTCGGACCGATCGATTAGTGGCATTCTATTGCGTTCAATTTTCATGTGCAACATTGAAGCGATCGCCGTTGGCACAATAAACACGCGATTTATTTCATGCCGAGCATTCAAGTGCCGCAGTCGGTCAGCTAAAGGAGGAGCAGCATCACCACCGCCACCACCACAATCACTAACAACAACAGCACCACCGGGCAGCCTTGCCTCAGCTTGGCCCGGCCTGGCCTGGCTTGGCTTGGCTCTGCTTGGCTTGTGGTATGTGATAATGGGATGATGGTATGATGATGCATGCGCGGCATACACAACATCCCAACAGAACAGCAACAAGTTGCAAAGATTGCAAAAGAAAATGCTACGAATTTGCTATACTCTATTATGCTTTCATTAATCAACAGATTTATGAAAAATATTTATATACTTTTTAACCAATTGACTTAAAGATGAATAAGTATTAAATTAGATTTTTAGCTTAATAGTTTTTAAATAAATTGTTACCAGAATTAATAAAAGTTCTTTGTTCAATAAAAATTTGCATGCGGACTAAAAACTTTTTCTTATTTTCTTATTTCAAACAAAATCCGCATCAACTAAAGACCTTGTTCTAAATAGAGACCAACTATAACGCTTACTTCTAGAACTTTATGCTTATCGATATGCCTGGCAAAGAGTATAGACAACAACAATAACAACAGCAGCCTACACTTATATATATATAGATATATATATTTGTATTTTATTCGCTTTTTTTTTTGTTGCTGTTTTCCTCACTAGCGGCCAAGGTTAGTCGCTTGCCTTAGTCGTTGTCGAAGCTTACCCTGCCGCATTTTAGTCGGTAATTGCTTGTGATGTATGATTTTGAGTTCTAGTTTTGTGGCCTGGTCCAGCCTGGGAATATCTCACAGACAGACGCATGGACGGAGTGGAGCTTTGTAGTCGTTTTGCTAGCTGATTGCTGACGATGCCTATATATGCGGGTGATGTATGTTATATAGCTACAGGTATAGGTAAAGGCCATAGATATTGATTTGACAGGGGGTATCGTATTGATGAGTGTGCTTTCGACCACTGTCACACTTTCTAAGCACTTTCACCCAATTAGGGCGATCAGTCATATCGCATATAAATATGTATATATTTCTATACATAACTATATATATTTGTGTGTATATATAGACTATCAAGGAGCTGCTGATCTTATGCAAAAATGAAAGAGCAATGCAAACAAAAAATGCTCGAGTCTCTGGTCTCGATGACAATCTTTTGTTTTCACTTCTGCAGAAACAAAAGCCATAAAGGATAAATTGTGAGTCGCAAGTCGATTCCAATTCGGCTTGTGCCTGCGCCTGCGACTGCGACTGCGACTGCAACTTGGTTAGGTAGCCGCATTTAAAACAGTCGGCGGCAATCGTTGAACTTTTGGCTTCGACAAGTGCACAGCGGGGCGTCTTGGCCAGGAAACAAAAAGGAGGCGACGCTGCTGGCAATTTTGTTTTCATTTCAGCTAAATGGAGTGGATGAGGCGGCTGCTGTTGCTGTTGCTGCTGCTGCTGCTGCTGTTGCCTCTCAGTTGCTGCGATTATATCGAAAGACAAACGTTGGCCCATTGTTTGACCAAGGCCCAATTGGGCCAAGTATTTAAGCTTCTATCGCATGATTGATTGACTGCATATACAACAGAACAAATACATTCATTTTACATACAATATTGAAAACAATTTCTCTCGATCTCCTCGAGTGACGTCTGTTGTCGATGATGTTGTTGTTGTTGTTGTTGTTGTTTGATTTGCTGTTGTTGTTCTTATGTGCTGTGCTTTTCATGCCATTTCGATACGGGCCTCATTTTTCTCGCCACAATTAAAGAAGAAAGTTGGCGGCGCAATTAGAAAACTCACATCGATCAAATGGCCATAGACACAAACGTCATGGCTGTGTAGTGTTTACTATCAAATACTGTGTCTAATTTTCAAGTCTTGTTCTATTCAGCTCGTCCAAATTTTTTTTAACTATTACAGAGAAACATGTCCAAACGAACCCCCAAAGGCGAATTACCTCGCGATGCGCACGTGATGCAGGCTCTGCGTCGCGAACTCCATCGCAATTCGCGCCAGATAACGCAATCATTTTGGCAGGAATTTGAACAGATACGCAATCGACAGCGCAATCAGCTGATACAGGAGCGCATTAATCGCGAACGCCTCTCGCTGATGATGCGCGATGCGAATCAGGAGACACAGCAGCAGGCTGAAGCGCTCAGTCGCAGTATTAGCTCTCATGGCGTTAATCCGATTGCACCATCGCCTCGCATGCGTCGAGAGACACCTGCCATCATGCCCACAGCTGAGGAGGAATCGAAAGAGCCGAAGAATTCGCCAATCGTTAAACGCCCAAAGAGCGGCACAAGCGCGCAGCATGAGGTAGACTCACGGGAACTATCTTCAACCTCTTCGAATTTGCCACGAGCACCGCCCTCATCCAGGATTACCGTCATCCCGGAGACATCCAATGTGCGTTTGCCATCTAGAACCAGTTCGAACTTTTCCAAAATGCAATTGGCCAAAAAACCCAAGAAGTGAACGCATGTTGAAATCTAATTCCATTTTCAAATTAATCGCTAGCAAAAACTATTAAAGAAGAGCTCACAATGAATTACAATTGATTCATATACTTGTGTTGTCGTTGTACAAACCAATCAAATTTTAAATTTGTAAAAATATGTCATGAACTCATTTTTTTTTATATTATAAACGGGCGATGCCATATTGAATGTAAATTTGTCTGAGAAAGCAATAAATTTATATTTCTGTTTCACACACATTAATTGCATATATAATATAAAATATACATTCAATTATATTTCATTGAAGACATTTAATTGTTTTATATTTTATGTATATCTTAAGACATTTTTAAATATAAAATATATTTATAATAAAACATTTTAATAATCGTATTTCCATTCTCAATAAATAATGGTAATATTATTTTTATATTACTTGTAAGTTCCTGGTATATTAGTATTAATATTTGTCTCAATAAGAGATAATATTAATTGATTTGTTTTATCCATAGAACATATGACAAGCTTTGTAAAGACTAAAGACTCAAGCCGTCATTAAAAAGGTATTTGAACTCAAGTAACAGAAAATGTCATTGCTTAACAAAGAAAGCTAAAAGTTGAGTAGTTTTGCAGGAAGCAAAGCATTTGACACATGAAAGAGCTCGATTTCAGGAATTCTCAGCTGATTCATATCATTAATCAACTTTTTCTTTATGTAAATTACAATTTTTAAAAGACATTTCATACACTTGCACCAAATCATGTCTAAACAACATTTTAAGATTTCATCATTTGTGCGCTAAATTAAATTCAAGCTGACCCCAAAAACTGAATACTAGCGCATTAGCAAATGAATTGAAAAAAATAACAAAAAATAATAACAACTTGCAAATTAATTAACGGCCCTCATATATAAATAAAAACAAAGCAAGTGTAAGAGAGAAACAGATAGACAGGCAGACAGAGAAAGACGCTGGCACACGCACCTGAGTAATCAACTTGATGTGGGCATGGCCAAGCGAATGTTACGTTACGTTAAATGATTCTGATGCTGGATTCCGCTGGTACAGCACAAATACGATAAATCACGCTGAACAACAACAACAACAGCAACAAATGAAAACAATCAACAAAATGTAACGTTATTCATCACAGGTGGTAAATTTAACTGACAACAAACGCGCGCCGATCCCCCAGCACAGATTCGCGTACTTTGTCTCCGATTCCGATACCGATACCTAATACTTAACACAGACACACACACACACATACACACAGAAATCGAACAACGGCAATTTCTGGGTCAAAATAATTAATAAAAGCGAACGACTTTTCTGCGCATGACTTGGCCAAAAGCAAGGCGTTCGCCTGCTGCCTGCTGCCTTGGTGGCCACAAAGTCAGACACCAATTTTGACAAGCTTAACGCGAGGAAGCGTTATGGCAGGAGGCGCAGGCATTCCGCCTTTCAGCTTACAACTGGGCAGTCCCAGTCATAGTCGCAGTCGCAGTTTTGTCGTCGCTTTGGCGCATGCGCAAGCAAAGCAAACTAAAAAAAAAAAGTGGAAATAATCAATCAAAATGTCTTAAGCAAATCACTCGCATTTCAACTACCAAAAAAAAAAAAAAAGAGTAAGAAAAATTACAGAGCCAAGCACTAACTGATTACTGAAATGGTCGGCAAGTGCGTTTATACGCTGTGAACTTTATGAAGTCAGATATTTCGATGTAGTTCAATGATTTACATATAGTTCATATGCTATTGAGAGCATTTAGTGAGAGAAAGGACAAATTTAAAAGAAACTGAAGGAATTTCTAAGAGACTGAGACATTCAGAATGAATGAATAAATGGAGCATGAGAACTATTATGAGAACTATTGATATCATGTGTTTTATGTCTGTCTACTCAAAGAGAAAGAGAGAAAGACTGTGAGTAACGGCAGCTAGAGATAGAAAGAGAGAGAAGTTACAAAGGCAGAAAAGATATATAATCTGAAAGCGGGAAAGAGAGAGAGATAGAGAATGCATCATCTCACGCATTCTAAAATCATCTGATGAATGATTCTCAATTGAAGCTGATTCATCAACATTTCAAGCCTTATCGTAATAAGTTGCACCGCATAAACGCCGCTTGGTACTAACCTGTGACTGCCTGTGACTGACTGGCAATGTTTGTTTGGAAACTTGTGATGGACGGTCGGTTGGGCAACAGTCACGATTTGCATGTGCGACAACTGTTGCCAGCGCACAACAAACAGCAACAACGGCAGCAACAACAGCAGCAACAAATCGCGAGCACATTGAACTGTCATTGACACGGCAACAACTGGGCACACAGAACCAGGCTCTGCTCAGACCATCAGCAATACGCGAGACACCTGTAACTGAAGTTGAAAGGCAAAAGGCAAACGATGAATGCTTGGGTGGTGCAGTTGCAGTCGCAGCGACAGCACCAACTGTTGCTGATGGGTGCAGCAAACAGTCGTCAGACATTGTATAGTATTTCGTAGTCCGGGTTCCCACTTTTGCTGGCCAATTACTGCAAACAAATTCGAATGCGAATGCGCATTGAAAATTGTGGCAAGGTTGGTAATTTAAGACTCACGCCGCGAGATCGCAAAAGCCCGAGCCCCGAACCAAAAACCGAGAATCGAGAACCGTATATATATATATATATATATATATATTTGTCGCCATTCTCTGGCTGTTGCTGTTGTTGTTGGTGATTGAATTGCTGATTTAACGGTTGCTGTTGTCAAATTAATGACATTCATTCAATTCATACCATTGGCAAACGTGGCCAAAACGGTAGTTTTTATTGCTTGGCAAATTGCAATCACCAAACAGAGCGCGCGTGTTATTAAAGTTGTTGCTGCTTGCTATTACTGGTTGCTATTGCTGTTCGTTGTTGTCATTGTCATTGCGGCTGTTATTAATGTAGTTATTAAATATTTACAACTGCCGCCGCAGAAAGCGTGCCAATTGTGGGTGCAGTGCGGCAATACGCTGCACCACCTGGTCCTGGGGGTTACCCAACCGATGTCAAAGTGCAAAAGTTTAGCGCAAAGTTCTTGTCATTATTTGCAATCGTTTCGTTTCATTCCATTTCATGCCGCCAAAGTGAAAGGCACAACTCTATGGAAGTACTAGAATCATAGCTAGACCTCGTTCTGTGCCACTTTAATTAATGACTGTTTTATATAATTTAATTAGTTGTTAATGATTTGCTGATTGGCTGGCACGGTCGGACCATGAATCAAATGCTAAGTGAGTGTCGCCCGCTTCTCAGTTGATTTTTTCTTTTTTTTTTTTTTTTTTGGCTCTTTGGCTTTTGGGTGGGCTTGGCAGATGTCAGGGTTGCCGCCTGTCTCAAGATAGCGCAACATAAACATGGCGCTAACTAGTTAATTAGTTCGTGGCCAAGCGATAGCAACTAATGGCCAAAAATATATAACAGTTAAAAGCTTACCAAAAACAACAAGCACTATAGGTTAAACAGTCATTATTCAGATAAAATATATATACTTATTAAAGTCTGCTCAGCTTGTGGAAACTTTTCAAAAGGTTCAACTATAGAATAGTTTCAGCTAAACTAACTTCAAAAGAACGAATCATGACACTGCTTTAGCCCTTTCAACATCATCTTATCCGCAACTAAAAATACATAAATTCTGTCAGCATTAATCAAGACTCTTTTTGCACAATTAAATTGCAAAATTTGATAGTTCGCTTCTAGAAGACCTAAAAACCCCAAAAAATCGATTTCAAGTTAAGGCCAAATCGAACATAATAGTCTAGACAAAATGCTTGTTGTTTCAGTACGAATCTTGAATCGACCAAACTAAACAAGCGACAACAACGCCAACGGTCACTTGCCACAACTTTGCAATTTGGCTATATTGTGTGGCATGAATTGCATATTTAGCATGCGTAAACTGCTCGATAAAAAATAATTTCTGAAATAGAAACCACAAAAAAAAGTAAACAAAAAAATAAATAGTTAAATTTTGTCCAACATCGATTGCATGACCGCTTTGGCGCCATAAATTACAGCTAAGAGACGCTTTTATCGACCCTCAGTTTACTTGCCAATTAGTCAAAGCTTATGGGAGTGTAGCCGGACTTAGCTAAGTCCACAAATTTCTATGCCAGATGTGCCAATGATAGCGTCCATGTGCCACAGCGATAAGGTGGATCCAAATTGACGCCAGCCGGTGGCTTAACATATTCCAGCGAACGACCTGCCAATGTTTGATTGATAATAGAGCACTAAGCCAACAGGCTGGCAAAGCAATATGCAATGCACCGATTTTCAGCTGTTACCAAATTTTGTTATAAATCTATTTTTTTATTTTATTTAATTTTTTTTTTTTTGTGAATATATTAGTTAATTTTGAATATCCAAAATATGTTCTATACATTTCTGTTTCATATATACATGTGATCTTTTCTTTATTCTCTATTAATATTTTTTTTACTTACTTACTTTTAATTTCTCTAATTTCTCTAACACTTTAATAATCTTTGCTCTTTCATATTCGATCTCATTACATTTGCATTCCAATAAACTACATTTTATATTCCATATGCACACCAAAAACCAAGAACATGCCCTCATTGCCATTGGCATACATAAAAAAATGATGAGAAGAAGAAGCATCAGAAGGAAGTTGACTTTTGGCGTCCGGTTGATGTGACGTTGGCGGTAACTCAATATTTAAGCACTTATACGTTAATTTAGGCACAAATTGAATTAATAAACCATGTTGGGCATTGTGTGCGGTCTCCGAGAACCAGCTCCTTTTCATAATTCATTAATTTATGCACGGAACGCGGCTCAATGAACCACGACAACAAGCAGAACTGACCAAGAGATTGGCAAAACGAACCACCACCTCTCGATTGTCCCGGAAAAAAAAAAAAGAATTTGAATTTACAAGCACGTAACATTGACCCGCTCGCCCCTCGCCAATCACATGCCACTGCCACTGCCGCCTCTTACGTGATTGGCTTACATTTGGCGCTGTTGTTGAGCTCCTTTCTGTGTGCTTCGTCGATATTCGTCGCTCGGTTGTAAATTAGAACATGCTAAGTGTAGTACCCAAAATTGCGACCCAGCGGGACCCGTGACGAGTCCGAAATAATTGTTGTTGTTGCTGCGCAAGTTGCTGTTCCGCGCCATGACCCACGGCAAGTGGACACACACATGACACAGCGTATGGGTCTTTGGTAGTTAAAGGTGCGTAAATATGATTTTCATTTACACCTTCGGCTTGCCTTTGCTGCAAGGGATGCGTTTGAAGTAGCCGATGAGATTTTCGAATTCCACAAACGGAGAATCCCGCTAAAGTCCGACTAAGCCTGAGTGAGAGCTTTGGTATGAAAGGAGATATGAGACAGACAATGAAAGAGAGAAATCAGGAATGAGAGATAGATATAAAGAAATAGAAAGAAATCTGGGTTGCCTAAGCATAAAGATATTTAATGTTATATTTAATGGATTTCAATATTCATATTTGTAATATCTAGCTAAAAAATCCAATCAACACAAATGTAAGTCGAACAAAGATCAAATATATATCACGTATACGCCAAGTATACAAATCAATATCGAAAATACATATCTTATATAAAAAAAGAAACCAAATCGAAAATCAGAAATGTGCTTAAATATAAAATTGAGAAATTCCGCAAAACTCTTTGCAAACTTTCAACTTTTGTTGCTTGCAATGGCCCCCAAATGTTTGGCTGTTGGCCTCAACTGCTGTGGCCGGTGCATTTGCATGGGCTGTGGACCATTTTCACATCCTTTTGGACGCTCGTAACAACAATGCACCGACTCGACTCGTGCCATGCCAGCGACTTACATAAGGAGGTCCCAAACTCAAAATAAGCATATGATTTATTGTCATTTTGAGTTCAAGAATTTGCAAAAAGGTAAAGGTAATAAATTGTATGATTATTGTGGATTTTTGTTTTTCTTTGTTTTTTTTTTTTTAACTTTTTTTTGTAAACTGCTGCCGCCCGCTCACCCCTTTCTTTTGGCTGCCAAAGAAAGCAGGTATAACAAACTTTTTTTTTTTTTTGTTAAATGGAACCAATGGAAGTGGCGCGGCCGTGGTGGGGTTGAGGGGCTAACAGTTAACTTCATTCGCTCGTGGTTGGGTCAAGGGTTAAAATGTGGGAGTCACGATTCTGTGGGGCTAAGCGATTTTGCTCACTACGCGCTCGCATGAAATGAAGTTACCAAAAACAAAAAATATCAAAAATACCTGGGAAGTACCGTTTGATACACACACACATATAGGCACACACACACACACACGTTAGCGCACACACATTAGCGTTTTAAATCGACCTCTGCCTACAACTTGAACTGCAACTACGGATTCAACATCGAAGCTTTATCAATAAATTATTGAGCCATTATTGTTATTACAATTTCTTTATAATGTTGGCAGCGTGCGCTGCAAGTTGTTGCTTGTTGTTATTACTGCTGTTGTTGCTATTGTTATTGTAGTAGTGATGCTGACCATTAGCGTGTAGTTGCTGGCCGCCAACGGGGCCGAGGTTTCAACCTCAACGACAGCCCCAACCTTACCAGAGCCTCATCATCATGTGCACAATGGAGAGCAGGTCGCGGTCAATATGAAGACGGAAGACTTTGCTGCTTGGCTGCTAAGAGATGCCGCTGCCGCTGCCGCCGCCACCGCAGCTGCCGCCACCACCGCAGCTGCCACAGCCTCTACAGCTGCCGCCGCCTGGCAGGTTCATGACAAATGCATTAAAGCTTCAAACAGTTTTCCCGTTGCAAGTTCTATGGCGGCTTTTTCTCTTCAGTTTTCATTTTTTTCCATTTTGTTGCCTTTTATTGTTATTTTATGAATATTGTAAATGATTTAATGAGTTTTAATTGAGCTGAGCCAGTGGAAGAGGAAGAAATGTAAGAAAATATTTAATGAGTTTAATTGATAGGAATAGATGCAGCTGAAATGAGGAGAAAGCCAGCCAGCCACTCGCTTAACGGCTACGCCTGGAATTTTGCTTTGTATAGGTAAATATATACCAATAACATATTTATGTATGTCAGAGTGTGTGTATGCGTGTATAAATATATCTCTGCTGTCTGTCAGTTCACCGTTGTTAACCGTTGCACCGGCCACTGATAACAGGCACGCGCCCCGCAAATCAAAGAATTGGCACAGCCTCTCAGATCGTAACTCAGGCCAATGAATCATGCACACTGGCTTCTTAAGAGCGAGAGAGAGAGACGGAGAGTGAGAGGGGGGGTGGCGAGGGTAGCCACAGAACGCAATCACAGCTCTCAGTCACATGTTGACCATTGATCTTTTGCCCAGCTGAGCAGATGCAGGGCAAAAGCAACACGGACTGCCAGCAATAACAACGTGTGGGCCATAATCAAAAAAAAAAAAGAAAAAAAAAACGTGTTGCCTGCCTTTTGACATTTTTTTGTTGTTATTTTCTGCTTGCGCTCGAGTGTTTTGCATGTTAACATTTTATTAGTCATAACAACGGCTAACAAACAGGAAAAAAAAATGCAAACAATCTGCAAACACACACAAAAGTTAACACAGTCAGGCTGACAGACGTACAGCAATTGGCCGTAGGCTTCAACGCTGAGAAATTACACAGGATCATAATATCGAAATCGTGCTCTTGTTCAAATATGTTTACTTGACCAGTTTTTTTTTCTTTTACCAATAAGTGCGCTAACTACTATAATTAAATTTCAAAATATGCATTTGCGTACTTTATATCGAGTCTTAATTCCAATATGAATTTTACTTGCGTTGAGTACTTAAGTAATTTGAGATTTGATATAAGCTAAAATCTTTGAATTATATTGTTCTCAATTAGCATAATTGATAACCTGTTTTTAGCTGGTTCTCCTATTTAACATAGCTCATGTGAAATATTTTAAGAATGTTGCCTCGCCCAATCTATAAATAACATATAAATAATATAGAAAATATATATATAATATATATATATATATATATATATATATATATATATATATATATATATCCTAAACGGAATCGGACTCAAACTACCGCTACTTTACTCTTACCATAACAGCTAAGGGAATATTGATTTAATCTGTTTGAAGTAAAAATGCAATTAAAAAAGTCATAGAAGGGCATTCCGAAAAATAAATATAAATTCTGATCAGAGAAGTGTTCAATAATCTAAGCATGGTGAAGACAGACTCATGAATTCACAGACTTCTACTTTATAAAATAAATTAATTGAAATGCTTATTTATTATTATTTTATTTTTTATTATTTTTATTTTTAGACAGTTTTTGAAACTGCGAAAACGAGACACTTTTCTGTATTAAAAAAATAATTTTAAAAACTTAAACAATTTAGATAACAGCTGATATGTCATATTATATCTTTGAGCTTCAAGAAAACGTGCTCAAAAGGAAAAAACAATCAATAACAATCCTAAACAAAACTCATATACTTAGTTTATCTAGTCTAATAAACTTCATTTCCCGTACTCAATTTCCAATCTATTGCGGATATGTAAATACAATTATTAATTAATTAATAATTGTTATTAAACAATGTTTGCAAACTAATAATTGCCTGGCAGCACGCTCGCAACGCATTGAGTCGAGAATCCGCAAAAGGTAATAAAAAATAAGTTTTTTTTTAATGGACTTGTCAATGGCCAATGCCAGCCATTAATTATATTTAAGCTGATTTCAGTCAAGAGTTAAAAAATAAATAATAAAAATGAAAACGGTACCGTTGACAAATGCCCAACAACAACAACAGCAGCAGCAATGAAACACGTCACTCGATTTAACCTGTTGCATATGCGGCGCAACAAACACACCTTATAAACAAATGATCCAATTGTCTTCTGCATGACTTAATAATTTCAAAGTTTTTATCAACTTGTTGTTGTTGTTGTTGTTATTTTGTGAAACAAATTTTTCAAACGAAACCCTTGGATATCGAAAAATGAGAAGGAAACAAAAAATAAAATGAGAAATAAAAATATTATGCGTGACGAAATCTTTTTGATGTGGGAAATGTCGCTTTGAGCCCCACCGACAAGTGTGTGTCCAGCAGCTACAACAACAACAACAACAAATGTTGAAGAACATGAGACACAAACGTTGCGCATGTCGCTGGGATTAGCCTGAAAGCATTTTCTCAATTTTGATTTTAATCCTTTTTTTTGGTTTTTTTTTTCTATATTTTGGGATTTTATATTTTTTTTTTTGGTTTCTCGTTCATCTGGCAGCGAATTGCTTGGCTTGGTAAATATTTTTTTAAATGTTGTTTTAGGTTTTTGTTAATTGGCGGCGACATGTGTTGTAGATAGGATAGTTTCGTGGTCTGATCTATGTTGTTGTTGTTGTTATTGTTGCTGTGGCTGTGCTCTTTGGTCACTCAAGTGTGCTTTCGTATGAGGAAGTTTCTAGCTTGGGGATTTATTTATTGCGGTACAACATCAAAAACTGAAACAACAAAGTTTCAAAGTTTCTAACTTTTTTTATTCGAGTAGAGCTTCGTAAGTTATTTGTTTGGACACATTTTGAAAAATGGGAGTATGTCGGCTTTGGGCCGACAAATAAAACGACGCAACGTTGTAGTCCAGAGATTTGGCTCAAATGTTATTTGGTCGCCGGCAAGACGACAAGCCGACAAGTGATGGGAAAGTGACCAGGGATTTTGATTATTCGTTGGGATTAAAACTGCTGTTGCCTAATTGTGTCATACGAAAGAGACCCAGCTTTCACGGCGACTGGTTCAAAGTTGAAACAATTATAGAGAAATTGTACCTGCCCTAATAATCGAGTCGATTG
The DNA here is from genome assembly GCA_030914385.1 of Drosophila antonietae. Classification (NCBI taxonomy): domain Eukaryota; kingdom Metazoa; phylum Arthropoda; class Insecta; order Diptera; family Drosophilidae; genus Drosophila; species Drosophila antonietae. The sequence goes on along the minus strand of JAUESO010000610.1, from coordinate 4,137,473 downwards.
TAAAACCTGAAAATTTACTACAACGTGCCACAAATTAAAACATCATAAAAATCAAAAGCAGATCCAACGGAAACGAGCAAAAAGCCGCCAACTCCGTCGTTTCAAACGCAAACAGAAGTTGAAGTTGAGCCGCGGCCACAAATTAGACACCGCCTCCCAAAAAAAAAAAAAAAAAAGGAAAGAAAACAACAACAAGAAAGCAAAACCAACTAACTAACTAACTAACTAAGCCAACAACACACCGCCTGCCAATGGTTGTGGCAGTGCCTAATGATGACCTTTTCACTGCGGCACGACAACTTAAGGTCATAAACAATCAAAGGCTGCTCCAAGTGCTTCCAGTCCAGCTTCGGAGTCGCAGTCGCAGTCAGAGTCGCAAATGGTGGCAATTGCCGCACCGGCATTGGCTCCAAGCCTCATCTGTTTGGCTACCAGCCAACGCTAATAGTTAATAATAATTATTATTTCATTTCTGGCAAGCGCAACTCCCACCAGCTGACACCAACTGAAAGCCGGGCCAAAAACAATAAGCTGCCAGCCAGGCGCTGCCATTCATAGACCTACAATGGTATTAAAACTTAAATGAATGCAAGTAAAAGTTGAACTACAATAAGTTGACTTGCAGTTGAAATATTTTAAATAAATTAAAATAAAAATATAAATATTGAAGATAGATTGAATAGAAAAAATCTTTAGCATATACGAAAGTATGGCAAAGATAGATTAAGTCTTAAATATTTAAAGCCTAATATTAATGAAAAAAAAATAAATAAAAAATAAAAAATTCATATAAGCGATATCATATTAAATATATATACATTTTTTGATAAAACATAAATTGTAGGAATCTATATAAGAAATATAAAAATTGAATTTTAATAATTAAATAAAACAGATTCTAGCCGAAGCTTTATTTTTAATTTGAGTTATAATTATTATTTTTTTATTATTACTTTTTTTAATTTATAGAATTTTATTTAATGTGGTTTCTAAAGTAATTTTAATATATTTTCTAGCAATTAGAAATTTTCCAAGCTATTTTAGTTAATTCATTAAAAATCTGTAGTTCCACTCAAAATTTAAACCCTGCAAACTTTTCCATATTCATTTCACTCAATTTTATTCTCCAATTATACCGCCACATCTCTGTAGCTCTACCGAAATCACTCTCATTTTTGCCTCGTATTCAAGGAGCAGCATTCCACAGTGCTCCCGAATATCTCTCGCTCTCTCGGCTGCCAGACAACGGTAACATGGCGTGTTTGTTTATTGCGCATGCGCGCCAATCGCCCTGCCAGAGATCTGCTGGAGCGGCAGCTGGAGCGTCGGCGTCGCCGTCCACATCGCCATCGCCATTGCCATCGCTGACGACGTTAGCGTCAGCTTCAGCATCGAATCATTACTTTAGCCCACTTAGCTGAGCAGAGCATCGGCAAGTCAGGATCGCTTGCCCTGGGAGCAGCACCCCCCACACACACACACACACACACACCGTCTCTTGTCGCAACTCTCACGCGATAGTTATCCTAATGGTTGGGACTTTCGTTTGAGTCTTTGGCGGGCACATCTATCAGCTCGACTCGACTGCTGGCTTAGTGCAGAGCTCTTTTCGCTTGGCTTTTAAGTGAGATGTTGGTAATAAAGCCGCAATTTGTTAACTTTCGGGCAGCGGCACTCATTTAGCTACCTCATTGGCGGCTGTGTTCGCTCGTTGCCACAAGATTCGTGATTGTTGTTGCTGTTGTTGTACGTTTGGGACATGAGCAGGCAGCTCGTTGTTTGGTTTTTTCGTTTTCTTCCCTTTTTTTTTTTTGGGTTTTAGCCAGGGCTCAACTCATGTCCTGTGCACACATCGCAGTCAGAAATCTCACACACAATAAGAGGATTGGCGGAGCTAGGTGCAAGCAGTCAAGATTACATGCAAACAAACTATCCATTGTTCTAGCCAGCAACAGCAACAATGTCTGTGGCAGCAAGTGCACAGTAGCCAAGCTCCATAAAGAAATGCCCACAAACATGGCCAACGCGAAATGTGGGAAAAATGACGCTGACGCTGATGCTGATGCTGACCACATGGCGGATGCGCATTAACACCCAACAGCGAAAGAGACAAGGATTCTGTGCGATTATGACATAAGCTGCACGTTCTCAATGCCCATTTTGATATCTAGCTAAATGTATATATACATGCATATATAAGAAAGTCTGGCTGTGTGTGTGTGAGTGTGTATGTCTGGGAAATTGACACTTTACAACGTACAACCCATAAACGTGACCCAACAGCGCATTATTTGCATAAACAGCCCGCAAGAATGGCCAAAAACAAATCTATTTTTCTCAACTAAGAATGTTAAATACTCTGAGACAAAACTGATGTACATTTGATGTAAGTAAAATGAATCAACTTTTCGATATGGATGATGCTGAAAAGACTTACATAAGCAATAGTTAGAATTGAGATGGGAGAAACCCTTAAAAAATGGATTTAATTAAGAATATATAGAAAAATATTATTTTAAAACATTTAAATTTATAATTTGAATATAGTGTAATTGAATTTTAAAATATTTACAGCATAAATATAATTCTATATACTACTAAATATCAGCTAAATGTTATTCAGTGGATATCTTAGCTTCAACATCAAACACTCATTTCTATCTGTATAATCTTACACAAATATAAGTCCGTTGCCTGTTGGCTTACAAATTCATAATACCTTCAGCTATGCATATAAAAAAGATGCGTTATGCCAGGCTACCAAACAAGAGTTTAAGGACGCAGGCACGATCCCAAGCAAACAGACAGAGTAAAAAAAAAACAAAAACAAACAAACTTACATTCTTTACAATGCGCAATGCGCAACAACAATAAAAATATGAAGCTACCAACGCGATCGCTCCAAAGTCGTGTAAAGTCAATGTTAATGTCGATGGCTGCCAATGTGGCTATTGTTCCACGCCAAGGAGTCTGGAGACGGAGTTGGGAGTTAGTAGAGTCGCTACAGCCCCTCTCTCCATCTCTCTCTCTCTCTCTCTCTCTCTCGTGGCCATGGTGCTTGCTGCAGATCCACAGAGTTTTGGCTCAGAAATTATTGGCTCTGCGTGCGGAGAAAGTGCACGTTTTGCTTGTTAAAAAGCACGAATTGTAATGAAAACAACCTGTTAATCTAAATATCTCACTCGATTGTTGTTGCTGGCGGGGGCAACAACTATTATTATATATAGTCTAGTCGTGTATCGAGTGTATGGTAACTAACTGTGCCCGCATACATATTTGCCCAGCTTAACGGCCAATAGCCAAAACAAATGGCAAGCTTCCTCACCTCCACGCTCTCCTCTTCAGCTCTGCCAGATCTTATTAAAATATCATAACAGCTCACGAATCAAGCGTGACGCCCAGCGCGGGCAGCGAACAGCCATAGTAGAGCCAGCAAAAAATAGAGAAGTTATTTGTACCTGTCAACTTGACCCCAGCAAATAGTTAAACTTCGTTGTGAATGAGTGCATTTTAATGCATAGCCATAAATGTTCATTAACTTTGGTAAATTGCACGAACATTGCTCAGAGCTTGACTTGGCCAACTTATCTTAAGATAGTTGGTGATGCATATTTATTTATATGATTTAGGAACAAGATTTGGGGATTTAATTAAGGTAATGCATAAATACATGAATTCAAACTGCGAGCACATTTACTTAAATAAACTATTCAACCTAATCTTCAAGAACTTCATATTCATTTATCAATCAATAATGCACTTTAAACGCATCTTCTTATCGCCCGCACAAATAACCCCACAACCTGAGTCATATCTAGGGCAATGACTGCCCCAACATCTTAGCATAAATCAATCAACAGGATGTAAGAAAGTCATTGAATACATTTGCTCTCTTAACACATTATCGCCACTATTCCACTTAACAGTTACCAACACCAAAGACGCAGAATCATTCGATGAAAAAAATATATAAAAAAAAAAAAACAACCGTTAAAAAGTGAATAAGATGAAATTAATGAGTTTTAAAGTGATTTAAACCGAAAACGAGGCGACAAAGCTACAGCTAATTGAGACAACTGGATCAACCGCAAGGTGACTCACACAATATGCTCCACATTCTCACACCGAGACACCTTCTTTTTCGTTCATATATATGTATATGAATGTATATATTTTTTTTCTCGATTTTATTTTTAGTTTTTTTCATCCCGTGATTAAAGCGCTACCGAAACTCGGCCGCAGTCCACCTTCCGGCACCCCCTTCTGGCCGCCGGGCAACGCAATTATTATTGCCATGTCATAGTTGGAAAGTGAAGTGCCTGAAAGCCTGGCTACACTGACTACCAATTATATATGTACGTATATGTATATATATATATACATTTGTATGCATATTACTCTTTTACGGTGGCATTCAAACAATATCGAAATCTCTCTAATGAAGTTGAAGATCGGCCCGGCTACTGTCAGCGTTTGTAATTGTACTGCTGTATGTTGCTAGAGAAATCAAAGCAATTGCAGGGCAGACCGTAAGCCACGTCTAACACCGCACTTGAGCCCGTGCGCCCCAAGCATTTCAGATGTTTTTTCTTTTTCCATCTTTTTTTTTTTCTTGTTGAGAGTGGAGCAGCGAGTGGAGTGCACTTCACAGCGCGAGAATCTCTCGACTCGCAGCAGGTTGACGTTTGCTTTGAACATTTTTAAATACCAGCTAAACTCGGTCAGAATTTGGAGCACAGCTCGCTGGCCAGGCAATTAATCATAGAAATTTCATTCGTAGCACACAAATTGCCAAATAATTGCAGAATATTTCGTTGTTGTTTTTTTTTTTCTTTTTTTTTCAGATAAGTTTTACTTTCAAAAAAATGTCGAAAAGGCTAAAAACGTAAATCGCTCATTGGTCAGGTGAGATTTATGGCTTGATTATTTGCTTATGATGGCCAGGCCAATTGGCCCAGAGTTTAGGCCAGACTAAGGCGCTCATTGTTGTTTTTTTTTTATATTATACTCTGATATTTTGTGGAGCTTATCCTTGAGATGCGGCTTTTGTCTGTGGCATGAATTTGGTTCAAATATCCAAATATTCTTTTGTAGCTGAGACTGTGAGTTCTTAAGCTGTCAAGACGTTCAACAGATAAGTTTGACTCGAAATGAATTGATCTAATAACTATTCAGCTTAGCTTTTAGCTAAAGCATTGTAGAATATTTTACCATTTATTCCAGACTTCACAATTACTTCTTGGACTTTCTACTGCTGCAAGTGTATTTGGCATTCGTTATTCTTTATGGAGCCGTCTTTTTCTTTGCTGGCAGTCGAGCAATGGCAACTTTAATTGGACTTATCATAGAGTCTGGGCTGTGACTCTGTCTCTAACTTAAACTCGAGACTCGCATCAGCGTCCATGTACTTAGCTTAGCTGCTTTCTTTTATGGCCGCTTGGTATAATGACTATGTGGATCGATTCGGCTTGAATTTATCACCCACTCAAATGCATTTTTCCATACTGCGAACTCACCGAGGTCCACAACTCGAGTGGAGCCATGTACCTGCCACGGTCAAAGCAATAATTCAATAAATCTATTGCACAAATCCATGCGTTATTGGCAATATGATGATGAGGCTGACTGCAACGATCCAACGCGACGTTCGTCTTATGACGATCGACGCTCAACGATCGACGATCAATGGTCGACGGTCGACGGTCGACGTTCGACGTTCGACGTTGACTTGCATTATGCAGAAACTGTCGGCCAGAACTTGAACTCCAACTTGACTTTGACTAAAGTCCATCAAGTGGAAGTGGAGTTGGCCTGTGGCCAACCGCAAACTATGCCCGGTTTGTTTTTATTATATTTAGCAGAGAGCATAATAATTCTTACAGCCTCAAGTTGATAACGTTTGCATGGCCAATGATACACGCTACGTGGCTCGAGTGCTGGCCAAAGTTGGAGGTGGAGGCTGTTTGCCTCAAGTGGAGTGGAAGTTCAACTCGGAGTCGAATGCAAATTTGTTGCAACATATTGGCGTCGCTGAGTTGCTACAGAAGTGCGCATCAAAAACTACAAAAATAAAGCAAAAAACATTTATCGATTTGACTACCCATTCGTATACTCTGTAAATAATGAATGTATGTGGAAGCTTAGCCAAGGGTAAGGGCAAAATTATTAAGATAACTTCTACGTCTCAGGAGCTTAAACTATACAAAACTTGAAGAGTTTAAAAGATTATTTAAAGTTTAGAGATTCATTTATTTTAAAAATACCTCAAACAAATATTCTTTTGTATGTATTTCCTATATATTTTATATATTTCTCTATCATCATTAAAACCTTTTCTAGGATAACCCCCAGTCCATGCACTCCTCCTTGTTTATCTTGCAAAACTTTGTGAGCTCAGGCGTAGGCTAGACAGAATACCCGAATGCTCAGCAAAATGAAATATTATTCATGGCTTTGGCAACTTGTTGCAGCAGAGTTTCTGTAGCAAAATCTGCATATGAAAAATTATTATTGTAATCCATTTGGTTCTCATTTTTTTTTTCGTTGCCTAAGAATAGCTCGTCTTGGTGCCCGGAAATTATGCAGCATTTTGTTTTTCTGTGCCGTACCAAAACCGTACCGTTCCGCCCCCGAAAGAAAGGCGTCAGGAGATTTATGCCTGTTGCACAGTTTTTGAAGATTTGCGCGCTTTTTGTTCTGATTCTGCGTCGTCCGTTGGCGTTTTTGGCTCGTCCATCCAACTGGCTCGCCGTCCCTCTATCCATCTGTCTAACTGTCTGTCTGACTGACTAGCTGGCTGGCTGGCTGGCTGGCTGGCTAGCTGTTTGAGCCTCGTTGTTATTGTTGCTTGTGGGGGCTTAGAAAATTTGTACAACATGCGCTCGGTGTTTCCCATAACTCAGCATTGCCTGTTGTTCCTGACTGTTCGCTTCTCTTGGTCTCTCTGCCTGCTGCTGCTCACCGCTCTTGGCGGCCTTTTGGTGTTGAAATCATTTGTAGTGCAAATTTTGCCCCATTGCCCGCTTGATATATGAGGCAAGTGTGAAAATATATTTGATCAAATAGCAAAGTTTTTCCAAATTGCCCAAGAGAGAGGTGAGATTTATGGGATTAGAGCTTAGAAAGGAACTTGACGTTTGCCTCTTATGCGCGCCCTCCCTCCCTCCATTCACGTTTGTCAAGCTGAACGATAAAAACTGATCTCAAAAGGCTCAAATTTTTGTGATTAGGTGAAAGCAGCTAAAAAGCAACACATTTGCTGAGATATGTGAATAATGTTATCCATGCTTACATTTGGAAAAGTACAAGAAATTTAATTACAAATCTTACTTCTGGGTATTCCACAGCCATTTCCAATTCAAGTTCCATTTAAATCATAAATTTTCCAAAATTACATTAAATTAAAATACTATATAAAATAAATTTTCACCCCTTTCACCTTTCACACACATTGATATCTATATTTTTACAAGACTTGAGCACACGCTCTACGCAAATCTTATGCATATTTTTCTCTGCTCATTTATGGCACTTCCATCTGCAAAATAAACACTTTGGGCAGAGCTCTTAACCCACTGTCATAACTCAATAAATCATCAACGATCAACAGCTAACACCTACCCAACCCAAATAGTAAATATGTGTTGGTTATATAACTGGCCGAAAAAACTTCAGGTGAAATTCGCAGTTAGAGGGGCAACAACAACAGCAAAGAGAGAGAGACAACACTATGGATGCCCGCATCCTCAAGCTAATCCGGCGCCACAAACCGCAAAACAAACGCAACAACGACAACAACATTTCACCAAGAGGAACTTGAAGATCAATGCAGATGCCACAGCATTTGAGAGTCTTCCATGGCTTTTGTGGCTAATGATGCGACACATTTGCTAATTTCTATTGAAGCCCACTTGCCAATGGTAGCTGAAGAGATATGTCTACGTGTGAGCGTATGTGTGTGTGAGGAGGGGATGCGTGTTAATGATGCCAGGTCAATGAGTGCAGAGACCGCAAAACAGGTCTCAATCACTCAAGTGTAGAGAGTTGAGTTGCAAATCGCATGGGTTAAATGCCAATACAATCCGAATGCCCCATCTGCCACCCGAAGCTTTCTATTGTGCGTGCACGAAATTAGACCATGTTCAAATTAATTAAGGCCCCCAAGACGGATGACGACAACGATGCAGACATCAGTGTGGCGGTTGCTCATTGTGTTAATTAAATCGGGATAACTGGAAAGTGTGCAAAATGTGATTCACTTCAGGGAAGCAGCCGAAGGGGGCCATCAGTTGGTTTTGCCAATTCGTCAGTTCGTCTGTCCGCTCGTCTGTCAATCAGTCAAACGCGCCGTCATTCCCCAATCACTTTGCGCTCTCGGTTCACGTCTACATTTCCATTTCTATGTCTCAATGTCTATGGCTGATTTATGATTTGCATAAAAAATCATTGGCAATTCTTTTGCGGCTTTTATTTGTATATTTTCTTCATCTTCTTCGTCTCTTTTTCTATTGCTGTTTTGGTTTTAGTTTTATTTTTATTTTTATTTTTATTTTTTTGTCTGTTTGCATTTGTATAACTTTTACCTTTTGTTTGAAAGTTTAGCTGACATTTGAACTTTTCACCCACAATTCCATTTGCTGGCGTTGAAAAATCTTTTAAGGAAATATCGCTAACCGTAACGAAAATGGACATTTCTCGACATTTCCTTAAATGCGCACCAAGTGAAATTTGTTGTGCGCTGCAAGAGCAACAGCAACAATAACAACAGGAAAAGGCTGCGCCTTTGCACGCGCCTCACGTGCAACATATCGACAGATACCCTGTAAATAAACCAATTCAGCTTAAGCTGTTACACTTTCAATTGACTTTCGGATCTACTTTTGTATAACTCATCAAAGAATTCAATTCCATTACAGAAGTTTGTTGTATTTATATTTAGCTTAATGCGCTTACCTAAATTCTCATTAGCTTCAATTCCTAGGGTATTTTTTAGTTGAAAGACAATGCTAAACGTAATGACATCACTTTCTTCTTACTTTTGTATAGTATTCTCGCGCTGGGCCATATCAGTAGATCACTTGAAAGTGCTCTCGACTGTTATACTGTACTAGTCCACTGTTATATATTCTACTATTATATTTGCCATCTACAAGCTGCTGATAACAGGTATATTATTATACTGTTATATTGTTATACTGTAATACAATAGTACAGTCTATCATACATTATAGACTTTTAGTGTATCACTATTGTACTGTTATACTCAAGTTCAAGTCTAATACTGTTATATTTTTAAACTATTTTATAGCCAAACTTCTATATTATTGTATTTTTATACTAAAATATTGTTATACTGTTCTACTGTTTTTATCTGTATTACATTCTGTAGCATTTTATTCGTTTATACGTTTTACTTCTACTCTGCCAAAATGACTTGATGCTAAGTTACAGTTCAATTTAGAAGTGTTATACTGCAGATTTTATTTCTATAAAATTTATGTTAAAAATGATTTGCTTTTATTTGCTTATACTGATATATTGATAACTGCCATAATACTATAATTCTGTTATATTGTTCAACTATTTTACTGTTATTTATGCTTTCTTGTTGAGGTGCTCGCACTTTGTTGCCTCGTTGTTTGCGCTACTGTTATCTAGAGGTAACTTGATATGAAATCGTCATCAGAAATACTTAACGTAAGGCCCCCCACCCGCTAACCCCAAGAGTCTTTCTCTTTATTCGTAACCCACAGGGCTGTGCTGCAGGTAATCGGATAGGCCACAAAAGGCGAAAGTCTCGCGCATACCATTTTTTCCACCATTAGTTTATTATTGTTATAATTTCTTTATTGTCATTATTATATGCGAGCACTTTTTCAAGCTGCTTCATTTGAGCCAACACATTCGTAATTACCATCATGCCAGCAGCAAACCAAACAAACACACACACACATGCACACAGAGACAGACAGAGAGAGAGAGAGAGAGATAGATAGAGACAGCGAGTTGAGTCGAAGCAACGTGTTGATTTCCAGGCAACCGCAAATCCACTTGGAGCCAGCCCAACGAGGGGCACTGAGAGCCACTTGAAATTATGCGGCTGTTAGCTACCAGATAACGCTTTTGATTATGACAACGGGCCATAACGACGAGATGAGATGCAGCCGAGGTAGCTTTGGCATCGGCATCAGCGTCGGCATCGCAATCGGCTTCGGCTTTGACTTTGGAAAGTCGCAGCTGGCTGAAACAACTTGGCCAACTTGCTAGCCACGCGGGGGTGCCTGATGCGTGCCCAGCTGCCATGTCTGTTGCTGTTGCTGTTGCTGTTGCTCTTGCTGTTGCTGCTGCATCTGCAAAGACAATCAAATCATTTTTCGGCTGCCTGACACTGATTCACATTCATGTCATATGGCCAACGGGTGCACACAGTAAATGAAATCTGTTTTTGTTTTTTTTGTTTTTTCTGCTTTTTTGATGTGCCACCGATCCAAGTGCTGGACTCTGCCACTTGGTGAACTCTTTTGGGTTATTGGCGCGCGCGCGGCATTTGTTATGGTCTCTATTATTGTTTATGATGATGGAGTGGCCCGGCCAGTGGAGCAGAATTCTATTCACCTTCTTTTGACTACGGCCGGCTATTTGTCGTCCACTCTTGTGGCAGTTATGAATTTCTCCAACTTTTTTCGGCCTGATGTCTGAAGTTATGTGCGCTACAAAATGCATAAACAATCGAGAAACCAATTTTAAGTCTGGCAAAGCCAGAGAGAAATATAAATACAAAACGAAACGAAAAAAATAAATGTCGAAATCTTTGCCCCCGGATTTACTTTTTTTTTATTTCGGGAGTCTCTTTCTTATTATTGTTCTGAATTGAAATTGAAGCCAAAGTCGGTGTAAATATTGAAGCTATTTGCACAAAGTACAGTGTGATGAGAGTCTGCTAGAGCGGGTGAAAAAATATAATCAATAAAACAATATTAAATCGTGATCATTTCTAAATTCATTTTGTACATCCAAATGAGCTGAATGATAAAGAAAGAATTTGAAAAATATTAAATATATTTAAGAAACTATTTCACTTCTATTGAGTTAAAAGAGCTATTTCTATTCTATACAATCTATGCCTGAATTAACTTGCATTACATTTCCCTCTCAACGCTACAAAAATCATTCGCCTTCATCTCTTCATCTAGAACAAATAATTCTTGCCCCACTGTGCACGTACTCAACATATTTTCATAACATTTGAATATCTTTGGGCAAATGACCGCAACTCCGCCCCACAGCTTTGCTAAATGAGTATAAAATTGAAGCAAAAAAGAAGACAATTAAGCTTAAGGAGCATTTCATTTGATCGAAGAAAGTTACCAGTTATAGAGAAACCCACAGACATAGACATGGACAATAAACCAACAGAGTCTAGATAGAGCCCAGAGCAGTGCTGCAGACATGAGGCCGAGCACAAGCTCAGAGCATTTTATTTATGGTCCGCCGCATGATAATGGACCTTGAATAGTGGCTGGCCGCATGCCGCATGCCGCTAGTTGCGTAGAACAAGTGCCCCACGACATGATTCATATGAGACGACAGAGAGGGCGGTCCATTTGAATTGCAAAACGACAAACATTGCGTACAATTTTGACATTTACGGATCATAACAATTTGAATTTACCGTTCGCAAATGAGTCCATTTTTTGGCTATTTGACCACTCACAGATCCACGCACCGCAATGCCCTAGGGCATCAATTTGGACATGTGCCGTGTGTCCAAGCGATTGTTATTATTATTTTTTTTTGCATTTTTGCTTTTTGTTTTTGACTAGCAAATATTTTAAGTGGCTTCCATTTGAATGGGCCAGAGAGAGAGATGGAGAGCGACATGTGAAATCTTTTACTGATCTTCCCTAAACAATTGCTTCACACACAGCTGTCGCCGCTGCCGTTGCCAAGGTGCGCTGCATTAATCAAAATTCCTGTTATATTTGTCCAAATGGAAATGAAAATTAACATAAATATGGAACAGCGACATCGCGCTGCATATCCTGTATGTCGACCCCGCCAACTTAGCAGCTCAACTCCCCCACCCCCCGCGGCTGCTCCACAAAACGGTTTCACTTCCGATGCAAACAAATTTTCCCATGACCCCAAGCCGAATGTTGTCGAATGTTGATTTGCTCTTGTCAGCGTGCTGCCCGGGATGCAAGATTCGGGACTCGGGATGGATGGATGGATATGCATGTGTGTGTATGTGTGTAGGCAGGCAGTCAGACAGTCAGACAGTCAGACAGTCATGCAGGCAGCTAGAGCTAGGTAGATCCCAATTTTCAGCTTGTTTTATGTATGCATGCGCACGTTAGAAACCAGACAGCAGGAGAGCAACAGCTCGAAATCCATGTCGATGAACAGGTTCTTTTCCTGCTTTAGTCATATGCATATATATATACATATATTCTTCTTTTTTGGTAATTCGAGCCGTAGGAAATGGAGCAGCGGCATCTTTCTCATATGAATGCCATTTCGAATGTGTCGTTTTTTTATTTTCTCGTATTATGAGTTCACTGCACCTAAAAAACAAAAAAAAAGCGGGCGGTTCAGTCATGAGCTGTGTGGGAGCTAAGTTTTCTGAAGAGTTGGGGGTCAGGACTTAGCCGTGAGAGCCAGCATAAACCAGGTGGACAAACCAGGGACGACTTTTGAGGATTCGACTTAACTAGCTATAAATATACTATACACTATACAATTTTATTCAAGTTCTAATCTCTGCTGCTACTACTCTATTATATATCTACAAAAAGAAACCTACAGCAAGTAGCTACAACTAACTACCCACACACACACACATGTCTGCTTATGCCTAGAAAAATGTGAAATTATTGTCATAAGCAAATCTTTTTGTTCATAGATAAGGCAAAATGTCCAACGCACGAAATACAACTAACAACAACAGCAAACAAGCACGACAACAATAACAAAACTTTTTATTTATTTCCTGCATTTTGTTTGACAATTTTCGCTAATTTGTGCGAGTCTCTGAAGTGACAACAGCTAGACGAATATTGAAATACACTTTAAATACACTTAAATGAGTAGCAATTTATATTTATAATGATTGTATGACTAAGATAAGATTCATTAAGGACTTCAAATAGTTTTTTAAAAGAAAATTTAAAATTTCTCAGCATTTTCAAAGACTTGTAATGTAAAGAGCCAATAGACTCCTTTTCCCTGGTTCACCTTTGCACATTAACAACAGAAAAGATATTATAATTTCAACAACTTAAAAAATACTTTCATGGGATCAATCTTAAATAACTTTTATATCTGGAGCTATTTCGGTTAGGAATCTATGACTTAGTCATACGAACTTCAGGGTAATTTGTTAAATTAAATTACTCATCTTAAATATTTTGCTTAATATCCATAGTCTATATATATCTATAACAAAGTAGACTTAATCTTATAAGTAAGTTGGCACCTAATATACGAAATATGATAAGGATTTAGTTTTAAACTTTTCTATAAAATATTTAAATATTTTTGTATACATTTATTGTAGCTAAAAATCAACTCTTGACTATTATTCATTATTAATTCTTATCGAATTATGTATATAATTTATATATACGTTCCAAAACAAACGCCTCATAACAGTTATAAAACTCCAAGTAAGAGTAAGAGCGCGTATCGCAAGTGTTTTGTGGGGGCTGCGCGCGTCGCTTTGGTTGGCTACGAGGCGAAGCGCGTCAAAAAAAAAAAGCGCCGAGAGAGCGATGAGAGATGCGAGAGTGTAAGTGTAATGGGGAGTGCGTGAGCTGAACGACAACACGATATCATCTTCGTACACACACACACACACACACACACACTAAGCCAACCTGCTTGGCTATGGCTAGTTGGCGGCTTTTCACCCAATGCGGCTAAACCATTGTTGTTGTTGTTGTTGTTTATTTGTTTGTTTGCTGCTGCTGCTGCGGCTGCTGCTGCTGCTGTTTCGCCAATTAGTTAGCCGCTGTGGCTGCGTAGCGTGCAATATTGGCATTGGCTGGGCAAAGGGAGCGGGCAACGCGGCGCAAAGGCGGACCCAAGCAGTCAGCCAGACAGCCAGACAAACAAAACTTGGCTCCCAGCCAACAATTGCGCAGGCAAACAGCAGTTAACGCGTTTTATTGTCTTCCAAGTGGCCACAACGAAGTGTGCGAGTGTGTGTGCTAGTGTGTGTGTGTGTGTGTGTGTGTGTGTGTGTGTTTGGGGCAACATGGCGTAGATCATTAGGCATAGATGGAGATGGTGTTATTATTTGCACGTTTTGTGTGAAATGCACTTGGCCTAGGGTTCGAATTTGGCAATTGTTAGATTTAGATTTAGCCAAGCTGGCAGTTAACTTAACAGTTAACCCAACTGTTGATAAACATGCGTAGATAAGATTAGAAAAGTTCTAACTAAATTCAAGTAGAAAAAAGTTTAAGCTTGAACTAAGTGAAAACAATTAAAAAATGCATTAAAAATAGATTCTAGAATACCTTGAATGCAAGTAAAAATCCTATATATTAGCTAAAATATTAGTCAAAGAAAACTAAAATTTAGAGTTCCCTTTCATACTAAGGATTGTTTGGCTTTGTTTCAAAATATATTGCAACTTTGTAATACAATAAACGAATATCACTTTCCTGATGTTTTGCAATTGCAGCTGGCTCAATTTCAATTTCAGCTCCAACTTCAACTCCAGCTTCGACTTCTCTACGAGTCTCTGGGCACCCCACTTTGCCAGATAAACCTGACGACGACGTCAATTTTCGGCCATAATAAAGCAGAAAAAGTCACAAGCGACAACGCAAAATGGTAAACAGATCGAGCTTTATGAATATGCAAAGATAAACAACAACAATCGAAGCACCTTCCATACCTCTCTCCCTCTCCCTCTCTCGCTCTACCTTTGTCTAGTGGAAGCCCCACTTGTCCCCTTTCGCTAAATGCTCGCGCGCAGTTTGTCAATTTTGTTTTTGTTTTTGTTTTTGTTGAATTTCAAATTTTTTAACGAGCCAAAATAAAAACTTTCCAAACAAAAGGCTGTCCATACACACCACAACACCCGCCGCTCCAGCCGCCCCAGCCGCTCTGGTCCTTAAATCTACTCAATCCAGAGCAGATCCAGCCCAAATGAGGGAGCCACATCCAGCCAGGCAACTTGCCTCAACAACAACAACAGCAAAATAGCAGACCAGCCGAATGAAATTTAGCGTAAAAATTGAGATCTTTTGTCTGCGATAAACGTGAGCATTTTGTTTGTCACGACGAAGTGTGCTTTTTTGCGCGATCGCTTCGTAGTTTCCAACTGAATTTGAAGCTGCAGTTTTTTTTGTTTTTTTTTTTTTTTTTTTTATTTGTTTTTTACTCCACAACATAGCTGCTGCCATAGAAAACTTGGCCAGTTCGTTGCAGCTAATGAGAATTGCCAAAGATGCGCAGAGAACATGTGCAAAGAAGTTGCAAAGCTAAATTTAAATATTAAGCAATATATGAGACGTTGAATGAAATTTTTGAGAGCAAAATTATAATTAATCTAGTATAAATAATGTTTTTAAAACATTCTAATAATGTTTACAAATTCTTAAAAA
Source organism: Drosophila antonietae (assembly GCA_030914385.1). NCBI lineage: Eukaryota > Metazoa > Arthropoda > Insecta > Diptera > Drosophilidae > Drosophila > Drosophila antonietae. The sequence continues at coordinate 4,121,859 of JAUESO010000610.1, read as the reverse complement.
TTTTTATAATATTTATAAAATCTAAATAAAATATTTATAAAATTCAATTTATGTGCGGTGTTCAAATAATAATTATCTTTAAATGGCGAGCTTCAAATATGATCGTTATGTTGATGATGTCGATTCTTATAATAATAATAATGATTATAATAATGAATCTCATATGCCTACTACTAGTTTGTATTATCAATTAACTTCCAAATCAATATTCATTTATTATTTCAACTTCAATTAAGATCATCTTACACCTAATTTAATAACATTTACATATCTGCTTGCATTCCCAGGCACACAACAAAATTTCATTGGCAAGCTTCATAGTTACCCAAAAGCCATGGGCAAATCGTAAAAAAATTGTATACAAAATTTGCCAATCGAGCGCGAAATTTGGCACATATAAAATGGCCCTAAAAAATTGGCAAAAAATAAATAAAAATAATATATATAGATAAATAAAAGTAAAACCTAGTTTTTAAGTTCACAGGAATGGGAAGCGGGCATCAGTTGCTGCTCGCTGTTGTGTTTACCATGTTGTTTACCCCCCCCCCCCCCTGCGCTTTGTTATCGCCAGCTTCGGCACAAAGGCCCTAAATGCGCGTCTATTTTGTTACAATTTAAGACGCTTATTAGAAATCGTTTGCAAATTGTTTGTGCAAGAAAGCAGCACGATTCAGCCAAGATCGAGATGAAGAGAGAAAGAAGAGGAGAGAGAGAGAGAGAGACAAAGAGAGAGAGAGGGTTAGCTTGTAGTGTAGTGAAGTCGAGCCACGAAATGCGTGCATATTAATTTCATATATTTACGTCGAGTTGGCTCAACGATCGCAGCGCTGGGATCGCTGCACACGTGAGCCTCGACTCGACGCGAGACTTGACTATCCAGTCTGGTTTGCTGCCGCTGCCGCTGCTGCTGATGATCTAATTTGGCAACAATTGTCGTAGTCGTGGCAGTTTGTTTACCATTTGGGTGTCTAGGGTTCGTTTCGTTGGGTGGGGGGAGGGGCTAGGCTAAGGTACAGTTGAAGGCGCACAGATCCACACACATGTGGCCGCGGCCTAACCTGGTCTACGCCTGGGCGATCAATTGATCTCGATAATGAGTTTGCTTAGCAGACGAGAACGCACCCATATTTTGTACCCTACTCCTACATATAAATGGGGTATTTTACTTAGTGAATCTTAACAAAGAATAATGCTTAAAAGTAATAAAATAAATTCATGACTTTATATATAATAAATTGTATTTATTGTTTTTTAAAGTGTTGTTGATTGATTGAATATGATCGATATATTCTCAATTATGTATAACGATTTTAACAAAGAAATATCAGCTTGTATCTACAGTTATACAAATTTTTTAATGTATTCATAAAATTGATTGATGCAGCAGTTGCTTGAGTGATGAATATGAGATATACTATATACATATTTTTTTTAATAATTAAACAATAATCTAGCTATAAAACTGTAATAGATATATATGGAAATCATGCTTTCCTTTTTATTATGATAAAATCTAATCAAGCTTCAACTTGCAACTCTCTTATATTATTTAATAATTCTTATATTAAATATATTGCTTATATTTGTAGTGCATTAAAAGCAACTGCTAGCCGATACATGCTATATTCCTTACCAATTTTTAAAGTAGTTGTCGCCCGTAGAGCGTCGCCATTTGATTTCTCTTTCCGCATCAATAGATCGGGATCGAGCTAGGCAGAAAAAAAAGAAACTGAAAAAGAGGTAAATAAATAAATATCTGCGTATTTGTGTTGATCTTTTTCATTAAAATAGGTTTATGTTTAATAAGACGTTGATGGAGCTAGCTCCATGATCGCTGAGTGCAGCTATTGAGCTGTGTGCTTCTATGCATGCATGTGTGTGTGTTTGTGTGTGTGTGTGTGTGTGTGCTTCGCGATTTGATTTAGTGACTGCCATTTTATGAATAGCTATGCTCTACACACGCAAAGCACCACATTCACCACCCACCACCCACCGCCCCCCTCGTTCCAGCGAGTCACACACTCACATTGTACGCTTGAGTACGTGCACTGAAATTTAAATATAATTTATGAGCAGCGTTGCATATAAAAACTTTAATGTTTGAGCTCTCTGGCAATAAAATGTCGCGATTGGCTGATTGACTTCGATGCGAGCGAGCGAGCGGATCGATCGATCGTTCAATCGTCGCTATACTATATACATACATATGTATTCGCAGTACGTCTGAAACTTACGAAAGAGGAGCATGACCTAAAAAAGAGAAACAGAGAATAAGGTAGTAAAGCGCTTAACAGCCCATGAAGCTGGGATATTCACGCATAATTTCCCATACAATTAAAATGGGAATTTAACAAATGTCCAATTGGAATCGAGTTAAATTCCAATCAGCGCGCCAAGTGAGTTCCTAATGAGAATTTTGAGGCAAATGAAATTGGAATAGCTGCAAATACTGCAAAAAGAATCTTATCAGTCAAACTATTGAAAAATTACAAATTTCCCTTTAGATATATTAAAGTTTCATGATTTTTGCATGATTCGCCATTTCCAAGTTAGCTGAAATCCTTTTTTTAATCTCCAATATTCCCTTGTCTTTTCCCGCACTTTGCAATTGAAATTTCGTTCAATTCAAAATCAAATCAATAAAATGCTCATAAATTTTTTTGTATGTAAATAAATGTATTTTTTTTTTTTTTCATTTTGTTCAGCTTTTTTTTTGTGTTTTGTATTTGTTGCGGTTTCTTGTATACCGTGTAATAAATTACTTAAAATTATAAAACATTTTCATATCAAAATATTTGTTCGGCTTCAAGTTTTCCATCATTGTAAATCTAAAAATTTGTATGTTTCGCACATTTTCAATGTATGCAAAAGGTTTTCTCATTTATATCAAAAATATATATATATAGGTGTGTGTATATATAGAGCTATGCTAAAATACTATGATAGAGGAGATACAAATATATATGTGTATGTGAATTCTTTGTCAAATGTATACAAAATTATAGTTTACAGTTTCATTTCGATTGCTCTTAGAGTCTTTACAGTTAGACGCCGGAGCGTAATACATATATGTACAGGATATTTGCAAATACTTAACAATAGTACGGCGTAGGATTGTGAGACACACTCAAGTTATCTAGGGCATAGAAACAAATTTTCTGAAATTATTAACAAAATCTTTTCTTTCCATTTTTGTTTGTTTTTTTTTTTTCCTTTCTTTTTTTAATTTTCTCTTGCAAAGAAAATGTTGACTAGAAAATAAAAAATAAAATAAAATAAAAATACAATTTTTACGTTTCACTGGGTGTGCGTGTGTGTGTGTGTGTGTGTGTCTTGGATATTTTGTTGAAGCTGCCGGATTGCGCTTACTCTCGAGCTAGGAACTAATTTTTGGTGGAACATGGCTTGTGTACAGCGTTTTTAATGCGACGCATTGGATGACGACGCGCATAGCCTAGGGCTCGGCATAGCCTCCATAGGATAGCTCAGAGTTGGAGCCAGCGCCAGAGCTGGTGGATCCGGTGGATCCGGTGCCACTGCCGCCCGGACAACCGCCCTCATTGTGCTTCGTCAGCAGCGACATGCGTGAAAATGTCTTCGAGCAATTGGCACACGAATATTTCTTGATGTCCGAATGCGTCTGCAGATGTGCCCGCAGATTGGAGCGATCCGCGAAGGCGCGATGGCAATGCTGACAGCTGAAGGGCTTCTCGCCCGTGTGGGTGCGAATGTGGCCCTGCAGCAGCCAGGGGCGCGAGAAGGCCTTGCCACACATGTTGCACTTGCAGGGCAGCGTGTGGGTGCGTATGTGCATCTTGAGGGCGCCCAGCGAGACGTACGTCTTGTCACAATCCTTGCAGCTGAAGGACTTCTTCACTTGGTTGCCCTCAGCGGCTGGACAATGGAATTGCTGATGCTTGGTCAGGCCCGAGAAGGTGGAGTAGGATTTCTGGCAGTCGGGGCATTGATAGCGTGGCGGTGCCGATTTGTCCTTTTTGCTGGGCGAGGACGAGACCGAGGCAGCTGAGGAGACAGAAGAAGCTGAAGAGGCGGAGGCGGCGGAGGACACTGTGGCAGCGGAACTGTTGTGGCTGCTCAGCTGTTTGCTGCTAACCACATCACCGAGCACCGCAGCGCTCGACTGTTTGTGCTTCAGCGAGAGATCCTCGGGCACCGAGCAGCAACTCGATTCGGGCGTCAGGCTGCGCATCGAATAGTAGGAGCTCTCGGAGTAGGCTGGCGAAATGGGCGCATGATGCTGCGGATGCAGTGGCTGATGATGATGCGGATAGCCAGCGAGAGCAGTATAGGCAGCAGCCGGATATGTGGGATAGGGCAGAAACGTTTGATGCTGGCGCACGCCCAGCTGCGGTCTATGGATCATCTCGGAGCGCATTGGCGGCGATACAGAGCTGGCGCGTCCATGCAGATAGTGATGCGGCGGCGGCGACAAGGAACCCAATGAATCCGATGGAGAGCTGGGCGAGAGCAGCTCGGCACGCAATGGCGCTGCCGCAGCAGCCGCCGCGGCCGACAAATGCGGCTGATTGATGGTGCGATAGAATTCGGCTGTGTACGAGGACATGTGAAAATTCCATGGCGGTATGCCATACTTGGGATAGGTGGGTGTGGGCACCACCACGGAGGCGGCTACGGCAGCAGCCGAGGCAGCTGCCACAGCGGCTGCAGCGGCCAGTGCTGCGGCCTGTGTCTGATTGGGATCACTTTCGACATTAACACAATCGACATCATCGTCATCATCCTCGTGCTCCACATCCATGTGCTCGGCCTCATCATCTGTGTGATCCACATCGACGCCCTCATCCTCACAGCAGTCGCTCACATTGATCAGCTCATCCTCTGAGCCGCTGGCAGTGGCTGCTGTCGCCGAGTGCTCCACTGTTGTTGTTGTTGTTGTTGTTGTTACTGTTGCCATTGGCGAGCAGGCATCAGTGCTGCTGCTGCTGTTGTTCTTTTTCAGGCACAAATCCTCGGGTTCGGCTTCAAACTGATAGTTGACCGGACGCTTCTTTAAAGGACACTTGCTGTAGTTCTTTTCCACTAGCATATGCTCGACGGTATGCATTTTGAAATTGTTTTTTGTTTTTCTTGCTTGTATTATATTTAATTATTGTCACAATATAAATTCTTAACTGCCTCTGTTGGACGCTGCTTCACATAAACATCGCGCTGCGCACAAAACTTAGCGAACTGAACGAACTAAATTTGGGCTTGCCGTCAATCTGTTTTGCTTTTGCTTTTGCTGTTGCTGTTGCAATGAACGAAAGAGAAGAACTGAAACAAGACGATGCTGGCAGGCGTTTTATAAGCGGCGCTCTAGCGCTGCGCGCAGCCAGAGAGCGCGAGAGAGTGACGATAGTGAGTGTGTGTGTGTGCGTGAGAGAGGGAGTAAAAGAGCGGCAGTTACCTGCTCCCTTGTATGCCTGGCTGACTACCTGACTGAGACTGTGTGCGTGTGTGTGTGTGTGTGCGTTGTTGTGTTTGTCTGGACTGCTGAGTTGCGTTGCGGCCAATCGCAGCGCTCTGCGCCAAAACCGGTTTATATATGCTTATATATGCTTTATATACTTCGGAGCGCGTACACTTGCACCAATCACTAACGCCGCCGCTGCAAAAACAACAACAATCCGAGTGCAGCTAAATGCCGTTATGTTTGCTATGGTGTGCTGTGGCAGTGTGGCCCCCAGTGCCCAGTGCAAGAGAGCGAATCCAGTGGCGCAGTCCGATTACAGGAAGACGCGTGTAGTCAATTCCTCTCTTCCAATCATTCGCCGCACGAGTCAACACGAAGTCCCGACAGCGGCTGCGACTGCGAGTGTGACTACAGAGAGCACCAGAGCGTAAAAAAGAATTGAAAACCCACAATAATAAAGCAACTACAATTCGGAATACTAACATGTAATACGTACTCTTAGCTTTACGTACTCTGGTTCTCGTCTCTTTTCGGGGGTGGTAAATGGATCTTGCGCAGTTTATTCTGATACGATTCAAGACGCGTTCGAAGTCAAATTGAATTTCAATAATGAAGACGCATTAAAAATGACAAATGCAAAATGTCTAACAAACAGAGTTGCAATTCAGCTAAACTTATCGAACTCTGTGAATGGCACTTGACAATCGCACTAAATGACATTAATTATCGATTACGGAGCAAGATGTACAATTTGCTTTTTTACCTGAATTGCAAAAAGAGTAAGATGAATATTGTTTTGCTCATCAGGTGCAGGTCTTGATTAGTAGAGACCTGATGCGTAAATAAAGGTAAAACAAGGCACAGGTAAAGCAGAGCACGTGTGGCCTCTGATATAGGCACAGGTAGGGCTTAGTTATCAAAGAAATAGTTGAAGTGGAAGAAGAAGTATGTATAATAAAAAAATATATTTTTATAAAATCTAAATACACTTAAATAAAACAAATATATAAATTATGTACTTATTTATTCTATTTTCTGAAAATTTATTTGTTAAGAAAGGGAATTCAAGGAAGCCAACAAATAAATAATACATAAAAATAATAAATATTAAATATATGATGTTATATAAATTCAAAATATAATTTATACATACATATACATTATGCGCAAGTAAATAAGCGCACATAACGCTCTCTTAAGCCACAATTAAACCCATTGCTCTTTGCTTTTTATACGTTCCATTTCCAATCTGTTCCGCATGACGCTCTTAGCGCTCTCTTAAAACGCTGCCCCATTAAAACGGCGCATGCTTAACCAAGTGTCGCTTGTTAATCGACTCCGACAAGGGTTTAACTCGTAAATCTAAATTTAGACGCACAAATCCTGCCACACACACACACACGCACAGAGCTGCATGTTGAGCAATTAAAAAACAACACATGCAATGCTCTCAAGTGGAGCCACCCGCAGCAGCTGTCAAAGGAAAGAAACAAACAAACAAACACTTTCAGTGTTGTTTGTCAGATAAGAAAAAAAAAGGTGTTAGGCTGGGCTCTAGCATTGGGCTGCATTGCTTCATAAATCATGCTCGAATGCAAACCTGTGCCAATTGCCATGTTCTGCTTCTTCTTCCCAGAATTCTGCGGCCCACACAGGCGCACATTTAACTTAATTAGCGCGCTTATCAATTGTGTTCTCCTTTTTGTGTGACTGTTGCTATTCGCTTCTGGGAAGTCCCAGTCGTAGCCTTAGGCAAGCGCAATCTCTCGTCAGGCCAGGGCCAACCAGCATAAATTAGTGAGATAAAACCCGGCGCAGCATCCAAGCTGACCACGTACTGTGCCAGTTGCGATTTACATGCTCAGCGCCAGTGGTTGAGCCTAGGTAGAGTCAGACTCAGTCTATCCTCTTCCCCTCTCTCTCTCTCACTCGCGCGCTTATCTTATCGTACCTCGTGGCTTGGGCTGGAACTGTCGCCCACTGTCTATCTGCCTCCTTCTGCTCCCTCTCTCTCTCTCTCTCTCTCTATCGTTCTTGCTGCATTGCCTCGATAGACTGTTAACAAAGATTTAATGATCTTGTTAACTAATTTTTTTCACGTTAGTCTTTCAGCTCCAGCCAGGACCACCCAACAGGTGTGGCCTACTGCTAACCGACTGCGCAAGTTAATTAGCTCACGTTGGCTACTGCCTTAAATCATTTAGAGAACAAGTTTATTGTCGCCCGTTGACAAGTTCTTGGCCAATAAGTAGAGCGCTGCTGCTGCTGCTTCTGCTGCACTTTTTTCCCCAATCAGTTAGCTCTCTTGGGTGGCATTGAATTCTACGAGATTTATTTACAACATTTTTAGTTGTCTTGTGCTCCTTAAACATAATATCCTGCTACAACAACAACAATAATAAAAAAAAGTCCTACAACATTTATGAAACTTTCACAGCAAGCAAAACGCCGCGGGTGCACATGCTCCAGCTTCCCCAGGTTCAGAGATCTCCATAAGCCGCACGCACTTTCATCGAGTGCATCGATCGCACGCAGATCCGTGTCGGCGCATCTTTTTCATTCAGTTGCTCTCTTTTTTTTTCGCCCTTTTTTGGGGCCAGGCCCGTGAGGTAGAGTCAATAAAAATGCTCGATTGTAATTTTCACTGTGCTGCTGCAATTATTGCCTCAGCTTTCAAATGCTGCGGTAGGCCCCAGCACCCTTCTCTCTCTCTCTCTCTCTCTCTCTCTCTGGTGTCTCCTGGCCTCGCTACAAAAGTAATTTTCAATTTTTACTGCCTGCTCGAAGCATAAAATATAAAGCACAACTCTGTAGAGATCTGTGTAGCTCCACCTTCTCTCTCTCTCTCTCTGCCTCTGCCTCATCCCACACACGCACACACGCATACACGCACACACACTTGTTAATGCCACACGTTGCTCGTTTTGCTTATCCTCAGACTCAACAAGTGGCTGTGGCTTTTTGTTTTTATTATTATTTTGCCTGCGTGTCCTTAAAACGCTTAAATGCAGCAAGAAACACGAGTTTTTCATGTATTTCGAAGCAGACAAATCTCATTAAAAGGCGTCGCGTTGCGTCTTCGTTCATAAGGAAGTCTCGCAAGTCTCTCCAATCGCTCAGGCCAGCGCTTGACCCCTTTCGCTCTCGTGCTCAAAAGGCGTTGTATTTAAAATGTCGTTAATAATTTGTTGCTCTGCCTCAGACACAGAAACAGTCGCAGACGTGGCAAAGCGCAGTCCCTTGGCCGCATTCGCTTTCTTCTTCTTCTTCTTCTTCTTCGACTTCATCTCGGTATTCTCGTTTTTTTAAAGCTTGTCGTAAAAAAGAGTTTTATTATTTCTGTTTCACTGCCTTTAAATAGGATTAGTACCTTTAGAGCTGCTCATGTTGTGCGGCTCTTGTATCTTGCTTCATCTTGCAACAAATAAACTGAAGTTACAAAAACAATAATAATAATAATATTGCTAAAATATTTTGACCATTTTATACGCTTTCCAATATTATGAAATTCTCAAACAAAATTATGAAATATTAAAAAAATACTAAAATCGCTTTTTTATTATTTTGTTCAACAAGAAAAAATGTATTTTTGCTTTCCAAAGTTTTACAACACTTAAATTGATTTTAATCACTAACCATATGATTAGTGTTTTAATTAAGTTGTCAATGTCTAACAAAATTAAATTCATTAGTCCTACAAAGCTTTTTAAAAAACTTTAATAATTAATTTTTGAAATTCTTAAACAAAATCATGAAATATAAAAAAATACCAAAAAGAAATAACTTTTTATTAATGCTTTCCAAAGTCGTTTTAAAATACTTGAATCTTATTTAAAATTATGTATTGATTTGTTTCTACTAAAAGCCTTTGACTATATCACAATCAATAGCTTTTAAGCTATAATAAAAACTTCTCAAATAATATTTTTTTTCTTTTATTTTTACTCATTTTCCAACACTAAAGCGCGCCATTAAAATCTCAGCCTACATGCACTAACCATATGTTGTATGTTAGGCTACATAATCGCGCAATCAGCTATGTTTACGTATGTAAATTATAACAAAAACTAAAAAAAAATGGAAGAAGAAGAAGCAAAATAAATAAATAATGTCGTGGAATTGTAAAAGTTCAGTCAGGCACTAACAACGTGATTTTTCAAACAAAAATGCCTTCAGATGCAAATTGCCTGTGGGCAGCAAAATAGAACAAGTAGATGAAGGCGAAGAACAAGAGGAGGAGGAGGAGCAGGAGGATGGGATCTGGAAGAAGTGAAGTTTTTTAAATTGGAGCTCAAAGATTCTCCCACAGCCCACTGCACTAGTTTCCCAATGCCTATTGATGCCGCGATGACAATAATGTTGTCTGCGCTTCGTTACGTGTTGCTGTTGCAGTTGCAATTGTTGCTGTTGCTGCTTCAGCTCGGGCCATAGCCAGTGCATTGTCATTGTCACCATAACAATTTTGTTTGCCTTTTTCTGCATTGGCCAGAGCCTCCCCGCTGTGCTGTGCATTGTTTGGGCCGCGCACGCTGCGCCGATTTCCCAGAATTGACACCTTGCTCTGTCTGTCCCACTGTCCCACTGTCTCGCTCTCTCCACGCCACTGTTGCCTCTTCAAGATTTGCTACAGTTTTGTGTGCAGACGCGCCAAGTTGTCTGCCGTGTGTGTGTTAGCTGGTGTAATCAGCCCGGGCACGGCGTGTGGAATCTTTTGGCACATTCATCATTCCAGGCTGCCATTGAAACAATTGTTAAACTCACACACACATACACACACACACCTAGGTGCATATATTTGTTTGTGTATGTGTCTGGGACCAGGTGTTTGCTAAGGAATTTCAATTTGCATAAATTTGGTTCAGATTTGCGTACAATAGGACCTTAAGGCAGCGGGCGTAGCTGCTTGAGGATAAGCAGCAGTTGCACGGCTACACCTCTGGTACCTCTAGTCGCGCATAATGATCGATGCACTTCGGGATTGTGCGTGGCTTCTAATGAAGATGTTGCTCTGTTGATCTGTGCTTCTGATGGAAGGCAGCAGCAGATATCAGATCATTTACTATTAATATAAATATATAATCAGCTGGGATCATGAAAATTGGAGAGCGACTAAGCAGTATTTTTTTATATGTTTGTTCTCTATCAGAATCGTCTCTATATAGCAAATGTCACAAACAAATAGTTAATACTATGATAGTTAATACTATGATAAGCGCTTCGGCTATGTCTTTGTCTGCTTATAAGAGCTGCGACTATGCAGTGCCTTTCTGGACACTCCAATCTCTAAGACTCCATAGTTCCAAGCGAGCGAAGCGCTGAGCTGAGTTCATGCAATGAAAGTCTTCAAAAAACGAATTCAATCAATCAAGAAAAAATTTAACCAAAAATCCTATCCACAACACCTTTAACCCAGTAAAAGGGTAATTCCTCACTCATTTCTATTCCATTTAGAGCATATTTTCTTGTATACAATTCGCATCAGCTAGACAACCTGGCAGCCCAGCTGTGCCTGGCCAGATGGCTGAACAACTCATTTCGGGGACAGACCACCTGATGCCGAAGGCGTGCAAAGGCAGCACTAATGCACCACCTACTGCTACTGGCACAAAAACAAAGAGGAAACAAAGCGCAGTTACATTAGGAACTGCGCAAAATCGAAACGAAATAGAGAAGTAGAGCGATACAGAGAGCAGGGCTAGACGCCTGCTAAGCAGTTCATTTGTTCGCAGATTAGGCAGCGATGCGGCAGGACAAAGCTAAACAGAGTTGTATGGCTTTCTAAATAGCTGTAGGCCTGTGGCGATAGAGAAAGAGAGAGAGAGAGAGAGAGAGAGAGAGAAGACTATAGAAACTAAACTCAAAAGCCTTCACGCACCGTGAGAAAGCAACAGGTGTGTGGTCGTGTCGTCTTTTGAGCAAATGTTAAGCCCGGCCAGGTCGCTTATCTGGCATAGTTTATCGGGCACCTGCTTGACCAACAAATTGCCCAGGCAAATAAACCCATTTGGTGTGGTAAATATGCTCGTGTCATCAGAAATCACGATCACAACGATTTCATAGCCGTTGCCCAAAAGCAAACAAATTCAGGTGCTAAACGTGTTGTGCGTGTTCAAATGACATTTCATTTATCTTTCATGTGGTCAGCCAGTCCAGGCAGTCCAGGCAGTCGACGGGTCGACGGGTCGAGCTTCTATTTGTTCATAGTTCAGGTATTTATTTACCAACAGCTTGGCAAACGCTTAACAAGTGCCTGCGGTTGCTGTTTGTTTGTATTTGCATTTAGTCAGTCTCGATGACAAGATAATAAGAGAATATGTGTATATAAATATATACAAGTTATGTTGGATGCTTCAGCTGGTTATCGCAAGGGTTATCCTGATTTCTGTTTTGGGTACCAAAACATATTTATTTTGTTTATTTTTTTCGAGATAAGTTAAAGCATTTATTTTTATTATTTATTTTTTTATTTTATTTTGTTTTATTTATCATCTTGGAATAAATATCTTGAAGTTTATCTACAAATATAGAGGGAGTTGATAGATTTTTCTTCATGATTTTCTCTGTTGAAATTATCAGAGAAAATAGTTATTTATCCCAAATAAAATTTTCAATTTAATCAATTTACAACTTTTTCATAAATTGGTTTTCCGAACATCTTCAAAATTATAAAGCTCTGCTTTAGCATAAAAACAAACTTCTTTAAGATTTCTTTCTTACTCTAAGTTCGTTTGTTAATCAGTAATCTCCATACAAATATATTCCAAACATCAAATTTAACATATTCGTCAATATCACTCCCAAAAAAAAAAAAAAAACAGCAAAAAAAAACTCTTGAGCGCATCGTACTGTAAAACTTCAAGAGCTACTCGAGCTAAGAGTATTTCCAACAAATCTCAGCTCTCACTTGCAATAGTGCAAAATGAATCGAAATCTATCGCTGCTCTACGCTTCAGCATCCAATTTGCAGTGTACCCTCATAGCGCTGGGCACATGCCAATACAAAAACTGAATTGCTGGCTGCAGGTCGACTTACCTACTGGATCAAACTCTAAATCCTCAAACAAAGGGCAACATGGCAAAAAAAAAATGAAAAGTATTATAGACAAATGTGGGCATACTTTTGCCTTTGGCACAAGGACAGGTGATGCGTGTCTATCCAGATTCTTCTTCTTCTCTCATCTCTTTTTTTTTTTGTTTTCGTCGAATGCCACACAGGACTCGAAAGTCAGGTCTGGAACCTGTGCCTAGGATGTGCTGATGCCTATCGCTATTATTCGCAAAAAATAAAATAAGCAGCAGAACAAAAAGAAGTGCACACAAAAGCGGGCAGCCAGACAGCTGACAAATCTGAAGAGATGAAGATGCTATTAGAAATACAGAGACAGACAGAGAGAGTGAGAGAGTGGGAGAGAGAGAGGGAGATGGGAATGCCAGCCAGCTGCCTGGCCATGGCTCTATCTTTGGGCTTAGGACATGCACCGTCCCTTTTAACTTGGTTCAGTTTTTGGCAAGGTGCCGGGATTGCGTCATGCACAGGCAGTGCGCCCTCGGCAAGGTGGTCTGCTATGACTCTTAGTTTAGAGCGAACTGTCAACATAAATCTTGCTTATATATATTTTTTGTCATAATTCAGTGTAGAGATCAGAGCTCTTTTTCTTCTCTACTCGGTTTTTTAATTGATTGGGAGCGGAAGTTGCTGAGCATCGCTTCATAATGCCATAGACCTATTATTAATTGTCATAAATCTTGATAAAGCAAAGATTGTACAAAATGAGCTCAAGCTGCAAACAGGGCCAAGCTCGGGCCTAAACCGTTCATTAGGGAACGCTTTGATTTTTGAACTGTTGCCCGTTTACGTTTTTCGTCAAATTACATAATGATGGCCAGCCTACTCGAAAGACCAAAAAGAGAGAGAGAGGGAGGGAGAGAGACAGACACGGGCTTGAGTCCTTGCCACGCCTCAAACACACACACACACACACAAGGAGAGGCAGCACCTTTCGTGTGCGTGTGTGTGGGTGTGTAACGAACAGACAGTCGAAATAAAAGCAATCCTTTTTATGACCGCTGCGGTCCACTTGACAGTTTAACCAAAAATGCAAACCGTTGAAATTAAGTTAAATAGTTTCTTGTTAAAGCAAACCCTTTTCTCGAGTACCGTTGCTTTTCGGCTCTGACTCCGTGTTGCAAGCGCACCTGCCAAATGATTAATCATTTTGTGGCCCCGAACTCGTCTGCCTTTAACACCTTTACCCTCTTCCCTAGCTCCCTCTCTCACACTCTCCTGCTCTCTCTCTCTCTCTTTCTTTGTTAGCTGCACACGTCGCCTCTTCAATCCATCGTTGATTTTTCTTTGACTCTTTCACTTCTCATTTTTGTTGAATGCTAAAAGCTCATCAATTATACGGCATACATCTGTCTTTTTAGGGGCTTGCTGCACCGCTGCGAGGCGCCAAAGGTCGCGCTTTTCTCTTTTCATTTCGTTGTTAAGTCTCTAATCATGTCCATCAATTTGATGGCTGCACATACGTGGAGTCTCTCTAGGTTGAATGAAATCGCCTCGCTGGGCGAGCTAACGCTATTTATTTACTTTGTGGGCGGTCGCAGCATGAAATCTTTTAATGCTTTACTCTAATTTAATCTTAATTACAAATTTTATTTTATTTTAATTACAATTTCTTTGGGTATATGCTCCAGATCATGGACTGACTGACATTATTCTTATCTTCCAGGATTGGCTAGGCTCTTGAGCTATTTAATACATCAAACTGTATAAAACTTATTTGATTTACTATTATTTATCTATACGAATAGGAATTTAATGTTGTGCCTAGAATTTGTCACGTTTTAGTTGTTGTTAAAGGGTAAAACGTTGGGTGGGCTCTTTTATAGCAATAAAAGAGAGAATGGAGCAATATTTCAACTATCATCCTGTTGTCGTTTCTTGAATCTGATTGCTCTGAAAACTCTTAACTTCTTTTGAAAGTATAAGGAAAGTCTTAATATTATGAAAGGAAAAATATTTAATATAATTTTATAATTATAAAGAATTTCAGTTGTTAAAATAATCTTGAGGGTTCTCTCAAAAATCTAAAGTCTTTCGTTCCAACCAATTTTCTATTGCACTATTCCAAAGAGAATTTGGTTTTACATCCAACAATTGCCTGATATGATACTATGAAAATTTAAATTGATTTTCATTCAACAATGCTCCTCTGGCAATCTTTCAACGAGGCCAAGGACCTACGCATTGTCATATGCAGACAAGACTCATAAATCCAACGAGAGAGAGAGAGAGACAAACGCGATGCACTTTAGGCGCACGCGCAGATGTTTTTACAGGATTTTCATTAGTGTCAGCACTCGTTGCATGCAGTTCAGGCGCATTTGAATAAATAAAGTGTGTATGTGCATCTGTGTATGTGTGTGTGTGCACTCACCAAAGAAAACATGTCAGGTCCCAAATATAATTGAAAAGATAGAAGAAACGCGCGCGCGCACGTCTATAAATCAACGCGGCCAGGATAATGCATCCACGAGTGTTGAGCACTAATTTTGGCTCGTTGCGGCATCTGTCCAGGAGCTGAAGCAGCAGCAGCAGCAGCAATAACAAAGCGGCATCGAGTGGCTTCGCTTGAATGCAATGCGAGAAATGAAGATCCCTTGTGAAGAGAGAGAGGGAAAGAGCGAGAGGCACCGCGCGTAATATGAGGCAGCCTCGCCAGGCTAGTGCACCTGGCCGTGATTTGGTAACAAAGCTGAACACGACTGAACTACTTAGAGTCGGACATGGAACAGGTTGACGACGCACGAAACCAGCTTCATAGCGGTCAAAGTAAAATAAAACAAAAAACTAACAGCAAAAATTATAATATTAAATTTTTATTACATTAAAAAAAACGACAACAGCAACAAGAACAACAACAACAACTGAGCTGTTGTGCCTCCCTTTACGAAGACGACACAAATCAGATCAACCGTTGCCTGAACCGTGATGAACCTGCCGCGCAGCGAGCGAGCGCGCGAGCTCTGGTCCCGTTGTGTGTGCTGTACGCTGTCTGATATTGCAACATTGCCACAGTCCACAAGCGGTAAGTGCCCCAACCCCCTCGCTCAACCATTAAACTTCCAGCTGGTGGCACGAGCTTAATGTTGTCGTTATACATTTTACAGGTTGACGACACACGAACCAGCGCGATTCACAGTTTGCAGTGCAGTGCAACAGAGCAGCTTCAGTTGCGGCCAGTCGCGCTCCCTTGTGTCCATGTGGGGGGCGTGCATCCAACACACATATCCGTGCAACCACAGGCCATGCACGCCGCCGCCGGCGTGTTGCACTTTTTGTTTCTTTTTTCTTTTTCCTTAACATTTAGCCCATTGAAATGACTGAAACAGGGCATATTAGTTCTTGAGAATATGTCCATTATAGAAGTAGTTTGTTAGCATTAACATGAATATCTGATTGATCTGAGTCATTTACTGAATACTCATAATAATCAATAGCAATCTACAAGAGCAGGAGATCCTTCCCACGTTGAACTTAGGAAGAAGAGCTAGAGGCTACTTTATTTTTTTTATCATCAATATTTCGCCAAAATTTTGTACTCGAGTTCTCGCAGAGACTAGACAGGATATTTAGTAGACAGCTATTATGTTTTCCAGAGTTCCTGGCATAACTTTTATAATAATACTGTTTTCTATTTAGCCTAAATTTCAAATTCTAAAGTCTAAATTCAAATTACAAGCATTATTCTCCGACTCAAAAGTTTATTCATTAAGTTTCACTTCATTTATTATTAAAATAAAAAAAAAAAGTGATACTCTTCTGCTTTACACACTTATAAGCGCGCGCTCTGCTAACTGCGCAGTTGCTGCCGTGGCTTGGGGGTGGGTTGGGCTGAACTTTGGACGCTAATAACTCCATTTCTAGATGGACGATCTTCATGAAATTTTTAGAATAGATTAAGAGTATATAAATCTATCTATTTGCCAAATTGCAAGTCTCTAGTATTTGAAATGCGTTTTTTTCAATTGGGGGCGAAGGGGGGCGTGGCATCCAAAATCTGAAAACTACAAAATCTGCGTATCCATAATATCTATCTAAATTTATAAAGTTGAAGTCTCTAGCTAAAACGGTGTAGAAGTTATACCCAAAAAACCTAAAAAACGGAAACGAATTTTCGATTTTTATCGATAATTTGGAAATGGGACGAGTTATCGAAAAAACAAAATAAACTCGTATTGCGTAGGTAACATACGAGTGTTCATGTGAAATTTCAGCTCTCTAGCTTTGTAGTTCCGAAAATCTCGACGTTATTAAGACGGAGGAGGACGGACGGGGACGGAACGGACGGACGGAACGGACGGACGGACAGGAAGGACAGGGCTCGTCAACTTATTTTTTTATGATGATCAAGATCTATATACTTTATGGGTCTGCGACGTCCTTTCTGACTGTTACATACTTTTCACAAAACCATTACCATTGAATCCCATTTTCAATGGGTTCAGGTATAAAAGCTACCACTTTCTATTCTTGCAGCGTATATTCAGCCAAACATGCCTATTGGAGTTACCTTTACTGTTACTGATAATATTACTTGCAACACCGATTAAGTCATCAGTGGGGGACACAGTGCCCGCACTGCAGCCTAAAAGCTAATTAATGTTTGCCCGCTTTGCCAATTTGCATATATTTTTGTTGTTTTGTGTTTTTTGGGACCCTCGGGGTCAGCCAGGGACGCAGGACACACGCGGGTTATCGTCCGGTTTATGGTGCCATCGAGGAACGCGCGTCATGTTTATAAAGAAATTCTTCGCTGTTCACATAATACGAGTAATTTTCTTTTGGCAACGTGTCGTCAATGGGCATCCATCGATGCCTGGCGGCAACACCGAATGGGAGCTGCTTTGGCCAAGTACCCAAGTACGTCATGTGGTTCCTTCGTTTTGTCTTTAATGTTTTTATAATGTGTTTGCTACTTGTTGAGAAGTGAACTTTGCTGTTTTCTGTTTTAATAAAGATTATAATAATTATTAAATTGTTATTTATATATAAATATAAATATTTAAGACTGTTTATTCTGTTTAATGAGTTGATGAATATTAAACATTCAGATTCCTCTGTGGAGCAAAAGGCAGTTCAATAAATGTAGAAAGGCAAAGTCGTTGGCTTTTCTGTTTTACATGTTGCTCATTAATAATATTATATTAATAATAATAATAATAATTAAATACTGTGACTCAATATATCATAGTGGGAGATGTAGACTCAAAAATAATATTATAAAGGAATTATTCATTTGCATTCTAAAAACTTTATCTAAGCCTATATCCTATATCCATTTTAAACTCAATCATTGAACACAATATATAATTGATATATAGTTCAATAATAATACTAAAATATTTATCATTTTACCTGCACAACTATAAGCTGTAGCAACAAGTGCTTAAAGATGCATCTAAAAGAAATAAATCTATTTCTCATTCCAAGATACTTTTGCAACTCAGTTAGGAACATCCAATTGTTATCTTATTCCTGTTACCAATTTGCTGGAAACAATGCTCAATTTCAATTCTTCCCAGAAGCAAAACGGAAATGCGATGCTGTAAAAATAAATTAGAAGTGGAAGTAACAACAATAATATTGTAGGTGTTTTTTTTTTTTTTTTTTTTGTCAATTGTCTCATTTGGCAAGGCGTGTCATTTTCACTTCCTGCTGCCTTCAAAGAAAAACGAGACACACGTCAAGTTGTCTCTCTCTCTCTCTCTGTGTATTGCAGGTGCACATCAGGTGCATTTTTGTTTAATTTTTTTACTCTTCTCACATTGAACTTAATAGCTAGGCAATGCAAACTGTAATTGAAACATTACCATCGCCTGTCAGCCGTTTCCATAAGCAAAATGAATCGTTTCCTTTCATATTTAAATCGGAGCAGGCCTGCCAGCAGCAAGCATATCAAGCTAACTTTTTCAAATGCCGCCACGCCCACTTAAGTGGCGGCTGAAAACCAGTAGCCGCATGCAACTGCCACCGAGGGCAAACGTTGGCTGCAATCAAAATCTTCAGCCACCGCCGCCACCACTTTCACACGTCCACATCATCCACATACACTTACACATCCACATCCACATCCACAACGTCATCATCATCGTCATAATAATAATCAACATTTTAGCTAACAACGTCAGCCTGCATTCGCAATAAACGTTTCACGTCAAAGATTGATCATTGCGGCCAGCCCAGGCTGCGGCTCAGACTCATCCATTTCGCCCAATCAGCCACACCCACAAGATGCAATACTGCAGTTAAAAGCCCTCGCAGCGCACCACGCCTACCCGCCTCCCCTCCCCTTACATTAAAATGGCTTAAAAGTTGGGCAGAGGTGGCAAGAACTATAACCAGTAGGAGCGCATAATTGAAGAGTACTAGAATATGACATACTCTACATAAGAGTAAATTTATTTGACAGATTAACGAATTAGTTATTTATGTATAAGCAACAGAATTAGTTTGAGATAAAATCATAAACTTATTTAATTTATGTTTAGTTTATTATTATTATGTATATTATTATTATATTATTTTATTGAGATTGAAACTATGACAACCCAACATAGATTCTATACTCAGAATTTGTTATATTCCAAGTTTGGCTAATATATTAATATGTATCTGAAGATATACATATACATCCTTGAATAAATACATTAACTAAAACTTTACCAACATCTCTTTAGATAAACTTTTAGATCAATACATTTATACTGAATATATATAGGTATTAATCTGTCTCTTAACCATCCATCAACTCTGTGCAGCGAAAGCTGCCTGAACGCCCACTGTCAGCTCAAGCTTCCAGCTCTACTTGACAGGGTACATAGGGTATATATCTAGCTATATATAGCAAAACATTGGCTTTTGGCTTGCTGCTTCCGTTGTGCTCAACTGTGCTGCAAGGTGTGTGGCAGCAACAGTAGCTGCCACCGCTACTAAAAGTGCAACAATTGCCAATTTCGTTTGCTGCGCCCAAAACTACAAAAAAAGAAACGCAGCCAGCCCAACAGGTACGCAAAAGCCTAGCTCAATGGAGGCGATGCCAATTGCTGTCTGTCTCTATCTCTCTCTCGCTCTCCGTCTCTTTGTGTGCTTGCGACCTGTGCCCGGCTGTCGCTGCACTCCATGTTGCCTTCAACTTTCTACAACTGCTGCCACATGCTGTGGATATCTATGAATGGGACGCAGCGTCTCATTCTCGACTTGCATTACATTGACTCGAAGGCGGTGCTACATCATCGTCGACGTTTGCGACGTCAACTTGTTGCGATTTCGATTTCCTGTGCGCAAAACTTTGACGTCTGCTGGGTCACCTTGCCAAGCAGGAGGGGCAGGAGTAGAGGAATTCGTAATTGCTCTGAAAAGAAATTTCCATATGATAATATTTATTCACTGGAATATGCCCACAACTCATCGGTCTAAACGTCTAAACGTCCAGCTACGCCCGCGCTCCACGCAACACTCACTCTTCATCTCGTTGCTGTTGTTGTTGTTGTTGTTGCTGTTGTCTATTTGACACTGCGCAGGCGGCGAGGATGCACTGCAAACAGTGTGTGGGTGGTCGCCAATTGCAGCTCCAACTGCTACTCGCTGCTGACTCGTCGTCGTCTGGGGCAGCAGTCAGTTTTCGGGTTACCTTCGACTGACTCTGCGGCATTCGTGTTCGCATTTTATTTTTATTTCCATTTGGCCAACTGGCACTGTCGTTTATCGTTCAGCTCTACTCCTGCTTCTTTGGTTTTATTTTTACGTTGTTTCTTCTTTTTTCTTTCTTTATTATCTAGTTGGCATTTTAGTTGAATTGTTAGCTTAGTTTATGTGCTGATCCCAACTGTTGCTTCGTCTTTTATCTGCGCTCCTCTACTACTCCTGCTCCTCCGCCTACTCCTCCTGCTGCTGCTCCTGAATTATGCAAGCTAGCCTCGCATTGGCAATTGGAATTGCCAATCTGCATTTCTAAATATACACTGAATTGAATATGGTCCGTTAGCATTACGTTTGATGCACTGACTATTTGCTAACTTAGCGTTATTCAAATTTTTACTGCTCTGCTTGCAGTGTTGTAAAAGGCCAAGCGCAATCGATAGACGATAAAGAGAGTATTAACTCTGGCAAGGTTTTTAAAAATTGCTATTTATTTCTCATTAATCAATTGCAATTTTGAAGAGATAATAGTGAGAGAGAGAAGAGAAGGGAGAGGGCAATAAAGAGTAAAAAAGTTCATCTAGAGCTGAAACTCTGTTTTCATTTAGTCTAGTGTTGTGAAACGCCTTACTTAATCGATTGGCAATAAAACCAATGGCAACATTTTCTCATTTCAAGTTTAGTGTCAATTCTAATTATTCAATTGTCATGCAGTCTGAATCCATTTAAATTCATCTCATCTGCAGCTTGAATAATAGTAAAAGAAAACTCAAGTCAGCCGCACACCTTGCATTAGCAAATAATTCAAGTAAGTTAACCCGCATCTACCCCTATGGCCACATTTTCAACTTGTAAAAAAAAACAATGATAATTAAAGAAAAGAAAATACATAATTAGGTCGACGCCTTGTGGCAGCAACAACTGCACCGACGGCACGCGTAATGAACCTGTTCGGGAGCAAAAGCAACTCGTCCGGTGTCGGCGACGGCGACGGCGGCGGCGGCACACGCAGCCAACAAAGCGACTGACTGAGGCACACATACACACCTTGACCAGAATTTCTAATAAATTTCTAGCTAGGGGTAACAACATGTCACAACAGCAGCTTAGGGCTCAGGTAATGCCTAGTTTAAGTATGCGCCCAAGCACCCTCATGACTGACTGGACGAAGCGGGACGGGCATGAATTGAACTGGACCTTCCACTTTGTGTTGCGGGAGTCAGTGGTGCGGGACGGGGTAGTCGCAAGTTGACGGGCGACAGTCGCGCGTCGTTCTTACTTAATATCCGCTTAGAGCATTTCGACTTGGGCTCACTGTCCTAGTTCTAGCATTCCATCATGCTCACTGTGTTTTTTTGAATAATTAGTCGCTCGTGCCAGTCACCAGGCTATGTTTTCCTTTACCTTTTTTGTTGTTTTGTTTGGTCGCTTTCGCATTCCAGTGCACTTTGCATAACATGTCCTCGCTCGCTCCTGTTGCTGCAGTTGTGTGTGGGCAGGTTGAGTGCACTGTGCAGTGGAGAGGAACAAGTGCTATCCGAGTGCTGCTGGGCTGTTGCGGTCACTGATCGTGCACTCGACCGGTAAGGATCATGCTGGCATATGTTACCTTCTATTAAGCGCTTGCCATGCCATGCCAAAGGTGCAGAAGCGTGCCATAGCTTTGCTAGCCACTCGCCAGCAGCTGCCAGAAAGTACTTTTAAAGAACTTACACTCTCATTCCCCTTCTCATTTATTTATTTATTTTTTTCTCATTAAGCTATGTCCAACGTTCCAATTGAGGTGCCCATGCAGCCCTATGCTGGCCGGCTGCTCATCATTGAGGATCTGATTGTGCCCGATCCCAGTGACGATGAGAAGCTGTCGTCGGGCAAGAAGTCATTTTCGGTGCCCAAATTTGGAGAGATGGCGCGTCCCACATTCTTCGAGCCCAAAGTCATTGAGAAGACGCTGTTCAAGTATTGCGCTTTGGAGGGCGTCTGCAAGGATTTCAAAGATGATCTGGTCAATGCGTTGCTCGCCGCCGTGGAAACCTATATGAAATATGTGCTACGCACTGTGATCGAACTATGTGAGCATCGCTCGGGCAACAATTTATACAATGATCCACGCTGTTTGGTGAAGCACGATATGCGCACCACAATGATGTTTCTCAACGATCGCGAGGTGGCTGATTATGGCTGCTCGGATGATGATTCCGCCTACGGACATCGCAGGTAACACTTGATAAATTACAATTAATATCAGTGTATCATATTTAATTGAATTCCAGGCGCTGGATGAAATTGCAACGCAATCGCAACAATAATTCGGTCGAAAATGAAATGCGTTTGGAGTCAACGAATAATACGGCTATGATGGCATTGGGCGCACGTAAGCAAATCGGACTGGGCGGACAGACAACAGCTATTCCGGGGCAGCTGCCACAGCGTTCGTTCACCATACGCATCAAGCACATGAACGTTAAGGATATAATACAATTCATGGAGGATGACAAACGCTATTACAAATCCAAGTTACTCTACGATGCATACTTAACCTACAAGTGGTAGAGAGAAAGAGGGAGATACTCAAGCAGTGGCTAAGGCATGTCTCTGCACGCGCGTTACGATTTCAATTACAATCATGTTCACTCTAGTTCACTATAGTTCAATGAACTTCCTTTTAAAATAAATCAGAACAAAAGCCCAAGGAAACAGGTGGTGTGTCCTTTGTTCAATGAACTGCTGCCGCTCAATTCTACTACTGCTGTTGCTGCTGCTGCTTCTGCTGCTGCTGCACTTGGCATTTCAATGGAGCTCCATGAAAATTCATTTATTCCGTTCATGCACTTTGAACTTTTGTGCACTGATTGCAGACGCTGACGTAGGCTCGAACTCAAACTGAGACTCAGACTCAGACACAGACAGACACTGAGCCGAGACATTCGACGACAATGGCTTCGAGTACTTAAAGGAATATCCGGCCGGCCGGCACACTAAGGCAGACAGGAAGCATATGCGCATGCGCTAGTCGCCAACTGTCGGTGTCGTCTCTTTGGAGGAAACGTGATCTTATCGTGCCGCTCATTATGTTAAGTGTGCTGGCAATAAAATCAAATCACAATCTACGCGTCTCCAATTGAACTTCAATTGAAGCCGTGCGCCAACTCTCTCTAGCCACTCACGTAGCCAATCCCCAATCCCCAACCCTAGGTTACAGTTGGCCATGCGTGCGGATCGTGCCGTGGCCAGCTATTTGTAGTAGCATTAGTTTTCATGTAATTGATAGCATTTCGGAATGGGTTAAAAGAATGACCATTCCATACATGCGTAATTAGTAATGCAATGCGCATTAGACACTTCTGTCAGCAGGTATAAAGTGGAGCTGAACTTTTCAGTTGTAGCCGACATTAGCATATTTCAAATTATTATTATCGGAACAAATTTCGAAAAGTTTTGCTCTCGTAGCGCTTTTTAAGTGCTCTGTTATTATTATATTGATTGTGTTTATTAGGAAGTTAATTAAGGTATGTCTTTAGACCCGTACAACATTTAAACTCGCAATCATTTTAGAGGTATTCGGGGTAGATCAGCAGAGTGACAGAAAATAATTAAGCTAGAATCTAGTATCTAGTATATAGGAAATTTTATATATTTTTATATATTTAATACTATAGTCTTTTACCTTGAATTCCAATTTCTTCAACAAAGATAGTTGCATCATTCTTGTTCTTTTTCAAAGGCCATGCATATTTTAAAAAGTTCACAGTTGTATATTATTAACTTTGATCACATTCATAGTAATTTTATGTAAATTCTATAGCATACTCCTAGCCTAGATCCTTCCCTGTTTATACTTCAGTTGATATTTATATAGTCTAGATCAGACTGTACTTTTAATCCCATCCAAATAGTTTTGTTATTAGATAAGCATTCATTTGACGTCTAAACAAATTTCGAGTATGTCTACTTCTCTTCACGTTTTTTTTTTTTGACACACCTGTCAGTGGTTATCCACCCCTAGCTGAACCTACATGTTGCCGACTTTGCTCCTGCATGTTAAGGACTCTTGCGATGTCTCTCGCTCTCCCAGCTGCTTGCCCACTTATCGGGCGCTTGTGCCGTCAGGCGTAAACTTGACAGGTAGACAGGAAAAGTTCAGACCCCCTTGATGTGAGGAAACCACCCCAAACACCGAATATGAACTATCGCCACTTGAGTATAGATCACTTTTCCGGCCGGAAGGAGACGATTCGATAGTACGCAAGGTGTATTTGCATAGCACAACGCTAACGCTGGGCAGGAAGGCGAATGCCAACACTCACACACACACACACACACGCACGCACATTGATGCACCCCAAGCCCAAGCACTCGACAACGTTCCGTTAGGGCGCAAGTTGTGTGTATTATGATATATGAGTGTATTTGCTTAGCAGCAACAACAAAGAGTTGCTTTTGTATATGGAAAATGTTGCACCTTTTTTGCATAAGGTCGTCGCCTGTGTTTAGCCCTGTTCCGATCGTTGATGTTTCTTTATAAAGTAGCAGCTGTGCCAATACTCCGATCAGCTCAACTATATAAAACTGTGAAGCACCTTTTCATATGCTCATGTGTTCCATTTGTTTGCCTTGGCCCGGATAAAACCTTACGGGACTTGTGTATTGATTGCTGCGCGTCTCCCATTTTATCTGTTGCTCGTATTTACACACTTGTGGCCCGATAAGGTGCCCATTAGCAACATGAAAACATCTTTCCTGTCGCCTATTTACATACGTATATGACATACACGTATATACACTCGAATATCTTTGCTTTTACAGGCATTAACGGGGCTAGCCGATGACGCTTCAATTTGTTGAAAGCAATTCAAACTATAAACTTGCCACACATTGCGCCACGTTTCGTGCAACGTGAAATTTGAGGGGAACTTTTATTCCTTTATTGAAGGTGCTTAACTTGCAATGGATCAAAGAAAAGTGAATCATCGATAGCTTTCAATTAGATTATATCAATATAAAACCGTTTACTTCTTTTGCGGAAGAAAACATTAATCTAAAAATGTTTATTAAATATTATATTACTTCAAGATTTTTGTAGACATTTTAAAATGTATAATTTTAGATTTCACATCAAATCAAAAATATATAAAAATACAAATTATTATATAAAAACAAAACACATATATATTAAATACAATTTTTTGTTTAAGTAAATGAAAAAAAAAAAACTAAAAATTTCCATACAAAATAAATAAATAAAATAAATAAATATATAATAAAAACTCCAATAAGACTCACTGAAAAGAAGCAAATATCCTATTGGATAAGTTGCTATGAAATAATCTTATTCAGCTAATTAGAATAAAATCTCTCAAATATAGTGAAAATAATCA
The DNA here is from genome assembly GCA_030914385.1 of Drosophila antonietae. Lineage (NCBI taxonomy): Eukaryota > Metazoa > Arthropoda > Insecta > Diptera > Drosophilidae > Drosophila > Drosophila antonietae. Next base: position 4,096,343 of record JAUESO010000610.1, on the reverse strand, counting down.
AAAAATGTTATGTATCTAATAAAATTTCGCTTTCCTAGAAATCAATTTAATATTTATAGTTTTTTTTTCTTTTGTTCGACTTCGCTCTCTATAAAGTTTCCCTTTCGCACATAAATCGAATTTTCTGCAGCTTTCAAAAGTTCGTTTTCGTTAGTTAATAAAGTTAAGCTCCTCCCATGGACATGTTAAGTTTCACTTGCTGATGCAATTTGCTTCCTCATAAAATATATCAGCTCCGTTTCTAATCTGCGCCATATGCTACGCTACGCTACGCCTATATGTAGACTGCTGTACACACTGGTCCACTGGCCACCACTGGGCACTCACAAAGGAGCCATAAAAAAACTATCGACACGTAACGATTTGTGCCGCTCCAGACACGCTGCTGCTGTTGCTGTTGCTCTGACTATTGCGTATTACGGCGTCTTACAGCGCAACCAAAATCCGTGCACAGCCCCCAAAGACAATATTTATGACTTTATTAACTTCAAAACGCAACAGCAGCCACGGCAGCAGCCGGCAACAAAGTGTTAAGCCTTGGCCAGGCGATGAAGTTGTGTAAATGAAATTAATCTTCAATAGACACAGGGCAATAAAGCGAGCGGCAGAAGGCGTCCATATACAACTACAAGCACATTACATACATACATACATATATGTATATGTATTTATATGTATGTATCTGACTATGTATATTCCCCACCCCAAAAAACTCAAGCGCGCTGCCATTAGTCATTAAACAATTTTCCACTGAAGCAGCCGCAACTACCAAACTCCAGCATCTGCAGCATCTTGGCTGCTGCGTATTTTGTCAGGTGTCATAAAAACCGAATTTATTGCGCATGCGCAGCCCGTTGTTCGCATTTTGTTACAGATTGTATATAGTTCTTCTTCTTCTTCTTCTTATTTTTTTCCACTCAGTTTTATTATTTCATTTTGTTTGCAGCAGGATTGTAAATCATGATGCGTGCGCGTTAAGGTGACAGCACTTTAGGGCACATAAACACACATAAACCCGAGCAGGTTGCTGGAATTTTAATTAAATGGAGCACGAAGCTGACTTTTACCTTGGATATGTGAATAAAAAATACTGTAATATATGCAGTGGATTTTATATTACTATATAACTGGTTCATAATTGAATAAGGATGTGCATTTGCTAATGGCTCAATAAATATTAATATATATGGACAGGAATATTCTTGAAGAATTGGTTAAATTTATACAAGTTGAATGATTTATGCATAGCTAAGGTATTTGGCCAATATTTTAGCTAGAAATATATTTGAATTTATGAATTTTTTGCAAACTAAATGAGGCTAAAGTAACTGAGCTCATTCTGAAAAGAAATAATAAATAAATGTATATAGGAAAATATCTTCTTTCTAACTTTCCAATATACAGCTAAATATATCTTGAGCAGATGCCAATAGAATTTTATTTGCAATTATTAAGCAATTACGCTTGTTGGTTGAACACATAAACTTGAAGAAGAAGAAAATCCTTCACAGTAGATTTTAATCAATAATTGCCAATTTGTTATATGAAGCAATACATTAAAAAACATTTTATTAATATTTATTCATATCTGAGAATTTTGGAAGCTCGACACCTAATTATCATATCATGTTTGTTCACGAAAAAATGAAGAATTGTTCGATACGCAATTTATATAAATGCAATTTGCACTAAATATGCTGAGAAATGCCAAACTATATAAAAAGCAAGTTAAATCAAAAATTCACACGCTCTCGCCTGCGGGTGTTCTGCTTGGGAAGGGCACGTAACTCACAGGGTATCAATGTATGTGTGTGTGTGTGTGCTGCACTTGTTCCCACAAATTCCAAGGCATAGGCAATTTCCATGAAGCAAACAACAAGCAAAAATTTCACACTCTTGCATACAAAAGCAGAAAGAAAAAAAAGAAAAATAAAACAAAAAAATACAAATTGAACAGAAGAAGAAAAAAAATGGTAAACGAGAAATTTGTACTCTGTCGAAAAATGCCACTGAACTGCGAGCCGGTGAATGGAACCTGCTGGGGGCATGAGAAACTGGGAACTCGGCAAGAGAGTGAGACAGATCACAGCCATCAGCATAATCAACAAGATCACGCATCAAACGAGACGACAGCGGCATAAGAATGCAAACATTAAGAGATTTTATGCGAGTTGTTCACATGCCAAAAACCGAACAGCAAAACGAAGATAATAAAGAAGAAGAAGCAAATGAGACCGCAGGCAAACAAACTGGCAAACAGGTACACAGGACGATTATCCTGTCATTCACTTGTTGCTGCACACACACACAGAAAAAAAAAAATATATATATATATTGTGGCATTAAACGAAATGTATCTCACACACAGGTAGTTCCAATGTTTCAGTGCTTTAACCCGTAGAAGGGCTGCTACACTTCCTGCACCCCGCTCTCCCTCTCACTCATCGGTTCATCAACGGGATCTCTCGCTGCGGATTCTGGGTAGCGTGTGAACCTGTTTCGTTTCCCTGCTAGTTTCCCAGCCTCTAGACCTCACCTCGTCTTCAGCTTCAGCAGCGATGCTGCTTTTATTTTTTTTTAAATACATTTTTTTTTTTTTTCATGATTTCATTTTCGTTTCGATGCTAATCTTAAGCTTTGAATTTTTGGCACAAATCGCCAATTTTCGTTTTGTTTTTTTTTTTTAATAGACAACTTGATTTGTTGTTGTTGTTATTGTTCCTGGCAATATTTTAGTGCGCATTTCGTGTTTCTCAATAATTTATTACAGTTGCCCAATAAACGAAGCTTTACTTTTTCAGTTTTGTAGCTCGCCGACAAAATCACAAAAAAAATTGGGAACAAAATTCAAAGCAAAAAAAAGGAAAAAAAAATCGAAAATAATAATAAAATTTTTTTTATTGTCAAGCTCGCTCTTTATATTGCGATTAGCTTTTCAGCTTTTCTTACCTGCAATTTACATTCGTCTTATTGTTATTTCTGGTTAAAAACCTTAAAACTCCATTCGTCACACGCAAAAAATATATCTGTGGTTCCCACGCATTTTCAATTCGTGATTATTTATAATGCAAATCGCAGTGAAATACTTGTAAAAAACGAATTTTTATTGTTCTGAATAGCAGTTGCTTGGCGGGCATGCAAAATTAACAGAGAGGTAAACTTTGAATAAAAGTGAATGCATTTAGAGTAAGAGAATATTCAAATGGGCTGAATATTGAAAGAGAAAGCGATTAGTTATATATTTAGTCTGTTTTTGGTGTGATTTTATGAATATAAGTATTTCGAATAATCATAATAAATAAAAGTAATGTTTCAATTGGAAGTCTGTACAATTAATAATGTTTATATTATCTTAGCTGTTCTATGTTAGAGATATTTGTTTTACATATTAAATTTATTTGAGATGTATGTCAAATTAATATGTATGACAAAAATGATTTAGTTGAGTAAAATTGTATTGGAATAACTAAAAAATTTCAACAGAAGATCTTCAACTACATTTGAAGAGCTTTTCAATCAAATACTATAACAAAAACTGAATGAATATGATCATATATCATTGCATTAAATACTTATGCTATAAAAATAAAATCTTACTAGATATTTGTCTCAACATTCATCTTATTACTATAAATGCAAAGATCGCCTATCGAAATCTTCTTACCTTAATCCATCGTTTGCCAGCTCACTGCATTTACTGCTCCCTCACTTGCTGCAAGATTAATATTTCAAATACTCCATTTTACTTATTTTATAAATTAAAATAGTCAATTGATAAATGCATCTTGCAAACACTTAAAATGAATCATCAAAAAAACCCTTTCAAGCTGCATAATCATTGTCGCTTAGAAATGCTCTACTGCAATTAAATTTCCAATTGCTGCCGCATTGCATAAACATATGGAAGTAGCTCTGCTCTATAATTAACCAAATTGACTTTCATTTTTTCGATAGTCAAGAGCCATAAATCTGCCGTCAACTGACAAATACTTGAGGCACAGTCAAATTATCTGCTATCAGTGACCGGGCGACAGCCAACAACTTGCCACAAATGACATGCAAAGCAGTTGTCATTAAGTTCAACAACAAAAATGCCTAAATATACAAAATGAAATTGCTGAAATTGTTGGCCATAAATCAGCAAGAGAATAAAGAAAAAACAAAACCTCAAACAAAAACAAATAAATAAATAAAAATAAAATAAAATTTTGCGCTCGATTTCACTGCTCAAAAGCGAAAAACAGCTTCACCTGTTCGCTGAGACAATGGCTGTGGTTAGCTCTTGGTGACAGTTCAGGCAGTCAGTCAGAGCTGCCCTCTCGCCCTCTCTCTCTCTCTTCACTTCTCTGTTTCGCTTGCACTTACTGGCTGGCTGGCCGTTGACAAGTAGAGGCGACTCAATTGCGGCACTTGTCGCATGACACTCGAATCGAAGGCAGCAGCAAAAAAATACAAAAAAAAAAAAAAAAGTAAACGAAATGAAATGAGTTTTTGGTCAGGCAACAAGTGACGACTTGTTGGAGCATTGGATCAGTGGAGCGTAGCGCATCCACAGCATGACGTGACAGAAAATATTTTGATTTTGATTTTTCACGTAGCGTGCGTTGCGGTATTTACTTAAATTTTGAATATAAGCATATTGTGTATGTAGGCATACATGCTTCTTCTTTTTATTTTGGAAACTCTGCTGCTCTACACGGCTCTGTTGTTGTTTTTATGGTTTAATTTACGGCACAAAGTTGACAGGCGCGTCTGCCCACTCAGGGGTTAAACGAGCCTCGAGTCTCGAGTCAGAGTCAGAGTCCGAGTCAGAGCCTGAGCAGACGTGCAGACACAATAAGCGCTAAATGACATGAACAGAGCCTGTGCCGACAACAACAACAACAACAACAACTCCTACATCACCTCCTCCCACCATTTGGACTCCTGCTCCTGTTCTGTTCCATATGAGTTTGCAGTTTATGGCTTACAAGATATTTGGTTTGCCAGTCCCTGTCCACGCATTTTGATTTAATCACAGCGGACGCCGCCTTTAAACGCTGTTTTCGGTTTCTTGTTTATACCCTAACAAAGGGTATCCTAAAATGCGTAACTTATTTCAGGCGCGACCATTTCTTTTTTTTTTTTAATCCGAAACACATTTATGCTGCAGCATGAGCGAAATAATCCAAATGTATATGAAAAGAGTTAAATGGAACTCTAAAGATATAGAAAATAATATATGCTTTATGGAGTATATATATTTAAGTCTTTATAAAATTATAATATTTTATAGGGTATTTAAGCATCAATGGCTCAAAAGAAATATTTATTCTCATACTTGTTTTATGTTATTATTATTTTTTTTTTTCGTTGAATGCAAACCATCGGCTTAATTGTGCAGAACGAAATGCTTGCTCCACTAATTAAACGGACAAAAAATACAAAATAAAAGAAAAGAAAAAGCGCACGAAAATCGCATTTCATTTTATTCCATTTCAGTTTGTTTAACAAATTTGCTGACAAGCGCGCTGACAGCGCGAGATACGAAATAAATAAAAAATAAAACGAAAGACTTAAGCAACAAACTTGCCGGCGTGCCACTTGACCCCAACGCACAATGCGTTCGAAAATTTTATCCGCTTTCCCGCCACAGAAATTAAGCCGAAATTTCAATGTTTTGCACTCAGCCACACACAGAGCGCAGAAAACAATTTGGTGAGAGCGGCCGAGAGGGGGAAATGAAAGAATTGCCATGGATATGGTTATAATCGACGCGTTGTCTTTCTGCACAAATGGCAAATCAATGGGGCGCAAAAAGATATTGAAAAAAAGACACAAACCAAAACCGAAACCAAAACCGAAAACAAAATACCAAACACAAAAACCGAAAGTAGCCGATAACAGTCTGAATTTTCACTTACTACCTGTTTGGGTGTTCCACGGACAATGAAATTTGGCTCTATTGCACTATAGATGAAGCCGTAACAATTATTTTCAAGCCAGACACAAAAGCAGATCGTGGAATTTGTCATTTTTTTTCTTCGTTTTCGTAATTCTGTTATGTGTCGTGTGAATTCGGTAGCCAAAACTAAATACGTTTGGGAAACAAAACATAATCATTTGGAAAAGTTGTGCAAACGCCCACACATCAAGTGCTGCAGAGGCGATTGTTTTTTTTTGTCGAGAGGTAAATAGATAATCAGAAGCAGAATATATTCAACTGAAAGCCATGTGAAACGATTGATAGATCGCAATTTTATTACACGTGGCGCTATAGACAATCCATCTAAAATACATTAAATACAGAGAGCAGCTTAACAATTAACTTTTTAAGCCAAAACCTGACTTCAATTTTAGCCAAATTGGCGCCATCAAATGCCATTCGCGCTAAAAGCATCTTAAAATCATGCAATTGCCCATTAATCAAGCTGATGCGTTTCTAGACTTGGCTCACAGTCAACACTTAAGGCCTATTTAAAATGCAAGCGCTATAAAAAAAAAAAAAAAAAACAGCACAAACAACACATTCTATGCGAATCGTTTGTGCTAAATTATTTAATGTGGCGCCATCTATCAACGGTAAAGGTAAGCGCTGAAAACTTTATCACTTGTTCAGTCCACACAGTCTGGATGCTCGGGCTCCCCGTTTTGAAAGTCACGTTTCGTGTATCTGCGCTCGCATCTTGGCCAATTAATTTAAACACACGCTGTAATATCTCATTTTTCGGCCTAAGCGAGCGCAGCGAAATTCATAGAAGCCATTCGGGCCATAAACCATTCAAAATCAGAACAAACAACTAACTGGCCTCAGTAGCCAGCTACATTGCATATAGCTGTTGCTGTTGTTGTTGTTGTTGTTGCTGAAGCTGAGGCTATAGCGATATCCACTTGTTACTCCATTTACAAGTTCCACAGAATTATGATTGAGATCGCGGGCCTATCATAAAAACCAAGTTTATTTGGAAATTTAGCTGTAAAATGTAGCCCCAAAAATAACTATAACAAAACTTATACACAGCACGCATGTGTGTGTCACAGGGGCAAGTGGCAGGCAGACGTTGACGTTTCAGTTGAACTAAACTTGAAGCATAAATCTCGACAACATTTTCATTTCCAAAGACGTGGCACGCTGCCGCCGCCGCCGCCACAGCTGAATGAAATTAGACTAGACAAGTGTTGTTCTGGCCAGTGGCCAAGTTTTCAGTTTTGAACTTGGATTCAAATTTGTAACTGCAGCGGAAGTCAATGCCGTCAACAGCCACACGCCAGCGACAGCAGTTGCTTCCCCCCAACCCCCAACACGCTTGGAATACCAAGAAGTCAGACAAAGTTTGTCGCCAGGTCGCCCGTCTGTGGCTCCAACTACAACTCCAACTCCAACTCCGATTCCAATTCCGATTCCCACTTGTTGTTGTTGTTTTTTTCAGTTTTTTTTTTTTTTTTGGTTCGTGCGTCTTTTGGGACTTTGGCGCGAGTTTGACTAATTAAAGCGCAGACTTGGGCATTTTTAATTTGTACGCTTGTAAAATAAAATGAAACTTTTTTTCTGGCTTTTAGTGAATTCGTCTCCATCTCTGACTTTGACTTCGTGCAGCTCGTTTCCTTTTGAACTTTGAAATGGTGCGTGTCGCTGTTAATACTCTCTATCACGCTGGGAATATTGACAAGCTGATTAAGCTGCAAAATTCTGGAATAAAACAGGAAGAGAGTTCAGTTCATGATGTACAAAAAATGAAATGAAATGAAATAAATAACTATAGATAATACAAAAATATATATATTATTCATTAAACATTATCATTCTAATATAGCATAAGTATTAGCTAATAGAGTATTTAAAGTCTCTGTATTTCAGCTCATTTAGCTGATTTGGTTCTTTTTTGGTTTTTTATGCCGTTGAACTGGTCTTTGGTGCTTTATGGCCTACAGTTTGTCAGCGCTTGTAATGTCGCTGGCTTCCAAGAATCGCACGATGAGCGCTGACCTCCATAGCTCGTTTCGCTCTTCTACAAACCGAACGTATATGGCGGCTGGTTTGTACGCTGACTGGCCTGGCCTGGCCAATTGACGGGCCCCACAAGCTACACGTTTCACTTTCAGCAACAACAACAACAAGAGGAAGAACAACAACAACAATGCTGTCGACATCTTCATCTTTGGCGCATCCAAAAATGGCAGCAATTGTGAATTTGTGGACGGTGCGCAGGTGCAGAAGGTGCATAGAGAAACACATGTTAACTAGCCGGATTTGGAGCTGGGGCTGGAGCAGGAGCAGGAGAAGGACTGACTGCGCGCGTACAACAGGTCGCGTTCATTTGTTTGTGGCCGCAAATGTCAGGCTATAAATACCGAATTGGTATTGCCATGGCAATTGCAATTGGCCAAAATGCGTTTTTTAGCTCTTTTATTTTTCCTTTTTGTTTTTGGCCGCTACACATAATGCAAATATGGACATTTGTGGCTGTTACTGTTACTCTCATTGTGGTTGTTGCTGCTGCTGCTGCTTTTGCCAATTGCATGCATTTCGCAATCGAAATAAAGTTGCACTAAACGCACTTGGTGCGCCTGCTGCTATTGCCAATTGCATTTACATTTTACATATAAATTTACATTTGTTTTGGCGTATTTTGTTTTTGGTTTGGTTTTGTTTTGGTCTTGTTTACAAATGTTTATTTTTTTTATTTTTATACTTTGTTCCCGAAGGGGAAAAAGTATATTGGGTTTGTGCAATGTCCGTCTTGCTGTCCGTCCGTCTGTCCGTCTGTCCGTCTGTCCGTCCGTCCGTCTGTCCGTCTGTCCGTCTGTCCGTCTGTCCGTATGAACGCAATATTTTTCGGCGCTATTAGAGCTAGAGACTTGAAATTTTAAACATATACTCATATATGTTCCCGAATTATAAAGTGTAAAAATTTTCCCGATCCGCCCACTAGGGGCGTGGCAAATCGGAAAACTCTTCCGCCCATAGTTAAGTTATCATACTAGATGATGAGCTAGAGAGTTGCAATTTGAAATGTATACTCGGGGTGACAACCCAAGTTCAAAAAGCTATGGCGGATATATCTACGCCCATTGGGGGCGTGGCAAATCGGGAAATACGTATCTTCTACACCGTTAAAGCTAGAACGCTGAAATTTTGCATGTGAGTTAATGTTATGATTCTAAGAAGATCGATCAAAAAGTTTTATGTCTACGCCCATTGGGGGGCGTGGCAAATCGGACCTGAATATATAGTGATTTTTGAAATTGTGCTATATTTTGAACACTATTGACACTAGAGACTTGAAATTTTGCATGTATACTCGGGTTGACAACCCAAGACTAATAAGCTATGGTAGATATATCTACGCCCACAGGGGGCGTGGCAAACCGCAAAAGTTTATATCTCCTACAGTTTTAGAGCTAGAAGCTTGAAAATTAGATGGTTGAGTTACTAATGTTCTCCTCTATCGATCCCCCAAAAATAATTTTTCAGCCTCTTTGGGGGCGTGGCATATCGAAAAATACCCTGTAATTTTCGCATTTTTGGAATGTAAGCAACCAAATTTTGCAGGCATGTTAGCCTCGGCCCTTTCTAAGAACTGGCAAAAAATTATGCGTCTACGCCCCCTGGGGGCGTGGCAAATCGTCAAAGAAGTTTGTTGTGGCCAACTGCATAATTCATGCATACAATAGCTTAGTAGCAATTGCTAAGATGGCAAAAAGCATTTTAACATAAATATAATAATATTAATGAATTTTAAAAATAAAATTCATAAGTTTTTGATTAATAAATAAAAAGTTTCCAGCGGGATTCGAACCTGGGTCTTTTGAAAACAACATGTAATCGTTAGCTAAACCTAAATAAATTCACAGCTGATCAGCTGACCAGCTGATCAGCAGCTTGTGACGTCACAAAACAATACAATGGCAATTCTTGCAATATGTATACACTTTTGGATGTGTATACACGTATACATGCATACATACATATATGCATGCATAGAAAAACTGCCTGCCACACAGCGTCGCAAATCGGAAAGCATAAAGCAGTTTTAGTTTTTACTTAAATGCACAATTCATATGCGTATGTTTATAAATGATTATCAATTGGCAGCAAGCATTTTATAATAAATATACAAATATTAAAAAATAAAAAATAAATAATTTTTGAAAAAAGTTCTCTGCGGGATTCGAACCCACGCACCCAAGTATAGCTTGTATAGCGCTTACCACCAGCGCCACTGCCCTGACTTGAGTTTCATTAACTAAGACCAAATAAGGCATTGCTAGAGCGCCTTTTGACAAAACTAAAGTAACGATCGAAAAATTCCCAATTCAGTCACAATTCTTAGAATATTCTGGGATGCAAACTTTTGTATGTATACATAGAAAATTGTGTATACTCGTATAGTGTGTACATGTGTAAATCTGTATGTATGTGTAGGGAAAACGTTTGTTGCTTGCCATGTACGTTTGCTAATTGCCGAAATATTTCGTTAATTAAATGTTTATTAAATAAATAAGATGCACCTATGGGAACAAAGTATATCGCTGTTAGTTGCGCCTAACTGCAACGTTCTTACTTGTTTAGTATGTGCTGCTTCAAGCCTAACAGATGGATTTACCTCTGGAAAATATTGCCATGTTGTTAAGAACGTATAGGCAATCAGAAATCCAATCAGACTGGAAGAATTAATATACAAAATGATTAAAAATAATATCCGCGAAAGAATATTTGAATAACTGAGCTAAATGCAGATTTGATGGTCATTAAACCAAGCTGATACGAAAGAAAACAATTAATAAAATAAAAATAAAAATAAAAAAATATAACTATAATCTATAGGGCATCTCATAAGCTCCATTACTTTACTTTCTTTAAAGCGCATTTATATTTGCATTTAGGCACTTGATGATGTAATTTGGCAATTGTTTTGCTGGCCAACAAACAAACAATTAACACACAATTTCCAATGGTTTATTAATGACATAGGTAAAGACACTGTGTGTGTGTGTGTGAGTCGGTGTTGCTGTACTTTCACCCACAATGCGAAGACAAAGGGCATCAAGTTTAACTTTTTTTTTGAAAATAAAAGTTTGGTCATTTGATATGGCTAACAATGGACACATAAACACAAGAGACAGCAAGTCAGGCTCACCTGCAACGATATATATGTTTGATGTAATAAGCAGTGAAAAGTTGTTATATTGAGAAAAATGCTGATATAATAATAAGTGGATTCTGATACGTTTGCTTTCAAATGTGCCTCACACACACAGGTACAGAAATGGAAGAAAGAAAGAGTAAGAAAATCTAGCTATAAGTAATTTCTATTGAACATTTAGCGCAGCTAATCGATTGTATAATGCCTTGACGCAGAGACAATATATCTATATATATATGTACATATATATGCATAGATAACTCATGGCTGGCATTTGGGCAAGATTTATGGGCAAAGTGCAGGGCGTTAATCAATAGAAACGCAACGAATACGATTGGAATCAATGAGGCGCAAAGTGCTGCAGCATAGATCATGTGGCATCAGTTGCGGTGGCAGAATCAAATATATATTTATGAGCATATAAATAGCTTATAGCTTTAGTTATATATTGTAAAGGATAACAATTTGCTTATATTTTATATTAGTGATACATTTAAGTCTTAATTGAACTATGTATATAAAGAATTGAAAAGTAAAAGTATATTTTTCTTTCTATACTTGCTCAATCCATTGAAAACACATACACACACACACTCACACATTTCACACTTCACATTTTGACATGCCCAACTCTTTGGCCCATAAATTTGAAATGTAGCTCACCTCGCATAATCCTTACATCAATAGTTTCTTTGCCCCTGGGGTGTGATCATAACACGTGTAGCCCTATAAATAATGACATTGTAAGACCTTAGGCAGCTACCGCACAGTCAATGGAGGCGCTAGCCCGCTCTATTATTATTAATATGCAATCGAATTAATTTATGCATAAAATGTTAAAATTTATTAACATGTGGCTCTTAAGCACGCTGAGTACAGCTCTAAAGAAATGAGAGCTGAGCAAAGGGGGCTGTTGAGGTAGTCAGAGACCATAACTCACGGGAAATGAGCAGCATAGCAGAGGGTGGGGGCCAACGAGATTTAGCCGCAACACGTGAGCATTGGTATTATATTTATAAATATTAATTATGGGCAACCAAATGGCGTCGGTTTTGCTCTGTTTGGGGGAGAAAGTGCGGCTCATAAGTGGAAAAATTTGTGCATGTGTGTCAGTGCAGCAGCAGGATGCCTAGAGAAGTACAGAAAAATCACTTTTACTTCTCAGGATTGTCACCTTTCACCGACAATGCGATAATGAAGCCAGCCAATTGCTGTACAAATGTTTCGAAATGTTCATTGTTCCTAGATTTTTCCCCACTGAATTGAAAACATATTACTTATGGAAAACTCCAATCAATTGGTATTAGTTTACCTCTGCGCTGGGAAAATGCTAATCAGCGTGGGAGGTTTGTGTCCACACTATGTGGGATTCTAATTGGAAGCCTGAGAGAGTTGCTGTTGAGCTAGTTTCTAGTTTGCTTCACACGCAAACAAATTTATGAATGATGAGTGTGTGTGTGTGTGTGAGTTTGAAATCTCTCTTAATACCATTGGTTTCTCAACTTAGCTTACTTTACTTACTAATACTCATGGTAATACATGTAAAATTTTACAGAGAAGAAATAAAATTTTATAAAATTATTTTAGATATTTGCTTTATATTTAATTATTTGTATTATAATTATTGCTTTTTTTGCACTTGTGTAAATTTTTATTTATATTTGAAATACTTAATATAGATATATAATAATTATGCATCTTTTTTTCTTGACAATTTTTCTTTAAAATTTCATTAATTTCGAAATGCTCTTGCTAGCCATACGCCATCGATAGTTGTTATTATTGCTTAAACAATCATTGAACAATTTAGCTACGACTCAAATATGTTGATTAATAGCCTTCTCATTTAAGTAGACAAATAGATGTTAGTAAATTGCTCTACATTCAGCACTACCTGCACACATTTATTAGACAGCAATCCAGTTCAGCTAAAAAAAAAAAAGCCAAACAAACGAAACCGCAGGCATACGTTTCGCTGGCAGTTAGAAAATTGTTTGAATGTTTTTTTGGCTGGCAAATTTACTGAAAATGCCATTCATCAGTCGCACTGAAATGAAAACATCAACATCAGCAGACAGGCAGGCTGGCCAAAATAACAAATTGAGGGTACACAGAAAAATGTATGAAAAAGTGCGTGTCGTGCCAGCCGCAAAAGCCAATTGGGCCCAAAACGCATTTGGCACTTGGCTGGCAAGCGGCGTGACATTTCAATTAAAATGCTAATTTCGTAAGAGTGGAATTAGTTGGCGGGGAGGCAGCATGAGAACATGGTACCAACATCTTGTTAAAGCCTGGCCAAAAGCACATACATACATAGGTGAAACGCTGCCGGCAACTATTTAGTAAAGTAAATTACTTTATTAGAGGCAGGCCGTGGGCTTGTAAAAGGCGTGCCATGCGACTCCGTTGGCTTGCAAGTGCATTAATCAAGGCCCCCACACACATATACACACACACTCGCACAGACACTTAACTATCGCCTATTTGGAACCCACTGTATAGGCTTAGATATATGTGCGCACTTCATGCTGCTATTACACTCACGCCCTGACACTCGTGACTTTTCTAAGTTAATTTATCATATATATGTATATATATATATAGGTTTTTTGTTTCTTTCACCATGCGAAGCACTTTCTCTATGCCGTTCTCAGCTAACTGCAGCGTATCTTTAACGGAAGTTTAAAAATAAAACTCTGCTCCTCTGTCGGAGCAGGATTGCCAGCCAGGCAGCCCTTCATTTTCACAATTTCCACTCCACTTTAATTGTGACACGTGACGCTATGGCTGAGACTGAGGAAATTGGGAAATGGATAACAGTTGCCTTAGAAAGCTGACAATTAATCTCAGCAGTTGCAGCGCTTCAGTCGTTCCCTTTCTCTCCTCTCTCCCCTCTCACTCTGTGTCTGCGTATGGGCGCACTTTCAATACTGCATAGGTGGGCTTTGAATTGGGAATTAGAGAAACTATTTCCAATTGGAGTCTGCTGGTAGCTGATGCGTGCGTGTCTTTCTCACTCTCTCTGTCTCTCTCTCTCTCCCTCTCTCTCTCTCTGTGTGTGGGCGAGTGTTGCAAAACATGCGAGGCAATTAAGTTTGTTATCGTCTCTCTCGTTGTTTGCCAGCTAATCAATGGATTGAACGATTGAAGCGCATCGAGCTCATGCGTAATTCATAATACAAGTAGATAAAAATATTGAGTGTTTAATTATTTAAAATATATTACATAAAAATAAAAATGTAATAGAATGTGTATAAATGGTATATTAAATTAAATAAAATATACAAATATTTTTTAATGATTTTTAATTTTTAATTAAAATGTATTAAATCGTATTGAAACTATATATATATTAATATATTAAAATATTTCACATAAATGGTTAAGTTTTTCATAAATATTTGAGTATTTTAATTGCTATTAAAATATGTTTAAAAATATTTTAAAATGTAAGATATTATATCAAATATTAAAAAAAAAAATTCATTTTATAAACTTATATTTATTTTAAGCCAAAATAATATTAAATTAATTTTATAATAAAAAAATTTAATTTTAATTTTCTCTCCAATATATAATGCAAAATTGATTTAAAAATAAATACGATTTTTTAGTCCAAATTGCAACTACAATTCTTTTCATTAACTCACATATAAATTCCTTTCTTTACTCTCAATAGCTCGATAAACAAATTAATTAAGGTTTAGTTCCGCTAAAGGCGTCGACAAATTAGCTCAGAAATCAAAGCAGAACAAGCCATAAAATGCCGGCAAGCAAGGCCCACCAGCCAACTTCAACTGGCAACAATAGCCACAAGTTGCAAATGCAATTGATAAAAAAAGGCCACAAACGAAACAAAATAATGCAGCAAAATCCCCAGCGACAAAACAAATGAGACCCACTGCGCCGAGAATCGTTGGCCCCAAACCGGCCGCTGGAAGGAATTGTAAAGGCGCCAGTGCAGCAGCAGCAGCAGCAGCAGCAGAGGCAGACAAAGCTGTCCCAGTCCAAGTCGAAGTTGCAAGTTAAAGCTGTAGTTGGAGCCAAGAGCTGAGAGCTGAAGCAAACACTGTTGCAACATGTCAAAATAAATCAATTGATTGATCTTGTTTTATTTATGTCCAATTCAATTTCGATCAATGAGCAGCGCACACGAATGCAGAATGCCAATGCAGTTGAAGTCAAGCAGAGATAGAATGAGAGAGGCAGAGCGAAGTGAGTGAGAGAAAACGATAAGAAGAGACGCAGCGAGAGAGGGAGAGAGACAGACGTGAGCAGTGCGTGCTGCTTGACACTGGCGCTTGGGTTGGGGTGTTGGCCGGCGGCGCGCGTGCTTAAAAGGTGTTTTTTTCTTTTTCGCCTTTTTATTTAAGACGTCACAGCTTTTGAAGAGCGAGCCAAAGACAGTCAGTCGATAAGACTGCAGTGCAAATGAGGAAATGCAGAGCGAGACATTTTCATTGATTACACATAAAAGCAATCAACAATGCAGCAATGCTCATTAGCTGCAAGCTAGACATAGCTAAAGTTAGTAATCAACAAAACTTTGAAGTATAAAAGAAAAATATGCTTAGCTCATTTAGTGTTTGATGTATTTCAGCTTAACATTTTGATTTATCAAAGAGCATTGGATAGTTTTTTTTTACTAGCTATAGCAAAATGGTATTTGATAACTTCGAGTCCTCAATAAAACTCACAGAAAACAAAACAAAATATTATGTAGAACATTTTCCAAACACCTACTTACGAAAAGTAACTTAAATTTTTTATATTTATCATATATTACTAACATAGCTATTTTGCCCATTTTTTTTTTTAAGAATGCGCCTAAAACTGTGCTTTAATGGCATTTCGCAAAATACAAACAAAAAGAAAAACTCAAATCGATCGAGAAGTCTGCATAATCCACAAAGTACTTATCATATTATATGCAATTTGAAATGGAGATAGATTTTGAGCTGCAGTATCAAGGAAGCAAAGTAAATGCACTCCAATCGTTGTATTTCCTTTAAAGAGCTTTGAACTCTGCAGCGGTAAACGCGAAACAAAAAACAAAAAACAATAAAAACAAAACGCAACTTTTGTCATAATCATGCAAATTTCACCTGTGATTTTGGCTCTATCCAATTGCATATTTTGTCATATTCAGAAAGTCTATTAGATATGTGCATGCCATGCAAATGATCCAAACGATGGATAACCAAGAGTCAGCACAACACATAGAATGGAGAGTTATGGACCATGCCAATACCCAGCAGGTCAACCCAATCAGATGGGGTATAATCGAATGCCAATGAATGAAACCATCAGCTGCATGACTTGAGCAGCATACAAATTATGTCGTCTGACACAGTTGGCCTAAAGCTCTATGGTAAAAGCATTTTAATGACCAGTGTAGGGTAGTCATTGAGCCACTGGGGCTTAGCCAATTCGGTGCAGCGACAGTCATAACAGCAACTACAGCAATAGCAACAACAAAAACAGCAATTCAACTGCAAATCCAACTGCATTTTTTTGCATTTCATTCGCAAATCAATAAAAATCAAATAATACACAAACTGCGGGATCAATCACATTTATGCTAATGCAACTTACATAATCTTCAGTTCAGTTGTCTTTGTGTGTGGGTGGCTGGGTGGCATTTGTGTGGGTAAAGGGGTAGGCCATACTGTACTGTGCATTTTGCTTAGCTTTGCTGCCATGACAAATTCAATTCAAATTTTGTTTTGACAAATTCGGCGCGTATTTGAAAATGCTTAGATAAGCTACACGCAGATATACATATATTGATATACATACACATATGTATATATGCGTATATATATACACATATTTGTTGAAGTATGAGTAGATGATATACATACATATGAGCTGCATGCAAGTTTTGCAATTATAACAAATCCGAACGGGCACAATGAACGGCGCATATGTTTGGTTCTTGCACTTTCACTGCTTTAAAATGCATACCACCTACATTTTGTTGCTCGATTTGCTGTGGCGGTTGGACGGATTGGACGGTTCGGTTCAGTGGCCAATGGCTGTTGTGGCTGTTGATTGTGATTGTGGTTGATTTCAGGGGGCGATTGAACCACCGTTAAACATTCTGCATAAGTAAGGAAATTGTTACGGGAAGACGAGTTACTGATGCGGATGCTGTGACCAGCAGCGGCAGATCCCATTGTTCTACTGCTGAATTGCAAATCGCGCTCATAGTTCGATTCGGTTGCAATTTGCCGTTTGTTGGGGCAGGCAGCCAGCCGCCAACCAACCAGGCAGAGCCCATGCAGCCCTCCAGTCAAGAGGCAGAGTCCGCCGACAGAGTCGGCGTCACAGCATCAGTGCCCAGAGTCTGCAGCCTGAGCATCTGCTTTAGAATTTTTGTCTCAGGTTCAATCAACCCTCGTTCAGTGCTTAGGTTATTGACTTCTCCCACGTGGGTGTGTGGACAATATCGTGGTCAATGTGGCCTTGTCGTTAGTCCAGGTTGAATGTACCGTTGTGTCTTTGAACTCTCTCTCTCTCTCTCTCTCTCTCTTTCTGTCTTCTCTGTTGATCAGGCACTGTCGACCATCAACTATGGCATAACGCAGCAGCCTCTGCCGCTGCCGCTGCCGCAGTCGCCATGCCAGACACTCAGACGACGCCAATGAATGAGACAACGAACTCGCAGAGAGATGCCGCCGAAAACACATACAAAAAAAAAAAAAAAAAAAGCATTTATAGCTCCAATAGGTATTGTAGAAATCGTCAGTCGAAATCGAAATATACCTGACACGATCTTTCGCATGCAAATCGCCCTCAGAGATCACTGAGTTCGCAAAGAGAGCAATTAACATTACAAATTTTTGGCTGCCTGAACAAAAAAGGAAGAAGCTACCAATTAGCATCATGTAGAGCAGAAGAGAAGAATTGATATGCACAGAGCGTAGACGAGACTTGAATGAAAGCGATCAGTGATCGTGCTATGATAAAATCCTTGATGTCAACGTTCGTTGATCTCACAAATGCGCTTGCGATTGCCATAGTTAGAATCAGTTGTTGCTAAGGCAATTTAAGCTGATGAAAGTGTGATTTCGTGGGGTGAGAGAATGATTAAGATGAAGTTTATTAAGAGAACTAATCAATATTAATAATCAGCTTTATAAAGAGAATCTTAATAGAGCTTTTTAAATTAAGAGATATAAGAGCAGAACTAAATTTCAGCATTCTCAAACAGTATCAAGCTCTGACATTACCTTTATTAACAGAGCTGAAGCTGAAGCCGAACCCAAAGCCGAAGCCGAAGCTGAAGCCTGTATGCAACATATAACTAATATGCCCTTAATCATCTCTCGCAGTTGACTTAATACCAAATTCTACTATAAATAGCTAGATAGATCTTTCGCTTAAGGTAGACTCAATAGATATATAATCACATTATGCTATATATAATCAATACTCTATACAATCTCTCAAAATAACTATCTTAACATAGTCTTTAAATGTTATCCCTTAGATGATATATCTCTCTCCATTATCTAGAATCGTCTGTTCTCAAATGAAAATACAACTTCTTCATGTTTAGCTTTTCAGCAACATCTTCAAATTTCCAATGTCCATCCATGTCCACATCTAATTATTTACAAACTAAGCGTTGCCCTTTGACGCCTCTGTGGTTCAATGAAACTTGTGGGCTCAACTGAGACTAGCTCTTTGGCAAGACTAGCTGCCTGGCTGGGAAGCGACATGGCCTGGCCTGGCCTGGCCTGCGATCAGGTGATAAATAAATTCAGGTATTAACTTGCCATATATTTTCATTATATGCGACACAGAAAGTCGTGTTTTATTTCAACACAAGTGGATTTTAATAATAAAATGTGTCTAATTTGGTACCCACTCGCCGGCGAGTGCAGCAAACCTGATTGCCCTCCTGAACACAACACAACTTTTTCCCAGGTGATGCAGGCGCACCGATTGCTGCCAACCTACCTTGCCGCTTGCCTGCCCACTGTCCAGATGCAACTAGATGCAACTTGTGTATATGCTCGGTGTCCTCTGTGGTACGTGCGAGGCGTCAATGCTTCATTTCCACTGTCATCTTAACTTGATTGCAAGTTACGAGCGTGTTGACAACAACAACAACAACAATAACAGCAATAATAATAATAAGTGCAGAGTCTTGGTCCACACTAACGGTAATTGTTGTCGCGCATGCGTACGCCTGCGCTTGGAGGTTATGTTAAGGGGTTAAGACTCAGGCTGACGCTGAGGTTATGCCCATGTGCAGGCGGCTTATTAATCAATGCTCCAGAAAATTGCGCAACTCTTGGCAAGTAAGCCATGATTCATGCTTAATTGGAAGGGGGATTGGGCCAACCATCTCTTCCACCTCCTCCTGCTCTAACTTCTCTACCCTAACTGCAACAGCCGTGCAAATCTCACCCAGTTGTCAATTTCACAGACAACACATTTCAATCAAACTTTGCTGTGCCATAAATAAACCAACAACTGGACAGAGCCTCCAGCTCGCAGAGACCCCCATGCACTGCACTGAGCTTTAAAGACTTGCGCTTAAATTACAGTTTTGGTTTGTTGTGGTTGCTGTTGTTGTTGCTGTTGTTGTGCACGCCTAACGTTCACATTTTTCCACATGAAATTATGAAGTCTCCATGGCAATTAATACGCATGAGCCAGGCCAGGCCAGGCCAGGCCCGAGACTCAACAAGCTAGAGTTGGCTATATGGCGGGTGCTGTCGTCTCGCATGTCAATTTGATGGCAATTAACTACGGTTAGCGTTTTGTTTTAATAATAAATTTAATGAGCTGCCAAAAATGGTTGCAAATTTACGTGGCAATTAGCGAGCAAAGCGACACTTGGCCAAACAGATCGGCCGGACGGTCTGCCGGTCGCTCACTCGTTTGGCCTGCTCCATATTGCTAATGAGACGCTTTTTTTCTTGGCTTTTGGCTTGACTGTGCTTCGAGGCTTGGTCACAGTTGGCTGGCATTTGAAGCAAGTTGCCAGAGGAGCGCTTGGCATGTGCATTTGGCTGTTAAATATCAAATAAATTTAACAGCAAGGTGTGGCCACTGGCCAATGTTACACATTTGGCTTTCTACAACAAAGCCGCTGCACAGATTCAAGCGGAAGACAAATAATGCTCCGGCAATGGTATTGATTGGTTTGAGATGGATTACCATGAAGAGGACTGTGAGTAGTCTGAAGCACGACTGTGGGAAATTTTAAATAAATTTATTTGCTTTTTTTTTTTTTGCTCAATTAAAAGTTAACTTGAGTGGAAATATTTCGGGTATATTATATTAAAAAAAAAAACTACAAATTACAATAAAGAATTTTTTAATATTTATTCATATAAAATATAATTACAATTATTAAGTAATACAAATATTTATGGAATTTTTAATATAAATAAATAAAGATACATCCATTAAATTCTTCAGTCTCATGCGCCAACGATGTAAGTTCTAAAGCAAATTTTTATTTGTAGCTGCATTACATCATTGGAGCATCAATAGAAATATAAATATTATTATATGAAATCAAAAATGTTGTTATCAATCATTTATTTTATGCAAAATAAAATTTGATATATATAAATATATATAAATTTAGCTCGATTATATATCGTATCATTGGAGCTTTTCAAATCTTGCAATAACAACACAACAAATATTGATTTCTGATCTGAGTCTTTAAAATATATATACACATAAGCATATACATATCTATACATTTATATATAATAATATAAATGACATATAATACATATTACATATGTATATACATATATCAATATATAATATACGTGCTTGTGTTGTATTTGGAGCATGTTAATCATTGGTTCGCCATTGAGTCAATATGCTCGACTAGAATGCGCATCTCTCCACGCCTAGGATAAAAACCTAATTGGCTGCCCGTCTCAGAAGAAGCTGTCGTGTGTATATGTGTGGGGTAAACAAAACGTTCTGATTAGTGATGAATTGAAGACTGCCATGTAGTCATCGGCTCACCTCATCTGTGGATGATAGCCATATTGATCGCGCAACTCGATCTTGGTTATGGTGCGCTCCAGCTGCTCGGGCTTGAGGTCGAAGTGACGCGCCAAGATCCTCCAGTGCACCATGTTGAAATAGTTATACTCCCCAGACTCCTGATAGTCGCACACCACATAGTGTGGATTGTCGTCTTGGCGTCGAATCCAGAGACGTTCGTATATGTGAAAACGCCAGCCACGTTCGGCCAGCTCAGCAGCTGCTAGCATTTGCATCATGTCGCCCGGATATGTGTAGAAAAAGAAGAACAACAGCTCCACTTCCATCTGATCGATTTTTGGCTGTGGCAATTCCCGTTCATCGGCGCGTTTATAGTAAACCGGCACATCGTAGTTCACCTCGTGCGGAGCACAGCATCCGCCCTGCAATGGCCCGGCAAAGCTGGCGTGCAGCTTGTTCGCCTCGCAGGCACAGCAATGCGCATCCACATTCAGACCCGCAGCCTCATGACCAAAGATCTGTGACAAGAGATGCGGATGCTTTTGTGCCGCCTCCAAATTGCTAGCCAATCCGGCCAAGCCATAAACGCTATCCATGCTGCTACCATTCGAACGCTCCGTGCGCCTATTATTCGACTGCGGCGGTGTCAAGTCAAAGGTCAGTCCACCCAGCGGCATGCCCAGGCGATTGGTGCGTAAGCGACCATAGAACTTGATATTCTCAAATCCAGGCGGTGGCCGAACATTCGGCACTGCATTGCCTGTGCTCTGGCGTGTCCAGGCACGCTGACTCATGCCAACAGCCAGGAACTGTGTGTCGAAGATGTTGCTCTTGACATACGGCACATAGTTCGGATAGACTTCGTAGTGCGGCAAGAAGTGCTCATTGGAGCTGCTATTAAAATCGGTGCTGGCAGCGACAAATGCCACTGCCGGCAGCTCCTGTTCGACTATTTCAGGCTCATTGGCATGGGACTTGTTCTTTAAGCCGTTGCTGCTGCCGCCGCTGCTGTGTAGCTCGGTGAGCAAATCCGGGACTGGCTCCACGTTCAGCACGGATAAAGCGCAATGCTCGCTAGCACTGTCCGGCAAGGGTGTCGGTGGCTGCAACACCTCATCCTCAACCTCAACCTCAGCCTCATTATCGTCATCTTTAACATCAACATTAACGTTTACGCCTTCATCAACATCCTCAGTCTCGGCATTAGCATCAGCATCAGCCTCAACATCAGTTTCAGCATCAGCCTCGGCATCCGCCTCAGCATCCGCCTCGGCATCAGCCTCAACATCAGCTTTGGCATCGGCATCGGGATCAGCATCAGCCTCAGCATCATCATCGTCATCATCGTCACTGATTATGGCTGTCCAATCATCCGGCACAGTTGCACTATTGCTGCCACGCAAATCTTCCTGTGTGCCCGGCAGAGCGGGAAAATCTTCACGTAAAATGGTAAACTTTGGCGGCGGCGGTGTCACCGGTGGTGAGCACTCCGCCCGTGTCATATTCTTCACCACATCCACGTAGAGCGTCGACGAGCTAAGAGTCAGTTTGGTATCCGTTTTCTTTTTACCCTCAGCGGAAGCTGCAGCTGCCGCAGCAATGGCAACGGCTGCCGCAATTGCCTTCGCATTGTGGCGCTTCATATTAATGAATTTATTACAATTTTTTTTTAATTGGACGAAACACAAAATACGAATTTAATCCAAACAGAAACAGATGATTTGATTGCAGTTATCAAATAAATTA
Organism: Drosophila antonietae; assembly: GCA_030914385.1. Lineage (NCBI taxonomy): Eukaryota > Metazoa > Arthropoda > Insecta > Diptera > Drosophilidae > Drosophila > Drosophila antonietae. The sequence continues at coordinate 4,073,478 of JAUESO010000610.1, read as the reverse complement.
GGTTTTTCTCTCCTGCTGTCGTATGTTTTTCTTCTCCTTATTTTTTTCGATAAGCGACAAACTTGACAGAGTTGTCAGCGTCCATCAGTCTGGGAACTTTGTGATCGATAGGCAAGACTTTCAACGATAACATAAACAAACTCAAGTAGCTTCTGGCTGAGCATTGTTAAAAGACTCAAGCGTGGCTGGCTGAGAATTCTGCTGGAGCTTTACCACAATTGAGTGATTTTGGGTCCTAGCCAAGCGATTTGTTAAGTAAAGAAGTGAGGAAACTTCTGAAGTAAAGTGGGGATAATTACAAGTTATCTATAGATTGATTGGTTTATCGGCTAATAAGTTTTTATCTTTCTTCTATTTATCTTCCAAGCGATTTCCTATGCTTAACATGTTTTACTGTCGTTCTTCGAATTTCTTAATAGGTATTTTTCTTTTCCCATCAATCTACATCTTTCAATCATTATATGAAGAATTTGGCAGCAGAAAATGCAGCCAAATTGCATGTGAGAGAGAGAGAGAGAGAGAGAGTGAGTGCGTGTGGGTGTGTGTGGATGCTGCGGAAATTGCAATAAACCAATTTAAAAGTCAAATCATAAATTTAGCTAGCTGCCTAGACGCAAAAATTCACCTGCACTTGCCGCCAAGGCAACGATCGTCAGGTTAAGCAAAGAGTTATGAAAACTCTGGGAAAGCGAGAGAGAGAGAGAGAGATAGAGAGAGAGAAAAGGAAGAAGTACGCTGAGAGGGAGAGAATTACAGGCCATTAACTTAAAATGACAACGGCACAACATAAATCTCTGGCCCCAGCCGCACTTAAAGGCAAATGTCTGGAAATTGACAAAAGGAACGCCGCATAACCATAAACTGAACGACTAAGACTCGCTGGAAGCTGATGCTGTAGCTAAAAGCTGGAGCTGTGGAGCCGAGTGGCGGCCACGGCTGTGGAGTGTAGGCGGCCCAGGCGTTGGCATTGTGCGCTAATAGCCCAGGCACCACCAGCCACTGCCCACCAAAACCTGACCTGACAGACGAAGAGGTACGTTCTATAGCTGCTGCCACACCCCCTAGCCAGTCAGCTAGCCGCCCCCAAAATCCCCACCCCGAACGCCTGGCACTTGGTAAAATTTATGCGAACGAGGTGCGAGCGTCAAATTAACGAACTTGTCTGCCAGCACGAAGAGGATCAGAGAGTATATGCAGATGCTGCCTGTTGGCAATAGCCACAATCACGCTGCCTCTCTCTCTCTCTCACTCGCTTGCTATCTCTCTGTCTCTCTCTTTTGCACTTTAGAGTCAAAACATTCAGGAAATCAGGTGCATGGCCCGTTCGGCAAATTAAGCACAAATAATATAAAATACAATAATGCTAAATCCATGCTGCAGGCATGAAAAATGATACACATAAAGAGAGCCATAGACAACGAATACAATTGGAGATGGAACAATATACAATAGATAGATAAAGGGAAATCACGCAATGTTTTGAATATGATTGTGTTATACGGGAAAGATGGCCAAAATATGAAAGACAAATAGAATTTTAAGAGATCAATTCTGATTCTTAACGGACTTTCAGATTCTTAAATTACCATTAAAATCATTTATTTATATTATTCAAACAGAAAAGTTTAGAGATGTCAGAGTTTTCATAAAACTTTCATGTAAAAAAGGAATTTGCTCATAACATAAATAGAAGCTCTTGATAAAGTAAAATTATAGTTAATATAAATACAAACTCCAGCTTTAAAAACAGACTTTCATATATATTCCATTCCTAAGAAGTATATTAAGATTAACATCTAGAATTAAAGTTTTCTTGCGCCGATTCAGCTCACATCTTACTCCAACCAAAGCACTCTATAATCACGACTTATATCGCTACAATCACGATATGTCACGTGCAATAAAGCAAATCACGCGCACATCCTTAAGTCCAAAGCTAACGAACATTACGAATTGCGATTTGGGCGTAGAGACTGTGCAGAAGCTACACTCGGCTTGGCCGCATAAACTACTATAAATCATACTCATGTTGCGCTGGCAAAGACAACGACAATGCTCGATCCAAGCTTTATAGTGCTGTTTTTTTTTTACTTCCAAGTTCCAGATATCAGACAGAGTCCAAGCCAAGAGCCAACGGCCACTTTGTAGCGAGCGACGGGTCAGCAATTGCTGAGCCATTAAATTGCCATTGCCAACAAGTGAAGCGAGAAGAATATGTTTGAAACTGGACAGTAAAGTTTACCTGTTGGATGCTAGGTGCTAAGACCTGGCATTCACTTAAGCTGTTTTGCTCTCTCACATACATAAGTGAGCTGCCCAGATTACGAGCACCAAAATTACCCGCTTGCAGCTCGCTTTGTTTGCCAAGTGAATGAACTGTTCTAGTGGCCAGGCGAACATTATGGAAATTAGCCCCGGCCTCCAAGTGACGCCTCATCACCGACACAAATGACCCCAATGCGCATCACTCAACTGCGTGTGCGTCTTCAGTGGAGCTGTAGCTATAGCTATAGTTGTAGCTGGAATTGTCCTAATGACCACCATCAGGAGCAACAGCACGCAGACCACTTGCAGCCACAGTAGTTGCTCAGCCGAACGCCAAGTTTTACGAGTAGTTTTGTGTGTGTAGGCCAGGCAACCCACCTGTATGACTGCTCCAATCCCCTGGCTGCAGCTGCTTTCTGCTTTAATGCTTAGTCCGGGCCATTAGCCGCAGCGTCGTAATGGCCACATATTTATGAGGTTTTTCGCAGCACTAAAAATTATGCATACATATGTTATAGAGGCGTAGCTCTCTTCTAGATGTTGTGGGCGTTGGTGCTGCAAAACGTTTGTTTTATGCTCCCCAACTAATTTCTTTGATGGCCTTGTCGCGTTTAGCTTAGCACCCAACTACAATGTCTTACGAGAGTCTTAAACTCAACTAAGAACTTTATGTTAAATATTTTCCACTGATTTAGCGAAAAATTATGCAATGTTAATGTGAAAATAATGAATGACAAATTGCAAAATATCATTTCTTGCTATAATTATATTTTATATATTCACATTTAATATTTTTACTTAGATTATTCCTACTTCTTCTCTTTGAAATTCCTGGATATGAATATTAAATAAAAGACGTCGCTTTTCGGAGGGACGAACTGTTCATCGGAGTGCATCATGCATCGATGCTCTCACTTATACAACTGCTTACTCAGAGAGTGATCAAAAAATGAGAACACTTCAGCATAGATCTCTCTAGCTCTCTAGCACTCATCTGTGTGTCATCATTGCTACTCCAGTGCCCAGTGAGCTGAAAACCAATTCAAACTGTTGACCTTGTGGAGCAAATCAACTTGATATCATTATGGATTGTATTAGCAACTTTAATCAATCAATCAATAGCTCATGGAAAAGTAACTCATAAGATAAATTCAATTGCAAGTCAATTGTTGCGATATTTTAATAACAATGTTGCATTGTTTACGCATTTGTTATTGTTGTTGTTGCTGCTGCTGCTGGTTTTGTTGTAAGCATTCACCGAAATATTCACTGATTTCATAAAATATTACGATAAATGTCGTTTTCAACATTTATAAGCGCAGATTTTCATATTTTATTGCTTATAACTGCAAAGCGACATTAAATGCCGCTGCTTAAAGATACAAAATGCAGTGCATAATAAACCCAATACACACAGACACACACATACAGAAAATCCGATCCCTCCCGAAAAAAAAGAGAAGAAAACAAGAAGACCTGCCCCAGAGCAATCCATACGAAGAAAAAAAAAAACCAAATGAATTGTCTTCATTTTGTAATTTAATGGTATTTTATTGAATTTTTGATGCACACGGACAAGGCGAACAGCATCCTTGGCAGCAGAGAGCTGAGCTGCAGTAGCTGCAGCAAAAGCTTTGCCTCCACGATCTTCGTTACGGGGACAACGGTACACGCCGCCTGTTGACATTTAAAATATGGCCGCGTGTCAGTGCGACTGCCCTACGCCCATTTTTATAGCAGTCAGGTTTACATTTCGATTTCGATTTCAATTTTTCGTTTCTTTTTCTTTTTTTTTTTTTTTTTGTCGATTTTTTCTTAAATTTTTTTTGGCACTGATCCCCCCTACCACGATGCGGCGTAAATTCAATTTGAAGGTCTGCCACAGCGTCTGAATTCCCGAGATGCCAACCAAATTGTGCTTTCACTTGACCCGCAGTGCTGCGTAAATAAATTTTATCGCTCTGTTGACACGTGCGCGTAATATTTCATTAAACTTAAAATACAAAAAACTAAAAAAAAAAAAATAAATAAAATAAAATAAAAATAAAAATTAACAAAAATATATATATAATAAAAATAAACACTGAATTTTATTTTTGTAAAATGAAATCTTTAATACCCTTAAACAAAATCAAATATATCGTTCAAAATATATTCATTAAATTTAAAATAAAAAATAAAATAATTAAACAAAAATAAAATAAAATAAAAATAAAAATTAACAAAAATATATATATATACAAAAAATAAACACTGAATTTTATTTTTGTAAAATGAAATCTTTAACACCCTTAAACAAAATCAAATTTATCGTTCAAAATATATTTCATTAAATTTAAATTACAAGAAAAAAATTAAAAAAAAAAAATAAATAAAATAAAATAAAAATTAACAAAAATGTATATATAATAAAAATAAACACGGAATTGTATTTTGTAAAATGAAATCTTTAACACCCTTAAACAAAATCAAATATATCGTTAAACAAAGCATTGAAAGCCATTTGAAAAAATTTCATATATGAAAGAAAAACAAAAAAACATTTTTAGACTTCCAATTCAAATAAGAAACTATATATAAATGATGTATAAATAATAATAAAGAAAAAATATATATTTTTTATATACTTAAAAAAGTTCGTTTTGATGCAAATACCAATTTTATTTAAATTTATTTTTATTATTTTTAAAATAAAATAATATTTATGATTAAAATATATATAATCTTTATATCAAGTTGACTTTCACTTAAAATGATATCTATAAATTATTGCAATATTTAATTGATAAACAAAAAACATTCAAATCGAATATTATGCAATGCATGTACCCAAGAGAAGAGTATTGCATTGTATGCAATCAGTTGAGCTTGTGCAGGGTGCATAAACAAATCGGCAGCCGCATCGTAACTTCGTTTTCAATTTGGCAAGTTTGACACTTGGCCAGTTAGTCAATTGGCCAAGTTTCACAATTGGCCAACGGGCGCGCATTTCAAAAATGTGTCCAAGTGCCACCTACGTTGCATAGCCGTTTGCAATTGGAATTGAAGCTGCAGCCGTAGTTGTACAGTTGCAGTTCGGGTGGAGGGGAGCCAACCTGTCGCTACTTGAGCCATTCACTTGCCACACAACAGTGCAACAGTGCGTGGCTCCTGCATTTGCTCTGATTGCAAATGTCACGTAAACCATAACAACAATCAGCATGAGCCATTTCCTTGCAACGTTTTTGACAAATAAATAAGCTCGCGTGAGTTGCTTTTGCTTTAGCTTTAGTTTTAGCTAATTAATCACAGCGCTGAAACGTTGCAGAAACCTTAAGAAATTGGGCTTAAGCTTAAGTTTCATATGCAGCAAGTTTGTATCCTTTCCTGATTGTTCCATAAATATGAGAAAAAGGCAAGCTTATTCTTTCACAAACTTAATTTATATTTGCCACACACACAATTATCTTTGGTTATAAACAAACAGAATGTAAACATTTCGTACAGTTTATGTGTGCAGTTAAATGTGCACATATATAATACCAATTAGGTAACTGTAAGTAAGGCTTTAAGCCAACAGCAAAATTTATTGAAAATTATCGAATTGTAATTGTGATTGTAACTAAAGTTGTTGCTGCTGTTGCGGCCCTTACCCTGCGGTCAGACATAATTTTTGCAATAATCGATTCGGTTGGGCTAAGAGTAATGGGCCAAAGGGTTGCAGCCACGGCAACGCCCTCAAGATACTACCGAAACAGACCAGAAACAAGCCCGAACATATCTGTTTTCTGTTGCATTTTGTATTTTTTCTTTTTATACTTGCCTTCAACTTTGCACTGCCAACAGATAAGAGGCTACAAGCAGCAGCAGGAGGAAGAGAAAAAAGAGAGAAAAAAAAAAAAATAAAAATAAAAATAAAGCAAAGCAAGTCAAGGCGCACTTTCAATTAATCAACGAAATTAATTAAGGCCCCCACCGATCAGTGAGCCAGCGAGGCAGCGAGGCAGTGTGAAGCCAAGCCAACCAAGCAGACACTTGAGCATTGGGCATTGAGAGGATTGCAACATAATTTTCATTTTGGGGCACAGCGTGCGTTTGTCGTCGCGTTGTTGTTATCATAGCAGGACGTGGACATCGACGCCATGTCCCAGGTCCAGGTCCAGGTCCATGTCCGCATCGGTCCAGTTCAACGCCAGCTCAGTTGGTCAGTTGGTCAGCTTGGCTGGCCGCACTCAATTAGCACGCATGTAGCGCAACGGTGCGACGATAATTAAGCCAATAGTAGCTGCAAGTTGAAGCCTCTAGCTGCAGTTGGAGCTGGGTGACAATTGCGCCCCGCACGATTTATGCGATCTAACTGAAGTTTTTAGTTTTTAGCCAGCGACCAATTGCGCAACATTTGCCTAATAAATTTGCGTTTAATCACGGCACAAAATGCTACACGCTGTGATTAAGTCTGCGCTGACGCTGACCGTACGAACTACCGTTTTTTTTTTTCAGTTTTCTTTCTCCCCTCCCTCTTGCCATTAGCCATGATAAGAGAAGCCAGATAGTTGGTAGAGCAGAGGCAAGAAGCTGCAGCGTCTTATTTACGATCCGTCTCGTGATAGAAGGAGTAAATAACAATCACAAAATAGAGATTAACTGTAAAAGTAATGCAAATTAGACAATTAATCAATTAATTTTTTTCATTTTAACTTGCGGATAATCGAGCCCAAAGAGTATCCGACCAATAGACTATTCGAGAGTCCAGAACTGCTCATCAATAGGTAGAATACCAATTCAATAATTAGACTTAGAAGTTTAACAACAATTTGTATGGGCAGCATATAGTTGAGCAGATGAGGCTGTCACAATCTAAATATATTCTCTTGACTTCTTAATATAGAGTCGATAGAATACTCACATTGAAGGTAACAGAGAGCAGCAGAATGCCAGCAATGATATTTATCTGCGAATGCAGAAACCATACCCAAACCATACGCTTACATAGCGCTGAGAATACAAATATTATCAAAAAAACATTGCAAAAGCCGTGCACGAGACTAAAGTAACCGATGAAAATATTGCCCGCCCGCAGGGGGATGCAGAATAAAAACTTCTTCATATAGACAATCATGATTGAGTGGCTGAATGATTGAACTAATTACTTGGAACGAAAAGAAACCAAATTTTTAATCACTTCAATTTTATGTTGAATGTGTTTTCAAAGCCTACAAAATGTATTACAAAATATTTATTATAATATTCAAAACTAAACAATAATAAACAAATAGAGTGCCATGGATATGGCATGTCAAGTTTCACAAGCTAACAAGCATCGTTATTCAAATTGTTCAGTATACGAAAGGAAATCATTTCGAACACATATCTAGATTTTTCGGTTTTTAGTTGAAATCCAAATTTATTCGTTATATCAAAATTTTAGTGTTATGCTACCAAGTGAACAACAACGCAACAAGAATCAACGTCTCATACCATTGTCACAAGACCTGATTCACGATATGTTGAACAACGAAGGTTTGGAATATCAAACGCCACCTGGCGCCCATTATTACAACTCTGAGCAAAATGGCAACAAAGGCACATGTATACATCACAACCTTAGGAATTGGAAGATAGAAAGTCAACAGCTAAATTTGAATTCTAAGCAATCCGATTCAAATAGTCGTCAGACCGATCCTATCGATTCATATTCCGATACCGTAGCCGAACGAGCAAGCAGCTCTACATCTGTCACTGAGTCAACCAATTTGAAAAACCTCGTCGATATATTGCATTCCGTAAAGGAAATTAATAACCAAAACGATGCCGAGGATGAAAGCAACAATTTAATCGATATTATGAACTCAATGAAACGGCTAAGAAGTCAAAATTGTGATGTGACAAGCCTTTGTTGTCCCTGTTTCATCATTGACCTGGCAACGATCAGACGGCTGAAGTTTGATGAAGAAGAACCCATTCGTGATAATACCAGTCTGCTCGATATTACATACTCGCAGGAATGGTTAGATAATCAAAAGGATGCCGAAACGCTTCGTACCAAATGTGGTCCGATACGCTCGAGTTATGGGTTACATTATGTCAGATCTGATAGTTTGATTACTAAAGCTTCTGAACAGATTTCCCTTGTACGCGATCATGATGAATGTAATCAATATAGGCTGAATCATCATTGGGTCAATGTGATGGCTGTCAATAAATCGGAGACATCCTTTTTACTCAATCGACACAAGTTGCAAAATTTTAAAGCAAATAGCTGCAATACCTATTACACGGCTGAATTAAAGGATCTTAAACGAGACCGCGAGGCAGTTGCTTCACTATTGGCTACACCCAAGTGTAAACGGAATTATAGGAATGTGTATTGATAGTGAAAGTGAAGTGACTCTTTAATGGTTATTTTAAACAAAAATTATATATATATGTACAAAAACCCACAACAAGCAAACAACAACTGCAACAACAGCAACAATATAGACAAATTGCCTGTCATGTTGCGTGTGCATAGAGAAATGCTTTTAGTTGAAAGTCTTACCCTAGACAAAGTCAGCGAAAGAGCGAGAGCAAGAGAAAATTGTGGGAGACGAGCGCGAACGGTTGGGGGTTACCCTAAAACAAAAACTGTGTTCAAGCTTAACTTTTTCCCCCCATCAATTTTGAGTGGGTTCCGATAGCTGACCAACGTTTACATTTTCATCTCTGTCTTATTCTGAAAACAAGAACTTTTCCCGGTGTTGACATACTTTTGGTTTTATTGATTAAAACAATACTAAATACATAAATATCAATCTAATATCAATCTAATGATTATTGTCGTTTTAACTTTAGTTATTATGCCTAGCAATGGCAGCTAATATAATCTAATTTCATAGCCATCAAATTAAAGATATTCAAATCAGCATTTTGAGACTTCAGAACTAGTTTTATAAGTAATACCCAAAAGGAATAGATATTTTGCTCATTTTACTCATTTCTCCAACAGCAATTGTAATACTTTTAATATATTATTTGCATACATAAATGATACTGTAAATATATGTATATGTATAAATCTATATACATTAGCCAACATTATGGTCCACATATAAATCACCATTAATTTGACAGTAGATTTTACATAACTGCGGCCAACAGGTGAAAGCGAAAAGCGCAGCTGGCTATGGTCATGGCCATGGATATGGATATGGATGTGGATAAAACCCAGGAGATGCTGGCTCCGGCACCAAATTGAGAGTCATGAAGCACAACAGTCTCACCACCACTCGTGGTGCACTCGTAAAACTTTACTACCTGCCATGGCATGCAAAATCGAATTGTGTGCTAATATTTGGCCGCAAGATCGCTCGGGGCCAGCTTTTTGACACGGACATGACGTACTGACTGCAGTTGCAGTTGCAGTTGTTGAGTTTTCCTTCCCAGTGTCTTGCATTGACTTTCGGACAACAATAAAATCATTTTTGCATGCTCAAATTGCCAAATACCAGTTAGACGACGATCCACTGGATGTGTAGTGCCTGGTTGAGGAAGGGAGGAGCATAGGGGAGAGGCGGCTAGCTATATGTGTAGTATAATCCATTGGAATGGAGCATGTCGACATTTGTCCACTTTGCAAGTGTCTCCGTGATCGACATGCAACGCCAGTGAAATTGTTGTCAAATGAGTAAAAGTTGCCTCAACGCCAAGGAAAAAAAAAAAATAAAAATAATAAATAAAACTTTTCGTTCGTTTGCCATAAATGAAACTTAAAAATTTGTATAAATCACTTTTAGGGCGCAATATTTGAGCTAATAAAGACATCGAGTTTAGCTCTACTTAAGAGCTCAAATGATTTATGACTCATATGATATGAGCAATTGACATTGATTGCCCCGATTCCATAGTTACGACTGCTTAACATGATAATGCAGTTTTAACTCCGGCTCCACTATACGATCGAACAGCGGAGTGAGCGAACGTTTAGTCAACAATGCTGGGAATCTTAAGCCATGCACTTAAACTTAATCCAAGTCAAACAAAATGCCAACAAGAAGTTGCAGTTGCAGTTCGCAGTTCCCAGTTGGCAAATGGTGAAGCGCTGGCTGCGTAGCTTGTCAAAGACAATTACGCGAACGATCACAATTGAGTGACTGATTGGAGACGAAACAAAGAGTGGTAGTTGCAGATGCAGACTCTGGACAGCTGGTAACCTGAGAGACATTGAAGGCGTCGCGACAAAATGCCACGCCACAAAACTATATACATATACATATACACATATATATCCTCGAGAGACTGGCGACAATAAAAGTGCTCAAGCAATTTGGCGGACGCGTCGCTCTAATTGAGCTCAATGGTTGACCTCGTCCTCAGGCCTCCTTACCTCTGCCACCTTCCTCTTCCCGCTAGCGTTGCTTGAGTGTTGGTCGTTGACACGTGTGTGCCCGAGCAGTAGGCTAAAATTTATTTGTATTAGCCATGGCTAAGTGTGTCTGGGCCGATAAATGGAGAAAGGTGCTTTGATTTAGAGCAAGGCAAGGCTGGCAAGAAAAGGTTCAAGTCGCTCGCCTGCCAGGTGACAATCAATTTGTATATTTTCGCTTGAAATTATTTCTTTAATTTTGCGCACACATGCAGCGTGCGAGCGAGATGCCAGACTCGTGAGCGAGACGGCATGCGATTGGAATTTTATTTAGAAAGTTGACTGTGCCAATAACTGCAAGGCAGTTGAAATTTGCATTTGCCAAAGACTGAGCGACATCGACTCCACTCGCTGCTCTTGTGACATTCTTCTCACTCACTATATATATATAGATGTGTGTGTGTGTGGAATGGAACGCCTTCACTTTCCACTTGCCAGGCCTAAATGGGTCTTAACTGGGTCATTTAATAATCATAAACGTTATCATAATTTTTACTCAGTACCCGCACGATTTCATACGATTATTCTAATTCCGTCAATCATCTGCAACTGCAACTGTCTGTCTAGCCTAACCAACCAGAGCTCTGAACGATCGTCGTGTGCTCTATTGATCTTGTTTTCTTGATTTTGATCTTTAACTTGTCTTGACAGCCGTCGATCCGGTATGCTATATGCTGTGTATGCTCTGTATGCTGTGTATGCTCTGTGCGTAGATTATTTTTGCCACTCCTTTTGGTTACTTCTGATGAAATGCTTTCTACTTTGATTCATTGTCTTTTGGGCCAGCTTTGTTTTCGAAAAACCGTTTGGCTTTAATGGCTTTTGATTGATTATCGCGTGCCACGCTCTGTGGGTGCTCCAGCTCAAACTCCAGCCTCATACTCAACTCCAACTCCAACTTCAACTCCAACTCCAGCTTCATGTGTGCTGTTTGGCCCACGTTTTCTATGATGCTTTTGTGGGTTTTTTTCTCTTATTTTTTTTATTTTATTGAAGTATGCTTAATTAGCTTGATGTGTGTGTGTCTGTCTCCCTCTCCGCTGCACGTGCTGTGTGAGTTCCTGGTACAAGAGCTGAGTGGGCATAAATAATAAAAAAAATAAGCCAAAACTATGCAATAAGTTCAGAGTTGAGTTTACTTTACACGATATGCTTAAAGGGCTGCTACGTGACGTTGTCTCGACGATCATTAAACGAGACTGCAGCTCCACACAGAGCAACAATGATAACAAGACTCGAATTTTAACTATTACATGCTTATATGATGAATAAATAAAAATCTTTAATGTATGTTGTTAAAGCAGAAAACACATTACCAAAAATTATAGTTTTAAATCTTTTAAAGAGATCAAATTTAATGCAGCACTAAAAATTATTGTAAAAAAAATTATATACATAAATGCGTGACGAATGCAAAAAGGCGTTGAGTCTTGATGAAATTAAGTAAGTTAAACTATAGGATTTTGATTTGGTTACGTGTCAAGAACAGGTCAACATAATATCCTAGGCTATAGCATTAAACAATTGCTGAGAAAAGTTTTCATTTTTGAATAGATAAAAAATCTAAATCGAAAAAAATTAATAAAAATAAGAAATAAATTTTAAAGGAGTGCAAGAAAGACATAATTTATTTAATTTTTGCATAGATAAAATATCCAAATCGAAAAAAGAAAAATAAATAAAAATAAAAAAAAAAATAAGTTTGGGCAGAGTACAAAAAAGACATCATTTAAATTTGGAGAATAATAAAATTAAAACAAAAATTTATTGAAGACAAGTGAGGGAAATACAGAATGTTAAATCCAACATGTTTTAAAATTTATTGCATATTATTACACTCCATATTTCTATTCAAATTAAATACTAGGTTGGAAATATGTCACTGCAGAATCAAAGCTTTGAAATATGGAAATTTGAGCCCTAAAAAAAATTCAAAATATTAAAACAAATTATAAAACAATGTACTTGTGGTCTAAACTCTACTCACCATGATCTTAAAAATAAATAATTTATCGACAAACAATAATAATAATAATAAATAGGACTGCAGCATGCATGCAATTCTAATTCATTAAAAAATCTATCAAACTGCAGCTCAACGCATTTTACAGGCTATTTACTAGTCGAGCAGTTTCGCACTCTTGATTGTTTCATAAACTTTTTGGTTACTTCAATAAGGTTTTTTTCTTGTTTTTGTTTTTTTTTTTGTTTTGCAGCTTGTTTTATGCTGCTGCTCATTAGGCGCAATGTCCATGCGTTGACTGTCCTACGCACTCCTTTTAAGTCTTAGTAACAATTTTTTGTTGTTTGTATTGTTGTTGTTGCCGTATTGCTGTCTTATGGCGCATAAAAACTGTTGCATTGTCTCTGTGACTGTTTATTTATTTTTTATTTTACTTTTTTTTTTTTTTCTTTAACTTTAACGGAGCAGGCAGGCAGCTCCTGAAGCCAGCTTGTTTGGGGCTCCTGGCAATGGCCGATGGTGGGTGATAAATGTTAAGAGGCGCGCGTGTGCAGGCAGCAGGCAGCAAACAGCAAGCAGCTTCCATTGAAATTAGTTATTCACGCGGATCGTTTAAGGCAATCCAACACCAGAAGGCAACTAGCTGGACTGTTGGCGGCGGAAACTCTGACTCTGACGCTGAAGCTATTGCTCTTGGGCTGTTAGCTGCTGTTGTTGGGCTCTTTGGTCATGGCTTGTCAGTGATGGCTCCACGGCTGCTGCTGCTGCTGCTGCTGTTGCTACTGCTGTGGCTATTGTCGCCGCGCTTTTGTTTTAATGATCGTGCCTCTTGGTGTCTACTGCCTGTTGCCAGCTCATTTACCGCTGCGGCAAACGGGATGACTTCAGTGGCATTGCCTTGGCCATCGTTCGCTTGGCTAGCTCCATAGTCTGGCTGGGCTGGCTTATCAGTGCAACATTTTGCATGTTGCAGGCAAACAAAAACCACGTTCAACTGCATGAGCATTTGTCACAGTCTCCCCCCGCACTCACATACACACACACACACACACACACACACACATAGACATCAGACAGCTAGACAGACGGACAGTTTACATGTGTCTTTGTGTCGTTTTTTTTATGTGTGCTTTTAGCCATTTTATCGTCGCTTTTGGCTACCGCGGCGCTCTGAGCCTCTTTTTTTTCTAATGGCTCATTTCCTTGCTGCAACAGCAACAGCAACAGCAACAACAACAACAACAACAACGGTAATTAACCTGTGCATGTTAATGAACTTCAAACCTGCCCCCAACAACAGTGCAGCAACTGCAAAGTTTATGCAGATTTTTGTCTAACCAAAAACTAAAGGCGAATGCAGCTCAAGCTTCATGGTTGGCGCTAATGCAAATCTCTGCCTCTCCGTGTGTGTGTGTGAGTGTATACTCCGGCATTTTGAGCAAAATGAGGTTGTTGTCGTGCCGTTGACAATCTAATTAGAATACAAAATGCTTTGAAGCCAACTTGCAACTGGAAAACAGGCAAGTTTCAAGTTCATGGTGTTGACATATGTAGCTGGCAACTCTACCAACTTCAACTGCAACTCCCAAATCCCAACTCCCAACCAGCATCATCTACAGCTTCATTGTCGTTCTGTTAATGGGCTCTCCACGCTAGCTGCTTTAATAATACCTTACCTTATTGATATCATATAAGGCAGCTTGCTTTCAATGTTTAGCTTTAACAGATTTTGATTTCGCCAGCCCCTGCCTGGCTCTGCCATTATTGTGATTAGATGGAAAGTGCTTGGGCCATTGAGATGCAACGATGAACCCAGTTGACATCGCTGCCAAAAAAAAACTGTCAAAGCCAATGGCATTCATAATGAGTGGAAAGTTGGCTAAATTTTTGCCTTAATTTTCGATAACTGGTTAACGATAACCGAGTTGTATAACCACAAAGAAAAGTTCGTTTAGCTGAGATAAAATTTGAACATTAAGTTCAAGTTTGAATCTTTGCTTTTGATGCCTTTCGAGCAGTTCTTATTGCTAATGAATACAGCTCAAAGAGACTAACATTGTCCAATAAGAAATGCTTTTAAAACTGCGATAAACGGTGATGAAAATGTGGCATAGCAAGAATGAAAGGACAAAACTTTGATAAAGAGCTGCAGCTCGATTTCCATAGATTTTCATACATTTCCATTAGTCGTTTTTATTTAATAATATTTAGGTCTTGAATAGGACAAACATTTCTGGAAAAGATTCTCCTTACTCAGCTGTATTGAGTGCTCAGTTTGATAATTATCGAACAGCTCTTATTACACTAGAATTCTCTCTCTCTCTCACTCACTCTCTCTCTCTCTCTCTCTTCCACTTTCGACTGCTCTTATTACACTAGAACCCCCTCTCTCTCTCAAATATATAGAAATATACAGATACATTACCAACTACATATTTATACAATTATATATACCTCCTACATCGCATAAAGCACTTTAGTTATTTGTTGACCTTTTTAGTTTTGGCCGCAATTGTTGCCCTGCATATCAATTGGATGTGCAACCCATTTGAGATCTCTAAACATGGCACAAATTGCCGTTGCACACTCATAAGCCATCAACAGGCAGCCGTGGCTCCCGCTCTTGCTGCTGCTGCTGCTGCTTGCAACTGTTGTGGGCCGTTGCAAGTTCACAGATTGCATCACATGACCTCATTTCAGTGTAGTTTGCACAAATATTGACTTGGGTTGGTTATTTTGGCGGATTGTCGGCAAACGAACTTGGCTAAGTGGCACACTTGAAAATCCAATTGCAGCAAATTGGCCAAAAGCCAAAGAGGAGCAAGCCAAGCAGCAGGAGGCATACAATGAGGCCAGTCTAGGGCGATGGCATTGGCCGCTGTACAACTTACGATGCGGCCATGTTCTCTAATGTCAACTCATAATGCGAAAAGGGAAAGAAGGCAAAGCCGCCATAGCCAAGGAGCAAACGGTCGAGTTGTTGTTGCTGCTGCTGCTACGGCTGCGACTCCTGCTGTTGCTGCTGCTGCTGCTGCTGTTGTTGTTGTTGTGTTGTTCTGTTTGGACTGCTGACCCACAAATGGACAACAACATTATTGTTATTGTTTGGTGTCACTGCGACGCGACGGCTCGACACGAACTTTGCCTGTGGGCCTCCGACTCAATCTCAATTTGGTCAAGTTATCATACGACCATAACAATTGCTACATTGGAAGTGAGTCCAAATACCAAATACATTTTATGGGCGTTACCACCTGATGTTACCCCTTCCACAAGAAAAAAAAAAAAAACAAAAAAAAGTGGAGAAACACGAGAAAAAAAGAAACTGTTCACAGTTTAAAGTTTGGAAATTGTCGCCGTCCTGTGCTGTTCATGTTGCAGCTCCTTGTAACTGTCAGGGCAGCAAAAAACAATCATTAAATTGAAAAAAAATAAATGAAATAAATGAAAATAAAAGAAAAGAAAATAAGAAAAGGGTACCAAGTGCAAAAGGTTACAGGTACAGCGCAGAAAAACAACCGAAAAATCAACAAACAAATGAAATAAATGAAATAAATGAACTGCAGCAAAAGTTGATTTCAAACCAACTGAGAAATACTCTATGTTTACTTTAAAATTAATTTTTGATTAAAAATAAATTTTAAGAAATTGTAAATATTTTAGATCGTTTGTAAAAAATATTTAAAAATTTTAATATAAATAAAAATTTATAAAACAAATGTAAATTTCTTTTCAAGATATGATAAAACATATAAAATATAAAATATATAAAATGTATAAAATATATAAAATATTTAAAATATTTAAAATATGTAAAATATATTATATATATAAAATATATAAGATACTTATAGTCAAAATAAAATTTAATTAAACATTGAACATTTTTATTTATTTTAATAGTTATAAACTTAATACAAAATAGAACATTTATAAGTATGAATAGATTTTTATTTCATATTAAAATATATTTTAAAATATTTTATTTATAATTTATAAGTAAGAATAAATTGTTTATTTAATATAATTTATAATAAAATATATTTTAAAATATAATAATACTAAAAAAGAATAATTTAAATATAATTTTAATATATATTTTAAAATCTAATTAGACTTAGTCAAGCTTGTTCACATTGCTAACTTACTCAACGGGCAGTGTACTGTTTGGCAACAGTACAACCTGGCCGCAAAGGAACAACAACCAAAAAATAAATCTGACAAGAGCTGCAAACTCTAGCAGTCGCTGCTTTGACTTTAGAATGCACCGAAGTTGCCCGCCCGATGATGAAGTGATTTTCGGAGGGAATTGCTGGGGTGTGGAAAGCGGAGAGGGGGAGTGCGCAACGAACAGGCAATTGGCAGTCGAGATTTGGATTTTGGGACTTGCACTTGGTAGCCCTTGCTTGTTTGCTGGTTGCATTGGGTTTGGAGTTGCCAAGGAGTCGCTGTTGGAGTTTGAAGTCAAAGTCGGACTTCAATGCGCACGCGCTGGCTGCCACTTAACGAGCGGTGGGCCCCAAAGGAGGCAGCGAAACGTTTGCCTTCGAGGGCGTTGCAAGAGACTCTTTGGGCTTTTTGGCAGCAACAACAACAGCAACAGCAACAGCAAAAAAGAAGGTGACAAAGTCACGAAATTCTTGTCAATTTTCAACTACAGACCAATTTGTTTGTCTTCCCCATTTTGCGGCAGGCGCAAAAAATAAAGTACAGCAACAGCAACAGCAAACAAAAAAAAAAAAAGGAGAAGAAAAAGCAGGAAAAGCACAACAAAAAACCTAAACACAGGAAAAATAAAAACATCGTGACAAATCAGGCTACCAAAATTGGGCACAAATCGTAAAGCGCAGCAGAGGAACAAAAAAAAAAAAAAAAACAGCGCGCTTTGTGTCGCCCTGCCTATGCCAAGGCTAAGGGAAGCCCCCATATCAATAAGTTTTTCCCAGACGCCTCCATATCAACACCTTTCAGTGGAGCCATCCACACCTCCAATTGTTTCCCAGGATGGGGCACAGACTTCTCAGCGGCGAACTGACTGCTTTTTTTTCTGCTCTTTTTCTTATACACTGCTTTTTTTTTTTTTGGCCATGTATAAAGCCAAATGAAATTGTTTGGCACGCTAAGTGTTTTCTTCAGTTCAGCGTGCCTTATATAGCCGATTGATTGCTCCACTAACATAATCCATTCATGGCCAGGCCTAAACAACTACAACAACAATCTGCTGCTGCTGCGGCAACATTCTCTCTGATCTTTGCCTGCAACATCAAACAAAATCATTTGCTCAACATTTTCATTCGTGGCACAAACATCTTGCCACAATAAATTTCAATTACTTACCTACATTTTAAGACACTTTTACCGCTAAAAGTATTTACTGCTGCTATTGTTGTTGTTGCTGCTGTTGCTATTGCTGTTGTTGTGGCTGATGCACAAACATTGTTCAATTTTGACACCAGACGTGAGAGGAAGATGCTGACAACAAACGGTGTGTCGCTCACCTCTCTTGCAATCGAAGACCATTTATGGCAGAGGTTTAGATATATTAGATAACATTACGACTTTGCTCTGCTTTAAAGTTTTTTTTTTTTTCTTTTTAAATAATCCTAAATTTGAGTTCTTAAGCTCTCAAAAATATAATATTTCGATATGCGATAGTTGTAAATATATTTCGATAGATGTAAGGAAGCCAAGGCAGCTTTAATTGAAAATAATAATAATAATAATAATAATAGTAATAATAATCTAGAAAATCTGAGTAAAATTTTAAAAAATATCAGTTTAATATTTTAGTTTAATTTATATAGTTAATTAATTTATTCAATTTATATATTTAATATTTTATTATTATTTTTTTTTTAGTTTTCTTTAATATTTAAAAGCCGAAAGATATGCTAAGCTGATGCAACCTGATTTATAATAACAGAAAAACTTTTATAAATCAAATTTTATATTAAATAAATTATTTAATGCAATTGCAATATTTTTAATAAAATTTTGCTGTCAGCATAGATTAAACCCTTTAATTCAAGTTAATCAAATTTCATTTCCTTAAATCTTGGCAAAAAACTAAAAATCCTATTTTAACCTAAATAAATATTTTTAAAATTATTTTCTTTTTTTTTATAGTGAAACTCTTAGCATGGCAATTTCTTGCACAGTGTGTCATGGCATTGAGTGAAATATTTTTAGAAAGTCTGAAGCAACAGCAACGAGGATAACAAATTTCAACAATGAAGCTGTAGTGGACAACATGAAAAATCAATCATGTCCGCAGCGGAATAAGATGTTGACAAGCGGCGCTCAGATCAAAGCTCTACAGAGCTCTGGACAGAGCACATTACGAGCGTATTGTCTTGGGGCAGTCGCAGTTGCAGTTCGAGTTGCAGTTGCAGGTCTCTCTCTCTCTCTCTCTCTTTCTCTCTTAGGTTAACTGCGTAAGAATATTTATGTTGGCAAACACTTGGGAGATGACAAATCCAAATCCATGCGCAAAGCCGAAAGCAGAGATCAAAACATTGACGCCATATCACATGCTCGACCACACCCAAAGTCGGCTTCCACTTGATCCTGGCTAGCGCCGAGCTGCCAAGCTGCCAAGCTGCCAACATGCCAATTGTCCAACCCCAACCCCAGCTACAGCTACAGCAACAGCAACAGCTCCAGCTCCAGCTCCAGTTCCAGCTTCAGCCAACGCAACGCCACATGTTCGCGTTTCGTGTTTGTTGTTTTGATTTACTCTGGCACTGACTTTATTTATAGACGATGTTGCTACCTAGCCGCACGCCTCCATCCTCAGCTCTAGCTCCAGCTGGAGCTGGGCACCCTGTTGCGTCATCCATGCGTCCGGTGGGTGGCGGCTGCCTACTCCGCTATCCGCTATCCTGCTGTCCCGCTGGCTGCTGCACTCTTAGGCCTCTGTCGCTTTTTAATTTGCCAAATTTATACACACCACGTTGCACGTTGCACGTTGCACGGTAGTTCACAGTTGTTGCTATTGCTGTTGCTGTAGTTGTTATTATTATTACTATTATTATTATTATACATAGTTCGCAATTGGTTTATTAGAAATTCAAACAGTTCTAAGAACTGCTGGACTGTTAAATACCCTGGCTATTAGCATATGACTGATGTTAATTCTCAAATGAACTACTTAAAAAAATACTATATAAAAATTAAATGTAAAAAAATACTTAAGTAATATATATATTTGTAAGAAAACTAAATAGTAAAGGAAAAAAATAATTATTGATTATTATTAATTATTATATCATATACAAATTTATATAAATATATATCTTTTCTAAATAAATAAACTAATATAATGCATAAATAATATATAAAATTAAACATAAATGCCAGAACAATTATATATTCACAAAAATATTATTATAAAAAAATTAAATAATCCGCAAGAATAATCTGCAGTTTCTTCTAATTTAAAGACTCCAAATGAGCCAAAATCACCATTATATATGAATCGTATCTCCTCTCTCTTCTCATATACCCGTTTCGCATATGAAGCATACCGAGTTAATGTTGATTCATAAAATGTATTTTTTTTATGTTCACTGCCAGTTGCTCATTTCCACTTTCAGACCACCCACTGTCTTAAATTTCAACAAATTTACACACCACAACACAGCCCGACACACACACACACACATACACACGCACACTCACACACACACACAGAGAACCGTACAGCTGCTCAAAGTAAGCGCAGCGAATTTGTGAAAAAAATCGTTGCAATTTTTCAACTCCAAAATCCCCCCACAGACACACACACATCCAAAAGATAACAACAACAACAACAGCAGCAGGAACAACAGCGTCAGCTTAATTAATAGATTTATAGCTATGACTGCATATTATAACAAATTGGTAACGAATTAATCCTTTCAGCCGTGTAAATCGACCAACACACACACACACACACTCAGTTCACAATTGGCGCGCATTACTCATACGCCACGATGCACCGGCAGCAGCAGCAGCAGCAGCTGAGCAACGCAGCTCTAATGAGACGGCCCTCATGCACCTTCTTGGCTCATTCGCCTTAGCGCTAGCGCAGGTCAATAAAAAAGAGTAAAAACTGCATTAAACTGGCAGATTCGTTCGGCAGACCCCCAAGCTGGCCCAGGCCAAGGCATATTGCCAAATATGGCCCAGCAGTCGAAGCCATTGTTCCGGGGCGCGCGCATCTTCCTGGGCCCAAGTTGCGATATTTACAATTTATGTGCGCCTGTGCCAGTTTTTTTTTTGCAGCCAAATAACAGACAACAAAGCTAAAAAATAAATATAGAAGAGCAACTAACAGAGACAGTGCTCAAATGCAAGATACCCTCTATATATGTAGATAAGGCCTCAACTCATGAGAGGCTTTCAGCATTTAGTTATCAAAAGTGATTCAAAGTGAGAAAAATGCTCGACTAGAAGCTACCCAGCATATATTGAATAAGTTTGACGTTTTTCTGATTCAACGAAAACTTTAACTTGATCAAATGTATTTTGTTATATACAAAAATTAATCAGTTATGGCAGGAAAGAGTTTCAGGTCTATAAATATCAATTTCATAATATGTTGCCTAATCTAAGCTATCCTTAATTATTGACTCGGACTTTTTCAATCACTTCACTCCTTAAAAAAAAAGTTTCCAAATATATGCACAAATGAATGCTCATCATTCTAGCACATACCTCTCTCCATCTACATTTACATTGCTCATCACATTAGCATATACCTCTCTCCACCTACATTTCCAGGGTATCGGTAATAGGAATAGGAACCTGTGGGTCTTTTAGCTTTGGCCTCGGTTCGTTCAGCTTCGACAGGCAACACATGTTCCGGCTGCGCCTTGGCGTGTGTTTATCTTGGCCAGGCTTTAATGATGATGCTGCTGATGCCGCTCGCTGACGTCTACTCAGCGTTTCTTCCAGCCAAGCAGCTACTGTGCGAGTGTGTGTGTGTGTGTGTGTGTGCAATGTGGGCTACTGTATGGTAGCTGTCTTAAAAACTGATGCTGGCCAGCTCTCCATACCATGTGGGCTTGATTTAGTGCAACGCTTTCTGACTCTTTGTTACTTATGCTACTCTCCGCTTGATGGCTATAATGATGCTGATGATGCTGCTGCTGCCACAGCAGCTGATGATGATGATGATGATGAGGGCAAAACGACGAGTTATGACTTGAACTTTGCTACTTGAACTTCAGTTGGAGCTGGGCCATAGCTAGTAGGCCAACTAAATAGTTGAAAGGGGTCCTGAAGCATGGCTGAGCGAATTCGGTGTATTAGCTATATAGTTTAGAGGGACTTTTGAAGCTTTTCCACTACCTCATATAAGGATTGTTATCTGAGATAATTAAAGACCATTTCTTATCAATAACAAAATATTATACAATAATAAATTTACCATGAAAAATATATTATATACATTATATACTTTATCAAAATTTTTTTATGTTTCAAAGAATTTCTTTTTTCTTTTACTTACAGCACTATAAATTCTGCTGCATGTTCGCCAAATTTTAACTCATTGGATTTGCCCTGTAAATTAAATCCTGCCCACTTTGTTAACTTTCAAATATATTTGGAATTTATTTGCTTTATACCATGTTGCTGTCATAGGGCAGCAGCGAATGCTTTTAATTACCACAAAATCAGAGCACAAGCATACTGATGCACTAAACTGAGAGATACCCTGTAATATTACTTTTACAGGGTATTCATATATTTATATAAAATTTTCTATGTACCTATATATCTTATCATACAAGTTCTTTTTCAAATATATAGAGATTTGCATATTAACTGTTTCTCTATATATGCTATGGCTGTACACTGTGATATCATACCCCTTAACCTAATTACAGGGCATTCGAAACATCGATATCTAAGCTCAACGCTCAGCTCTCAGCTCACCACAGGAGGACACACATGAGCTCAGCTGACATGCAACTGCCACAGAGCGACACAAGTGAAAATTGCACTTGGATCGTTGCATTTGAATTTGCAATGCAAAACAGTTGCACGACAATTTTACTGCTGGCCAGTGGAACAGATGGCATAGATGGAGCGGGTTGGAGCGGGCGGGCACACGCCCTAAACGCCACAAATGAAAACTAATGATTTTCACTTTATGTGGCAAGCGGGCGGTGGCTGCAGACATCGAAAATCTTGTTGCACGCAAAAGCTCGCAGCACGGAAGCGAGTGGAGATAGTTGCTACACATATGCATGTATATGTATGCATATATTTGGAGCTAGCATGGAAAATTTGAAATTTAATCGCTAGCAATTAATTTAGCCCAAATGCGGCGACGAGGCGCCCCCACAGTTGGCAGCTGCGCCCGCTGTGTTGTTGGCCAGTTGGCTAAAGTTGGCTAAAGTTGGGTCAGCTGTTCGCCTGGAAGCCACTCGCATGTCTACACCTGTAACTGTGTGTGTGTGTGTGTGCACTATGTGTGTGGTCCACGTTCGACATTTGGCAAGCGTCGCAGTCGGTGGTCAAAGGAAAATTGAAAAATTAACAAGTATGAAAAGTGCAATTAAAGTGGGCCACAATCGATGGACAGTTGTTGGTAATTCGAGCCAACGATTCCAGCTAGGCGAGAGGATGACAACCGCCAGCAATTCGAAGGCGTTGTCTGCACCTGAACCACCGGCAATCGCCAGACGAACCGACGCACAGTGGGAACATTTGCTCATTTTGCATTACAAAAATGATAAGTTGGACAAATTTAAACCAAGCAAGAAAGGTTTTTAGTTATTTTTAATAACATTTCAAAGAACAGCTTTCAATGAACCCATGAATTTAGGTATGCAAAATATGATAAGAGTGATCCACTGTGCGACGACTGTTTGCCACTGGGCGGCATATTAATCTGCTTTTAATTGCGGCCAATCTCCAAGTTGGGAGGGAGTCGGGCTTAGGTACTTGTTGTGGCATTCTCTCTCTGTATGTGTATGTGTGTGTGTGTGTGTGTGTGTCTGCTCCTTCTGTTGCAATTGCCATTGATTAATGTACGCCAATTGCGAAATAAATGTGTTGTTGATATTTTCTTTTAGCCCTGGCTGTGCGCCAGCCTCCAGCCTGCGGGCCCTGCTGCACTGCCTTGGCTCGGGTGTTGCAGGTTTCTTCTGCTGTGGCTACGGCCCATGTTAATTGAATTATTGGCAGGGGCAAATTTGTGGCAGACACACATCCATAATGGTGTACAGTTGGTAACAGTGGGGCGTGGCTGCGCACTAAAAATGTGAAGCTTATTGATTGTTGTTTGCTAAGAGGCGCCTTCTTTACATTGGCAGCAGCAACAACAACATCAACTGCTGCAGCAGTAGCAGTCGGAGATACAAAATGTTAGATTCATGAAATGTTGCATAAACAAATCATAGATTGCAATCATAATCAGATTATAAAAGTTTACAGTACAGAATTTATTTCAAATTTCTTTCTCGAATTGTTTTTAACTTTCATTCAAATAAATTATTTATCAGCTCTCTTTTTAATTTTTAATCATTTAAAGTCCTTAGACCTTTAATTTCCATGGGAGTAACAGACAACTTACAGAAACTGTTAACAAGCAGACGAAATACAGAAGCTGTTAGAAAATATCGTTACAGTTAAATACTCGCTGCTGTTAACAGTGTAACAAGCAACAAGTGGATCTCAAAATATATGTAAGCGCAGCACAATGGCACTCAATCTCTGGCAAGCTAATACGAAGGAGCGACGAGGAAGAGAGCGCAATGAAACAGTTTGATGTAGTATGAAATTGTCAACTCTGTTATAGCAGCCGACCAAAGACGAGTGGCTCGAAAACTGTGAGCTGCAAGCGAAGGCATTGAATATTTGATGAGCGACGGCAACAGAGAGACGCAGTAGAAACCGAAACGAAATGAAACGAAGCGCTTTAACGAAGTAAAAACTAATGACAGCTTAATATGTATGTATATAATGACAGTATAACAAGCAAAGCGGTGTAGTAAAGAATATAAGCTGGAGTGACTCCAAAACTTTATAGTAGTCAAGGGCAGTGACTCTCAATCTAGAGCCTTGGCAAATATGAATGTATGCTAAATTTTATAAACAATAGCAAACAAAATATATATAAATATAAATATACATTTGTCCTTGAATTACAAAGTGTGATCTAAGCAATTCGCATTCCATTTGAGTTCTGCGCCTTTGGGCTGCGTCTGGATAAAGCCATAAACATAAATTCAAGTGCTAATAGGCAGGTAATTGAGCTGCTGCTGCAACTGCTCCTGCCACTGTTGCTGCTGCTGCTGCTGCTGCTGTTATAATAAAGCCAACAATTACGGCGCAAATTAAAATCAAATAATTTAGCCAACAAATCGCCTAGCTATAAAAATCACATGCAAATTATAGTGGACGAGCAGAAAAGGCTGCGATTTACGAGTGAAGCGGCCAAGTGGCAGCAGCAACTGTTGCTGCTGTCTGTTGCTGCTGTCTGTTGCTGCTGCTGCTGCTGTGCAGCATCACTGCTTGTGGCGCTTTAATAAAGACTCCATCTCACCTCCCTCCCTGCTGCTCCCTTCCAGTCCTCCTTTCCCCCCTTAAACAAATAAAGTTATTTGAGTCAATAAAAAATTGGAGCATCCGACGAGGCACGTCAAATGGAAAATGAAAAGGGAAAGTCGCAAGAAGAAAACTCTGACAAGCAAATATTACATACAAATATTGAACTGCTTCTCGGATGTTGCCTGCCATTTGCCACTTGCCACTAGCAATTTGCAACTTGTTCTGCAATTGTTCTCTTTTTCTTCAACTGCTTCTTGGCCCTTTTATTGAGGTGCAGAGTTTACACATTGCACAGTGGGCAAGAAATGTGAAATGTTGCCAAAAAAAAAAGGAATATTTTCAATTTAAATTTTGTATGATTAAAGTTTAGCATAACAGATCGAAGTATAACAAATTGATATGGGATATTAAGGTATAAATGGTTTGAGATTTATTATTTCCAATAAGTAGATTTACGTATAACAGATATAAGTAAAACAGATGTAATTTTAATAGACTTAAGTATTATTGATTGAAGCATAACAGATTGAAGCATCAGATATTTTGGTATAACAGATGAAATACAACAAATTAAATTATAACAGTTTTGATGGTAAATGATAAAGAGATAACAGAGTTAAGTATAACAGTTATATATGAAGTGTAGGAGCTTTATAAATTCAACTTATTATTATATAATACTAAAATATTATTAGCTAAATTAAATGTGAAATATATGAAATAATGATAATATAATAGATTTCAAAATTTTACCTATATTATTTAAATATAACACTTTTATACCAGACTTAAACAGATTAAGTATAACAGTATGTTTTTATAATATGTTACAATACTTTCCATATTTTTCATTACATATTTTCCGCCTGTGACCCATAGTACAGGGCTGGCAATTTGTTATTTGGCTTGAATGTTAATTATATACTTTATAGCCAGCTTGTGGTGCTCGGGCTTATTTAGAGCTTTATTTATGAAAGCATTTAATGTAAATTGTTTGCAAATGCCACAGGCTATCATTATGTGGCATGCGATATCTGGAAATTATATACATATACAAATGTATATACACATACATATATATTCCCATATATATGCGTATAAATCAGTTTCTTTGCTTGAACTAATTAATATCAGAATGTAGAACTGAATAAGAGTTTTATTAAGGCTGAAAGTCGACACCCACGAAGGATGTTTCGAAAATTGCTTTTTCTCTTATATTTTCTTCTTCTTCTTCATCATCTTTTGTTATTTATTTTTGCGCATTTTTTATGGGCATAAAGTGGATCATAAAGTAATTAATGCGCTAAAATGCGACATTAAAACGCCGCAGGGCCAAAAGCAACGAAAATTTTCTTCATGCATCTTCGTGGGCTGCATGAAGACAACAAAGCGACTGCAATCAATCTCTCTTCTCTCGCCTCCTCTTCCTCCTCATCTTTTTTTTTTTTTGTTCATTTTTGAGGGCAGGCGTTTTTTGAGGGCGTGTTCTGTGTGCTCTGCGTTGCACCTACGCCAGCCCAACTGAGCTGAACTGCGCCCAGACTCCAGCAGATTAAGACCCTAACCACAGACAGAGAGAGGAGAGAGAGAGAGAGAGAGAGAGAGAGAGGAGGGCGAGGCAGAGACTCAGAGAAAGATTCCCCTATAATAATTACAGAGCCCGAGACTTGACTTTTTGATTGTGGCATGCGTGTAGAAATTCTGCTGCTGCAACGGTGCTTTCTGGTAGTTGTTGTTGTTGTTGTTGTTGTTGCTTTTGCCTCACTGACAGCGACTGACAGACAGCAATTGCCAAATATAATAAATAATTAGCCAGGGCGCTGTGGGCGTGGCGAGGTGACGTGCCATGCATTAAATCAAATATTGCTCGCTTAGAGAAAGCGATCTGACTGCGACCCCATTGGCCAAAGATAACACAGATTTAACATTGCTGAGCTCGCAAAAGCTGACTCCAACTAGACAAGTGAATCCAATTGGATAAGTGTGAGTAAGCTCTTATACGATTATGTTAAAGACACTTGCGTTATTATGACATTTAGATGATCTTAGATAATCTGATTTAGCTGATCTTTAATAAGGAATAGAGTATATAACAGTTTTACATTTATCTAACTGAATAATATATAATATAACAGCAGAGTGTATAACAGCTTGCAGTTCGAATGTAACCTTAAGCTAATCTGATAAGAGAATATAACAGCTGTACGTATAACAGCTTGCAGCAAAATATGCCGCTCGAGCGCTTCAATAATGCATATATATAAAGGTCACCTTAAGTCTAGCTGATAATAAAATATAAGAGGAGTGTATATAGCAGCGTATAGAAGAGTTCTACTCCCACTGTTAACAGAGCCAGTATCACTTGCACCACTGTTAAAACACTCAATCAAAGTCGACGAGCCAAAGGCAACTGAGCGAGAGGGCAATACGAACAGAGAGTCCATAATCGAAACTGAAACTTAACGCTGCAAAGTGCGTACAACAAGGCAAGCAAGCGAGTGCGAGAGCGAGAGCGAATGAGAGAGAGAGCGAACTAGTGAGAGCGTACAAAAAGCTCACGCTGATAATAGTTTGACAGGCGCTCACCATGTCTAGTAATATAAAGCAAGCGCTGAGCGTCCAGTAAACTGTCAGCAGCCGCGACAGGTGCACAAAGCAGCAAAAGTTGTCTCTGAATATCTGCAATTAAATAAAAAGAAAAGGAAAAAGCAATAAGCAAAAGCAATGGCAACACTTGTACGTAAATTAATTAGCACTGCAAATGCAGCCAAGCCGGTGGCTCCATACAAGTAAGTAAATGAGAGCAAAGAGCAAGAGCGAGACGGAGAGTACGAGAGCGAACTGTCAATCATGTGTTTGTTGTTGCAGTCAAGCTGTTGTCGCCGATCGCACTGTTTATGTCTCCGGCTGTTTGGGCTTGGACAAGACAACGATGAAACTGGTGCCAGGTGGCGCCACTGAGCAAACAGAGATGGCGCTGCAAAATCTGGAGGCAGTTCTGAAGGCAGCCGATTCCGGCATCGATAAAGTGGTCAAGAATACCGTTTTTCTCAAAGATCTGAATGACTTTGGTGCGGTCAACGAGGTGTACAAACGAGGTGAGCACTCCAATTGGTTTTATTTTATTTTGTCCGATAAGCCAGCGGCAGATCTGTCGCCTTATCAGTTTTCCAATTGGCAACGAGAGCAATAAAAACACAATCGATAATATGTTATTTTTGTCGTTTACAGTGTTCAACAAGGAGTTTCCAGCACGCAGCTGCTTCCAAGTGGCCAAGCTGCCAATGGATGCTCTCGTGGAGATCGAATGCATCGCCATGACGGGCGCCGTGCGCACAGTTCAAAGCGAATAGCAATCAAAGAACGCTAAACTTTGAACCGGACTCGACTTCATATACGAAATAAAATTAAATAAAATCATAAAAATATAACACAAAATGAAAACAAAATTTAATTTTACAACTAGCTGATATGAGTGTGTTGCGATGAGAGCAAAAATAAACATGTTGCTTGCCAGCACTTGCCAGCAACAATTGTTGCAGCAGCACAAATGTTGCTGCGTGCGCAGGCGTTGCTAATCGACGTCTTATATAAAAAATAAAACATAAAAACCGGCAACAACTTTGCATTTAAGCCTTATATAGTTTACAATTTGCAGCGGCTGCAATTTATCTTTGTTTTTTATAATCTTTTTGTTGTTGCTGTTGTTGTTCAGCTGCGACTGCTCTGTGCGCGCCTTTTGTATTATATTTCATCAAATGTTGCTGCATAAATCATTGGCAACATGCGGCACAACTTTTTGGCAATGTTGCTAACGGTAGCCGGTTAGCCAGCCGCTTAGACAAAGCGTTTATTTCACATTCAAATTTAAAAGTTATTCATAATGCCGACAACTTGCTCGCCGCTTGCCGTTTACCTCACGTTGCACGTTGCACGTTGCACGTTGCACGCTGCATTCTGTAGTTGCAGTTGCAACTTGGCTTGGCTGCTCCACATTGATGCGGCTGCTGCCTTTTGGGCAATGCCATTTTTGGCTCTAAGCTTCGTTTTGTTTAGCATTTGTTTTGATTTTTTCCACATTGAAATGAATTTTCAGTGAATTTGTCTGCCACTCGACGCTGTTGCATGATTTATTAACCTTGTTGCAAGTTGTTGTTGTTGTTGCAGTTGCATGCAGTGGTGTGAATATAAATGCTGCACTGATGCACGATTATCGCAATTTATTTGTATCTCTTTTTTGAATCGCTGGCAACATGTTTAGCACCCGCAGCGCTGGCAACATTCATGTTGATTTGGCTGGCGTGTAATTAATTCGAGGCACATCACAATTTACTTGCATAAATATTGTAATAAATACGCATAAATTGATGACAACAAACTACAACAAGTGATGACCCGCTGCAGCAGACCAGCCAGCCAGGTAGGCCATCCTGTCCCCTGCTGTGCCCCATCTGCCCAGACATTTGACATAAACACCTACGCAGCCGCTGCCGTCGTGGACGTCGCGTCGCTTTGCCTTGCTATGAAGTGCGGCTAATTAATTTCGACGCACAGGCGACAAACGAAGCCAAAGGGACACCAATGGCAACACCAACGCGGTGAAAGTGCGCATAATTTACACGCACGGGCCAAGGCGAAATGCCAGACAACAGACGCCAAATGCGACTGGGTTACTGGAAAATGCAAGAAAAAAAAAATAAATAAAATAAAAATGTTTAATAAAAAAAATATATATACAACGATAATTTCGAATATTCGACATTTATTATTAATTCTTTGTCAATTTGCTTATCAGCTTTAGGCCTTTGATCGCGCAATCGCTAATTAAACAAGTTGCATGCGGTAGCAGACAGCGAAAAGTATCAAATTACAATATTTTAGCAAGCAGTTGGAAGATGTCATAATTAATATATTATGGGACATTAAAAACGATTTGACACATAACTAATTAGTTGGCGCACAAGGCGAGCTTTCACTTGTCCTTCTTGCTTCTTCTTGCTCAGTTTTCTTTAAACATGCATTTAGTTTATTTTGAATTACAATTTTAGGCGCGCCATTTTAAATATAACATACTCTTGGGCGTGCAAAATCATGCAGATATCGATAATTCTTTAAAAAAAAAAAAGAGAAACGATTACATTATATCTCTCTGCTAATGTTAACAAGAGTTTGTTGTGGTAACAGAAAACATCAACAGCTGTTGAATCTTCAAATATGCCAATATTTAAAATGTTAACATAACTTAACTAAAACGCTTTAGAAGAGCTATAGGACAATTATTAATTAAATTCAATACAAAATATGATAAAATCACTATCCACTATCCATTATTTCTCACCAGTTTTTAAACAACAAAATATGTGGCGCAAAATACATATCGATATCTGACGTGCAACACTGCCTTATTGGTCGTGCTGCGCTGGTCTGTTTGTTAATGGTACATAATAATCGCTTATCGACATGTAGGAATGGCAAAATTAGAGCATAACAACACAACAGCCGAATTTCTCATATGAATTACATATAATCAATATAAATTGCAATGCATAATAAGTTAATAAACCGCAAAATAATTGGTAACAAATTGCGGTAACAACGCCGAAAAAGTGATAAACCACAATCCAGCAACAAATTGTTAAAAACAAAGTGAACGCCGCTTTGGCAAAAAAAGGTACAACACAACAACAAGAAGCAGCACACACACAGACAGCAAAAACACACACAAACGCACTTGGTCTCTTTGCCATGCATGAAAAAGTGAAATAGCAAAAATCAACTATACAATTTTTAACGAAACAACAAAATTTTATAAAATTGCGATAGTGATTCATATATAATACTGTACTCGCTTGTTAATGCTATGTTATTATAATACCATTTGTTGCTGAAAATTACATATTTTATGTAGCACAAAACAACGATTTGTAGCGCTCCGTGTGAGTTTTTCTTTTTTACATTTCTCTTTATGTGCGCCTGCCTACGTCTCTCTCTCTGTGTGTGTGCGTGATTGTGTATGTAAGAATGTCGTTGAATTTCTGAAAGCAACAACACGATCTTCAGAGCTACAATGAAAGTCCGAGAGAGTAGGAAGAGGGCACAGCAGGAGAGAGGAGAGAGAGCGAACGCGACTAACCGATTTCTGTGACAAAAAAAAAAAAAAAAAAAAAAAAAAAACGCTGACTTGCAATTGCAGTGCAAATGCAAAAACTAAACAAACAAAAAAAAAAAAGAAAGAAAACAGAAATTCAATTGATCTATTCGTATTTATTTTCTCTTTCTTTCTTTTGTGCACTCCTTTTTAGTCGTCACCCACCGCCCACAAAAAGAACACCTGGAACGACAACAACAACAACAGCAACAACAACGACGACGAGGACTTAACTGTTTGTTTACAGGAACAAGAGCTGCACGAGAAGCGCCGTTAGCAGCGTTAGCGTTGTTGTATTAACAGCGCTGCCGCTGGCGCTGCCATCGTCGCGCCGCTGGTGAAGTGAATAAGTAGGAGGAGGCGGAGAAGAAGAAGGGGCAGAGCGCCGCAAGCGCCTAGAAATCATGAATCTAAGAGGAAATCCACAAAAGAAGGAGGGCAAAATGCGTATACGCGCCTTCCCGGTAAGTTCAAATGAAAAATCGCCGGCTCGAGCATGAGGCAGCATAAAGTTTGCATAGCGATAAGATATATACATACATATATAGATAATATTCAAATGCCTCTCTCGCAATGCACACACACCCGCACACATACACTCTCTTTCACACTCTCGCTTAGTCTGTGCGCGCGTGTGTGTGTGTGTGTTTCTGTTTCTGTTTATATGGCCGACCCTACTCCTCTCACCCTCTCCTCTCACTGGGCGCTGGCTCAGCAGGCTGATCGACGCTGCCTAACACTGTTTCGACAAAGTTCTGTCAGGGTTTGAATTTGATGAAAAAGCTTCATCACATTTTAGTTTTTAAGTTACTTTCAATCTCAACTTAGTTTCGACAAATTGTTGTTGTTTTCCAACACACACACACATACGCAGAAGCAGAGACGCCAGAGTACCGGAAACGCATTGATGACGAGCGCAGTCGACGTCATTTGGACAATTGTGGGACGCTAGCGCGCCAACTGGCGGATGTCAATAAGGCCTACAAACGGCAGCCGCTCGCTAACGGCACCAGCAGCGGGCCAACGCCAACAAATTGCTGCCCGAAGTCAACAGGAGCAACAACAGCCGGAACAGCTGCTGGCTACGTCTCAGTCCTACTACATAATTGGGGAGCATCGCTATAGTTGGGAGCGCGCGCTTGGTTCCCATAGTGGAGCCGGCGGCGCGCGTTTGCCACCTCCTCCTCCGATGTACAGTCACGATCCGAGGATCGGTCTCTTTGGTGCCGCAGCGCCGCCGCAGCCACCAACACCATCACAGCCGTCACCGTTACCACCATCGTCCAGCAGTCAGCCAAACAATCTGAATAACCCAACCCAATCATCTCAACATTATTACCCATCACCCTTACCCGTACCCGTACCCGTTCCAACGCCACCACCAACGCCATCAACAACGCATTCACGGATCGTAGCCGGCTCAAATAATTTCAATCATCGCTCCCGCAATACACGCAATGCTACGGGGCAGCAGCAGCACCCACGCCTTCAGCACCCGAATGTGCCGCAGCAGCAACAGCATATACGTGCCTCGACACGCGCTGCCACGGGCATTAACACCTTTACAGCATTGGGTAGTGTGGCAGCACACGGTGAACATTCCGTAAGAGCGACATCAGCTATGCAACCAGTGGGAGCCGGTGCTGGTGCTGGTGCTTGTGCCGGTACCGTTGCCAGTGCCGTTGCCGCACAAATGCGCGAAATTGGACGCAAGTATCCATTGTGGCTGCCCGAGTATAAACGTCGCGCATTCAATGTTAGCCCCCCAACAAAACAGCATAACATTTTTTAAAATAATCATTCATACATTTGTAACATTTAATAATATATTAATTTATCTGCTCTTATTCTCCCGCCCACTTTGCAGGCCAGCATGGATGAGAAGTATGTGGAGGATATATGGGCCACATTGAAAAATGCTATACAGGAGATACAGAAGAAGAATAATTCTGGACTGTCCTTTGAGCAACTGTATCGCAATGCTTACAATATGGTGCTCCATAAGCATGGCAATCGTCTGTACCATGGACTGAGCGATGTTGTCTCGAAGCATTTGGAGCAGAAGGTGCGACAGGAGGTGCTCGAGCGATTGCATAGCAATTTTCTGCCAAAATTGAATGAAGCCTGGACCGATCATCAGACCTCAATGGTCATGATACGCGACATACTCATGTATATGGATCGGGTCTATGTGCAACAACGCGGCTTGGATAATGTCTATAATTTGGGTCTTAACTTATTCAGGGATCAGGTGAGTTGTCGCAATGCAATCGAAAGCTTTTGGTCTATGACTAATTTGAATACACAAATTTATTGAAGATCAGTTAAATTGTAGAAGATAAATAAGTCATCATGACGTGTATAATATCGAAATAGTTATTTTCCGAATATTTAAACAACTTTTGAATGAATCGTTTCAAAATTTTTAATTTGAAACCTTTTCGTAGACTTTAAAATGAAAGATTAAAAAATGAAATTTTGACATTTCAAACTCCAAACAAAATCCAAATTAATGTTTTTTAATTTGCTTAAATATAATTAAAATATAAGTATAGTTATACGTACCTAAGAGAGATTTAAAAGAAACCAAATATGTTAGTTTATATTGCGAATATTTGTCACATTTAAAATATATATCTATCTAGCTAATATCATATCTTCAACGATTATTATTAAGTATTATATTTAATTATTTACAGAAAATGTTATTTTTTATTTATTAAACAAAATATTTTTTTTTTTTGCAGGTCGTTCGCTTTCCTGAAATACAGAAAGCGCTACGAGAAAGGCTGCTAGGCATGGTTATGGAGGAGCGTCACGGCGAACCGATCAATCATTTGGCGATCAAAAATGCCTGCACGATGCTCATAACGTTGGGAATCAATTCTCGAACCGTTTACGAGGAGGACTTTGAGAAACCTTTCCTATCACAATCGGCTGCCTTTTACAAATTCGAATCGCAAAACTTTCTTGCGGAGAACAACGCTGGCGTTTATATCAAGAAAGTTGAGGCGCGCATCACCGAGGAATCATCACGTGCGGCGCTTTATTTGGACAAGGATACGGAACCGCGCATTGTGCGTGTCGTTGAGGAGGAGTTAATTAAGAAACACATGCGCACCATTGTTGAAATGGAAAATTCGGGTGTGGTGCACATGATCAAAAACTCGAAAACCGAGGACTTAGCATGCACATATAAATTGTTCTCACGTCTCAAGGAGGAGGGCCTCAAAGTGATTGCCGACACAATGTCTGCCTATCTGCGCGAACAAGGCAGCATGCTGGTCAAAGAGGAGGAGAATGGCAACACAAATCCAATAACATTTGTCCAAAATTTACTCGATCTCAAGGATCGATTTGATCAATTTTTGCTGCACTCATTTAGCAATGATCGGCTATTCAAGAATGTTATCTCTGCTGATTTTGAACATTTTCTTAATCTAAATAACAAATCGCCCGAATATCTATCGCTCTTCATTGATGACAAACTTAAAAAGGGTGGCAAGGGCGTAAGTATTTATCTATATATATATTATTTGAATATCTAAAAATGATTTCTTTTGCAGATGAGTGAGCAAGAAATTGAAACCATATTGGATAAAACGATGGTTCTCTTCCGATTCCTACTTGAAAAGGATGTCTTTGAGCGTTATTACAAGACGCATTTGGCCAAACGTTTGCTGCTCAACAAATCGGTCTCCGATGACTTTGAGAAGAATATGATATCCAAACTAAAGGTGAACTAAAGCTGAAATTAATGAATAATGAAAAGCTCTTTCTAATCTTCCCTTCATTTACCTGTTGCAGACTGAATGTGGCTGTCAATTTACATCAAAACTGGAAGGCATGTTCAAGGACATGTCTGTATCCAATACGATTATGGATGAATTTAAAAGTTATGTAAATAATAACAATTTGTCATTGAGCGGCGTGGAGCTGACGGTGCGCATTTTAACCACCGGATTTTGGCCCACACAGGTGATTACACAACTCTCTCGTCGACTTTTTCTCTTTCTGTTTGTCTGTTCCTCATCATATTTTATATTCAATTTATTTATAGACGGCTACGCCCAATTGCAACATACCCTCAGCACCGCGCGAGGCCTTTGAGGTGTTTAAGAAATTCTACCTGGACAAGCACTCGGGTCGGCAGCTGACGTTACAGCCGCAGATGGGTTAGTTAGCATCATTCTAAATAACATCTGTGCAATTTATGCTAACAGCTTGCTGTATTTTCTTTTATTGATTTGCTACAGGCACTGCCTATATTAACGCCGTTTTCTATGGCCGCAAAGCGAATGACAGCGACAAGGACAAGGATGGGCCAAGCTCAAGTTCAAGTGGCTGTACTGTGCCCACCACAACACGGAAGCATATATTACAAGTGTCCACCTATCAGGTGAGCAACTGAGAGTCGTCAGCTCTGTACTAAATAGTTTGCAACTAATCTTAATTCTGTTTTATAGATGTGCGTTTTGTTGTTGTTTAACAATCGGGATTTACTGACCTATGATGACATACACCAAGAAACGGATATACCCGAGCGTGAGTTAGTCCGTGCATTGCAATCCTTGTCCATGGGCAAGCCAGCGCAGCGATTGCTAGTGCGCAACTCAAAAACGAAAACAAAGGACATTGAGCCCTCGGACGAGTTTTATGTGAACGATGCATTTGTCTCCAAGTTCCATAGGTACGTATTATCATTTGATTTATGCAAGAGCAATGCATTTAACACATTTTGTTTTCAACTTGTGCAGGGTAAAGATCCAAACGGTCGCAGCCAAAGGTGAATCGGAACCGGAACGCAAGGAGACGCGTGGAAAGGTGGATGAAGATCGCAAGCACGAAATCGAGGCAGCAATCGTGCGAATTATGAAGGCGCGCAAACGCATGGCGGTAAATCATATAATCAGTGAATTCTATTCAATTGATTAACTAACTAATCACAATTTACAATCTTGTATTCTATTTATAGCACAATCTGCTTGTCTCGGACGTTACGTCGCAGCTAAAATTACGTTTCTTGCCTTCGCCTGTGTTCATTAAGAAGCGCATCGAAGGTCTGATCGAACGTGAATATCTGGCGCGAACGCCAGAGGATCGTAAAGTGTACATTTACTTGGCTTAAAGAGTGTTCATATCCACTCACATACCAAGCAATACACGAGGAACTGGCCCATCATCTCTCCTCAAGTCCCTCCCCATTTACCCGCCCCCACCCCAATCCTCATCCCCATTTTCAACTTTTATCAATTCGCAATTAATCGGTAACACAACTATCAACCACAACTTCAATGAAGCGCCAATGCAGCCATGAGCATCCAAACTGGAATCATATATTTTGACCAAGATGTTAAATATAATAGACAAGTGCGAAATTTGTAAGCCTGACATTCAAAATTGAACAGTTATTGCTAATCTATTGATGGTTATGCAGCTCTCCTTCTTTCTCTCTCTAATGCCATTATGCTATCCATAATATAATTTCGACTATTCTCTAAATTCATTGCGATTTATTTTTACACGAATTTTCATCTATACACACAAACACACATACACATATACACAAACTATGTTAATTCTGTTTTGAGGCACAAAACATGCGCCAACACACGTTTACAATTTAGCAACAACAATATGTATAGCATAAGCCTACAAATACACTCTCACACTCACACACACACACACTCAACTTGGATGAAGAAGCGTAAGCGAAGCAAACTTAAGAATTAATGCATAATGCAAAAAACTTAATTCTAAGCAGAAGTATAAATATAGCTAAAATAATAAATTTCTAAATGAATAATAAATTTAGTGAGCGTTTCATGTACATTTTTACGCAATTTTCGCCTCTTCACGCAAATTCAATTCAAAAGCAAAGAGAACAGAAAACAGAAAAGATCAATACTAAAATTAAACCTTAATTTAAAAAAAAAAAAACGCTAAATATTTGAGATTCATGTGAACAGAGTTTAAAGTTAAAAGACATTTTAAAATCGATTTTTTATAAAAAAAAAAAAATACATAACTGCACATTATATATGTGAGCAGGCTTTATAAAAAAAAAAATGAAAAAAAAAACTATATAGGTGTATAAAAGTTGTTTATCTACTACTATTTTAGTTGGTATAGCCGAGGAGCACATGTCAATGCCAGCCCCCATATATTCAGCAGCAGTGTTTTTTTATTATTTTTTATTTCTTTAATTTGATTTAAGCACAATTCTGTGTTATTTTTCATTCTTGAAAATATACGAGTAAGAGAATAAAAACTTGCTGCATTACGATGTGAGTCCATTAAATAAATATAAGCGTGTATGCATGAAGTCAAAAGAGAGCAGCAGGCGAATTCAAAAACAATTGTACATAAATTTTTGTTCTGATGTATGGAAAAAAAGAAGAAAATAATATATATATAAATATATATACATATATATGTATTTATGTATATATATATATATTATATATAAATAAACGTATATGAGCGTTAAAATGTACATTTGTACGTGTTATTTGTGGAATTACTGTAAAATAGGGCCAATAAACTAGAATCGTTGTCTGATCTATTCAAAATAGATGCAACTATATAGATTTACGTTTAACTTAAGCGAAACCTAAGGAAGTAACGTCTCTGTCTACTAAAAATCGAATACTTTTTTTATACTTTTATTTATTTAATTTGTTAGTTAAAGCCTTTAACTTAATCTCTAGAAAATTGCAATTCATTTTATTCAAATAATTTTTTCAAAGGAATTTCTTATCAATTTTGGGCTTAGTTAAATACCGGTGTTTTTCAGTTAGATTGGATCGTATTTTATTTTAGGCAGCTGTTTATGATTTGAGTATACCTTGCACCCGGTTTGAATAGTATAAATTCTATATGAATACTGTACTAATTTTAACAATCAAGTCAAGAGATCGAGTCAAATTTGTAGCTTATCTAGAGCGATCGAAATCTGTTAAGATTTTCACATATTTAAACTTCGATTTAGGAAGAATAAGGCAATTATAATTAAACATTTTGCAAGCATATAGCTCTACCAACTACAGGGTATTTTCAAGTCGAGCTACAGCAAAAAAATTTAATTTTCGCTGTAAATAAACTTATCTAACTGGCAAATAGATAGGTAAATTATAATTATTTATCAATTAAATTAGCCAAGTTTCGTGCCAACCAAGCGACTTGGCCTGGTGCGCCTCGCTGGACGAAGATGTGCAAATAGAAATGATTTGGCTTTTTGATTTTGAAAATAAATACGCTAAGTTGTTGGGTAAATATAGAAAGAGAGAGAGAGAGAGAGACTGACACCGGCGACGCGTCGCGACGGGAACAAAGACAACGGTGTCGCTTCCAGTTAAGATGCTGATGCTGATCCGATCGAGTTCGATTCGATCTGACGCACTGATAAGGCCAAGCCCCAGCGCGTGTGTCTTGATGGCCGCAGACAGACGCAGAGAGCTAGAGAGAGAGAGAGAGAGAGAGAGAGAAGCGCAGTTGGAGGCGCTCGAATGGAGCCTTGCTAAATAAAAGCTGAGCAAGTAAAACGTTGCTAATGGTCGACTGATAAGTACCCTGTACTCTACTCTTTCAACAATTCTTGTTTTTTTTTTTTTATATACAGAAAAATTTAGCCTCTATAGGTATCAGCTAAATCATTAAGCTTAACGGATTATGATGCTTTAGTTATAAATATTGATATAGATGCAACAAAATCCATTTGCATTTGAAATTTGATAAACTAAAATCTTCGCTCCATTATAATCATTGTTCCACACCTTTGCATTACAGGGTATCTCCATGTGATATTGCCTTACTCGCAACTTGTGTGCACTTTAGACGCACAATATTTTCTGGCTTATGCGTCGCTCGCTCAGTTGCCATCCGTTCAGCAAGCGCAGCGGTCAGCACGCGGTCGCAGAATTCAAGTCGAAATTGTGAAATACCACCGATCGGAGCTAAAAGCTAATAACAATAATAATAATAACAACAGCAGAAGTGGAGACCGTATCCAAAACTAAAAGCTGCTGAAAGCCGAAACCATTTGCTCGCGTGCTCATATGTGTGTGTCTGTGAGTGTGTAGCAAAACAACGGGCGTAAAAACAAGAATATATATATATATAAATAATTTACATATACAAAATATATATACGTACATACATATATGTACTTTTTTGATATATGTATGTAGAATACTTATGAAAATAAACAAAACTACGTCAGAAGACGGCAAACAAAAGATATGAACACGCCGAAGCCGTCGTCGCCGTCGCCGTCACCGTCGCAGTCGCAGCCCACAACGCCGACGTCAGCGTCGCAGCCAAGGTTCGCCTGAATCGAATAAATATAATTTTTTCCGATTTTTATTAACATTTGTTGCGTCGCTGTTGTTATTGTTGTTATTGTTGCTGTTGTTTATTTTTTTAACGGTTGCGTGTGTAAAGTTAGTGACCTTAGGATTGAAGCGTGATTTCACAGTGAGGAAAACTGCATTTGTGTATTTTGGAATTGAAATCGGATCGAATCGTAGCAGGCCCAGACGGCATTAGCAATGCCTTGGGAGACTGTCTCCATTCACTTTTTAATCCGAACCAGACTAGAACACTTGGCCTAATTACACAAGCGATTCTAGGCTAAAATTCAATAAATAACAAAAAAAAAATTGACATTATTTTGAACAAAGTTTTTTTTTTATTTAATTTTTATTTCTGTCAACTTGTCACGGAAATTTCTCACTTTTGTTTTGGGAGTATATAAAGAAAAGGGTTTTCGTCATGAACCAACGACGTGTTTTCTGTTTAAATGCTATGACAATGGGTCTGTCCACGTCGCCGCCACAGTCGCCGCGTGGTCCACCACCGGAATTAGATAGACAGCCGGATAAAAGGGATCAGCAGCAGCAGCAGCAAACGCAGGAGGAGAAGTATGAAGAGCAGGCAAAGAACCAACAAAATATTAAGCCAATGGAAGAGTCCAAGCAGCAGCCAAAGGAGAAGAAAAAAGATCAACCAGAGCCAGCGGTGGCAGCACCACCATCATCAGCCCAAACACCATGTCCAGCATCACAATCAGCATCGCGTCCAGCATATCCAACCATAAACGATCTGCCCAACATATGCCGACACTCTGCTGTATATAATCTGACGGGCGGATGTGATGCGGCTGTTGGATATAGCAGTCTGGATAACAGATCTAGCACGGCGCCAACAACCACCGAACACTATCAGAATCAGCTGCAGAAGCTGCGCACCCTTTGCGGTGAAGCAGCCGTCACGAACTTTGAGCTGAATAACTTATTCGTAAATCGACTCAAGGAGATCGATTCTCTGGATGAGCAATGCGGCGGTGATTCGGTGG
The DNA here is from genome assembly GCA_030914385.1 of Drosophila antonietae. NCBI lineage: Eukaryota > Metazoa > Arthropoda > Insecta > Diptera > Drosophilidae > Drosophila > Drosophila antonietae. The sequence continues at coordinate 4,032,824 of JAUESO010000610.1, read as the reverse complement.
GTATTTAGGGGAAGACAATGCAATGAAAGTAGAATATTTCGAATTCTACTTTTCTAATTTCTAATTGCAAATTTTTAAGCAAAGTTTTAATTAAAAGAAAAACAATTTTATTACAAAATTTTTAACTACATATTTAATCTCTTTTTTTTAAATATTACTAGTTTCTAAACTAAATTAATTAATTTTTTAGTATAATTTTTTAAAATACATTTTTTATACATTTTTTTTTTTAAATTAATACTTAATCGTTTAAAGTTTTTAATTATTTAATTTTTTTATTTCATTATTAACATTTTATTATATTTATATAATTATAATTATATTTACATTTTAATTCAAAATTGGTAAGCTATTTTATTATTACTATTTGAACTTTTTTTAAATTTTAATTAAAAATGTGTGCAACATTTAAATTAAAAATTTCTTTACTATTTTATTTCTTCAATTAAAAATCTGTTTATAAAATTTTATTTTCCAAATTTCCACTTTTCTGTAATTAAAAATTTGTAAACTATATTTCAGATTTGTAAGCTATTCTTTTTTTTCAATTAAAATTTTTAAATTGAAATTAATTCTAAAAGTTAATTCCATATCAAACAGTGATTTCCTTACTATTAAAAATTTTCTAGAAATTCGCCAAACTGCGTCTGGCAACATTTCAAGATTGGGTCGATCTACTGCTGCATGTCAACTACATTATTTTTGGCAATATGTCGGCCATGGAGGTGGAAGCATATGAGAAGATCATGAACTGTTTCCAATCGGTGCGCGGCGAGCAGCAACAAACCCAGGATGAAAATCGCAAGCTGCGTAAGGATATGTGCGCCATTATCAAGCTGGTGCAGCATGCTTTCCATCACAATACATGGAACACGGACGACATGTGCTTGGAGACATTGACGGTCAATCAGCTTTTGGGCATACAGAGCGATCAGACACGGCCAGAGAGCGAAATCGAGAAGGTAGGTTGGCTTCCATTGATATATCATCAACAGGGGCTGCTTGGGGTCATTCTTCACTCATCTTGTGTGTTCTTCTAGAAGGCCGAGTGTTCAAATGCACAGAAGTCGCGCGTTATATATGCCGATCAAATTGTATTCGATGAATCCAATCGTCTATAACTGTTGTACTATTTCATTTGTTTGAACTTTGTTTTTATTGTTGTTGATTCTCTTTCGTTCAAATTGAATTGAGTTGAAATAAAAATTGGTTTCGTTGCGTTTTGTGTTATCTGATGAGAACATCGTTATTTGATTTCTGATTGGCATTATTTGATTACAGGTAGCCAAAGACACGCTAGATCTGGCCAATGAGATGGCGGCCAAGCACGATGAGGTCTGTCGCCTGCACACCCAGCTGTGTGCCCTCGACGAGGTGGTCCAAACGGCGCGACAAAAGCTTATTCTCAAAGATCAATGCATAGCACAGCTCAATCAGCAGGTGAGCTCTAATTAGATCGATAGATTGGCTAAGGGCTATATATATCAAACATATATAATTGCTGATTCCAAATCTAAAACTGAGAATCAGCATTGATTTGTTTTGCTGTTAGATTTATAACTAAAATATGCAACAGGAAAATATATACATTTAGTTGACTATATAAGTTGAGTATATATCCTTTAACGGATATAAACAATTGTCACTATAGTTTCATTACAAGGAGAGATATGGATGATCCTTGAAAAGGAGTTCTGAGATGTGAGATTCAACTAATTTTAGATCATAACTGAGAAATATGTATATATAAATGATTTAATGTATTGAATATGTCAGACTTCAGAACTGAGAGAGTTACAGTATTCAGATGCGTAATCTTATTATTAGGTAGTGTGCATTGATCAAGAGATTGAGTATATAATATATATTTTCTCTGCGTAGGCCATTTTATTTTAATAAACCCAAACTCTCACAGACGGAGTATGAAAATATATATATTATACATAATATTCAATTAAATTCCAGCCTTATAAGCTGCAAAAGAGCTCCAATTAGAATATAGTAGTCTTCATCATTGCAGTATAAAACAACGTTAGTTGGTTTCTCTAAAGAATTCATAGAACTCTGTAAAGTATGCAAAGAATTTCATAAAAACGTATGTATAGAATATTATATATACTATATACAATATCATAGCCCACTTTTCATTTGACATTTATCTAAAACTATTGAGTTTTCATTTTGTAAAGGAATTTTGTATTTATTTATTTATTTTTTTAAATATATTTACACACAATATTTTAAAACAAAATTTAAGGTTTCAATCGATGTACATATATTTACATAGTATATACATATTCATATTCTGTTCATGCTCCTCAGTTGGTGGAATTACAAGAGTGTCTAGCAAATATGTCACAAGAATTGAGCAATAAGACAAGACTAGTTAAGCAGTATGATGAGGCCTTCGAATCGATGGATTGCAATAGCTGTTTGTTTGAAAGCATCAACGAGAAGGATCAGCAGGCAAATGAGCTGATGCGTATGCTCAACAAGGAGCTATCGGAATTTATAAATATCCTTAGTAACAAGGACTTTCAGGCCATGGAGTATAGAAGAAAGCTGCTCTCCTGCTTCTTCGATAGAATTGTAAGTAATTTCTAGTTTGCTAGAGAGAAGAATTTCCATTGCAAGAGCTTTTACGATATGAACTCTCTCTCTATTAGAACAACGATCGCATCGAAACATTACGCAAATTGGATAACTTGCGCAGTCAGCTGCGATCATTGGATTGCAGCATAGATCAGCTGGAAGTGCCAGCTGGCTGTAGCACACAATGTGTCGAAGATGATTATGATAATCAATTGATCGATGGATTGCGTCGGCGTCTAATCGCGATCAATGAGTCCAACAAGAAACTCAATGCCAGATGCCAGCAGGCAGAAGCTCAACAACGATGTAAGTATTAAAAGGACTCTTGCTATACCTGTCTCTCTCTTTATATCACTATATATTGTTTTTCAATCTCCATAGATGAGCTTCTGAATGTCAACTCCGCCTTGCAGGCAGCAACTGAATTAAACGAGAGAAATAGCAGAGCGTTAAAGGAGATAGCTGATCTACTTTCCAAGCTGGTAAACAGATTAACATAATCATACAAATTCGAAATAGAATGTCAGTTAACTCTCCCTCTCTCTCTCTCTCTCCTCTGTCACTCTTTTGCCAGCGTTGCTGTGATCTGTCTTATGAGGAGATCTATACTGAAAAATCGTCGGACAATCCATTTTGTATTGTCATCATGGAAATGTATGAGAGACTAAATGAGCTAGAGAATAGTAAGCTGACAGAGAACCTTCAGTTAGCCGTAAGTAATAAAGCAAAGTTTCATAATAAATATGTCTTACACTTGGTGTTATATCATCAAATCCAGGCCAACGACAGCGAGCCCCAAACACCTGCCCACAACAACAAAGACACCTACAACAACAATAACAACAGCAATAACAACAATTGTTGAACACCTCGAAGCTGCTGAAGCCTAGTTTAAATTAGTTTAATTGAGTTAAAGTCTTGCACTTGTGTTAGCATTTAAGCAAACAAAGGTTGACGTTAACTACAAATTCAACTATAACCATAAGTTTTTATCTTAGCATATAAGTATGTATATTTATCAAACATCATAATAATAATAATACATCAAGTTCCCGCCAAAAACCAAAACCAAAAGTTGCAATAAATCGAATGCACTTTTATTTCTGTTTATGTTGGATACACATATAAATAATATATATATATATGAAATTTATACAATATATCATTCTGTATACAAGTGCAACAATGAATTTGCTCTACACATGCAAATTGTAGGCTAATCGAGAGCAGCATGAGAACATTTTTGTGAATTTGGTTTAGATGATGTCAATGGATCAGTTCAATATACGGAATATGTAGAACAGAAACATTGCTTCAATATTCTAAATATTTAATATTTTAAGGGTTTCTTTAAGTCTTTTACTGTTTCTCAAGAGTAGCTTCTTTTCTAGACTTCAATCAAAGCTTTCACTGAATGCTTGGCCATGTCAAAGTATGTTCGCAGTCTACCTTATCAGTTCGCGTCTGTTTTATATTGATAATGGTAATTATAGGTAAGTCGGAATCAGGCTTTAGCGAATAATGCAGTCAATTACAAATCTGAATAAGCTTTTTTTATTTTTATTTTCTCATAATTGAAATTTATATTTGAAAATAAAAGTTACTTCCGTAAACTTTTCATAAAGCCCTCGCTCATATAATAGATAAACCAATGTATGTAATAAAATTGCATTGCCACCGTTATATATGCTCCACTATATCCTTATATATGCAAATATATATATAATGCTGCACATCCAGGCAGACCATTCGAGTCGTTTGATTTATGTACTTGAATATTTTTTTAATGTAAAAAAAAAAAAAAAATCTGAAACCTGTCGAAGCAAAGACTTACTCTATTGTTAACATTGGACAAATACAAATCGCTTGATACTCCGATGAGTTCAACTGCAATCGTAGTGAACTCTGCCTACCAACTCCTTATACCCTCTACGCCCTGCACCCTCAATCAAGCCGCCTCGCTCTAGACCTCTAGCCCTCTCTACATTAGCTCCTAGCAGAAATAGGTTTCGTGTTATTTATTTACCCACAATCGACACGCGAGCTATGCGAGCACTGATATGCATATCGATGAGCATGAAAGCGGAAGGGTAGAGGATGAGACAGAGACAGAGAGAAAGGAAGAGAGAGAGCGAGCTAGCGAGAAATTGAAGAAGTAAACCTGACAGCAAGCTATCAGCCAGCTAGGCAGCCGAATAGTCGCCAGAGTAGTCCAACGCTCAACGTCAACGTTGCTGTTTATTCGCGTGAAACAAATCCAGCTTGTCGGGGAAATAAAACGGCAAAACGAATACCAGAATACGGAATACCCAAAAACGCGACTACGGAAATATATGAAATCGGCAAATATAATAATCAACAGCGGTGTTGCCAATGTTTCACTTCGCGTCGGGCAACACTAAATCAAGACATAAAACAAACAGTTTACGTGCCTTAATTAGCTGCACCCACAACAGACATTGGCAACTGCCACGCCCCCGTTCCCGTTCCCGTATCATCAACTTTTCGCTAAAGAGGACGACGACATTGTCGACATTGTTGGGTGTCTGGCTTAACTCCTTTGGCAACGTTGTGAAGTGTCTGGGCGAGGCGATAATATTTACCAGGTGGCAGAACAACGAATAGGACGCGTCGCTGATGCCAAACGGATACGTGTGCAATTAAACAAAGTTGATCCTTCGAGCCAACCAAAAAAGAAAGCCAAACCAAACAAAACTACTAACTTGGCCAAAAGTGCAAATTGTTTTCAAGTGCTAACTGAAAAAGCAAATACAAAATAAATACCTGCAAATGAAGGTGCTCGAAAAGTGTGCAGGGTGAAATTTATAAAACGACCTGATTGACGACAGTCGAGACAGCAACACGAAACTTTATTAATATATCAATTGTCTCAGTTGGCATGGGTGTGAGAGTGTGTTTGTGTGTGTGTGTATAGGAATGTCTGGGACATAACTTGACATTTAGCTGTGAATTGATTGAAGGCTAATGCGCTTTTTAAGGTTCAGTCCAATTCTATATAAAAAATAATAAAAATTTATCAAAATTTTACAATTTTATACATGAAGAAAAGAATGGTTAAAAAATAAGAATTTTTTAAATTAAAAGCTTTAGGGCATTAGCATTATTTGCATTATATAAATCAAGACCAGCGCCAATTTGTGTTTTATTTTATTTATTTATTTTTTTAGGTATACAAATATATATTTATATTAAAATATTTTGACCCATAAGTGGATGTAGTATATATATTTTTATATAAATTCTCTCGCATTATTTATATATAAATAAAAATAATAGAAAGATTTGATGTAAAAATATTTGTTGATTCTTCAATTTTTGTTTTCTTTTTTTGTTTTACGAAATTTTAGCGAAAATGCAAATTAATTTTTAAAATCTTGATAAATGTGAAGTCGATACAAAAGTTTCTTTAATTTTATAAATATATAGTATATATATTTTACATTTTTTATTCCCCTCTTTAATAAATACTTACAAAAATATAGAAAATACTTTTGAGCAGAACACATATCTAGCCATAATATATTTAGAATTCATTTTAAAATAGATTTTACAATTTGTAATCTATTTCTTATCAAAAAGAGATATATTCCCCACTTCTATCCGCTCAACTTTCAGCATTAAAGACAAACTTTGATTTAAGAACTTTCCCCCTCAACAAAACTTTTCTATGTAATCGATTTTCACATGAAATTAAATAAAATATATATGTATATATGTGTCAGCTCAGTGGAGCATATAAACGACATTTAAAGGTGTTATAAGTAGCGCGCAGCCATGCATTCGTATGGAGTCAATTTTGGAGCGCGTTCGTTCGACGATATAATTTGCTATCGAACGCACGAAAGTTGATTCGCAAAATCCGTGTCAAACAGTCAATATCATAATACATATCTATAAAAAATATTGAAGCCAGACAAGCTAGAGCAGGAGGCGTGGCTGGGGGTGGGGGCAGGTCTGAACAGAGGCAATGGAAAGTGCTAAAGAATTGGAAACCTGAAACTTTGCCATCTATTTTCTCTTTTTTTTTCTCTCTATTTTGTAGTGGCTTGGGCCACCCGCAAGTACGAAATGTGATTTGCTTTTATTTCCGTGACAAAGTTTTAATAGCAATATTATTGGATTGAAATGGAATGGTAATGAAGGCATTTATAAATATTTTGAGCGAGCTGCACGAAGGACTCCAACAAAAAAATCATATATATATATGCATCATTTGACACCACAAACAATCGAAACGCGCGAAGGAACAAGTGAAATATAAACAAGAGAAAAAGTTGTTTATATCAATTGTATTTGGGTATCTGAAATCGGTCAATTGAAGATAGATTAGATATGGTAAGCCAATGAGTGCTTTAGCATGATTTGAGTATAAAGAATATAATATTATGATCTAGACTGATCCCGGTGAAGATTGTCCGCATCGACAGGAACTGGAGCACACACTTCGCTATTGCCACACTCAATCGGAACTATTGCAAGCAACCAGAGATAATTATCTGAGTGTTATTGAAGAGTTTCGGCGTGATCTCGAGGAGCTAACGGAACAGGTGCAACAGCAACAACAACAGCAGCAACAAAATGAACAGCAAATGGCAAAGGAAATGGCACAAAGCCTATATGAGGAATCGCCACGAATTGCCACAAGTGAACTGGAATTGCAAGTTAGAACTTCAAATAGAAAATATGAATATATTATAGGGTAGAACTTTTTTTTAATTGCAGGGTAATTAGTAAAAACAAAATAAAAAGTAAATTAATAAAAAATTTATTATCATGAATTATTATTTATATGGATTAAAAGATTTAAATATAATTTAATAAAGTTAGTTTAAATATATGTTACTTTACCTTTATTTCAAAAAATAATTTCTAATATTTTATTTTATTTAATTAATCAGAGTTAGTTTAAATATTTGTTATTTTATTTTTATTTTAAAAATTAGTTGTATTATTTTATATTTTATATTTAAATATTTTGTACTTAATTTTTGTTATTTAAAATTATATTTAAATTTGTTTTTAGTTTAAATATTTTTTTATTATTTATTTTGAACTCCCTTTTTTTTATCTTTTAATACTTTCTGTTGTGAACTGTACTTGGCGTATAGCTCATATATGTGTTGTTAAATAATGATCAATATATTTTTATTTTATTTTTATTTATTTCTTGTCATCATTTCTCTCTGATATATTTCAGACATTGCATCATCAAGATCAATATAATATATTTGTTTATATACATATATTTCTTGCAGTCGGAGTGCTTTTCAAATTACTTTCTTTTATAACTTTATCTTATTTATTTTATATTTCTGATCTTAGTATTGTTTAAATTTCATTAATTATTCTAATTCGTAATCTCTATATTCCATCATTTATTCAATTTGCATCATTATTTGTTGCTCCAAATATATGTTAACCATGTTGTTTTCTTGCTATTGCAGAATGAACGACTGGTTCATCAAATAGAAAATCTGCAGACCACCTTGATTAAACGCGAAGAAGAAATCTGTCTTCTGCGTACAACACGGAATAGTAACGTCGATTTTAATGAGACTGAGAAACTCAAGAAAGAAATTTCACTACTACAAGAAAAAAATAGTAAGACTTCTCTCATTTAAGTAAATGTGTATGTAAATATGTATTTCATTATCATTGTAGGTGAGCAGTCACAAAAAGTTCTACAAATTGCCAGTTTGCTGCAAGCTCAGGAACACGAGCTACAGAAAACAGTGATATGTAATGAAAAAACATTGGACAAATATGAGGAGCAGTGCAATGAGCTGCGTCGAGCGAATCAGGAAGTGAAACGCCTGAAGGAGCGTCTGGGCTCGTTGGAAAAGTGCCAGCAGGAGCTCACTGCCGAGGTGAGTTGTTGTCGACGGTTCTCGAGTTTGAGCCAAAAATTGATTGCGCTCTTTTGTGACGAATTGGTGGCCGTAGCGGAATTCGTTGCACGACGAGATCAAGTCGCTGAAGGAGAAAGACGCCGAGCTGTGTGGAAAAGATCGAGCGCTAAAAGAACAGCTACAATTTCGTGAACAGGAGCTCGATAAATCACGTTGCCTGCTCCAGGATATGCAGTGTCATTTGAAGCAAGAGGAGCGGCAGCATAAGGAAACACTGGACCGTTTGTGCAAAGCCAATGAGGATATTCGGCAACAAATGCGTGCCGTTGCCAACGAATGCAAACAGATGCAGCTCAAGCTGAAGTATGTATGCGGTACGGTGGATCCGATAGCGTTGTCCGTAACGTGTCTAAAACAGTATAAAATTCCACTCTGTAGACAGCAGACCAACGTAAACGAGCAGCAACAACAGATCATCGAGTCGTTCCGCAAATGGAAGGATGCACAGATTCGATCGGACGAAGCGATGCGTCAGTGCATTAAACGTGCCGAGGAGCACATCAACCTGTTGCTGGAGGAGAATCAACGACTGTGCGATGAATATCGGCGCCTATACAGCGTCTACTCAGATCTGGAGGCGGAGATGCAACGTGTCAAGAATGCAGTCAATAATCGCTATGAGACATTCCCGTGCAACCAGCAACAGCAATCAGAGGGCGTCTTATGCAGGAGTCAGGCGGTGAGCGAGGAAGTGAGTGATGTCAAAGCAAATTGACTTGATCAAAATGGTCACAATTTAGCTCTGATTCTTGAATTTCATTTTTTCAGATGAACAATCGCCTGAGATTTATGTCCTGTACGGCACAGCGCCTTTCCGCACAGTGTCAAGCGCTGAAGACCAATTCGCTGGATTTGTCCATTATCCAATCAATGCAATCCACTAAAAATTTAGATGGCGAAACGACTCAATGTTGGCCATCGAATGATGCAGAGTCAGCATCTAGCATGTTGTGAGAATCTTATTAATTGAACTCTTCTACTTGTGGGTTTATTGCATATTTTGTAAAATTCATACATTTTACAATTCTTTTTAATATGCGTTTTTAATTTTAACACACATTTGGCCAACAGATGCAAATTGAAAGTTGTAATTTTTAAATAAATTGAAATTTTGATAGGTACGAATAATTCAAATATGCGTATCTTTTACAGCATTTCCATTTAAATAATTGCGCCTAATCGAGTTCGTAACTGTCGATAAATTCACATTTATTTGAGTATTTCATCCACTATTTCATATGTATATCAATATCGATTCGATCGATATCTTTCTTTTCTAACACTACCCACCCAAAGCGCTTTTGCTGGCCGACCCGCTATATCCCGCTATCTTTCATCCTGCTGCTGCAACAGCTTCTCCCTCTCGCTGATGGCAATGAGCGCCATCTTGATTTGTGAGCGCTTCTTCACGCTCTCCTCGCGCACAACGTCCGCCTGCTTGGTCAAGATTTTGATGCGGACATCACTGAATTTGATCGCTTCCTGCATGCTCATTTCCAGAAACAGTTCCTTGCCCACATTCACAAGTATTTTATCCATTTGTTTAACGCGCGCCTGCATGAAAACGTTGCTGCCAATATTAACTTGGGTTTTGTAGCCGTCCGGCATGTGCTCGCCAAATGTTTGTAGTGTGTTCTTCAGCTGGACGTACTCCATCATCTCTCCGTTGAAGTGATTCAGACACTGCTCCAAACGATTGAGGTCTTCTTTGAGCACATCATTAATAAATTCCTCCAATTGCGTTATACGCGCTCTATGTGCTTCCAACTCGTGCATTGTTTTGTTTTGCTCTGCCGTTGTAAATTAGCATAACAGCTGCTACAAAATATTGTGGGCACCCTAAAAATTTAACAGCAGCGGTAATGTTAATGCCTGAAGGAATGTAGTTGCATCAGTTGATAAATTAAATATAAGAAGTAAATTAATAAATGAAGCTCTCCATAATACATTAGTCGTCGAATTTATTGGCTGCTTAATGCTACTGTTAACTGAACCACAATTCAGCAGCTGTTACACTAATGTGGCGGTCAGACAATAGCGATAGCTGAATGCGCGCGTAATATTTGAAATGTGTAATCGATATATGTGCAGAACCCGATTTATCCAATACAACAACCACAAGGTTTCATCTAATTTATTTAAATATGAAGATCATAAATTGAATATTGGAAATTACGCTTGAGCGACAGTTAAGCCTATTTATGCATAATCTGGCTTTGAGCTGGTTTGAGCTCTCGGTCGTTCATGCATTCCATTTTCGCTTGTTTTTTTTTTATGTAATCAACTGATCTCTGCTCGCGCCGCTGATAGCTGTCGCGAGAGGCGAAAAAAGTCAATTGTTTGCGCACGCAATGGCAAATGTAATAATTTCTCAGCGTCTTTTTTGGGATATTTATTTGGTCTTTGTTTTTATTATTTGCAACATTGTCGGTGGGCGCCAATCAAACTGGCATAAAGAAAGCCCCCGCGGGCGACAGACAGTCGGCAGTCGAAACTCTTTCATTAGCATTTTTAATGCTTACTTAACCTTTGCGCATTGCGCATTTGAACCCTGTGAAATGTTTCCTGTTGCCATAAACAAAATCTCAGTAGGCTTTGACTTTTCATCGGGCCTTGTACTATGTGTTCAGCTGCCTGATTCATCATCATATATTCTTGTTCAGCCCCGAAAAGGTTTTTAAGTTTTTAGTAAGTATTTAAAAATTTTTATTATTTCGACAGCTTTTTTTACATTTTTTGTTTGTTTATTATTTAATTCAGCAAATGTCTTTAATTCGTATTTTGTTTTTATTATTTTTTCATGCTTATGTATATATATATTTATTTTTATTTTTTTCTATTTATTGTTGATTTTTAAACTATTTATTTTTCGGTTTTTCAAAATTGTATTACTAAATTTTGTGTGTTGTAAATTTTTTCTTAAAATAATTAAAATTTGTGACATTGTTTTTCTATTTAGTATTTTATTTTTTATTTATTTTTTATTAATTCGCAGCACTCACGATGAATCTTACACATTTGAGCAGTCTACTGATGGAGCCCATCAAACGAACGTCTGTGCCCAACAGTCACGCTTGGAGCAGCAAGTATGTATGTGGTGTTAGGTCTCCTGTTGGCACTGGCTATGCCAGTCAGATGCAGCAGGTGCGTCGCCATCAGCCCGTCTGTGGACCACCACGCTTTCGTCTGTCCACGGGCAAAAAGATCATTCTCGGCTGGGTGCCGATCGTCTTGATGATGGCCATCCCATTCTGGGCGCTCTCCCAGATGCCCCGTTGGTCAGCGATGCATAACAATCGGCCCTATGGTGACGAGGGCTAATCTAGAGAATCGAAACCAAACTATTACTCAATAGCATACACATTGCAACGATAGTTCGCACACATTTATATATACTCTATATATATATACTAATACTTATAACATGCTTGAAACGGTGACTTCTCACACATTCCATCAAACATCCATGGACAGCCTCTTTACCTCTTAAATACAGTGTTACAATTGACCCAAAGTAACGAAACAAAAGCTACCAAAATATAAATAAAATGAAATAAATAAAAGATATAAATAAAAAATTAATTTTATTTTAAATTAAGTTATGGAAAATTCATATATAATTAAATTGAAATAAAACAAGCTTAAAAATGTATTTATATCACAGTCTAAGCAAATCAAAGTAGAACATCTCTCGATGACAATTAAATTTTAGCGAAAAGCTTTACTTTTGGCCAATTAGCAAAGGCCAAAAAGTAAGATAAACTAATAACAAAAAAAACTCCTTTTGGCCAACTGCACGTTGACTCTTTTGGCGTCATCCAAACGTAGCCACAATGCAATGAAGCAACATTTTCCTTGTCATTTTCCATGTCGCCTGCCACAAATCAAAATCCGAAAAACCCCCAAAACGAGTGAGAAAAAAAAAATGAAAATAAAATAAATTAGATAGAGAGGGACAGGGAGACACATAGAGTGAAACAAGAGACAGCCGAAAGCAAAGTGCCAACTTTCATTAAAAGTATTTTTCGCTCATTGCGAATGCAAGTTGCATTCAATTGTGTTTGCTTTTTGGGTTTGTTAGCCTTAGACTTAGACTCTGGCTATGGCTATGGCTTTATCTCTGACTCTGGCTCTGGCTCTGACTCTGGCTTTGACCAGCTTCCATTCGCTACTCGGCTGTGTCTTGTCGAATCCTCATGATCTACAACGACGTGACCTTCTTTGCCTTTACTTGGCGCTCGACGATCGCATTTGAAAAAGTAAAAACCCAAAGGAAAGTGAATTTCTTTTAAGCAAATCAACTTGCCAAGCCACGCTGCCCGCCCGCTACAGCAACAGCAACAACTGCAACAACTAAATGCTGCAACGTTTGCCACCTTAGCTAGACGCAGATTCGCTGATTTTTCGGTGAAATTTCATGCGCCATTAAACTGGTTCTGTTCGGCCCCCCCTCGCACAAGTATGCGTGTGAATGAGGCATGAACAGGCAGGCACAAGGTATAAAGGCAGCCTGCCCCCGATTAATGCTTGTTGCACCTTTTCGCATGCTTGCCATAAACATGCTTAATTTTCATTTATGCCACAGTCTTTGCCACTTTTTCTCGGCAGGAAGCCGACGCCGTCGCCGTCGCCGTCGCCTCGCCTCGTGGGCGTCCCATGTGGCAGCCAGAAATGTGGCGAATGCTCTGCACTTGTTGCCGCACGTTGCGTCAGTTTAGTGTGTCAGAAGCAACAACTGCCGCAGCCGCCGCAAGAAGAAAGTTGTCCAGCTTGATGCAGCACCCATCTCTTTCAGCATCCCAGTGTCCAGCACCAGCACCAGCACCAGCACCAGCACCAGCTCCAGCTCCAGCTCTCTTAGCCTGCTATTGATGATCCGGTTTATTTTTGTGCATTGGACAGGTTCGTTGTTCCTTTGGCGCGCATTTTACTTTCTGCGACGGCTGCTCAAATTGTTGTCCACTTTCGGTCGCAATTAATTATGCGACGGGGCGCACTGAAAATGAAAGTGCGCTGCTGCTGCTGCTGCTGCTGCAGTAAAATAAAATTTCCAAAAAAAAATAATCAACAAATATGCTACACAGAAATGCCAAGTTCTTGCCATAATGCGTGTGGTCCACACTTTTCTTAACCCCAACAGGACTTGGCCTGGGCCCATCATTGGCCACAACTGATCTTGGTCTGGGGCCGCCAAGTGAGAACATTGTCGCAAGGTCTTCATTATCATCAAACACAATCGCCGTCAGCCGGCAACGTTGTCATCTAGCTAGGCGTCTCATAAAGACTTTTTCTTTATGATACCACACCAGACTTGACCAGACCTGGACCTGCACATGCAGCGAACCTGTTCCCCCTCCCTATGTCCATTTAGTTTATGACTGAATTCGCCTGGTAACCGCAACGTTTTGTTCTTGTCACTGATTTGTTGCCTCATTTGAAAGGTTCCTCGAATCGAAGTTAAGAAAGAAACTGGCCAACAGATAAGCCCTTGCTATGGGACCACCAATAAGCTGGACACATTCCTATATAGCTGGCGATTTTTTTATATTTAATTTAAATTTTGCAAAAGAAAATAAGTTTCTATATCAATTATGAATTGTTGAAGAAACGAAGGAGACAGTTAGCAAAGGAGAGAGTTGAGAAAGGGAGAAGCTTCAAAGTAAATACTTTTTATATTTTCTGTTATAATTGAATCCGGCTTATAATTTATTATTTCAATCATGAAGAGAAGTTTCAAAATTAATATTTATTATAAATAAAATGTAAAAAATTGCTAAAAATATAATTTATATTTACTATATACTCTGATATGCAAAGAGAACTTTACAATTGTATGATATAGAGTAAATGTTAATCTGATCTGTAGAAACAGAGCATGAGAGAAAGAAGGAAGGAGATAGAGAGATATGGAGAATGAGATAGATAAAGATAGAAAGATATAGAGAGGCATATCGAGAAAGAATGAGAGTTGGAAAAAGAGACAAAAGGATATGGATAAAGATAGACAGCGAAAGGTAGAGGTAGGTGCAGGAAAAAGATAGATAGAAAGACGGAGATAGACAGAGATCTACTGACAGAACGAAATATAAAGAGATCAACAGTAGCAGAGTAAACAACAGAGAGAGAGAGAGAAAGATAGACATATAGATAGGGAGAGAGAGATAGATGGATAGATGATATAGAGAGAAACAGATAAATTGTAAGATTTCGTAAATGGGAATTGAAATGTAGAGGGAGACACAATACGGAAGAGAGAAAGACGGAGAGAGAGAGAGAGAGAGTTATTAAAATAAAACTCAAGAGAATGAATTCTTAGCACGACTTCCCCAGTCAACTTCATTGACAAAGCCTCCTCCAAAATGCCACTCAATAGTTTAATAGTCTAACGCCAACGATTTTAATGCTTGTCGATTTGTTGTGAGTACATTTGTCTATATTGATTTATGTGTCCCTGGGGGGCTACTGCGCCATTAGTTCATATTAAGCCCAATTCGGATGTTTGGTAATAAAAATTAAACGACAGCTAGCCAATTGTCTGGCTCGACATTTCGTCGAGTCCGCTAAATAAATAAAAGTAAAAGCCCACACACGCCCACGCTATAAGACCGAGGGCGACGACACGATCGTGTCAGCGGCCCATTTGATCTGGAATTGGAAGCTGAGCGCTGGGTAGCTGGGAACTCTGAACTGAGAATTGGGAATCGGGAAGGAAGCCCAAGCAGCCAGAGTAAACAATGCAATATGAAAACTGTGGCATGTTCGCTTGGCATTCAACGGTCTGGAGCGGACAGCCGCATTGCAACCGTCATAAGCGTTTAGGACGAGCCGTGGAACGCTCGCCAGTCTTTTTTTTGGGGGCAAAGCAGCCAATTTGGAGAGTGGCACAATATCCAGACACAAATTATATTAATGGTCTTTTGTTGTGCTCCACTGAGGCTGGCATTTTGTCTTTGGACGAATCACGTTTTAGAAATTGCATTGCACATAGTGGATAGTCTATCTCCCTCTAGCTACCCCCCCTCTACCTCTCTCTCTCTCTCTCTCTCTCTCTCTCTCTCTCTCCTCTCTCCTCTCTCTCTCTCTCTCTCTCTCTCTCTCTCTATCTGTCTGTGTCTCTACACCCTTTGCTTGCGAATGATCCACGTCGTCGACCCATAACTACAAATGTGCCCCAGTCGAGTGGCATGGTGTGGCATGAAGTCAAGTAGAGTCACTTCACTACCAGACTCTGTGACTGTGACTGACTCGCTCGGTACTTAGAGTTTTACGTTTTTTTTTGGGTTTTGCGCAAGTTCTCAATGTTTTAGACAAAACTTAAGTGGCACTTACTTTTAATATGTTGCCATTGCCCTCCGCCCAAAATGGGTCTCTCAGCTCGACGTCGCGACGTCCAACTCTTGGAGGCGAACGCTGCGGATCGTCGACAAATCGCTGCCGAGTTACCTGAAATAATTACATGCACACAAATTAGAGCGCTGTGTCATGGAGCAGGAATCATTCTGCATTTCAATACACTAACAATGGGGTAGATTAGCTATGGTATGGAGAATGTTTCATATTTTGTATGCTGTATGCTGTATGCTGTATGCTGTATGCTGTATGCTGTATGCTGTATGCTGTATGCTGTATGCTGTATGCTGTATGCTGTATGCTGTATGCTGTATGCTGTATGCTGTATGCTGTATGCTGTATGCTGTATGCTGTATGCTGTTGCTGTATGCAATGTATGCTGTAGGCTGTATGCTGTATGCTGTATGCTGGAATTCTGTAAGGCGGTATGCCTGTCTGCTTTAGGGCTGTATCGGTCAATGCCTGTATGCCTGTATTCTGTATGCTGTAATTGCTGTATCGGAGCTTAGGCTGTATGCTGTATAAGCGTAGTGCTGTATGGCTGTATGCTTATGCGGGTATGCTGTATGCCTGTATGGCGTATGCGTGGCTGAGTATCTAAAAGTAAGAGATAGACATATGCAAAGAAAGGTGGGAAGCAGGTTTATTAAAGAGAGTGAGAATGTAATTGGTGAGACAAAAGACAAGAAATTTAAAACTAAACGAGAGAAGCGCAAAAACGCGGCTAAAACATCTAAAAACCGGTCTAAAAAAATGCTAAACGGTCTAAAAAAAGTCAGAAAGGTAAGTTGAAACATTAAGTGGGCAAATAGGAGGTAGGATAGAATAGAGTGGACTGGGTCCATACTCGCAATGACAGAATCGTGATAAGAGCTAAAATAGTGATAAGAAGCGTAGGATAGGCAAGGTTGGGGGAAGAAGGTAGAATAGGAATGCCTGGTAGGCTGTATGCTTTGCTGTATGCTGTTGCTTTTATGCTGTATGCTGTCTGCTCTTATCTGATGGCGTCATGGTGTAGTCGGTGTTACTGTGCTTGTAATGCTGTGGTGGCTGATGACTGATAAGCCTGTATGCGATTCTGTATGCGTAGCTGTAATGCTGTAGCTGTATCTCTGTAAATGCCGGACAATAGCTGTATGCTGTAATGTGTATGCGTATGCGTAGCCTGTAGGTCTGTATGCTTGTCATGCTGGTATGCTGTCATGCTGCATGCTGCATGCTGTATCTGTATGCTGTATTCTGTATCTGATGCTTGTATGTGGTATGCTGTATGCTGTTAATTCTGTACGCTGGAGGCTGTATGCTGATACTGTATGGCTTTGATGCTAATGCCTGTAAGGCGGGAATGCTTGTCTTGGCTGTATCTGTAGGGCTGTAAATGCCGTATCTTAGGCGGTATGCTGTATGTCTGTATGCGGTATAGCTGTATGCTGCAGTTCTGAGGAATGCTGTACTGCTGTATGGCTGTTGGCTGTAATGGGCTGTCATGCGGTGGAGTAAAATTCTGGATGCTGTAGTGCTGTAGTCGGCTGTATGCTGTATGCTTTATGCTTATATATTAAGAGATCTAAATATTAAAAGAAAGTGGATAACAGTTAGAAAGGAAGGTAAATGTAATGGTGAACAAAAAACAGAGATACTAAAACGGCGAAAAAAACCGCTAACACAGCTAAAAACCTCTAAAGGAAGCTGCCTAAAAACGTGCTAGACAATAGTCAGAAATGGTAATTGAACAGTAATGGAGGCAATGGTGGATAAAGTAAAACTGGTCTACTTCCAATAACAGAATCGGTGATAAAGATAGAAATAGAGGAGAAAGTAGGATAAAGCAAGGTGGAGGAAAGAAGTAGAGCAGCTGTATGCTGTTCAGTCCTATGCTGATGCTGTATCTGTACTGTATGCTGTTAGTTCTGTAGTGCGTAGATGTAAGGGCTGTATGGCTGTTTGCGGATGCTGTATTCCTGATGCTGTTGCGGTATGCGGTATGCTGTATGGGCTGTATGGTTGTAATGCGTTAGATTTCTAAAGTAAAGATAGAATCTGAAAGAAATGGTATAGCAGGTGTAGGAAGAATGTAGGAGTGTAGTTGGTGAGACAAAACACAGAAAAAGTTGACTAAAACGTGCTTAAAAAAAAACCGCTAAAAACAGCTGAAAAACCTCTAAAACCGAGGGCTAAAAACGACGTAGAAAATATCAGAAGAAGGGAAGATTGAAACAATTGAACTGGGCAAATGGATGGTAAATAGACTGGGTCATACTCCAATGAACAGAAGCGTGATTAAAGAGCTCTAAATATGATTAGAAGTAAGGATCAGTTGGGAATAAGGTCGATAGGAATGTCTGTAGTTCCTGTATGCTGTATGCTTTATGCGCTTCGTGCTGTTTGGCGGTGCTGCTGGATGCATGAAATATGCGTAGTTGCTGTCTGCTTTATCTGTCTTCTGTATGCTGTAGGCTGTATGCTGTAGTGCTGTAGCTTTAGGTGTATGCTTGTATGGCTGTAGCTGTATCTGTCAGGTTCTGTAGCGGTTGCTGTCTGCTGTCTGCTTGTTATGCTGTAGTGCGTATTGCTTTATGACTGTGAATCTGTATCTGTAAGCGCTTATCTGTATGCTGTATGCTGTATGCTGTATGCTGTATGCTGTATGCTTAGCCTTCTGCTGTATGCTGTATGCTGTATGCTGTATGCTGTATGCTGTTATCTGTAAGCTGGATGCTGTATGCCTGTATGCTCATGCTGTATGCTGTATGCCGGTATGCTTAAATGCTGGTATGCTGTATCTGTATTCTGTATGCTGTATGCGTTAAGTGCTGTATGCTGTATGCTTTATTCTGTAGGTGCTGAGTATCCTGTAAATGCTGATGCTTTATGCTGGTATGCTGTTAATATGTAAAGAGATGCCTAGATATTAAAAGCAAGTGGGATAGCAAGGTTAAAATAAGTAAATGTAATTGGTGAGACAACAACAGAGAAGTGATAAAAGACTCTAACAACGCTCTAAAAACAGGCTAAAACCTCTGAAAAACGGGCTAAGAAAACGGGGCCGAAAAATAGTCAGAAAGGAAAGGTAGAAATTGAACAGTAATGGGCAAATGGGAGGATAAATAAGACGGTCATACTCCATTAACAGAATCCGTGATTAAGAGATAGAAAGATGAGTATAAAGTGGGGATACAAGGTTGAATAAGGTAGATAGGATTCTGTATGACATGTAAGGGGGCTGTATGCCTGTAGTCTGTCGTGCTGTATGCTGTCTCTGTATGCTGTATCTGTAGCTGTCAGCTGTATCTTCCGTATGCTGTAATGTGTTCTGTAATGCTGTAGCTGTATGCTAGTCTGCTGTATCCTTTAGCTGGTTATGCTGTAGTTCATGTAATCTGTTATGCTGTAGTCTGTATCCTATGTAGTGCTGTAGGCTGTAGCTTGTCATTCTGTATGCTTTATAGTAAGAGATCTAATATTACAGACGTTGGGATGCAGTTTATACAGAAGGTAGAAATGTAATTTGTAAGACAAAAACATAGGAAGGACTAAAAACGGGCTGAAAACCGCTAAAGAACAGCTAAACACCTCTAAAACTCAAAGCAAGAGCTAAAACGCGTAGAAGAGGCATAGGAAGGTAAAGATGAACATTAATGCAATGGGATGATAAATAGACGGTCAGTACTCAATTACGAACGATGCTTAAGATGATCGAATATGGATTGAAAGTGGGATGGTCAAGTTTGGTGAAGAAGGTAATAGGTAAATGCTTAGTGCTGTATGCGTATGCTGTAAGCTGTATGCTGTGTGCGGTGATGCTGGAATGCTGTATGCTTAGGCGTAGTGCGTATGCTGTCACAATCTGTATGCTGTATGGCTGTCATGCTGTTGCTGTGATGCTGTATCTGTATGCTGATATTGCTGTATGCTGTATGCTGTAGTCTGTATGTCTGTATGCTGTATGCTGGTAGTGCTGTATTCTGTATGCGATGCTGTATCTGGATTGCTGTATGCTGATGGCTGTATTGTTGCGTATGCTGTATGCTGGTAGCTGTAAGTATGATTCTTGTATGCTGTATGCTGTGATGCTGTATGCGTGTATGCTGTGAGCGTATGCTGTATGGTGCTTATGGCTGTAGGCTTGTATTCAATGGGGTAAAAACGAGGTGCCCCTGTATGCGGTATGCTGTACATGCTGTTATGCGTGTAGTGCTGTAGCTTGGCTTAGCTGTAGCTGTATGCCGTATGCTGTATGCTGTATGCGTGTATCGGTATACTGTATGCTGTATGCTGGGTATGCTGTAAAATGCTGTATGCATGTAGGGCTGTATGCTAGTATCTGTATGCTGTATGCGTATGCTGTATGCCGTAAAATGCCCGTATGCGGTTAGAAATGCTGTATCTGGTATGCTGGTAGTGCTGTATGCATAGTATGCTGTAGTCCTGTATGCTGTAATGGGGCCCCCCCCATGATAGCTTCTAAGCTTATACCTGTATGCCTGTGATCTGTTAGTTTCTAAAAGTAATAGATAGAAATATGAAAGAAATGGGATGGGCGAGGTTGAAAGAATGTAGGAGGTTTGGGGGGGGGGAGACCCAAAAAACACAGAAAAATTACGAAAACGGCGGAGGCGTAAAAAAACCGCTAAACGCTAAAACAAGTCTAAAACCTCTAAAAACACCTGCTGTATGCTGCTATGCTGTTGATGCCCTGATGCGGTAGTGCTGTACTGTAACAAACGCTGTATGGCTGTATGCTGTAAGGTCTGTAGGTTGCGGTATGATAATTATGCGGATATGCGTGTAAGTGCTGTATGTTGTATGACTGTAGAACGTTTATGCTGTATGCTGTATCTGATATTCGTGTTATGCTGTACTGTCTGCTGTATGCTGTAAAAGGTGGGCTTTATGTGCGGGTATGCTGTCATGCTGCCTTGGCATGCTTTAAATTGCTTGTATGCTGTATGTTTATGCTGTATGTCTTGAGGTGCTTTATTCGGTGTATGCTGTAAATGCTGTACTGTAATAGCTTTATGCTGTATGGCCTGTATTCTGTATACATGTATCTGTATGCATGTAGCTGTGCTGCTGTAATGCTGTAATGCTAGTATCGGTATGTCTGGTTGATTCTGTATGCTGTATGCTGTATGCTGTATGCTTTATGCTGGTATCGTAGGTGACTGTTCAATGCTGTAATGCGTAATGCTGTATGCTGTATGCTGTATTCTACGTAATCTGTAAATGCTGTAGTTGCCTGGTAATGCTGTAGGCTGAGTTCTAAAGTAAAGGATATAGAAATTAAATGAAAAGAAAGTGGGATAGCAGTTAAAAAGAAGTAGGAAGGTATTGTGGTGAGACAAAACACAGAAAAAGTTACTAACCGGCTAGAAACGGCGCTAAAAACAGCTCAACACTCTAAAAGCCGCTAAAACGGCTAAAATAGTCAGAAATTAGATGTGTGGAACTAATGGGGCTAAATGGATGATAAATAAACTTGTTCATCCTCCATGGTACAGAGAGCGTGATTAATAGATCTAAACATATGAATTAGAAGTAGGATAAGCAGGTTGGGAAGAAGGTAGATATGAATGCTGTATGCTTTTGCTGTTGCTGTAGCTTTCCATGCTGTATGCTGTATGCTGTATGCTGTATGTCGTATTCTGTATGTCTTAGTTCTGTATGGGCCTTTATGCTGTAGGGCTGTATTCTGTAATGCTGTATGACCTGTATCTGGTAATGCTAGATGCTGTCTGGTCTGTATTGCTTGTATGCATTTAGCGTGTAAGTGCTGTATGCTGTAATGCTGTATGCGGTAAATGCGTGGTAGTGCTTTATCTGTATGCTGTTATGCTGTTATGGCTGTCTGGCTGGTATGCTGATGCTTCTGCTGTATGCTGTATGCTGTATGCTGTAGTGGCTGTGTCTGTATGCTGTATGCTGTATAGGTGCGTGTAATGACTGGATGCTGTATGCGGTATGCCTGTAGATGCTTTCGGCTGTAGCTGTATGCTGTATTCTGTATGCTGTTATGCTGTATCTGTAACTTGCTAGTATGCTATTAGGCTGTAGCTGGTGAGGGTTGCCTGTATGCTTATGCTGTATGCATGGTAATCTGTATGCTGTAAGCGTGGGTTCGTGTATGCTGTATGCTGATATGCGTGTATGCTGTAATTCTGTCGTTGGCTGTATGCTGTATGCTGTATGCTGTAATGCGGTATGCTGTATGCCTGTATGCGGTATGCCTTGTATGCGGTATGCTGTAGTCTTTCATGGTGAGGGCTGTATGCTGTATGCTGTATGCTGTATGCTGTATGCCTGTATGCTGTATGCTGTATGCTGTATGCTGTATGCTGTATGCTGTATGCTGTATGCTGTATGCTGTATGCTGTATGCTGTATGCTGTATTGCTGTATGCTGTATGCTGTATGCTGTATGCTGTATGCTGTATGCTGTATGCTGTATGCTGTATGCTGTATGCTGTATGCTGTATGCTGTATGCTGTATGCTGTATGCTGTATGCTGTATGCTGTATGCTGTAGTGCTGTATGCTGTATGCTGTATGCTGTATGCTGTATGCTGTATGCTGTATGCTGTATGCTGTATGCTGTATGCTGTATGCTGTATGCTGTATGCTGTATGCTGTATGCTGTATGCTGTTTGATTTTTGATTTTTCCCCCAATAATTATGTCATCTTATATACCATGTCATACTCCTAAAAAAATATCTAAGCAGAAAAGGCCTAGTCCTTTGTCCAAACTCTTTAATTATTGTAAGATACCATTCACAAAACTGTAATTATAACAAAGAGTGAAATAAATTGAATTGAATTATAAGTAAAATACAAATACAAAATATATAAATAATAATATGTATTGCTTAGTTAAAACTATTTTAAGCAATACATTAATAATTGTCGTGTCATATTTTATTTCTTTAAATAGTTATAATTATATTTCCTTAGCAATTTCATCAATATTTTAACTAAATATTTTTCTTATTCATATTCATATACAAATTGCAGTGCATTAACATTTCTATATTCAAGTCAAGATTTTTTGCCAACTTCAACTAGCTATTTATTTCCATCAGAAGCGCTGAGTGTTTCTGATTACGTTCTGCTTTCACTGGTCATGGCAGATCATCGAAAGAGATCGTCTTCAGCTCTAGCCATATCTATGTCTATGTCAAGTGTCTATCTCTCTCATTCGCACTCCGCCTGCCTGCCTGTCTGTCTGTCTGTCTGTCTGTCACTGTCACGTACGTGAACACGCCTCCTTTCTGCGAATGGCACGATACGTTTAAGCCGCTAAAGAATGATACCAAGCAAATAATGTGCGTATTCCAATTGTTGTCGTTGATTTCCGTAATGAAAATAGAAAATTACAATGAAATTTCATAGATGACATTCTTTTTGGCAATGCTACCCTATCTGGGTTAGCTGCTTTTAGGTATTTGCTTTTAAAGGTATTTAGTACTTGGGTTCAATGTGCGCCAATTGGGCTGCGACTATGATCTTGAGTTATGGATGGTCCCCTGTCCCAATTGCCTGGGACGAAAATTGGAGTAAGCTAAGATTATATTCATGAGCGGAACTTCTATTGTATTATTGCTATTCACATTCCCCCTTCAATATGAGCTGTCCCAAGTCAACTCGGCTAGGCAAATTAGTTACATTTACTTTGTAATTAAGAATTATTCTAAACTTTCTCATGCTCCCCAAACGTTCATTAACTTCATAGATCTTGGGGGAAAAAAATTCTCACAATCAAAAGAAATAATAATAAAAGTGGAAAAAATTGATTACCAGATTAAGTACAAGAACACGTACGATAATCATAACTTTGCTTACCCTTTTTCACACTTCCTCTATACACACACACACACACACACACATATATATAAATGTATATACACACATACGCATCCATTTAAAGTGCCTTCCACTCAATCTCTCAGATCTCAAACGCTTAATTGCATCACGTTTTTAGACCAAGTCGGACTCGAAACATGCCCACAGAATTATTACACAATTGTATTCGTATGCAGCTATGCGCGAAGATCTCAAAGACACACAGACAAAAGCAACGCAACATTAATCAGAGCTGCCATATGTATTAGACTAGCAGATACCCTAGATTCAGTATAGGATGGGGCATACTTACCTTTAAGTAATACATGAACCAGACCCAAGAAACGTTCGCTCTTTGTCTTTGCTAATATCAAAGTTTAATTCCGTAATCAATATTTATAGATATTACAAAAAGAGCAATATATATTGTTATGAATATATTTCTCTTATAAATTGCATATCTCTTATCACTCTAAATGTACAAAATTCCTTTTATATACCACACAAACGAGTCTAGTTTGACAAAGCTTCTCTTTCTAATTAATGATAAGCTCCTCCTTCCATACCTACACTCATTAGCCCATTGCCCTCTCAACATCTTCAGCACCTATTCGGTGTACACACAAAATAAATCTACCCTCTTTCAAGTTCTCTTTCGATTTATACAGAGTATCGTTGCAAACAAAAGAAGAGTTGAATCAGAAATAATGCACATTGACTGCAATGATTTCCACACGTGAGCTGAGCTTCGCTCACTGAACGACGCATTGACAAACTGACGGAGTGTCTGAAGCACTGCAGCAACAACAATAACAAAGAGAGACAGAGAGAGAGAGAGAGGGAGCGAGAGAAGAGAAGCTTATGGTTGAGCTAAGAAGTTTTAGGCTCTTTCAATGCTCCTTAACATAAGCAGAATCCACTTTTGAATATATTGAATAACAGTTTGATATAATTTCAACTTAGCTAGTTATCCTCTTATTATTTATGCTAACTCTATATTTGCCCCAATTTCTGAATATCATTTTCTAGAGGTTCTCTCTACAATATACTACTATTTTTATTTTTGGTTTTTTTCAATGTTTTTCTGTGCTAGCAATAAGTCTACTGATAGGTCAGCGATTTGTACTATCTCGGAGCTTGATTCTAATAAACTCCGTATTGCCGACTCACCTATTTTTTTTGCTCATTGAGTACTTTCTGTTTACTAATACTATGGTCTTCATCTATCTTCGACTGGGCCAAACTACTACAACCTATATATTTTACTTTCTACTGCTACGTCCAAACTACTACAACTACTACTACTACTCTACAAATACTACTATAGACTACTACTGGGTCGACAACTACTATGGACTTCTCACTGGACTAGCAACTCACTATACTACTGACTCCTATCTACACGACTAGTCCTTCTACTTACTCCAAACTACTAACACGTAACTACACTACTGAAATCTACTACACTATTGACTTCTACTACTTACAACTACTACACTACTACACTACGATCTACTTACTACTAGTACTAAACTACTTCTACTATTACGACACTACTACTAATACTACTACTCCACTACTACTTCTACTACTATTACACGACGACTTCTAACTACTACTACTACTACGACTACTACTACTACTACACTACACTACTACTACGTACTACTACTACTACTAACTACTTCTAACTATTAACTACGACTACTACTACTACTTAACTTCTACTACTATTACTACTACTTCCACTACTACTTCTACTACTATTACTACGACTTCTACTACTACTACTACTACTACTACTACTACTACTACTACTAATACTACTTCTACTACTACTACTTACTACTACTACTTCTACTACCACTACTTCTTTTTGCATCTTACTATTTCTATCACTATTCCTTTTTTTCTAATTTCTTCTTCTTACTTCTACTACTGCTACTTCTTTAAATATTACTTATACTACTCTTCATTTTCTTTACTATTTCTCCTCTTACTAAATTTTGTGCTACTACTTTTTCTGCTACTTCTACTACAATTTCTTATTTATCGACAACTACTACTGGTTCTACTACATGTTACATACAACTAATTTGTTTATACAATATAATCCCTATATACTACTTTTATCACCCATTCTACTACTACATTCTCTTCTAATCCAATTACTATTTCTGCTGTAATATTGTCTATATTGGAGACTATATTAGACCTGCAGAGGACAGCAATAGTATCCAACTTTGGTGGGTTGGCATTTGCTGCAATTGCAAGTGTCCGGCGCAACGAAGCGTTGCATCTGCTCCAAGCTCTAAGCTGTGATGTACGCAATGTCTCTAGCTCTAACTCTGACCAAATTTGGGCTACGGATGGCTCAGCTTACGATTTGACACAGAAACGGTTAAGATTTGCCAACTCCAATTTGGAGCTCATTTGTTGTAGAATAAAACAAAATGTTTGCATTTAGTTGCAGCCCCAAACGGATGCACATTTCCGGTGCGCCGACGTTGCATGACAGCAGCAGCATACACATACATACATATATACAATATGCCACGCCTCCAATTGACCGAGCAAAGTCGAAAAGCCCAACGGCCAAACAGCGACTGGGCCAACAGCAGCCACCCGCGCGACAAAATGTAATTGACCAAAAATGCAACGCTTGGCTGAGCTGTAGAACAACAGCAATTCCAGAATCATGTTCGGCTTCAACTTAATGCAGTAGACGACTTTTGAATTACCTACATATACTGTAAAAACTAAATAATTCTTTTATTAATTTATGCATTATAGTTAATATAATTATAATAACTTTAAGTTGAAAGTAAAACACATTTTTTTTTTTTAAATAAACATTTTAATTAAGCCATATTTCATTTATGCTTACGACTCTGATTAATATTCTTAAAGTTTTTCAAAAATATTAATTAAAAAGTTCATTCAACTTGAGCATTATTCATATATACTCCTATGACAACTATAGGGTAACCAAACCCATTCATAGTTTGGCTCATTTATTTTGTGTTTCTGTTATATGCATTTGTTGTTGTTTTTGTTGGCTGGTTGGGATTTACGAGCTGGTGTGCACAATGATTCATTCGAGTCAAGTTTTTGGACAAAGAACAAAGGCGTCTATTTGCCATGGCTAGGTGGGTTGAAGTTCGACTGGCTGAACTCGCCTCCAATTGGCAGCCAATTGGCAGCAATTTGGCTTATTTCGACTGTGTCGATTGCAATGCAATATTCATTAATTAATTCATTCGATGCGATTTGAGCGTCTTATCGCGATGTAACAATTAAAGAGCCCAAGCTGATGCCGCTGTTGATGTCATATGCCAAACAGTCAGCCAGCCAGCGCGCCAGCTGCACCTAGTTGAGGACACACTTTTTATGGCCAATCTGGTTAGCCGATTACGTGGGCCGCCAAAGCATGCAGACGACAGATCGAGAAACTGGCCAACTGCAGTTGCGGCCAATTAATAATCAGAAAAAAATAAAGAAAATAAAACAATATGCGTACGGCTGTAATTTTATGAGCGACAAAATATAAAAGAAAACAGTCGTTAAATGTTGCGCAGGCCAACAAGATGCTGTAATAATATTGTATGCAAATCTTTCAGCTACTGACTGCAGCGGGCAGCATATAAAGTTTCAATTTACGGCTCATATATCATAAGTTTTGGCCAGCAAGCGGGTGTATTTTTTTTATGGCTTATTAAAACGTAAAAGAAAAAACAAAATCACAAACTGTCAGGACCTTGAGGCCAGGTGAAATTTAATAACAGATTGAAGTATGCGAAAAAAAAAGAATAATAATAATAAAAAACAATTATGCAATGAAGCTTACGATAAGAGTCTGGAAATTCTAGTTGGAATTGAATGCAGCATTAAAACTAATCATAAGTAAAGCTTAAATTGGCTTTTTATTGGCCTTATATCAAAGTAAGAAGCATGAAGAACGTCAAGGCACCCATTAGTACAAGATGTAATTACCGCATCTTTCATGGCTTGGCGAAGAGCGTTTCCGCTAAGCATCTAATGTTGAGCAAGTTTATGACCCCGCTTGAAGCTGAGATTCCAATAAGTTGGCGCAATTCAACACGACTTGACCTTAACATAATTGCTTTAAATTGCACCTGAAGTTCACCTGGTAGGCATGTGAAATTTGTGTTTGTGCCAAAAAACAAACAAAACAAAAGAAAAATCATAAAAAAAAAACTCATATGCCAATAAGAAGACCCAAACACACGCTTATCAGCCGCAGCAAACCCAACGAAAAACCGGAATCAAAATAAAAACACAAAGAGCGTAAAATGTTAACAAAAGAGCGAACAGTCGCTCTCTCTCCAGCGCTGTTATGTTAAAGACCACAAGAGTTCAACTGTTAAATTAACAGAAGCTGCTGCAAGCCACAAGTTGAAACGGCTATGTAACAATTTATATAATGAGCAAAGTAAATATAATATTATTTTGGAAACGATTTCACTAAATACATATGCAACTTTGAAATTGCTTTTACAAACTTACGTTTCATTACCATCTAAGCAAAATCTAAGGCAAAACAGCTAGATTCAGCGGGAAATTAGCAGTGCTGCCAACACTGTCGTTAAGCCGATTCATGTTACGTTTACAGTCATCAGTTTATTGCTCAGCTAACAGCTGTTATTTCGTGTTTGGCTTCCATGGCGATCGGACGTGTGTGCGCGCTTCTTGTTAAGCAGAAAACCGAATACAAATCGTAAAAGCAGAATCGAATCACAACGGTTGATAAAGTGTATGAGAATTATCTAAGCGCAAATGCAGTTAACATTATTTGACGTCAAGGCACAGCAATAACAACAAACAAAAAATATAAAAAGGAAAAAACAACAAGAGGCACACAAATCTAATTTGATTTGTGTTCTAATCAAAGTGCGCGCGTGATTTTGTTTAGCACACAGGGCAAAGAGTGAACGAAACTCTCGGACCGCTTAGTGTTAAATGCAAGCGGCAAAGGCGCGCAGCAGAGGATAGAACGAAAGGAAAGGGAAGCAGAGCAAAAGAAGTAGAATATGAAGAGGAAGAGTGCGCAAGCTAATAGCAAATAACGGCAAAAAGCGACAAGTGCACAAAACGTGACGACCGAAAAAAAGAGAAGCAAAGCAAAAATAAAAGCGAAATATATAAAAATTAAATAGAAAAAAAAGAATTCCCTCTTTCGTGTGTGTGTTTGTTCAACTACAATTATACATATACTTGTGCTACATGTTTTGTGTTTCATGTTAAAATTAAGAGCAAATAAATTTGTAAATGTGTTTGTCCGATTAAATAAATAAACAACCACAACTACATCAAACAAACAAACAAACAAACAAACAACAATCAAACAAAAGTGCCAGTAATAACAGCAAGAATAAATTGTTTAAATTTCAAGTTGAATCAGAAAAATTATCAATTTTATATATGTTGAGACGCACGGCTGCAGTTTTTTGGTTCGTTGCCTGAAAAACAACACCAACAAAATAGAAAAAAACGAAACCAATAAAAAAAAAAAACAATTGCATTAATAGCAATGGCAGCTAGAGCAGCCTCAACAAGAATGACGGAACTCCAATTGGACAACAGCCTGACAGGCGACGTTGATGACGCCGACGCTTCTGTCGTCAAGGCCATTACAACAGCAACAACAGCAAAAACAACAGTAACACCGGCAGCAACAACATCTACAACAACAACGCCCAAGGCCACGACAAAGCGTCGTCAATTTGCCGAAGGAGAGACCGAAGAGGGGTTTCTCTCCACCTCACCGGACAGCGCCAATGGGGATGCACACGCGCACGCACACACGCGCACACACGTGCAGCCACGCGAACTGCAGCAGAGCAAAGGCAAAGGCAAAGGCAAAGGCAATGACAATAGCAACGGCAACAGTCTAACAGAGCCACTCGCTGCCAGCGCTCTGCTGCAGCAGGCGTTCCATCAGTGCAGCTGCACGGATCAATGCGTATCCCTGAACAATATATTGGACTGCTTTAAGGCGCCGGTGTCCGAGGATCAGGCCTGGGCGCTAATCTATCAGTTCATCTCGCTGTACCTGAAGGTGGCCGAGCAGTCGCTGCACTGCAGCAGCGATGACTACGAGGCGCATCTGCCCACACGCTTCGAGCTGCATTTGCATCGCGATGGCAGCGTCCACTTTTCGGGATCGGAGCAGAAACAGCAGCTGAAACAACAGTCGCCGGCTGAGCTGCAGCATGATGACAGCGCCAGCAGCAGTGGCGACAGCAGCGTCGTCATGGACCGAGGTGAGTTTCAATTATAATTGATTATAGTGTGTAGATATAGATGGATATATTTGTAGGTATGCATGAGATATACACATATACATATATATGTTTATAAAGTGCATTAAAATATCGACTCAGCCTTTTTGACCTTAAACCATTTTAAAAGTTTCCCATTAACTTTTGATTCTATCCGCAATTGCCTTTCTTGGGAACTAACCCAGAAAGGGAAATTATATCTTTGTTGACATCTTTTTCATTAGACTTTAACAGACATTTATTTAACTATAATATACAGTTAAGATTCAGATTAGTGACTAAATCAGTGACCCAGATTAATGATGACCCAGAGAGATGCAAATGCGTATAATCACGAAAATCTCGAGTCAATATTTGGTAATACTATAATATATGGTTGGTTTTTATATTCTATACCTAAAAGAGAGTTTAGTATTCCCAATGTGAATATTTTTGACATACCTATAGTAGATATGGAGAGCTCTGATAATTCATACAGATCATCCAAAGCATCCGATTTATATAGTTCATAATCGTTCATATAATTCATAATAGTTCATTCATTTCATAAGTAGTTCACTTAACTCAAATAGTTCAAGTAGTTCATAAGAGTTTTATATAGTTCTTCTAGCTGATGTAGTTTCTATAGTTCATCTAGCTCTTATAATATAATTTTAATGTACAGAACAACTCAATTCAATTCAATTGCAACCTCCAAAAGCAGATTGTCTTAATATAATTGTCAAATCATTTTCATTTACAAATTCTTAATTGTTACCAAATAAGTTAATTTCAAGGTTCTTAGCCGAACAAACATTTTTTTTCCAGTCACTTTTTGATTTGGCTTCAACTTCATGTAATGCGGAAATATTTTAAGCTACAATTATAACATAATTTCTATACCTAATACCACATATTAAAGGCCCATAACTTCCTCTTGATATGCCTCAAAGTTAACTTAATTGCCTTTGGAGTTCGTCAATTAATTGATATAAAACCTGCTATTGGCTAATTAAGAAGAGCTTTAGTTGCTTTTGATAGGCTTTTTAGGCTAGATCAACAACATCTAAATGCAGCTGATATTAAAATTGAGACTCGACTCTCGATGCAAAGTGACTCACAGAGTGAGATTGCATTGCTGTAAATGTGTGTTTCAAGACCCACCCGTGAGAAGAGCACACCCAGAAGAATGCCAAATCGAACGGAAAGATCTTAACCTCTATACTAATACACACACACACACGCACGAACTTTCCAATTAACACAGCTTATCTAAAAGCCCATAGATTATAGCAACCTGTATTTTGACAGCTCTGGCAATGATTAAACAATTAGCAGTTGTGGATGCCACAATGTGGCAATCCCAAGGCCAGACACGTTCTGAGCTCTTCGACACACAACAAACAAAAACAAAGAAAGATCTCTAGATCTCTAGACTATAGAGTAACCCTCATCAATTACAACAAACACAACAACAACAACAGCAACAAATCTCATCAAGAAACTTGAGAGTTGAAAGAAAGTGAAAAATAGAGTTGGCTAAGCGAAGAAAATGTGCTATATGCTACTCAGTGCACTGAGAAAAATTTTGAATGAGAATTGGAATAGAAATATATATATATTTGTAAAGTATACAAAAGTTGTATTAACAGTTTAATTTAGATTAAATTTAAAAAATTTTAGATTGAGAATGGGAAAAACAAATTTTTTTTTATATATTTAGAAAAGTATTAATATGTTTAACATAGTACAAAAAAGTGTTGTCATTCACTTTGTATTTTGTTTTATAAATTTGTTTCTACATGATTATTGTTAGTAAAATGTATTTTATTTTTATTTTATTTCATTGATTTATATATATTTTATATTATTATATATAGATATATTATATTTTATATTATTTATATATATTATATTATTAAATTAGAAAAAAATTAAATCCATTAAATTAGTTTTAATTACAATTTTTATATTTTATTGTATATTTTTATAATTTTTTATAAAATATTTAGATTCTATTTTATGTTTTTTTAATGTATTAATTTTTATTACATTTAATTTTTTTAAATTTATATTCAATTTTTTATTTTAATTTTTACATCCGCTTACAAATAGCTTTTTATTAGTTTTATTACTTTAATAAATACACCACTTTTTACAATTTTGCTTTTCAAATGTTTCGCTGCTTAAATGTTTACAAAAAACACCAAAATTTTTATTAGCTAATTCTTGTTTTGTTTTCCTCTGCTGTTATGGCAGATGGCATACAATATGCGGTATACGGTATAAGGTATAAGGTATTTGGTATTTGGTGTCTGGCATGTAGTCGTCTCTCCCTGAATGGGAGTCACAGTTTACACTTTCCCAAGACACGAGACAGACACACGCAATAGGAGAAAAACCTCAATCAAAGTTGCTTCGGTGCATAACTTAGTAAAGCGCAGGTCATCAGAGTTGTGTTTGGTTCGTACGGTCGTTCGTTGGTTCGGCTGTGTGTGGGTTGTTTGTTTGGAAAGTGGACGATGGCGATGGCGATGGCGATGCCAATGCCAAGATGAATTGCTTGACTTGGCTTGGCTGGGGCACACGGAAACGCACATCAACCTGGGTACTGTGTCCAAGAAAGAAAGAAGTTAACTGTCGCTTATTAAGTGAAAATGAAAGCGTTTGCCGAAAAACCACTCGACGCGACCCTCTCAACCGGTTTTCCCGAAGCTAACAATCTAACCAGCTAGCCAGCAGCTAGCTATCTAGCCGGTCAGCTAACAAGCTAAACAACTCATTTTCATAGTTCAAAACTGGCATAGCCCAGTGTGCTTTCTGTGTGTGTGCACAGCGGTTCTTCTTCCGTGACCTATAACATCTGCTTGTGGTTGAAATTCCCTCTAACACAAAGTTGAAAAGAGCTTGTGAAAAAGGCATGAGTTATACATAATAGCAGCACATGATTACCCAGTGGGGCATAAAAGTAATTTGGGTGTTGGTTTAACATTTATCTTGTGGGCGTAGAATAAAAAAATTTGAAAGGTAAAAATTTTATATATTTACCTTTGTATAGGTTTCAAGTTTACCTTACAAATAACAAGAACTAAGTATTAACAAAATAAATTAAATTCCTGAATTTTAATTATTTAGCATTAAATAAATTTTTAATAATATATTTCTATCTGCATTCAGTATTCTTAAAAATTCATAATTTTATGATAATTAAAAGATTTAATTTGATATAATTTATAAATTTAATTTATTTAATATATTTTATAAAATTTTAAAAATATTTATTATTATTAGTATTATTATTTTCTGAACAATTTTTATTTTTGACTAAAAATGCTTTAAAAAAAATTGAAAAAAATAATACAATTTTAATTATATTTACTAAATAAATTTTTATTTAAAAATATATAAATGAACAAGAAATTAGTATCTTTTGTCCAAGTAAATTCGTTATAGCTCTTTCAACTATCCAACTTGTTTTTCACTCAGCTAAAACTGTAAAATTGCTTTATCTCTGATTTAAGCAATCTCTGCTATTGTATAACCAATAGAACTGAACGTTTATCTGTAATTTAGTTGTTCTACAGTTCATTCATCTATTTATCAGCATTTGAGTTGTTTTGGCTGTCTTAGCCCTTGTCTTAACTTTCTTTGGGGCAACACCTTGTAACACTTTAATTACCACTAATTCAGCAGACGGCGACAACAAAGATGCTGTCAGCAAAGTCTCGAACAGAGTCGAAAATGAATACGAAAAGCATTGCCCGTGGCTCAACTTGATCTTGATCCATGTCCAATTCCGTCAATTAGTTGGCTGAGCATCTTCTAATGTTTCGTTATGTTTTGTTTTGCTTTTTTCCGTTTTTTCTTTTTTTTTTTTTGCCCAATCTTTGGAATTTCGGAATTCGAAATGGAATGGAATGTTATGTTCGAAGATGGTGTGAAAATGAGCATTTAAAAGCGGGTCAAGCGAGTTTCGCGTAGACTGCGCGCGCCCTTTGAACTCGCCGCTCCAAGCGTCGCAATATTTGTGTGAAATGTGTGAAAAATATGTTTTAGTTGTGATTGGAAAATATCAAATGCAGCTTCTATCAGCTTCTGATAGCCGCATCGCATGGCGCAGCGAATCATTGATTGTGTGCTGAGCAACCTGCAGCCTTTTGCTGGCCATAAAAGCGTGGGCCAGCCACTCACCTGTGTCTAACTGCATCTATCGAACGACGTCGACGGCGCCGTCAAGTCGCCGCGCTCGCTGGCGCCTCGATTAGGCGCGCAGCATTTGTTAGCCAACTGTCACAGACTGTCAATAGCGGCAATAGCAGCAACTGCAACAACAACAACGGCCAACAGCTCCAACAGCGCCAACAGCGCCAACAGGCAACAGGCAACAGTCGCATAATAATTTTTGGCGCTCGATTCTGTCAACACACAAACTCGCCATTACGTTTTTCGCCAGGCGTTCAGCAAAGTTCAGCAGCTGTCGAGTGAAAGTTGACGCATTGAAGGCAGCCCAAAAGTCACCACCCACAGCAGTCACCTGCTTGGGCTAAATGTCTGAAGGTCACGGCACATGCGCTGTTCTTTGACAGCCCCTGTTCAAAATGTTGTCGTAGGTTCTCTTCTACTGTCCCTCCCTCTCTCACTCACTCTCTCCCTCTCTCTCCCTCTCTCTCTCTTTGTTTGTGTCTGTTTACTGTTTCTCTCCTCATCAGCTGTTGCTTGCTTTCGTTCAGTTTCCGCCAAGGCATCGACTTTAATGCAGCTCTTCCGCTTATAGCGAGTGAGAAAAGGTATTATAAAGCAGGTAAAAGTGTGCTAGTAGACTATGCACGACTTTTATGCACCCATTACATGTTAATAAAAATGATTATAACACTTGATTAATTTGGGAAATATATTTTGTATTTTGTATTCCCACTAAAATATCTGTTTGATGCATCTACTCTGGCCCTTTGTCAATAGTCGTTCCATTATACTTGCTCTCAATACTTACAGGGCATCCAAACATACAATGAAATGAAAGAAAAATTCAACATTCTAACAAATTGTGTCCATTAGACAAAGTTTCACCCAACAAGAAAAAATATGAAAAAACAAAATCGTATTTACAATAGCAGAAGAAAGCAGGTTACTTTTGGCCTTCTTCTTTGATGAAAAAAAAAAAATCCCTTACTCATTATTTTGAACTTGTGAAGCCTTAAAGCCAGAAAAATTATAGCCGTCAACAGATCTGTAAATTGAGCCAAGCAACACAAGAAATGAAATGGAAAATTACATACATCGTCGAACGTCGAACTACGACGCGACGTCTAGATAGATCGTTGGCTCTAATGGGTGATGATATTTGATTTTCGTGTCTATGACTTTCTTGTTTTCCCTAAGCAACAAACTAAAGAAGCACATTGCATTGCCAGCTGCTCGCTCAACAGCTTTAATGTTTAAATAATTACACTAAAAATTTACAACAGAAATTATAACGAAACTATGACCCAAAACAGTAGCCACAAATTGTAGTTGCTTTTTGTAGTTTTTTTTCAGTTTTTACTTTTTGTTTATTTAGCTTACAACTATGCTTGAAGCATTACGGCTAATTTAGATGGCAGCCAAGTTCGATCAGCCCAAAAACTAGGGTTAACAAATGGACTTAATATATACCTTGAAAACTCCATTCATTTTGTATTTAATGAGTTTCTATTATTTGATGTTTTTAGACAGGAAACCTTTTAGTTATTGTTGTTATGGTAGTTAGAGAGCTCTTTGGTTATATGTGATGTAAAAGAAAATGTTATATTAAAGTGAATATTGAATCTTTTTCTGTAAAATATATGAAAACATAAATATAATACATATATGTACATATATAAATTTTATTATACATACATATTATTAACAATACCAATATCCTACTCTCTTAGAGTATTAAATATACTTGAGCATACTAAAATTGCCATTTCTTCTGTTCCATGTTAATTATAAATGTTTACAATTGCTTATCTCCATAACCAAGTTATAAATTCATATATTTACATATTATATACATATTTCTATATTATTTTCTATATTTTTCTACACCTTCCCACATTGCCAGCGATTTCACAATCTTCTCTTCTGTCAGCTGCAACTGTTGTAATCCAAAACGCTTACATATTCCCGGAATTTGTGTTCGAATATATGTAAGCCAATGATATATCCATACCATACATATGTGCTTATATGTGCCACAGAGATCAGATTAGTTAGCCAGGTGATCAAAGTCAGGTCATTTGGCAGCACAATAAAGCCCACATAATGTGCATCTATTATGGGTTAGTTGTAATAATTTATGTTTTTGTCGTGACTTGTCGCATTGGAACGCAGCTGAAACCATTTGCCACGTGATTTTCCATGGACCTCACAAAGAGAAAAAAAAAAATATACAAATATAAATACAAATACAACAAAACAAATTGTTGGCTCTTTGTTGCTCTACTTTGGAAACGGCCAAAAAGAAAAAAAAAATGTTTAATATAATAATTTTGTGTGCTTTTTTGTGGTCATAATGACATAAGCGCAACGCATGACAAGCACTGAACCTGAACCAAATTTGACGTTCCACATGCTCCACTTATGTGGAAAAGACCGCAAGCAACAGCTAGGTCTCTCTCTCTCTATATATATATAGATATATGTATATGTATATAATTGTGTTAATTTATTTGTGGCGTCGCCAAACTTGTCCACCTGTGCAGTCTGTGCCAAGCAGTCCAAACTGCATTTTGAAACTCTTTTTTTTTTATATATATGTTATTTATTTCTTGCTGCTTTGGCAACAACAAAAAAAAATGCATGTGGCAAATGTTTGTGTTATGTGATTTTGAAAGTGCGTCTAGCACATAAATCATAAGATAATCCAAATATTGTATTCAACGGTATTTTTCATATGAGCTCCATTATTCGATGACACTTGTCTGTCTGTCTATGTGTGTGTGTGTGTGGGGTCTCCACGAAATGTTTTCAAGTGGCAGCGTTGCGACCCTGAAAACACATTTCTTAAGATGCCCCCATTTATATGCATAGAGCCAAGGTCTTAACACATTATAATTTGTTTTGCTTTTTCTATTTCATTATAAATAAATACACTTTGGATGCAATTGAACACAATCGAAATATTTGCAAAGGCCAAGCAAAGAAATGCGCCAATGAAAGCCAATCTTATCATTACGAAAGTCGATAGACTTCGTTTATAAACCTGCCCACTACTATTAGTATTATCATTTATATGGATTTTTAGCAGTTAGGGGAACTTATTATATGTCTACGCTTAAGTAGTTTAGTATGAATTTTATTAGAATAAGTGAAACTAAGAGAATGTCTGATTAAAAGATATCGAAAGAATCAAATTTTGCTAAACATTAAAATTCACAAACTGACGATCGGAAAGACGGATTAATGTAAATAGCTCTATATAATCCTAATCCTAATAAGTAGTATATTTTACTTCATACTTTGGAGGGTTGATCGCGTCACCTTTTTGCCTGATTCCCCCTAACAATGAGCTAAGATTTTCTAAATATGTTTAATGAATAATAATCTC
Organism: Drosophila antonietae; assembly: GCA_030914385.1. NCBI lineage: Eukaryota > Metazoa > Arthropoda > Insecta > Diptera > Drosophilidae > Drosophila > Drosophila antonietae. Next base: position 3,995,266 of record JAUESO010000610.1, on the reverse strand, counting down.
TCAGCTCCATGAATTATATATGTATAAATATATTTATATATTTATAAGTTATGCGCTTCTTCAGGCCATACATATGTATATATAAAGTTATCTGCACAAAGTCAATTTTAACTGTACATCTGAAACTTGATATGTGGATTATTCACGAAACATTGAGAGATATCTTTCCTCGTGCTCTAGTCCGTCTTGATTAATTCATTACATGGCATCATCGCTTTCATAGATAAAATCTAACTACTGTTACTAAATTTTACGACTGCTACTACTACATTTTTTACTATTATTGAATTTGAATAACATTTTTCTTTTTTCCAATAAATATTTTGAATAGCAAAATCATTGTATAATAACGTAAAGAAATGTATTCTCACGCTATACAAATGTAGTCCAGTTTTCACTTAAGTTTATAAATTTCAAAATATTTTTAAGAGTATGTACATATTTATATATATGTATTTGTATAGTTGTAATATATTAATAATAGTGCGAGTGAGCATTAAATGTTTGTTGACGCGCTTATTAAAATTAACATATTTTTTATTCATTTAGGTATTTTGAACACTATTATTTCTATAATTTCTATTATTTATTCATTATATTTTCCAAGCTTACTCTTCAAGCTTGCTTTGCTATTACAATAATAAACATATTTTGTAGTTTCCCAACTAAATCCCATGCACACACACACACACACACACTCACACAATTGCCATTCATGAAGCAAATTTGAATTGCGCTGCTTGGCCCATTTTCATTTTTCGACATGACCGCACGGACAATTCCCTGCTAACCCGAAAAAAAAATAAGAAAAGAAATAAAGAAATACCGAATCCAATCAGCTTGTAATCAATGTGAATAACATTCCCAACCACAAACGCCAAATGGCCATTCTTCAGCGCTAGAGCCTAGACTCTATGGCTCATTGCGTAAGCGAACAAAAGGCGTAAAGTCTCCTGAGCAAAATACAAAATGTTGATTGAAGCTAAATGCTTGAAATGTCACTTTTGCTTTCATCTTTTGTGAAATGCCCAAAATGACATAAATTATGGAATACCAAATTAAATGAGACAAATAGACAAAAGCCAATTCGTAAATTTTGTTGACTGAGTTTTGTGAATTGATATTAAATATGCAAACTATGTAAATTTTGCCAAAGAAATTATAATATATTTCTTAGCTTCTTTTTTTCTTCTACACAAACAGCAGCTGCGCATGCGCACAACAGCTAAAATGTTGAACCTGTTGTTGTTGTTGTTGTGGTTGCTGCTGCTGCTGTTGCTGTGGCTGCTGCTGCTGCTGTTGCTGTTGCTGGTGTTATTTTTCACTCGAGACGCGCGCGCGTCGCTGTCTTTGAGAAATGTGAAAGATGAAAGCGTAAATGCTGATTAAAGATTGTTTCTGTATATAAATATGCATACACAAACACACGCACACACAGATAACTTGTATATTGTGCATATAAATTTATATTGTAATTTCAGCGCAAAGTGAAAGAGGCAAGAGCAGTCAAGTCAGTCAGTCAGTCGTTCAGTTGGTCGTTTAGTCAGTAAGTCAGACACCTCTGATAACAGATGCTCATAAACAGCACCCGCTGTTGCTGCTGCTGCTGCTGCTGTCTAATTTCACAGTCATCAAGTCAACGAGGCGTTGGCGCCTGTAGAAAGAAAGCGAGAGTTTCGATTACAAACTTTTGCATGACGCCTGCGCAGCTAAACGATTTGCAACTGCAACTGCCACAGCCCCCCACTATCCCCAGCCAGTCGGGCTTGTAATTGTGTCAAAATCATCAAGTCATGCTTGATTATTAAATGCTGCAAAACTAGAATAATGTTTAGTGATTTTGCATTCAGTTTATTTTCTTATTTAATGTCTGTTATGCTTTCATTTGAGAGCTACATAAGAGTGCCATAGAATGACGCTGTTAAAAGCAGAGAGGGCATGGAGAAGAGCTTGTTGAATGATGTCTGTAAATTTGGAGAGAGTATCATTGAAGGTGGTGTCTGTTAGAGAGAGAAAAATGATGCGCGAAAATTATGTTATTTATGATGATGTCTTGTCATAGTATGAGTGAAAGAGGTTGCTTAATTGACATGTAAGCAGATGCTGCACGTCAAACTCTTAAGTAAGCTAGTAAGATAGAGTAATAGCAGAGCTAATATTTCGTTAATACTATTTTAATCACTTAGCAGTCTTTAGAAGTTTTATGATCGAATGTCAATTCTTATTGAGCTGAATGTTAAAGATAACATTAACAGCTGCCGAAATATACGTATCGGCAATAGTATCACACTTTGGTCACGTCGTTACGTTTGCTACTTGAAGTTCGTATTATAGGTCGGTTTTCCTGCCTTCATAAATATATATTGTGTATCAAATTTTATTTATTATATATTGTGCACAAAATTGGGATTTACTTGCCTAATAAAATATTAACAGCAGCCACTCTGTTAGTGAGCTTTTTTTTTTTTAACATTAAAACATAGTAACTAGAGCAAGCTTCTTAACTCTAACCGTTCTAGACTAACTCTGTTAATTAACATTTGCTCTAATATTCAAACTGTTACTGTCGATCTCTGTTAATAAGCCTCTTCTGTACACTAACAGTGTTATATATTAGCTCTGTTAACAATCCATTAAGCATAAGATTAACACTTAAGTCCTAACAGCATTTTCTTACCACAAACAGTGTTACAGATTAACTCTCTGATCGCATAAATTTTTTTTTTTCAACACTAAACCATAATCTATAACTCATAATGCAGTCATGTAATGTTTGTTGGTTTTCTATATATGCTATATTAACGATTTGGCAAACGAATTATTATATAAAAATCAAACCAGCTTTGTGGCAGCAGACACCACATATATATGTTTGTATGTATGTATCTTTGATTCAATTATTTGCTGTAGCTCTTGTAATTCTATTAAATTTACACAACTGTGCTCGACTTGTTAGCTGAAATTAGTTTAATGATCATTCCAAATGCTGTGCAGGTAATTAAGTTAATTGCCAAACTATCTATAATTTCCTCATGATTAACTGCAGCGAATCATTATAGATTATTAATGAATTTTTAATTGAAAGCAAACGCCGGCAGGCGGCTAATTGTGAACTGTTGAAGCCAGCGCCTAAAGGTCACTCCCATATGCATTTTGATTAATAAACCTTTTTTTATTTACATATATATATAAATTTGTATACGCTGTTGTAATAAACAAATTACATTTTATTGTAATGGTTAACATTACTAGCCCAAGCAATTGCAAGAGTTAACGCGTAACTGACTTGGGATAGGTGTAAATTATCAGCGTCTGAAGTATTTATATTTCGTTTTAGTTGAGAAACAAACAAATACAAAAGAGATGTATTTAGGTGTGTATCTGTGTGTGTGTATATAAATGTTCATTGTCTTTTGAAAAGCCGACGACGTTTTTGTATGTTTTGTTGTTGTCTTTTAGGCCACAAGAAAGCAAAGAAAAAATAATCAAATAAAATCTGCATAGATTACGCGTATTATTTATCAATTTCTAGACAGCGGCGTGGGTAAAAACTGTAGTCATTAAATAAAATAAACTTTTTGCCGACTTTTCAAGCTCAGATATATATATATATGTATATATAGTAAAGAAATGATGTTGACTTGCACATGACTTTCATGACATTAGAAAGTAAATTGCCATGAGGCCACTTGGTCAAACGGCAGCAACTAAAACAAAAACATCAAGCAAAAAGCCAACAACGTGCATAAAACTTTATTACGAAAACGAGCAAAAAAAAAAAAAAATTATTAAATAAATAAAAATGAAGAAAAAAATGAGAGAAGCAAAGCGTCAGATAAGCATGAAAATGTTTTATGCTTTTCTATTGAACTTTGCAGCGGGGGCCACAATTGAAAGTCAACGGGCAAAAAAGGCTTTAAAAACTAACTATACTTATTATAATAATAATTATTAATTGCTTTGTGGCAGGTGGCTCGAGGCAACTCTCACAACAATTCGTTTTCCAATGCAGTTTTGCCTTTATACAATCCATTCGCCAAAAGACAGTTTTTGCCAGTGTCGAAAGTAACACTTAGGGCAGTCTAATCTTATCAGCAGAGCTACGCTAATGTATGCCGATATTTCACCAGGTTCAAAGTACAAAGAAAAAAAAAAAAAAAAAACAAATTAGAAATTAGAAATGTAAAGTATGGAGCTTTTGAATACTCTACACTCTACTCTCTCTATATATAGATGATGAACGAAATTCTCATTACTTTCAGTTATATCTTTATTATGAATTATAAAGTTTAATCAATGTTTACTTTTACATGGACTATATTTGCCGAATCAGTTAATGAATATTGTAGTCAATTTATTGTTAAATTCGCCACACTTGATCACCAATTAGAAATAAAAGGAATGAACAAAAATATACAAAAATTGACGCATTTGTGACTCATAATTGATAAGAATTTTTGATAAACAGAAAACAAGAAATAAATAATACACAAAGTGAACTAGCAAAAAATTCAAATTATTTCAGCAATATCTGCAGCAACAAATCTCAGGAAGTTACAAATTTCAAAGATCTAATCTAATTGAGAAAATTGTTCATTATTTCCGCATAAAAAAAAATTATTACAGCATAGCAGAAATAATTGATAAAATGCTCTTGAAATCTTTACATTCCACAATAAGTGCTCCCTCTTTATGTTAAGTTATCTAGAACACTAACTGTTCTTAACATTTATATAACATGCTCATGAGCATATAACATGTTCACTTCAAGGCTAATCCATTTGCTTCAAATTCAACTCTTTCGATGCGCTGATCCATCACGAATAAACTACAATATAATTGCGCGCAATAATTTCGTCAGCTTATTCAAATTGTTCACACATGTGCCTGACGAATCCATATGGATTCATGGTATGGTACTTTCAAATCCTAACGTCTGAAATTCCTAAAGACAAAGCGTCGTCGAGCATATGTTCCCAGGCCCTCAAATACTAAGCGTAACGGCCGACCCATAAATCAGGCATTAATAAATTTCAATCTACGCAAATTTCGACAGTTGAGAATCGGCAAATGGCCAAACATCTTTCATTCATTTGTTGGGCGCAAAAAAAAAAAAAAAAAAAAAAAAAAACAAATAAAAATTTGAAATTCTTTGCTAAATGTCAATTAATTATTAAGTGGAACCAGACAAAAGAGAATAATAATAAAAAAAGAAGCATTTTATTTTATTTAATTATAAAGTCGCGGCATGTTCCATGCATCCATGGAATTTTGATGTGCCCCAAACTCGGGCGTCAGTTGCTTCGGCTGCTGCTGTTGGTCTTCTGACCCAGCCTACCTTTGTATATTGTGTTAACTCATTTCCTGCGAAAGTGATGGACAACAACTGAGAATTATGATATCATGCTGAGCTCATCTTTTGTACCTTCAAAACTGCAAAGTGTTCGCACAGCCTGATCCTAACCCCAACCCAGCCAGGCATGTAAGTTCAAAGTTTTATACGGAACAAAATATACAAGCAACATAAAAAAGGTCTTAGTTCAAATACGGCAAAGTTGAAAGTTGTCAAGGCATCAGATTCCGCTCTTTTATTTCGTTTGGGGACCAAACTAGTTAGAGATGACTGTCTCATAGATGAAACAGCTTTTATGTTGTGTGTCGTGTGTAAGAAGTGTCATTTGTTTTGAGGGAAACATTATTTTATATTTAATAAGGCGATTACAGTGGCCAATAGGATAGGATTATATGCCTAGATTATTTAATTCTTATAAAGTAAAATTAATATATATTAACATTTTAAGATATTCCAGAATATATTAAGTAATAATATAGTTGATCAACATATTGATATATATATTTGATTGTTGATATTTGAAAGAAAATGTTGAGCAGGTCATGGGTATTATCTGTTAGCTAAAGTTAGTTATAGAATATTTTCAAGTTTAATTTATAAAAAAAAATAAACATCTATACAGAAAATTTATTAATATATGTATTCTCAATTGACTTCGACATATTTCTCTCTCCCATCTTATTAATTGAAGTCAGTTAATCTGCATTCGATCTTCACTGATCGAACTTTTTGTAAGTTGTTTGCTTAAGTCGGATATTTATTGCATGTTTTGGGCGTAGCAATTACAAAAAAAGAGCAATTCACAAATGTCAGTCACGCTTAATAAACTTTAAACGAAATTGCCGAGCCATGGAGTTCGTCCGGTCTGTGGTCAGTCTGAGGTTTGTCTCGCTCTGTAATCAAAAGCCGGCCGGTCAGCACCAACGGCATCTCTCTCCCCCCCACCATACCCCCTACTCCAACCGAACCGTACCGTACCGTATCATAGTGAACCCAACCCAACTGAACCCAACCAACCGGAGCACCTTGGACATTCAATTGCTGAGTCAACTAAAAAAGTTTTGTTTTTGCTTCAAAAATTGCATTTAATTGTTAAGCAAAATGCCAAGCTCGTTATGAATAGAGTTATTGCCAAGATACCCGTATATACATGTGTAAGCATTATAAATTTTGTATATTGTATGAGTTACATGTTGATATAATTCGAGCTGGCTCATTGACAACTTGGATACCCTATCAAATGGGAAAGGGATATGATAGAGTTCAGATTGAAATGAATATGGGGAAATAATGAAAGTTATTTGATTAAAGTATGATATATGTATATAGATATTATCTGATTCTGAACTTTTTCTTTTAATCACTTCCATGTGAATTAGTGAATTTATTATAAAGATTTTTGGCTCATCAACATTTTGCCATTTCTCTGTTTTTAAAAAGTCTTAGATATATATTATATTTATAGCGATGTATTTTGATCGATTAAACAATAATTAATAATACCAAGAATCTATTTGAAAATTTGAATATATTTTATTAGGTAAACAGCAATCGATAATATTGTAATAAATTTTTTATATATTTGAGGACTACAAACTGAGTCACAAATATTCATGAAATGACTCTATTTTTCCTTTAAAAATAAAGATCCTTAAAACTAGAGACAAATGAGACTTTCTTAGTTTTTAAAGGGCATCATTATGCTGTTCAGTATTCATTGAGATCTTAGCCATTTGCTTCCGTTGTGGTGCTGTTGATCATGTCAGGTGCTGGTGGCACACCCCAGAGCAGCCCACAAGACAACCACAGCAACACACCACATCGCACCACCAACCAACCAACCGACCTCACCCCAACCCATTGCCAATGCACGAGTACACCACACACCTCGCAGCTCTGGGCAATAGGGGCATGTCCGACTGTTTGCACAACATGTTTAATATGATTGCTGAACCCGTTTCGAGTTGAATGTAGTTATTTTTGTTACAATTTTTGCTCGCTTTGGGTTTGGCCAATCAAGTGCGGAAGTGCAGAGCACAGAGAAATACTGTAGCAGACAGTGAAAGAGAGACAGACAGACAGACAGACGGACAGACAGAGAGGGGCAGACAGAGGGAATTGAAACAGTTTGCATATTTAAATAATAAAAAGTGCAATTGGAAAGGTAAACAATTTGGAATTTAATCGTTACGACATTTAACGCTTTATTTATTTATTAATTGATTTCCAATGCGCTATAACTGTATTTTTAACTTTATGGCATATTACAAAGCCTTTATCAACTTGAACTGACTTTTTAATAATGCAATTTATTTTTGTATCTCTTTCCACAGCCTTTGACAACAACAATCATCATACGCCGCTCGTCTCCGCCCATCGAAAGGTGAGTCTCAATGTTGTTTTTATTATTTTTATTTTCGCTCTTTTACGGCTCGTTAAGAGTTGGAAATCTTTCACGTGTGTGTGGTGTCACCAAACCAAACCACTAAAACCACAGACACAGTTGAACTTTCCAAGTGCTTACCGATTACAGATTAGAATTATGGCTCGATAAATCTCCGCAAATGAGCTCACTTCGCTCTACGAATGTAGGCAGTATCCATTTGATGTTGTAGCTGAGCTTTAAGGTTCCGGTTCAGGTTTTAATTAAGCTTTTAATGATTTTATGGTAATGTCAGATAGTTCTTCAAAATGACTGAAACATGTGTGGCAATAGATTTGCTCAATTAAAGCAAATATTTGTTTATTTTTCAATAAACAAATCAATCGTAAACATTATTTTTAGCATTGAACTGAACAAACAGTCATAGCTGTCATGAAAATATTAGCATTTATATTGCATTGTAATCAATATTTGCAGAAAATTGCGAAAGTAAACATAAAATTGTCAATAACATTTTGAATTGATAAAAGTTTCAAATTTATTGAATGAACTTTTGTTATATGTGTGCTAGCATGGCATGAATGAAGTTGAGATTATTTTCAATATATAAAATAAATATTACTAATATTATTTTAATTAAATAATCAATTAATTTGATTAAATAACTAATTGAAATAATATTATTAATATTTATATTAATCTAAATAATTTTATTTAGGTTCATTGAATTCATTTCATATATGACTCTAAATAAAGTTGTAAATGAAAGCGCCTTAAAACGAAAACTTTAATTTCACCTAAGCAAAACAAGACCAAGTTCTCGTTTTCTGCATTTTATGGCTTTTCCCAACTATTATAAATATGATTGAATATTTGTGCTAGCTGCTACCCACATATTATTAGGAACCCTTTTCAGATTGTATGCTTATTAATGTTTTTGCTTTGCCTCACACACATTCATTTAATTCTTATAATTCAAGAATTTGAAGGTAGTCGAAGAATGTGCATGGCTTTTTTTTTTTTCTTTTAGCTTTTTGTGTTCTCACATGTAACAAGACAATGGAATTGCCTTATGCTAAGCAGGGAGAATAGCGAACGACCTCCATTGAGTAGGCTGCATATTTCTCACATGCACACACCCATTACAGCAACAGCGATACTTAATTGAAAACCAGCAACAACAACAACAAGAAGAGTAACAACAACAGCAACTGAAGCTAAAAGATACATTAAAATGAAGGCGTAGAGAAACTCGCGCTTCCATGTTACGAACTTCGTAGGCAGCTGCTGCGGCTGCTTTGTCTGTTGTAAATGCAGGCGTTGTATGTTGCTGTTGTTGCTGCTGTTGTTGTTGCTGTTGATGCAGTTGCGAGTAGTTTTAATTACCTACCAATCCATGCCTGCCCCCAAAAACTACCAACAACAACAACAACCACTAACGATCATCATGTGAATTCTCTGCGCTGGCGCATTTCCTCTCAGCTTGTCTTTAGGGTTTTCCACTGTGGGAAACTTTAGCCCAGAAAAAAAATGCATTCTTCGTGGCTCTCCCAAAAAATGAAATAAATTTACTTTCGCACTTCGGCTCGTTTGGGGAATGGAATGGGTCCGGCCGTAGCGTCTGTGTAAATTACCGTAAAATTGTTAGCTTGCACCGCCAACAAACATCCACAATGCCAACAACAACAACAATAACAACACTTTCACACATTATGCCTTGGCAGCTGTTGTCCATTTTGTATTATAGCCTATAGCCTGCTAAAAATTGTTAATGTTTTTTCTTTCAACGTTTTGTCACGCCATGTGGAAAATATTTAAAGTAAAGTAGCAAGCGCGTCTAGAACCCTTCATGAAACTACAGCATATATGTAATATAGGTTTAAATATTAATGCTTTTATAACATACATTGCAGAGCGCAGAGCGTTTATATGAGAGCCAGAAAATTGTGTGAAAAGAGGTGTATTAGATTGGGGAAAATTATCTTGTTTCAATATATATGCATATATGTCTATAACATTTTCAATATATATACATATATGTCTAATATTTTCAATCACCAAAAATCGTTTATGCTTTATCAGAATCATAAAGATTTTTGCATTAATAGCTAACTAATATTTTTAGCTTTTTTTTTGGGAGTAGAGCATATTTAAAAATCATTAACACTGAGATATAGTAAATAATACATTAAATTAAATAATAAATTTTTTTATTTTTAATATTATTTTATTTATTATTATTTTATTTATTATTATTTTATTTATTATTATTTTATTTAGCCTACCCAAGCTTGTCTCTTTCCAACAATATTTCATCGATCTATAAAGCTGATTTCATATTTTGATTAATATTCACTAACGTCATCTCATCAAGTCATTACAGCTCATTAGATTTTCTTAAGCGTTAAAGATTTATACAAGTCTATCGATCAAACAATAAAATATCCATTAGGCTATTCACAAACAAATTTATAAAAAAATTCATTAAAATACTCAAACTGTCGCTTAATTATAACTAGAAATTTATTTACATTTTCTATAGCAATTATACTTATTGAACTTGAACTCTCTTTTTGAAAGACTTCGAAGCGGTTTTCTCTAATTGCTCAGAAGCATTTTCATATTTGCCAAGCCCTTGAAAATGAATATGAAAATAAACTTTCGTTCAGACTTTTTAGGTACTATTTTTGAATGTCTCTTATGCAAGAAACATTTCAACCCCAAAACAAACAAACGAGGGGCTAGTAGAATATTGTGTGCCTCGTGTCCAGTACAAGCTAAATTGAAAAATATTTCAGCAATTATCATAAATTTAGTTTGTTTTTGTTTTGGGGTTGCTTTAGCCCCCACCCAGAAATGAAATGCAAAAATAGCGACTGCAATGCGCAAATTTCCATTTCATATGAGATTTTTTTTTGGGCTTTTTTCTCGTCAGACTTGGGTGCGATTCGTTAAGCGTTTATTTTAGCAACAACCATTGAAATTGAGTGGCAAAGGCATTGGAGGGTCTGAGCTAACTGAGAGCTAGTGGAACTACTAAGTTGTTGTTGTTATTGTTGCTTTGCCGAGTGCCATCGTGTGCAGTGACATTTTCCGCTAAAGTGCACTTAAACATGTTTGACCTTTGCTTTTGGGCCAAATCGCTGTCAGATACATGACTTAAGTACTCGGCTTGCTTGGCCCGACTTATGCAATCGACAAAAATGACTTAAATGACAAAATCGACCGAGGCGCAAACTAAATGCGGAACTTGTGGCATCTACATATCATGTGAACATTATGATGCAAAAATATTGATGATCGCGGCTGTGGTAATAGCAGATAGACGACAGCCAGAGAGACAGACAGTTAGATAGATAGAAAAGAGATATGCACTTATGCATGTTTATAATACTTAGTGGCCCAACAAATTGCTGGCAGTCTACTAACCGCAAAAGTCTTCATCAGGCATCAGGCAAAACCGCTTTAAAAGCGCTGCCTGCGCGTCGGTCGTCTCCTGGTTTTCCGGATTGGCTCGTGATCAGCTAACTGCCTGCCTGACTGCCTGCCTGCTTGTCTGACTAACTAGCTGACTGACTGACTGTTGGTCTGCCTATTTGTCTGTCTGCCGGTCTGGCCTGGCAGCTTGCTTTTCAGTTTGATATGTGGAAGCTGTTACCAGGAAGTTGCCTTTTGCGGTTGCCAACCAGCCAAAACAGCAGCAGACGACAGTTAAGGTCGCCCAAATGTCGCAGCTCGCTATGCACTAACCCATGGGTGGGTGTTGCTAAAAGGCAGCTAAATTAGGAATAGTGAAGAACAGTTTTTGAAGAGCTAATGAATATTGTATGCACTAAATTTTTGGAATTTAACTGAATTAGTTTTCTCTCACTTATGAAGTTTGAAGCTTAGATAATTAATTATATTTATGGGAACTGTGGAACTGCTTTGGCTGCTACAATTGGATTGAGCTAAATTCCAAGGATTCAAGCTTGTTCTTTATGTAAAATTGAAAATATTAATAACTTTATCTGAATTCTAAATTATGCTTTTCTATAAATTTTTTTCGGCTTCACATAGTGTTCGGAATTTCATATTGAATTAGGAGAATTAAATTTTATTTCATCTTCCCTTTCCAACTTCAAACCGTATGAAGATCAAATTCATCTCAACCCCATGCAAGGGCATCAATTAAACTCTCAAACCCCCACTCATCACCCCCTATGGTGGATGCGCCTCACCGCACTCGAGTGCATGCGTAAACCTTCAAAAGTGAAGCAGTCATTGGAGAGAGGGAGAGAGCAAAAAAGGGCTTGCCACTGGGTCGTCCAATGCGATGCCTTAAAAGGCATTTGTAGAGCTCGCAGTTTGTGCTATTTGTGTAGTTCGATTTACAATAAACCAATAAAGCATTGCATTGACTGACATATAGACATTCTGCGGGAAGTTTTGTAATTGGTTTATAGGTTTTGTAAGTTTTTTTTTTTTCTTGTTTTGGGTGCGGTTCCCTTTTCGGCTAAACTTGTGACCCGCAGCGGTGACAACTTGACATTTGAGAGGCAACAAAATAGGATTACTTCTCTACACATTTGACAGCTCTCATAAATTGGGTTAGGCATGTGTTGGCGAAAAGATTTTCCCCAAAAAGGGCTGGGCAGCACATAGAAAATTAAGTAATTAAAATGCTAAATAGGGTTATATGACCATATCTGTGAGAGTCACTCTTGAATTATTATCTGTTGTATTAATTGATTTTTAGGCGACCAGGAAATGGCCAAAAATAGCTTAAGTCCTATTATAGTAGATGGTGACTTTAGATAGCGTTTATTGCTTGGAAGTTCATTGAGTTTATTTTGTTGTTTGTTTGCAAGTTCATCATTCTACAAATATTTGACAACTAAACTATTCTCACACGTCTATTAATGGTCCCAGCTATATGCACTCAATTAGTGAGATATTTGAAAATTATATAATTGCTGCTGATTGCCGAGCTCGGTTGCATGTTTATTTATACAATGAAGTCTAATAGACTTGACTCTTAATTACATGTTAGTTATGGAACAATTACAAGTTCTCTTTTATCTTTGTTGCTGTAAGGCTTTAATTCTAATCTCAAGTACACATAATCCATATATTTATATTTATTTTTGTATACTTTATTTTTGAGTGTCACATGTGTATGCAGGTCTCATGTTTGGCTTTTCATATCTGTAGCATAGATAAAACATGAGCATGAAGAGCCATGGCCTAAATTGTCTATGCCAGCTATCAGTTGACAGTTGAACTGTAGGGCAGTGTAGGCTATGAATAACTTCAGGTGATGAATTACATGAGTTCTGAGAGCTTACAATTTAAATCGTGATGATTATTTGAGAGAAAAAAGAAGAGATAAGAGAAAAAATGAAATAGAAGTTTGAAGATAGAAGATAGAAAACAAGAGCTAAGAGTTGAAAAGAGTTGAGAGATGAGAGTTGAAAGAAGATGAGAGAGAATATGGAAATGAAACAAAGGAAGGATAGTGATTCGAGTATTGGCTGGAGAGAGGAGGGAAGGTATAAAATATACATCAGTTAAATGATCAAGACTCCTAGACAAGAAATACAAAAATTAATAATTAGAATTGGGAGATGCAAAATGAGCGAAAGAAAGATATGAAAGATGACTGATAAAAGATGAAAAATGGCAAATGAATAATGAAATATTAGGGATGACTAATAAGAAACTAAAGATTAGAGATAAGAAATGAGAGGTGTGTAAAAAAGCTTAAAATAGTTAAGAGTTAAAATAATAAGTTATATTCCTCTATAAATTTTCTTTCCTATTAAAAATTAAGAATATGTAATACAGTAAGGTCGACTTTTATTTAATCAATTTAATATAATTTCAAATTATTCTTCTTTGCTACCAAAATATTATACCATATTGTTAAATATAATTTACAGAGTATCGAAATAATTGTTTACTCTAGCAAAAGTCAAATGCATTCAGTTAGCATCAAATTGCTTCCATAATAATGTATTTCTTTGCTGGTCAATTAAGCTTTGCAATTATTGACCAGACATCCAAGGTTTTCAAGGTCTTGCGACTGGGAAATAACAAAATCTAAGCACAAATATTTGTCGCAGTTCAAATAATGCGTGAACAATTATTTGCAGTAAATATTATTATTGTGCCATGAATTGGAATACTAACGATCAGGTGGGAGCGTGTGTGGAGCGTGTGTGGGTAGAGTGTGTGAGCATAAATGTGTGTGTGATGGAGTGTGTATGTGACTGTGTGTGTGTGTGGGGTTGTTGTGCTTGGTGACTCAGTGAATGTTGCAATAAGAGTTTAGCTACTCCTTTTGTGGATCTCTGTCTCGCTCTCCCTCGCTCTGTTTTCATCTCTCACTTGCATTGTTCTGGCAAAAAAAAAAAAGTCAAAGCGCTTTTTTTGGAGCGTGAACATCTGGCTAAGTCGTACCTGTTCCATTTACTGGCCCGCCCGTACTTTTATGGGTTCGTCGGTACCTTTGCAGCAGCAACAAATGTTGCAAGTGGTAACGGCTGCTGCTGCTGCTGCTGCTTGCCTGCTGGCTGCTGCCTGTTGCGCCTCAAAACAATGGCTCCACTTGGCCAACAACAACAACAATAGCAACAGCTAAGCCAGGCGACTCTGCTGACTGCGACTTGGTTGAGTGCCTTCGCCGTTTGTTTTATGCTCCGCCTGGCTTTGGATCTAGCTCTAGGTCTGGTCTCTAGCTCTAGCTGTTTGCCTGTGACCACGCTCTGTGTTATTGCTACGCATTTATAATAAGCGGAACCTAGCACAGTGGGCGACTTCCTGTCATACGCAACAGGAAAGCAAAAAGGAAAACTAAAATCGACTCTCAGCGAGAAAACTTCCTGGTTAATAAAACAGATTTCCAGTTGAATTCTATTAACTTCAATGAAAGATCAAATTGAGGATATTTAAGAGAGTTGTAATTGAATTTAGAAATTGAATACATAAATGTTGGATTTTTATGTTGTGTTAATTTGTGAATAAGAAAAGGAAATGGGTAGATTAATTAATTCAGGAATTGAATATTAAAAGAGAGCTTAAGAATTAAGATAAATCTAAAAAAAATGCATTCATATACGCAATTTAATTATATTTCTTTATGTAGGCCTTAAGCTTACTTAAACAAAAATAGTTTAAATGATTGATGATCAAATCAAGTTTTCTACTGCTTTAATATTGATTAGAGCAGTTGGAATAAAATCGAAAAACGGTACTAAATGTCCTCAGGTTAGGGAACACGCAAAGTCCAAGCATTAGAAATGACAAAATTGATGATAGCAACAACTTGGTCTCTTGGGTGGTCTGAGGTTTAAAATGTTTACGAAATTCTTAGTAAGACTCGAAGACTCGTTTGCACATATAAATGAAGCTTAGACCACTGTGCGTCTCTCCTATCTGTGTGTGTGTGTGTGTGTGTGTAGACTGCAGCTGTTGCTGGCGGCGCATCGGCGACCATTGCGCATTGTTCTATGGAATCAATCAATTGGTTTGGCAGGCGCAGCACCAGAACTGCCAAGACTGAAGACTGAAAACTGAAGACGATGACGATGACAACGCGCACGACGTCAACATAAAAGTGTCGATCAACTAAACGCTGTCGGCTCTGCCTGACCGCCCCTTGTCTCTCTCTCTCTCTCTCTCTCTCTCTCTCACACACTCACTCTCTATAGCCTAGGGAAAGGCATGGGCATAGAGCTATTATAAGCTTGGCTTAGGCATGGCCAGCCAAGAGGCAAGTTCATGGCTCGCTGAAGCGACGACGGCGTCTGCGATTGTCTTTCTGGCCGATTCTTCTTTCTGTCTCTCTGTGGCAATTGTATTTATGGCTGGATGTAATTGCATGCGTCGTGACGTACAGCCCGACGCTTAGGCCCCAGACTCGAGACTCAAGCCCAAAAACTTTAACTACAATCACCGTGTGCGGCTGGAATGGATGGATGGAGGGAGTCCAATGACCGTGCGTTCTATACGATTTGTATTTTGGGCGCCTAAACAAACACTTTTTCCATAACTTGTATTGAATACTTGTCAAATATTTGACAGCTGCTGCTAGAGCTATTTGACCGTTAGGCAAACAAACAGCCAAACATGGTGAATCGAATGCAAAGTTCAAGTGTTGTGCTGCACTTGAAATTAAAATAAAATGCATTTGAATTTCTCTCGCACAATCGACCAAATGGTGGTGGGAACCGCTGACTGCACTCACAATGAAGCCATAATTCTTATAGCCATTGCCATTGCCATTGCCATTGCCATTGCTATTGCCATTGCCAGAGACTTGCATACGTTCGCTGCATGCGAGCCGACGTGATAAAGGACTCATTAAAGCATCACCTGAATGGGCTGGTCTAGCAGCCTCCAATTCGTAGTCCAAGTCAAACTCAGCCATAGCCAAGTTGTCTATGTAAGTGCATAAGCACACACTAATATATACATACATACATACATATATAATACTCATACACACACACACACAAGTTTACTTGTTCAATTGCTTTGCCACTTTAAGGCCTCACAACACTCGAGAGCGAACCAGTCTTTTCATACACTTTTCAGCATTGGCAGCTATGCAAGTTTAGATGTAGTTGGTAAATGGATTTGAAGGATCAAAAAAGTGTATTCAATATATATTGGTATATGTAATAATTTAATAATAAAAGTGGATATATATTAGAAAGGTATACTAATAATATAATAGAGAAGGTTATTAAATGAAAAGCCTGAGTAAAACAGTAAAAGGAGCTGCAAAGCCCCAAGATTGTCAGATTTAGCTATAGGTGGAACGATATATAGATAGTTAGATAAATATATAATATATAATATAGGTAGATAGACAGATAGATAAATAGATAGATAGATTGAATGTTAATTTTTGCTTAAATCTTCAACTCCAATCCAATCTTCACACCCTTTTAAACTACTTTCTTTGTATATTATATTAACTTTAATGCTCCAAATATTCTCCTAGAGTAGTTGCACTTCCCATTGCATCTTCATTTTTCTCTCTCCTAGTTTTTGTTTGGCCTGAAGGCTTTTCTGGCATTGCATATATTCAGCAAAAATAGAAAGAAGACGCAAACGAGTTGCTTGACTGGCGAGTAACAAACAGTTACTTTTCTCTATATATATACATATATACACATATAGTTTTTGGGGTCTGATGCTGCTGCTGCTGCTGCAGCGAACAGTTGTTGCTTGGAGCTGCCGCCCAGTTTTGCCATCATGGGAACTGAGAAGAGAGTCGCGTTGGCTGGCAACTGGTTGTCCAGTCACGAGCTGCACTCAGTCAAAGACTTCCCGACTTACCATTCTATTCTATTTCTCGTTGCCGGGCCTGACCCAAACAGACGTCAATTCATAAGCGCAGCTAACACCCCAATGCCTGCGATCCGTCCCGCCCCTCGATGTATACACTTACAATTTAGTTGCATTAGGTTTTTAGTGGAGCCAGATCCGAGTCCGAGTCGGAGTCGGAATCGAAGTCGAAGCTGGATCGGGTCCCACTCTCCAGTTTGTATTTCTCTTTGAGTCATGTGCGAGTATTTCAATTTGGATGCTCGCGGTCTGGGTAATACTACGTACGGTACTTGAGCCAATTACCCAATTAAACGTCAGCGTTTTGTGCTATCTCATTGCCGCGATCGCCTACAGTTCTTCATAGTAGTTGTAGCTGTAGTTGTAGATGCCCAAATATTGATATCTGTCGAGCTGTTTGGGCCATGGCCCATGGCTATTTCTTTTGATTTGAGTCATGTTCTAGAGGCGTGCACAATTAGCGTTTTGTTCGGTTCCGTTATAGCCGGGCCATGCACAATGCGCCCAGGGATTATGTCTTGCCAGTTGCGTCGCCTCGCGTCGGTCAAACTATGAAACTTGTTTGCCGATTATTATCGATGGGTGGGGGGATTGGTCTCTTTTTATTATTTTTCTGCACAGCCGATCGACGATCTCGCCTCTTACCACTCTCGGTCTTTCTCTCTCTCTTTCTCTCCTGAATCTCTCTCTCTCTCTTTGTCTTTCTTAAATGTGTGCTAAGTGCGCTGTTCCAGGTGGGCTTGATGCTTGAACTTTGTTAGGTTTTAACCCGCACAGCACACCAATTCGATATGGGTTGGGCAAATGAGTTGCAAATTGTTTAGAAATCTTGGTGTTAATGTTGATCAATTAACTTATCAATTGTCATAGCTATATATATACTATATATAGATATTTCTTAAATTAAAAATTCCCTTAAATTACGCTAGCGCCTTGCTATGCAATTCTCAAATGGAAAGCTCAGCAGACCTGATGCTAACATAAAACAATATTTTTCCGCAGCTATATAACTTGACTTTATGGTGATTCGTTTCTTGGCAACTGCCGGTGCTGCTGCTGCTGGTGCTGCTCTTTAAGTTTTCTTGTCTCTTGAAACAGTGGCCACAGCAACGCCACATGGGACCAGTCTAGACCACTAGACCCGACCAGGCCAAGCCAACCCAAGCCAAGCCGAGGCAAGCCAGTGTTTTGTCTTGTGGTTTTTTGTCGCTATCGGGATTCACATTTTATGCAATTGTTTCCATAGAAAGAATGCCATGTCTAAATACATACAACACACAGAGACAGCAACAACAGCCACCGACCAGCAGCCAAGTAGCTCTCAACTTGACTTGGACTCGAACTTGTAGACGCTCGATGCACAGGTCTATGCTGTCTATCTGCCCAGTCGTGATCAATGTTGGCCCATGCAGAGTGCAGACTAGAGCAAAGTTAAGTTGCAGTCAATGCTTAACTAGCAAATACCCTGTATTAAAGATTGAACTATAAATTGTTTGCTTTATTCATTGAACTTTTCTACATAAAAATGTTTTAGAAATTGTGTTGACATTCATAATATACATAATACGTGCCAGAGTGTGGATAAAAGCTGCTAAGTTTTCTGTTGATCGATATTCTGTGTGCAATTCATATTTCTTTAACTTTTTCTTTAATGTAACTTTAGTTTTTCAATAATATTCGTTTGCTTGACGACAGTTACCACCGAAAATGCAAACTTGGCAAACTAGAAAAAATTTAAAAATAAAAAATAAATTTGATATAAATAAATATGAAATCAATTACCAATTGACTTACAGTTAAATTAGTTCTCATGCAGATCGGAAATAGACCGCCAGCAACAAATTCGATCGGCTTTTGAGCATTTTGTAAGAAGAAGAATAGCGTTGACTTGTAGCGCCGACTTGCATCAATTGATTTCGAATAAAATATAGCCAAATTTAGATTGTAGCAATCGTCTTGGATCAGTTCGCTGACATAGCAAAAGGGAAATGTCTGTATGGTCAGTACTGAAATAAACATAATCGTTGAGAAGCCGCTCCAGAAAGTCAAGAAAAACATCAGATTTATCATCGAAAGTCCCAGGCCGAGACCTATTACGAGTAGTTGAGCAAAAAAGGTGTACGAGATGACGGACCGAAGCAAATCGCAATATCTGGAGTTTTAAAAAATCTTTAATAATATTAATTTAGTCGAATTCCTTGCTTTAACGTACTGCAGCATTAGTTTATGATCCTTGATACAGTTGACCAATTGCTCGTAGTTCTGCTCTTCCGTTAGTTCGGGATCTGTGCGCAAGCTTCGCACACGCTCTGCCAACAGTTTCAAATGAGTTCGTAAGGTTAAACCAAAAATAACGGGATAGATATCGGTCGTTTCGTCCGCATAGATGGCGCATGAGCCCATTATATACTCAGTTATGGCTGCTATCCATAGGTCTTTTGTGCTCGCTCGATAGTCAACAAACGGATTGTAGGAGACCCATGGAGTTGATCCATTTAATGCAGCGCCCAAAAATGCAGAAGTCGCATAGATTGAGAACGTTGCTTGAAATATTAAAAAAGCCAAGTTACAACGTACAGCGTTACGATGTACCTCAATGCGTTGCCCGGCTTGAGCACATCTTTTATCCAATTTATCGAGGATTTGCATGATCCTCTCGAAACGCCACATATTCAGCAGATTGACAGCTACCTTAAAAGTCAGGCTGGTGGCATTGAAAAAGACTTGAACTGACCCCAGTAGTTCTTGTGGCTTAAAAAATTTGAAATTTACTATATAGCTGATGAATAGCATAATCGGTAAATAGATCTCGGCTGTGAAATGAAACCATATCATCCACATGATGTAGGGCCAATAGAATCGTGTGCCCCTTTTAGGTGGCATCCAAGCCACGCACTTCATGCCTAGTTGCAAGTACTTAAAGGCATCGCGACTGTAGAATAAATCTCCCACAGTCTCATCTCTCAAATACTTAAAGAACATGATTAGAAAACACTTTTCTACTTTTGCTTTTTGATTGCTTGAAATTGAAAATCGAACTGCAAATTGGCATTGAGTGCTAGAAGCTTTTATATAATTTCTGTAGGTGTGCTTTTGCTTACAGAGTTGCGCTTCGAGTGCTCTACTCTATAATCATCTGCCAGATGTTGAAATTCACAATATTTAATTGCCAAGAGTAAACAGAAAAAGAAATTGCATTTAACTAAAATGGGCTTCCATTGCATTCTTTTTGCTTGCCAATTGAATAATCCATTACCACGAGCTAGTCAATATATGTGGTAATCTTAGAAATGAAAAGGTGGGAATATTCATTTAAGTTAGAAATCTTTTTAGAATAATTTCATAATGTATTTCATATCTTTGAAAGTTATATGGCCTCTCATGTAAATTTTGTTTTCTTCTATAAATATTTTTATGTATATAAATAAATTGCAATTTGTATACTCCTCTTGAAAACCTTTATAGATGATAGGGTATCATATAAAAATTGCTTGGGTCTGTTAATTATATACTAATTGCTAGACAGGCGTAACTTTCCACTGAGCTTCAAGCAGCCATATGATTGCATAAGACTTGCAGCAACGTGAATATTTTATTTTAAGTAAAAGTGTTGTGAAGACCCTAAGATACCTTAAGACTTTTCTATTTTTAATGTATAAGAAATATAAATAATTAAAATTTTAACGTATAAAGCAGCGAAGATAATTTGCTTAATTGAAAGATTGAACTTGAACTTACTTTGCTTATAATATTCATATGATATTCTGTATAATATGCTTCGCTTTATTTATTGAACTTTCCTACATCAAAATGCTTTAGTATTTGTGTTGATATTGATAATATAAATAATGCGTGCCGGAGTGCAATTGGTATTTCTTTCATTTTTGTCTTATTTTAACTTTAGTTTTTCTATAATATTCGTTTGCTTGATGACAGTTACCACTGAAAACGCAAACTTGGCAAACTAGAAAAAGTGAAATGGAATTAAATTTTATGTAAATAAATATGAAATCTATTACCAATTGACTTACAGTTAAATTAGTTCTCATGCAGATCGGAAACAGACCGCCAGCAACAAATTCAATCGGCTTTTGCGCATTTTGTAAGAAATATAACAGCGTTGACTTGTAGCGCCGACTAGCATCAATTGATTTCGAATAGAATATAGCTAAATTTAGATTGTAACAATCTTCTTGTATCATTTCGCAGACATAGCAAAAGGGAAATGTCTGTATGGTCAGTACTGAGATAAACATAATCGTTGACAAGCCACTCCAGAAATTCACAAAGAACATTAGATTTATTAGTGAAAGTCCCAGACCGAGACCTATTACGAGTAGTTGAGCGAAAAAGGTGCGCGAGATGACCGAACGAAGCACATCGCAATATCTAGAAAATTAAGATAATCTTTAATAATATTAATTTAGTCGAATTCCTTGCTTTAACGTACTGCAGCATTAGTTTATGATCCTTGATACAGTTGACCAATTGTTCGTAGTTTTGCTCCTCCGTTAGTTCGGGATCTGTGCGCAAGTTTTCAACGCGCCCTGCCAACAATTTCAAATGAGTTCGTAAGGTTAAACCAAAAATAACGGGATAGATATCGGTCATTTCATCCCCATAGATGGCACCTGAACCAATTATATACTCAGCTATGGCTGATATCCATAGGTTTTTTGTGCTCGTTCGATAGTCGATAAACGGATTGTAGCATATCCACGGAGTTGTGCCAGTTAAGGCGGCACCCAAAAATGCAGAAGTCGCATAGATTGAGAACGTTGCTTGAAATAGCAAAAAGGCCAAATTACAACGTACAGCGTTACGATGTAGCTCAACGCGTTCCTCGACTTGAACACATCTTTTATCCAATATATCGAGCATTTCCATCATTTTCTCTAAACGCCACATGTTCATCAGATTGACAGCCACCTTATAGGTGAGGCTGATGGCATTGAAAAAGACTTGAACTGAACTTAGCAGTTCATGTGGCTTAAATTTTTTGAAATTTACTATATAGCTGACGAATAGTGTAGTCGGAAATAAGATGTCAGCCGTGAAATGAATCCATATCATCCACATGATGTAGGGCCAATAGAATCGTGTGCCCCTTTGAGGTGGCATCCAAGCCACGCACTTCATGCCCCGTTGCAAGTACTTAAAAGCATCGCGACTGCAGAATAAATCTCCCACAGTCTCATCTCTCAAATACTCAAAAAACATGATTAATGATTACTTATTTTTTTTTTTTTAACTTTTCCTTTGTGATTACTTGAAACTGAAAATTGAACTGAAAATTCGAATTGGGAGCTGAGAGCTTTTATATAATTTCTGCAAGTTTGCTTTTGCTAACAGAGTTGCGCTTGGAGTGCTCTACTCTATTATTATATCTGCCAGATGTTGAAATTCTCAATATATATATAAGAGTAAATAGAAAAAGAAATTGCATTTGACAAAAATGGGCTTACATTGCATTCTTTTTGCTTATCAATTGAATAATTCATTCCCACTTGATACTTTTGATGGAACTGAACAGGTGGGAATTTTCATACAAGCTATACAATTTTTTATGCAAAAAATATAAGAAACATTATTTTTGTCCTGATTCTCTGTCTTCCTACTATTAAACAAAATATAAGAAAATAATAAAATAAATATTATTTCATAATCTGTGACATTTAAATGTCAGCTCATATACATTTTATATTTCTTCTCAAAATATTTTAAAAAATATATATTTTTAATATCGTTTGCAATTTATATACTCCTCTTGAAATTCTTTATAGATAACAGGGTATCGTATAAAAATGTCATGATTTTTTAATTATATACTAATTGTTAGATCGGCGTAACTTTCCATTAAACTTCTAGCAGAAATATGAGTGCATAATACCTGCTGCAATGTAAATATAATATTTTAAGCAAAACAGTTTTGAAGGCCATCAAAAAAGAGACCTTAAGAATTTCCTATTAAGCAGACACCAATACGTAATCGAGCATAGATTAATATCACATATATGCAATTCACACAGACTCTTCTAACCATTCACGTTTCCCATTATACCCGTTCTATTGAAAGTACAGGGTATAGCAATGCGACGCCAATGTAAAGCAGCAGCAGCAAAACGTTGAAATGTTGACAAGGCGCTCGGCGACAACGATTAAAATCTCTGGGGAGCCTAAAAGAACGTGAAGAACGAGCTGAACGCAAAGAAAAACACAAAAACTAAAACAAAAAGTTGCAGACTCGCAGATAGATGTAGAAAAAAAAAACAGAAAACAGAAAACATGCTCTATTCGCATTTGCACTGCAACTGGCAATACATATATCTATAGTTAGGTATAGGTATATATATATATTTATTTTGTTGTTGCTGTTGTTTTTGTAAATTACAATGCAATTTTATGCCACACAAAGGTTCGCAGCACTTGGCCATTAAGCACTTTACATTCAATGTGGCAAGATCAAAGTGGGCGCAATTTATGGCCGCAGATACAGAGATACGCAATGGAGCCAGGCTTCGATCAGTCGGAGGTAGAGATGCGTTTGTTTAGCTTAAATATCTATAGATATGTGTGTGTGTGTATATATATACATAACTTAGCCTTTTTTCTGGTCTTTGGGTTTTCAGTTATTGGTTTTTGTGCAATAGATAGATCGACAATCGTTGATTGTTCGTTTTGGTTTAATATATGTATATAGATGTATTCATATATTATTTATTCTTAGAATGACTTTAAGCTTGACATTTTAGTAATAGCATAAGATATATCTGTTAGGTTTCTGTTAAACTATGTGATCATAGTCTGACCAATACTATTGATACTATTTCCGTTTGCTATATTTCAGCAGTTGCTCAAGTTATAGATAACAGGCAGTTGTTTAAATATTTAATAAGATTGGCCATTTGATAGTGAATCATATTTATAAATAATAATATATCACAGCAATACAAATATTTATATGATATGATGATATCCTATCAAATAGGCAACGTAACACTAAATATATAAAGCTAAAGACTCTTGCACACCATCTACTAATTATTTATATTTTATAGTATTGTTCGAGGATTCTTTTCGATTATTCGTAAATCGCAAATCAATAATTTCGTGTTATTCGATTCGAAACACGCTTAAGCCTCCCATCTCTAGCGGGGTTGCAGCGCTTGAGCCAAGCCGGAGCAGGTTATACAATTTTAGATTTGCGCTTTTCCAGTTTGGCAGCGACGAGACTGCGAGTCTCAGACTCAATGAGTTTGCATGTTTGACCCAAATACGCCATAGGGAGACGGGCTCTGCACAGGCAGACTATGGGAGAGGGAGACAGAGAGGGTGGCATAGATAGAGTTGGAAAAAAAAAAAGAAGTTAAAATTATGAATTTTAAATGCATGTTGAGAAGTACGAACTAAACCACGCAACATGCTCAGGTTCTCAGTTTATCAGCAGGTGAAAGTGAATGGGCGAGTGTGTGAATGTGAATATGAATATGAATGTGAGCGTAAATGAGTGTGAATGAGTGCGTGGCCTTTTTGTCTTCAACTCTGGCTATCTGGCTGACTATCTATAGCTGTAACTAGCTAGCGGCATTTCTAATAATAATATTTGCACATTCTGTCGCATGCGCCTGCAATTAGCTCGCTTACAATGCCGCACCCGCACCCAATTCCACCTGCCCAGGGCACTTGGGGCCTTTCTGTCTCTGTACATACATATGCGACTATATATGTATATATGGTATATAGTACTTAACCATGGATATGCTATGCACCTTACTGAATGCATGTTTAGCTGTGTGTGTTTTCTTCTGTTTTTGCTTTATGTTTGTTTCGGCATCGACGTGCGAACTGGGTTAATTTTCTATATACATATATATACATATACATATCTATATCTATATACTAGCTGCGCTTAGGTATTACAAGTCTAAAATTATTATTTGTACAAAAGCATAAAGCAAAAGATTCGCACGATTTGCGACGCTCTTGCCAAAGAGACAGCAGAGACAGCAGAGTATAACAATAATAATTTCACATTTCTGTTTGTTTTCTTTATTTTGTAGTGAGTTTTGAATGAGCCGTGGCTAGCTTTCGGCATGATCCACAATCTCTGATAATGTCACAGCATAGACACTGAGACTGAGCTTATGAGCGAGTCAGCTACTGTTGCGATTAGCAGACCATTGAGACGGGCAGAGATCTTTAATTTTATTTACTTATTTATTTTATTTAGTTTTTGTTGATCTCAACCTGGCAACAGCGATAAGAATCTGTGCGATAACATTGTACTGAAATTAACATTAGTCAGAGACTGATTTGTTTTATAAACTGATTAATAGTTGACAGTGTGTGAAAAGCCTGAATTTGTATTTACTTCCATGGAAGTTTAAGAATATGTGTATACTCGATTTTAATTCACGTTGCTTTTATATAATATCTTTTATATATATATATAAATAAATTAATTTTATTAGCTATAAATATATTTTAAAATATATTTATATTGTATTTCGAAATATTTTATAGATGAATTATTTTTATAGCATTTATAGATTTCAGAAAATTTTTAAAAATATTTCCGTATAGCTGATAACAATTTCCACATTATATTCTAGAATTTAGAAATGATATATGAACAACAAAAATTATTTTGATCCAGTTTCATATTGCTTTATTTACTTGATCAAATGGACTAGCTTCTGTTTTGCAGTCTTGCCTTCACATTAATTTAGCGACTCTCTGAACTGTCTACGACTTTTTATTTTCTTTCACATGAAAGTCGCTACAAGTCTTATCATATTTTTTTCCATTATATAGTACTTCAACGAATTTATTTACCAGCTCAACTAACCTACCCCAATGAATTGAATAGGGTTCACGCTATGCTAGCTCCCCTTGGCGTTCTCAACATCTATGAGAGTTATAACAGGCCTATTACACCTACCTAGCAAAAACAACACTTAACACTAATTAATGTCTAGCATATATACTGCATCATAAAGCAGCAGCCACGCCCACTCGCTTCCTGTCACCTACGCCGCCTTAATTGTGCACGCTGATTCAGCAAGCAGAAACTTTGCCATTTTGTTGCTTAGCTTAGGAAACTAAAACAATACAAAGAATCGTCGCAGGCAAAACTAAAAAGTGAACATGGAGGTCACTCGAAAGGTTAAACTGACAAGATTGACAAGCGGCACGCCACATGGTGGCCAGAGGAGGTGGCCCCCTGAGTGTGCTTTGGACTTAAAGGAATTTGCCTGTCGCCTCCTCCTCCCCCTACTCCTCCTCCTCGTGCTTTTCCTATTGGGGGCGTGTTGTGAACCTTTATTTTGGCCGCCTTGTTGGCCAGACAGTTTGTTGTTTTGGCCTGATAATTGGCGCGTTGCATGTTTGCGCTTTGGATATTCAACTTTGATATTATTGGCAACGAAGCACTACTTACATTTTCTTTTCGTTTTTGGTGAGAACACGAACTTAACTTTTATTTGGGGCGCCACCATTGGAGGGTGTGTACTTTATATATACCTGTTTAATAGATATGCAAACTAGCAGCAGCAAAATCCCCTTTGGTATTTCAGCTAGCAAAGAAAAAAAGAAAAGATCTCAGCCGCAAATGCACATGCATATATATATGCATATATATATGTTCCCAGTCTACCAGTTCTTCCAGTTCTCCCCTTTTGCTAATTGCATGAGAAACTTCACAGGCCCAGCTGATATACGGCCCCTCCTTAGAAGTCTCCCAGGGTCGTTATACATGCTTTTTCTGCTTCCTTACTTTTGTCCGCACCTCAGATAATTAGAGCCTTGCTAAAAAGGCATTACGGGTTTTGTCACAATGTTTGTATTGCCTGCTGTCAGGTACTTAGAAACATTAACAACAATGAATGGGTTGAGTTTTGTAACTAAAAATGAAATGCTTGGAAATTAAGAAACTATATATAGATATTTATCAGAGTACTTCATAAACATAATATAGCAAATATTTAATATTTAAAAATTATCTAAATCTGTAATAGATGTTATTCATAAATAAAATGCCCTAATTTAATTTATTCACTTCTTTCTGAAATTTCGTAAAATTGGTTAGATTTTCAACATATTGTTTTTAAGATAAGCAATTTATATTATTTCGTTTTAATATATTTTATATACTTTGACTTCTCTTCCTTTACGAATTCTTTAGAGTAGAGCAGTCAAAACTTCATTAATCTTTTCCTCTAGCCAAAAGCAACAACAAGGAAATATCATTATACAAAATAACAACAGCCAGCAGCCTGTTGCCTGTGTTGTCTCAATAAATATAAACATATATGTATACTCTATAAAATACTAACAGCTTGGGTATGCATATACATGCAATATGTATAAGATGCTAGGGTATACAAATGTAGGGTATTCAATATGTCTGCACATATATTTATATCACTTGATTTGTTTTCGCATTAATTATGCTCGGTCGCTGTTGAACTCTTCTTGTGTGAATGTGTGATGTAAGCGCGTTTGGGATGCTGAGCTCCGGCTTTCTGCGCCACCACCAAACACTCGGCGGCTGAGCTCTGAGCCATTAGTTATACCACATGCCACATGTGTCAAGCTTTGTAAATGGCAGTCAGCTAGCTAGCCGGTAGCATCGCCTGCACAGCTGTCACAATGTTTTATCATTTAATTTTCATAATAATAACGAAATCAAGTGGAACAATGGCAACTGACATGGACGTAGAGCCGAGCACCTCCTCTGCATGCAAGCGAACGAGGTTTGTGTTTTATAATCCGGCGGCATCAAAATGTTTTGGCGTGGGCGATTGAGCTATGATGTGCTTGATCGAGTTTTTTTGTATTTGGGTTTCTTTAAGGTTCACTGGCAGCCACAAAAAAACTGGATGAACGTAATTTGTTGGCAGCTGCAAATTATTATTTAACGGCTTCTTCGGTTTTTAGTGTTTTAACACTTTTGGCAAGTGCCCCGGCAGCAAACAGCGAAGTGAAAGTGAACAATAGCCGCTAAAACAAACAAACAATAACAACGGCAGCAATGTGTTGCACTTGGGCGTTTGGATGTTGTCATCGTTGTTGTGTCTTGTAGCTGACTTCAAGTTGAAGTTGACGCCTGCTGCTCTTGCTGCTGCTGCTGCTGCTGTTGCACCTGAACTCGAACTTCAACAGGCAAAAAGTGTAGCACCTAAGCAACGACAACGACAACAACAACAACAACAACAATCAATTAGTGTTTGTTTGCACGTAGTTGTTGTTGTTGTTTCATTTTCTACGTAGCGTCAACTTCAAACTCCAATTAAAGTGTCAGTTTAATGAACTGACAGCGAAACCAACTGCGACACAGAGCCAGCGGCAAGTCGAAATGCCTGGACAGACAAGCCCTAGTAGCAATAGAAAGGGCTACAGAGTGAATGACACAGCGCAAAGTTTGCAAAGTATTTTATTTATTATTATTAGACAATGTTGAGGAACTTAAATAGTTGAGTTAAATGTTGCAAAAAATGAGTCAGGTTAAACGAGCTGCATGGCTAGATATTTAATATGTATTATATTATCTGATTTTTTATACGTGCTTTTTTATCTTTTCCATTGCAGATCATTAGCGAACTGGCCGAAGTTGTTTATGCCGCATTGGATTATAATTTTCCAGAGGACGAAGAATGCCAAATGTCTCAGGAGCTTGAGAGTCTGTTTCACTTCATGACAGCAGATGGTAAGTGAGAAAATGTGATTTATTTATATAAAAATTATTCATATTACCAGCAGCTCATTAGGCTAACCGCAAAGGCCAGTTATTATATAGAAAAAATAACAATTCTAGGAATAGATTGATTAGTAGAAACCAAAGTTACTAATTACTAAGCTAGTTCTTTATGTTGAATTTAAATAAAAATAACATTTCATTTGCTAAAGTAATGCAATAATAAGATTAAAGCAAAAGTACAAATGAAGTCGTTCAGCTTCTCTAGATAAGAGTTCCCTAACACAAGGTCTCTGCAAAGCTGCAATCAGCTACACAAGGTTCAAAATGAATCACTTGAATTCATCGCCCATATCATGAGGCATTTATTCAAATGTGATTTACTTAAAATAAAGCAAGAAAAAATAAAGTAAAGTACAAGCAGATTATTGCGAAATGCAAGGCTTGAGCTTAGATTACCCAATTCGTCACAGTGTGAATAACTCGCTCAATGATTTTCCATTAATCTTAATGTTTTGTTTTTGCATGGCAGAAAATGACGATGACTGCATTGATGAGGGCATTGAGGAGGGCGACAAGCGCTGGGATGACGAGACGGAGGAGGAACGCAACAATACCAAAGAACTGGAGCATATAATCGAGGTAAGAAAAACAACTCTTGACATTTCGACACTTTTTTGTTGTTGTTGTATTTTATATTTTGTTTGTCAGGCGGCAGCTGATAAATTGCCCAAACACGAATGCAAATTGAATCAAATCAAAGTTTTTGCCAGCTGCGTTGAACTTTTGGCATTATGAGTCAGTTTGGCCAACAGAGTTAATACCCTGTAAAATATAAAGTATAGAATTTGCAATTGAGATAGAGTTGAAAAACATTTGCATAGGAGAATATATTTATAAATTCATAAATAGCAATGAGAGATTCAATCAAGATTTATATATTAAGTTGGAAATCAGTTCTAAAAATCGAAATAATAATCTGAATATTTCTTGGATGGCTAAAACATATATCTATGTATATATTTATATTACAGGGTATGTTTTTCTTAATCTTTCGTGAGCATTCTTGCTCTGCCGTTGAAGGTGTGCCGTCATTTGGCTAACCTTTTGACCAGGCTTTGACTGCTCCATTTGGCAGTTATCTACACACATTTATAAACAATGCTACATACATATATATATTTATATATATACATATATTTGTAGGCACATGCAGATAGAAAGAGTTATTGATATGCAGTTGCTGTTGGAAGTGTGGGAAAACTTGTTTGGCGCACGTTGCACGTTGGACGCAACAGGCAACAGCAACAGGCAAAAACAACAGCGCACTCTCCAGAGATACTTGTTAGCAGTATCTATGCATTTGTATCTGCTGGTGTATCTATAACGCGGCTAACCGCAAAACAACAAGCGCTCAGTTGGCTGGCTCAATTGCCCGGGTTCTAGATTACCCCAACCAGACTCGACCAGACCAGATCGCAATTGCCTCAGATATTGAATAACCAAATAGCCATCAAGCTGCATAGCCATTTCGTAATAGGAAATCACTCTGCACTTGATTTCACAGCTAAATGCGTTGTTGGAATTCACGTTTCGCACTGCGCTGCATCCGCATCCAAGGCAAAGGCAAAGGCAAAGGCGTTCCCCAGCCTCAACCATATAACCAAAAGATCACGATCATTTGGTAATTTGGCATTGAGGCGTGTGATAAACAGCAATGCATTGCTGATTGGAATCGCTTTGTGTATGATAGCCAACATAATAGCTATGAATCTCCGCTCCGTTCCGAAACGTTTCGCTATGTTCCAGCTCAATGCGCATTTGCTCATCACAAAAGCAGCGCCACCTGTCGGCGCATTCTAGCCATTCTAATGAGCCGCTTTATAGAATTGACACATTACTGTCAGGCAACATTGAACACTGCTCCAGCAGTGGAGCGCACCACTCGCCGGTGGCATGCAATATTTTCCACATGCCTGACTTTTCTGACACATTTGCGCCAAATGCAAATGTACGAAGCATCTGCACAAGGGTTTATTGATTGTTAAACATGGCATTATGGCCCAGTTAGACAAATTGTTAACCCAGCTGGAGAGCTAATTAGAAAAGAAGCTGCAGCTGTTAAAAGTTTGCAATGTTTTTGCATTTTCTGCTAAATAAATGAGTCAATAAAAGTTGTGTAAAGTATTGAGATACATAGATAAATAAAAGATGTTAATAGGAGAAAGGCAAAGATAAGTTAAAGAAATTAATAAGGTAATATAAAAAGAAGAGAGATTTAATTTTAATTAAATGAAGCATAGTTATAATTATATATACAAATTAAAATAAATATAACAACTAATAAAAACTACAAAAAAAGAAAATATATATTTAAAATGGAATTCTTAGATCTTTTAGATTTTTACACTAAAAACTCGTTTAGCTAAAAAATTAAAAAAATGTATTAAAAATTAAAATTTCAGAAGAAATATTTCAAATAGATTTCTTAGAGCATTTAGATTTTAAACATGAAATATAATTAATATTATTATTAATATATTTATAATTTGCAATTTTCCAAGATATTTATTTTTTGTATATTCCTATTATTAAATCATGTTTTCTTTTTTTTTTTTCATTCACAGACCTGCAGAAATCATATAAAGCCCGCATTACCAGAGAATCATTATAAGGCCGTCTGCCGTGCCCTGGTAACGGAAACAATAGAGCTGCGAATATTTCTGCAGCAAATTCTAAACAATGGTAAGTAAGCCAGAGCAGAACAACATATACATATATATATATATATATATATATACATATATATAGCGCAATTATTCATATATAACATCTGTTTGTTTACTTTGTTATTGCAGATACCGGGAAATTAATAAAGGCATCAGAATCATCTCAGAGCACGCAGCATGAGCTGGCGAAGCTGGGCTTCAACGACTGGGTAAGTTTAGTTTATGATATCTGCTATGTATCTCTGATATATATCTATCTATCTCTGAAACTTGAAATGTGTTATGCAATGTTTAACGAAAACCCGCTAATGGTCTTTAAAGTGGGCTACATTGCGAATCACGACTGACTCTTTTTGGCGCACCTCTTCCAATTTTACAAACCATCATCATCATCATTATCATTAACATTATCATCAGGGATCACGCGCTATGTTTCGTTTTATAGGTGAAGGGAGTGAGCATAGCATATCTTCCACGAACCGCAACAGAGAAAAAACAAAAAAAAAACTTTTTGTGAACCATTTCACAAAAATTCACTTTTAATTTTAATAATCGACTCGCAGCGGTTTTACAGCGCCCATTATCCTAATGAGTTCGACTATGTGAGATACATTTAATGTGCGACACATTAGTGCCAAATATTTCGATTCACACACATACATAAACATATATATATATATATATTTGTGTGACCTTTAAATACAAGAAAGAAAAAAATGTTGAGGCCAGTTCGGGAATTCGCTTGTGGTTGCCATTGGACCTCCAAAAATCCATTGAGACTCACACGCAAATTGGCCAAACACGCAAGCCAAAAAAAGAAGAAAAAAATAGATGAAAATGTTGGACAATCTTTAGCAAGTTTTTTTTTTGCTAACTATTGAAGGCTTGTAGATTTTCAAAGTCAGCTTGTAAAAGTTTAACAGAAATGTGCTAAAATTGACGAGAAAATTAAAAGTCAATAGAAAAGTTAACGACAGAAAATGACAAGTTGGAAATGAAAATTAAAGTTAGAACAAGAAAATTAAGTAGTATATTTTTATTTATTATATATAGTATATTTTATTATATTTATTTTATATTATATTATTTTATTAAGAATTATCTGATCTTTTTATTTTTATTAAATTCTTAAAACATTTCTTTGAAGTTTTTGAATATGAGAGAAATAAATCTATTTTAGAAGAAAAACATTTGATATATCTTAAAATTCTTATACATAGATCTTCTCTTCACTTCTCCTCCTATTCTCCTTTTCTGCCTCTGCTCGCAACACTTTATATCTCTTACCCAAAAATTATCGAAAAAAAACAAAACTTGTCAAAAAAAGTATCATAACTGTAAAAGAGAGGAGCAAAAGTTGCTTTAGGCCAGGTGTTAGGTAAATTTAACAGCTGATAACGCAAACCTGACCAGTTGTGGCTATTCTGGTTTCAGACTCGCATTTAGCACAGCAAAATTAATTGGAAAACGTGTAATCTGATTAGAGCTTCATAAAATTCTAAAAAAAACACCTCTTATTTCTTCTGTCACACATCATTGTTAACAATAGTTAGAAATCGATCTAAATTCGCTTCGATGTCTTAATCAAGGGCTCATTCAGCTCATTTAGATTTTGTTCATATACTTGAGTCAGTTTAATTATCTAAATGAAACCCATTTAGTTGTGATTAAGTTTCTTTATACAACGACTTTTCATGAGAGTTACGTAATGCCTACTAGCCGACTTAGCTCATTGTTTAATGTATTATTTCCCATTAGTTATCTAAGTGTATCACACTTTAGTTCTATTGATTAGTTACGACAGCAAATGCACTTGACTTGTCTCTCTTTTCTAGTAGTTGTGGCTCAAAGCGTATCCAATATCCTGTTATGCTCCATTCGATATATTTACCTTGAGGCACACGCCCCACACATCAATTTGCATGTTGATAAGTCAGGAAAGCAAAACCGCAAGAAATAGCTTCGCGTGTGCTAGACTAGTATATAAATATATATTTATATATATGTATGTATATACGTATCGGTATCATATATCATAAATATAACCCATCCTAACTCATGCCCGTATCAACGCTATATTTATAATTAAATCAACAAAAAATTTGCATTGCGTTGAAAGGCGCTGATTAAATACGAAAAGAAAGAAAAAAAAAATAATAAGAAAGGCAAAATTATATGTACACAAAAATGAAATGAGGCGCAGGCCAATTGAGCAATTAATACTCATGTTTGAGTTGTGCAAAGACCATAGACTGAGTCCATTCGTATGGCCAACCATAAAGTAAAGCTCCCAATTGCAATTTTACAACAATCTTCAGTACACATTCGTGTAATGCAGAGTTTGATTAAAAAAGAAAAAGAAAACAAAAACTGTGTCGGTTATCAGACAAAAGACGACGACGGGACTCCACTTGACTTGACTTGACTTGACTGAATGTTTATGTACCCATTCAGCATTGATAAGATTTCTATAACTACGTAAACTTACCCACGTACCACCCGCTCTGCAAGTCTCGATCACCTGTCTATTGTTTTTATTGTCAATTCTTTTTCTTCGTTCGTTTTCATATATGTATTGTATATTGTTGTATTTTTAGTAGTACTGAAAATTCAACAAACTTTTTTATAGTCAGCGCTTTATCAATTTCTCGGAAGCCAAACAGCCTTCAGAATGTCATACAAAATGTAGTTGTGCTGTTGCCTACCCTCCCCACTTCTCTGTATTCCCCCCCTATTTCGTACCGCCTGCAGTTAGCCAAGACCGGAACGACGAACCCACGCGATATGTGCAGACTTTAAGAAACAGTTTCGGATCTTGCTTGATTCGGTTTTTGATTGTTGCTCTCATTTTGTATAGAGTTTTATGCTGGAATTGCTGAAATTCTTTTGTCTGACTTTTTTTATTATTATATATATACTTCATGGTGTTTCATGCTTTGGTGACTTTGTGTATGAAACAGTTGCTTGCTCTCCGTTGTTCAGTTCTAGCTAGTTGGCATTCGGTTTTTTTCTAGACTTTTTTTTGGGAGTACGTGCCGTTGTGATAGGCGTGGAGTGTTTAGATTCCCGCTTTAAATTAGATAGACTGGTATAGAGGAATACAGTTTTGTAACCTAGTAGAAATAGCTGGAAAGCTTTTCAGACAAGTTTACTTGGGCTAAAGTTGCTTAAAACTAGAATAATTTTTGAATGCATATGAGATGCATTTATTTTATTTTTATTAATTTTGTTTTTAATTAAATTTAATTTTATTATTTTTACTTATTTATTTTTATTTATTTTTTATTTATTTATTTATTTATTTATTTTTATTTATTTATTTATTTTTTTTTTTTGAGAAAAATACTTTTATTTTTCTACGACTTCTGATGAAAATTTTGATAGACACATGAGCTCTTACCGCTCAATTTTTGGCAGCTTTCTGATTCAGCATTCAACATTTGCTACATTTGTTGCTGCTGCTGCTGCTGCTGCTGCTGCTGTTGTTGTTGCTGCTGCTGATGCGTATGACTTGTTTGTTTTGGGTGAATCTGTTTCACCTTTTAGGCGATGCTATCGAGCATATCAACATAAACTGCATTTTCCTAGACACAGCGCTACACATGTGTTTCGCTTTGCTGCCTAGCATGCTAATCATGATGATGATGATGATGAGCATTGTTTAGATGCTAATATCTGTTGATGATGCTCCGAAACATCGAGTTTTGCAAGCGCTACGCATATGTGCGATGTTTCATGCAACATGGCAGCTTAACAACAAACTGTTGCAAACACTTCCGGAAGCTGCCACACGTTGTCCATGATGCGCTGCTGCCGCTGCTTCTGTTGCTGCTGCTGCTATTGTTGTTGCGATTATTGAAGCGCAGCAGCTACAGCATAGCGTTGAATGCAACACTTGTCGACTTTTTTCGCTGCTGCCTTGTGTCGATTATGCGATTGTGTCCAAAAGCAACGGCAACGTGTGCCACAGCCTCTGCCAGCCAGTCTGGGTTGGTGGGTGCAAATTAGCAGCTCTCTGCCCCACGTGCCCCACACTATTTTGCATGTTTAATGAGCTGCCACAAAATTTATTGCTACCAATTGACGCAGTCGTTGACAGGAACAGGAAAAGCGAACGACGACGGCGGCGGCCACCATGAAAAGTGAAAATGCGAATCACTGTTACATCTAGTTTAATCTCTGACATACCACCATACTCCCTCCCTCCATCTCTCTCTCTCTCTGTTCACTGTCTGCCATTGTGTGCTAAATACACTTCCTGCCATCAAGCATCAGACATCGCACATACACACATTACTCATACGCACTGTTAACCCGCCAACTGGCACTAGCTGCATCTGAAGTGTCGTACGTGTTGCATGTAATGAGCAGCGATTGGCTTTTGAAGTGCCAGACTTGATCACAGCGGGTCCAAATTATGATTAATTTAATTAAAAGATTTCATTTCGCAACGGCGGAAAAAGTGAAAAGCCAAACCAAGCCAGCCAGGCTGCTAGGCAGACAACTAAGTAGCTGCTGCCCCGCTGTGCCGCAGCAGCTGATTAAAGTGAGCGGCAATTGCAATTTCCTAACCAAACGTCTCTCTATCTTCCCTCACTCCCTCTCTCTCTCTCTCTCTCTCTCTTTACCTGTCTCGCTTGGCACTGTCTTGCTTTCTGCCCAATCAGCACGAACTGTAATTGCGGAGAACGTTGCAAGTATCCAAAAGTCTAATTTGCATGAGTTCCCAGTCTAGAGCATGTCTGTGAATGTATTTGAATGAACGAATGAATATTTACATCTATATCTTTTTTATATTCGATGTACATTTGACAATCTCTAATCTTTTGTTACTCATCTCCTTTTTAGGCACGCTTCTGGGTGCAGGTTATCGATGAGCTGCGACGCGGCGTTCGCCTGAAGAAGCGCAACTATGAACGCACGCCCATCGAATACGAACTGACGCCCTATGAGATACTAATGGGCGATATACGCGCCAAGTGAGTAAACCATTTTAATAAAATTAATTGATATACTTTTAGAACATAGTTTATGATAGGTCTATAATCTATTCAATAGACAATTCTTGCTATAAATTCACATACAAATTGATAACTTCAATTGACTCATAGTCTGCAGTATAGTTAATCATTTTTCAAGTGGAATATAAGCTGAAGACTAGAAAGCAAATCAACTTGTTATATCAGTGTTTTTAGCTTTTTCATTTGGCTATAATACCTACTTAATTTATAAATACATAAATATTCTTGAGCACAAATACAAACTCTATAGAGGTTATGGTTATATTAGTTAGCCATTCGTATACTGATAACATTTTAATACACATCTGTGTCATTATTACGCTCTGAAAATATCATTAAGAAAATGCCTATAGGACAAAAGTTATTCACTATTATATTCCCTAGTCATTAAGGTGTTTATGAAAAAAGTATATGATAAACCTCTGTAAAATGCTTAAAAGCTAGATTTTTATTTTTGAAAATATTTTATTTATAACAAAAACTCAATTATTTTAATTAAGCTTTTCAAAGAGAGTCAACAAAATCTCACATAAATCATTCTCTCGCACAGAGAACTTATTCCAAACGAACATAAATCACGTATTATAGAGTATCAAACTCAACCACAATACAGAAACAACTAATCAAATATGAAATTAAATTTCTCTTTCCATGCTGTCTCCTAACCACAGAAAGTACCAATTGCGCAAGGTGATGGTCAATGGTGATATACCGCCGCGCGTGAAGAAGGATGCGCATGCGATGATCTTGGAGTTCATCAGGTCACGGCCGCCATTAAAGAAGGTGTGTGTTGCGTTCCCAATTTCTATAGCCAATACTTCAGCAAATGCCTAATGGAATCGTTCAAGACCAAGAAAAATCTATTGATATTTATTGTCTCTTTCAAATCCATCTCTCTCTATCTCTCACTCTATCAAATTGTGAAACTATTTTGCTGTTGTATGTATGAAGATGTTAATATATGTATATATATATTTTTTATAAAATAAATGCATTGGCTTGCTCACTTTTTTACGTACTAGCATTTGAGTATTAAATAAATAAATAAATATACAATTAAATTTATTTTTTTTATGTATTAACAAAGCAAAAAATTATTAATTATGAAATTTGCTCTAATTCAAGGCCTCGGAACGTCAACTAGGCCCTCCACTGAAATGCACGCCCTCACCGCGGGAGCAGCTCATGGAGTCCATACGACAGGGCAAGGAACTCAAGCAAATAACCCCGCCAAAGAAAGAGAAATGTAAGTGAAATTTGAAATTCATTTAATTATAGAAATGATAGAAATTGACAAGCCTAAAAAATCATTAAATATTAAATATTAAATAAAATAAAATATAAAATATAAGAAAATTCAGCTTGGCATACAAAACTAAGAAATGGCCACAAGAAATGACATATTTTATTTATTTCATATTCTCAACTGAGCATATACTTTTACATTCATATATATTATATAGTCATTTGTAAATTGGTTTAAACAAATACCAGATGAAAGGCAAGCCGCCTTTTGTCATTCTACTTTAAGATAAGCTATGGAGGCTCAAATATTTACAGTTGGCAATTGTCAATACATTTTTGGCCCAAAAACTCTTTTGTTGTTTTCATACTTGGTTTTAATGTCGGCAACCTTTGCCATTAAAGAGAAACAACTAAGCGGTTATAACATCTATTTTGGCTAAGAAATTGCCCGCCTCCTATGCATATTTGGTGGGTGTATTGACAAGATTCCCGCCTTGTGTTGTCAACAACGTTTCCCAAAAAAAAAAAAAAAGAAAAATTCAGCGCCAGCCGTTCATAAATTGTTGTCATACACATGCTGCCTGGGCTGTCAGTCGCTTCTTTGGCTGCCTTCTGGGCATGTGGAGAAAAATAGAAAAAAAAAAAAATAGAAAGAGAAAAAACTAGTTAGCCACGAAAAGTTTTCACTGCACTTGTCGGTGCCGCAATGTACGCCCCGCTCTGACGTGCAGCTGCCGCCCCTGCAGCCGCCACTCGTTGTCTGTCTCTGCTATCTCCCTCTCTTTGTCTCAGTCTGACTGTCTGCCTGCTGCCAGCCTGTCTGTCTGTGTTGTCTGTCTGTCTATGTTTGTGTTTGCTTGGCCAATTGCCGTTGCTGGCATGCGCATGCCAACATAGATCAAAAACGGCAACAATTTCCAATCGCCTCTGCTGAAGGAAGCGTGCAAAATTGTGACACACAAAGATAGCGACAACAGCGCTGCTGCGCTTGCAGCAACAACAACGACAGCTAATACAATAACAGCGGGCACAACACGACAACCTCAAAGACGTCGACGACAACGGCAACGATGACGATGACGATGACGATGAAGATGAAGATGATGATGACAACAAGCTTGGACTGGGACTGGGACTGCGACTGCGACTACAGCAGAGGCGCTATGTTTGTTTGTCTGCTGTGAACTTTTGTTTGTTTGGTTTAGCAGCTGCAAACGCTGCAGTCGCCAGACAGAGACAGAGATAAATGAGCTTGCTTGCGGCAGCTAGCGTGTTTAACAGTGTTGCATACCCATGTGCGCTGGCTGCAAAATGGCGCTATTAATGAGTCAGCCGAAAAGCATGCAGCTGCTTTTGTTTATATGGGGGTAAATTGTATAAAGAAAGCTGAGCCATTTCAAATTAATGTATGCGTCAATTTTAATAATTTCAACATGTAATACAATAAGCATTGCTTCAGTGTAACGTATGAGCAAAGCTCTCAGTGACGCATGAAAACAAATTTCAATTACCGTTAAACTGTTTAAGCATGCTCATTCACTTTCATTAGTCTGACTGAAAACTTTTGCAATGTTCTAATGCAGAGCTTTACGCACTCAACTCCTATTGTGCTCTTTCTTTTTGCGCTCCCTTACGCGACGTCATCAAAAGCCGCTCACACACAACTCGTGACGTAACGTACACAAACAACGTAGCCGGGGTCTTTAAAATGCTAAATGTCAAAACAAAACAAAGCGTGAGCTCGCGCTCACACACGCACTCACGCTCTCTCGCACTCATACACACACACACGCTCTCTCGCTCTCTGTGCAATTTGTGCCTCTCTTTGGCGCATGCGCTTTACGCAGTCAGCTTTTCGAGCTCGAGCATATGCGTGCCAGAGAGACAGTTGATTGTAGACAGTTTCGTGTTAAGCTTCGGCGGTGTCGCTACGTGTTGTTGTGGCTGGCCGCAGGCGTCGCGTGGCGCGGGTTGAAAATGAAAACGACCTGATTAAGCACTTTAAATGTGAAATACGTGAAACAAAAGTGTTTAAAAAACCGCTGCTCTGTCAGACAGTCATGTCAGTCTATAAGTCAATTAATCAAACGTTCAGCAAGTCATCAGCCTACACACGCACACGCACACCCACACCCACACCCACACCCCCAAAAATGGAACAACAACTGTTAGCCTAACTGTTGTGGGGTTGGTTGCCTGTCGGATCGATAGCCCGAATGCAACCGTGCAAGAGTGAAAAGCGAGAACAAAAATTGCCAGGAGAAACAATAAAAAAAAAACAACAAAAGTGATTCCCAAAGTGTTCTCTTGTTGTTGTACTTCGGTGAAGTGAAGTGAAGTGCCCTGAAAGTAGAGCAACAGCTCCGTTTGGCAAGCTGGCGGATATATATTTGCGCATGCAATGCAAAGAGGAAGCCAACTTTCTTAGCCAAAAACACAAAAGTGCTGTCGCCGCTCGCACAAATGGATGCCAAGCAACAAACGACGCCCAGTGCCAAGCGCTCAACAGCCGCAGCCGTCTTTAAATCGCATCACATCGTACGCAACGCGGATGTCGTTGATGTTGCCAGCGATGCGTCGCTCTACTGCGGCAGTGAAACGGAAACCGAGACAGTTCTTGCCACACAGCTGCCAGCCCAGTTGCACTCGCAATCGCAATCGCAGTCACAGTCACAGTTGCAGTCGCAGTCACAAGTCACAGTCACAGTCGCAGTCACAGCCGCAGCCAACGCCACGTGCTGCGCCGCGTGGTGCTGCCACTGCTACGACTGCAAATGCTGTCAATCCGCCAACACCGAAGCCGCGTCAGGCTGTCAGGACATCAAAAGGTAGCAAACAAATTAATATTGTTGCCACACATTGCATTGACCTGGTTTCCATATCCAGCTAGCTAGTTGTTTGTGGCAGTTCCGGCTTTAAAGCAAAAGTATTAAGTGCAAAAGTATTTAAAGCAAAAGTTGCAGACTTTGATTTATGAACAAATAAAGGCGAAAACTTTTTTTTTTTAATAGAAAGTTGAAGTGAGAATCATACGAGAGTTCAGGGAAAATAATCACTATAATAATCACAATGATTTGTTTTCTTTACCACATTTTTAAAAATATATTTTTAATGCATTTTTCTATGATTTTTCTTGATGATTATTAATCAACAATCTTTGTAAAATATTTATTCATTATTTATTATTTACCTTTATTTAAATTGAATAGTGTTTCATAATGAATAATTATTGATATAGTGTTGGCTAATAATAAATAGCCTTTAAAATAATATGCAACAAAAAATATTATCAAACTTTTCCCAAACTTTGTTCTACTAAAATTCAAAATTATTTTTATTAGATGCTCAAATATTAATCACAAACTAAAAAAACAAAATAAAAAGTCAACAAACTATATTTAGCTATATTTAAATCAGCAAATTCAAATCTAATTTAAAAGATATTTAAATAAATATATATTTCTATTTGTACGCCAATACATTTGTTAAAAATATCTTTCAACTTGAAAATAATGTTTCCAAATAATTGATGATGAATAATTGTTGAAATACTATAAAAAGGTTTTAAAATATTTAGCACATGTACAAATGTATCATAAATAATTTTTAAGAAGAACTTATATATTTCTGGATCCCTCAAAAATATTTATTTAAAATTGTTTACTTTAAATTTAAACAAAATATTTTTGTACGTATGTGTTTGCTTTATTCTTCAGCAACTTTCAACTTTCACAATTAACGCTAGGCCGAAAAGCCAGTTGTCACCTGAATTTTGGTCATAATGTACACACAGCTGTTAGTTAAGCAAAAGTTCAAGCAGAACTAAATGTTTGCTATTAAGTTGAATAATAAAAAAAAATATATATTTGGAAATTT
This sequence comes from Drosophila antonietae, assembly GCA_030914385.1. Classification (NCBI taxonomy): domain Eukaryota; kingdom Metazoa; phylum Arthropoda; class Insecta; order Diptera; family Drosophilidae; genus Drosophila; species Drosophila antonietae. The sequence continues at coordinate 3,953,628 of JAUESO010000610.1, read as the reverse complement.
AAAAATAAAAATTACCCCACATGGAGAGTTTCTGCTCACATGAAAGACTCGCTCTGGCTTCTGGCTAATTTCCCAAGCAGTTTTACGAGCATTGCACAAGCGGAAGACTGAGTAGAGTCGAGTGTAGAACTATTAAGTGCGCTAACTTAACGGTTGCTCGAATGCCCAGAGACGGGGCACTTAAAAGCAGAAAGAAGAGGAGACAACAAAGCGCGACACTAAGATGACAAAGTAAAAGAGCAGCTCAAGACGTTTGTCTAATTACCCAAGCGAATGGCGTCGAGCAGAGGGCGACTGTTCCATGGACACCATGGAGCTGGTTACGCTCGGGGTCTAGAGTTGGCATAGTGCAGAGGCAGAGGAGTTGGTGGAAGGGGCGAGGTCAGTCGCAATACAACTTGCACAACTTGCCGAGCATGTAATCTAATCAAAGCAACGTCACACTTCGCATAGAGATGGCTATATATGCATCCATTTTCCCATAGCTTTAATTTAGCTGATTTTACTTTCGCTTATATCTCTTCTTCTTCTGCTTCAATTGTCTTTTGCAGTGCTTCCAAATTCAACAAACTCAACGTTGTCGCGCTCCCGGCAGCGGCTCATCAAAGTGGATTTCTCAAAGTTGCAGGTGAGTTGAATTTGGCATATATGATAGCTGGAGTTATACAATAATTGCAATTCTTTTGGCCAGGACGACGAGCTGATCTTCGATGAATCTAGCATTAGCAGCAGCAACACCTCCATAGCAGCTGCCACCGAATCGCATCGCTTCACACAGCCCAAAATGCCGCCATATCCCATTGGCGGTTACATCTTTGGCTCCCAGATGAGACAGGACTCACCGGCCATGCAGCTGCGACCCAGACGCACAAGTAAGTCGCACAATATTGCAATATGATATCTGCACTTGGTATATATACTATCTAGCTATATATGTATATATAAGTATTTGAATTGTGCACATGGTATGAAGGAACAAGTTCTCTATGTGGATTGGATTACATACAAACAAAAAACTAGTTAGAATTCAAGCTGAGCTTAAATAATAACTCACCTAGCCAGTTGAGATGTGTTTTGAAGAGTCAGTAGAGTTATCACATAATACTTATATGAAAGCAGCTGAAAGAATGCATATAGTTTATAGATCTCATATTTCAGCATATTAGCTAAGATCTAATTGGTATTTTACTTCAAATTTGATTGATATCTAAATATAGTTGCCATATTCTGTTTCTTCTTCCCTAAGTCTTTATTTATCTATTCATTATGTTTAAACTTTAGTTTATTTTGCTTATGATTGAGGCAACGCCAAATATTGTCTGTCATTTGCTTTTTCATGGTTCATAATGATGCCTTGAAATTTGTTCAATTTTTGTTTGAGCTTAAGCTTTGACCTCTTTATAGTTGATTGCGAATGATGATTTGAAGGTCTTGATTAATTTAGAGAAATTCATCAATTAAATAAATATGAGCAAATTAAATTTAATAATAGCTTTATATCTGAATATGCAAATAGCTTTGAGAAATTAAAAAAAAAAAAGATATATATAATAATTAAATTTTTTTCTTTTAAATTACAAATTATACAACAAACGCCTAAACCTTTTTATGAATATTAATTTTTTTTTTTAATATATGCAATTTTCTTTTATTATTTTTAAACTTGAAATTTCTGAAAAATTAGACAACAATTTTTATTAATTTTTTCTAAAAGTCTTTTAATAAAAATATAATTATTTTTATATATACTATTTTTTCAAATGACTAAATTAATATAAAGAATTATAAATATGAACATAATTTTTTTGGGGCTTAAAAACCAAAGTTAGAGTGAGAATTTAATTTATTATAAATTGTTTGAAATATAAAATATTCCAAGAGTTAATAAACTCCTTCCTTCATACCCTGTGCAACATTTTAATCGATGCTTTAATAAAATGTGGTTTAAGTTTTTATTTAAATTTTAATTTACAATTTATTTTTGTTTCTTACTTTTTCCAACCTTTTACCCCCTTTTCCCCACACACCAAAACCCAAAAATAAAACTTATTTTGCAAAGGTATTTGAACGATTCTTAAATTATGGCCTAATTTATTGATCTGAACACAGACACACACACAAATACAAATACAAATACCGCTAATTAATATTGTTTTATGATTTTGCTAACGAAAATCAAATGTATTATATATGTTGCCAAAACGCACTAAGAACAAAAGAGTAATGTATGGATCGATCGACTAGAGAATCGGTTGAAATCTATAGTTGATTGGTGTGATGAGCCCAGGCTGAAGACAATTGATGCCGGTTATGGATATGCACACAGACACACACAAGCACACACACACACACACAGCAAAAATAATCTCGAAATATATTGAAAAATGAAAATAAAAACAAAAATGTTAAACGGAATTGGATCAATTTGAATTATTTTGTTAGCCAACTAACATTTTTGGTTAATGTGCCTTAACACAAATATTATTTATATAATATATAAATATGCATATATAATTTAAATTTTTAATTTAAAAGTGCACAAATAAAATACGCTTATAAAATATATAAATATATTACGAACAAAATCCGATAAATAAAAAATTGCTAACGCCGCCTTGAACTATGCAACACGCTGCACAGTGGAGCAACAGCAACAGCAGCAGCAGCAGCAGCAAGACGAATGTGGCAACAGCTTCGATAATGCGCTAGAATGTAAATATGCGTGAATAACTGAAGATTTACATTTTACCTCTGCTTGCATCGTTCATATACATATAACATATATTCGATACATCTCCAATTGAAACGCATCAGAAATTGCATTACAAATTTTAACTTGAATTTAATTTTTAACTGCTTCAAGTTAGGTTTCATATGAAAATCATATTAAAACATTTATATATATATATATATATATATATATATATATATATATATATATATATATATACATATATATTAAATTATTTTCCTATGTCAATTTAATCTTTCTAACACTTTTTAGTTAAATAAATAAAATAATTAATTTATAAATAAACTACTTCTAAAGAAATGCCATAGGATATATATTATTTAATTAATTTCTATATCATATACTTATGCTGCAGTAGTCTCATATTGATTTTACTTGTAATTTAATATTGATTTTATATTTTGAAAACATTTCTTTAAATTTACATATAACCCCTATACGCATCACACACCTTCAACACATCCTTCCGCGCTGTCCTCCGCTCGCCTGCTTGCCTAATGTATGTCTTGTTCTCGTTTTCGTTATCGTTTGCTCTACTTTTTATACTTGTGCTCCACACACACACACACACACACTCGCACACATATATATATATATATAATCAATGAGACACATAACGCATACGCAATGTTGACCGTCCTTCAATGTCGCATCACAACTAATGACAACTGTTCCACTTTCTCCTCTCTCTTAGCCTTTGACCTGGCCATGCAGAACGATGCGAGACGCAGCTCTGTGCGCCGTCATACTATTGTTGGTTGCCAAAGCAATCTGGATGAGACGCAGTCGATGCCACCCACGCGCCCCGAGTCGCGTCAGTCGGATGACGCAAGTGGCTCGTCCAAAGAGGTGAGCTACACCTGAATGCACTTTTAAGCTTATGACCCATTCATAAACTTATTTATATTCGCAGCTGTTGAAAAAGACTCCCGAGGCGCCACAGTCACTGGACCCACAGCAGGCACACGCCACATCTGAAGCTGGATCTGGTGAGACGGCGTCGCATTCAACATCCTCGCTTGGCCCATGGAACAAGTCCTTTATGGACAAACAGACCTGGATGGAACGTGGTGATGATCGTCTGTCCGTTACGCTAGCGGAGATCGTTCACATACGTTCCGTCATGACCAAAGCCGAGCTGGAGGGCCTGCCCATGGATGTGCGCGTCAAGGAGGATGTTGAAAAGCGTCGTGTCTGCTTTCTATGCCTGCGCACACGCTTCTCCTTCTTCGGCCCGTGGGGCATTCAATGCAAGCTGTGCCAGCGCACCGTCTGCGCCAAATGCTACACCAAGATGCGCATACCCTCGGAGCACTTTCGCAATGTGCCGCTTGTGCTGATCTCACCCTCGCTGCTGTCCAGTCCGGCCAGCTCAAACACGCCATCGCCATCGCACCATGCCCACCACATGCACTCCTCATCGACGGGCAACATAATGGACGATCAGTTTCCCAAATCGCTGATCGAGCGACTGCTGCGTTCCGAGTCAGATCGCAAGGTGAGTTTGAGTTGGATTGAGAAAATGAGCTATAAATTGAAACTCTTATCTTTCTACAGACTCGCAGCACTGTTGGCAGTGCACCCTCATCGCCCAAGCACCAAAGATCAAACATGAGCACGCCGGGCATTAGTGTAGGACCTGGGTCTGCAGCTGCAGCAGCTGCTGCCACTGGCCAGGCCGTGGAGGCATTGCACGATCAGGCATCCATGTCGGCCTCCTACTCGGGCGCCATGCGCCCCTCTGGCGTGCTTCAGTACCAGCAGAAGCAGCAGCACTACAACAATGCCATGTCCCGCAGCATGGAGGGACCACGCAGCCTGCCCGTGCACAGTCCGGCGCATCGGCCTCTATCGAACAGCAGCACACTGGAGCGCAAGTAAGTGTGACTCTCTTCAAATAATATAGAGTTGCTTATACTTACAGCACCCTCCCTCTCGCTCTCTCCCTCGCTCTTTCTTACAGATCGCGTTTCTCGCGCGGCTTTGCGCTCTTCTCGTCGGGCAGCCATTTGGCACAGACGCAACAAGATCAGAAGGAAAATCTGCGTGGCGAGCAGGTGACCGTTTGCAATGATTGCCAGGGTCTGGTCAATGAGATCACCAGCTCCGTGAAGCAAAAACGTAGCTCGGCACGCAACCGGACGATACAGAATCTCACGCTGGATCTGACGCCTGTCTGGAAATAGAGCCAGATGAAGGCAGCCTACAGCACTATTAACTACATTATACACATTATATATAAATATATATATAATAATTCACATATGCATATTTTGAATGGACTGTTGTATACATAAGATTGACAGATAGACAGACAGAGGAGAGGAGGAGAGTGGGCGTTGAAGTTGAAGCAAGCGGATATCGTTGTAAATCGTTAGATCGTGTTAGTCTAGTGTTAAGTGTATAACCCCTAGTAAAAATGAGAAAAAGGAGGAAAGCAACGCTGAGAACTTCACCTTCTTCTTCTGACTAGGAACATGCTTGAGTGCGCACCCCACCATATAAATACATTCGTACATACTCTACTGATATAATCTAAACATATAAATACATCTATAAATATAAATAGATATATATAAAAACACATATAGATAATGAAAACCCCGTGCGATATAATAATACGATGACGTTGTTTGTAATTGTTTAATTTATGTATAAATGTTGATTAGGTCTCGTATTAAAATGCACAGACTCTAACGGAAAGGAAATCCCGATCATATATAGAGAGAGCGATTTACTATACCCCATTAGCAGAGAGATATGTGAACGTTTCGAAATAGGTTATCATTATTAAAAACAGATCCAAAGCGCTCCACAGCTTATGTCTTCGATACGCATAAGCCTTAAAGATTGAATCCTTAAGTTGCGACCAGGCATTGTTGAGGAAATACTATTGTAAATTACATATGTGCTTGCACAAATCTATTTTTTGTTTGTTTGTTTTCTTCTATATTTTTTCTTTTTGTTGGCAAAGAGTAAATTTCGTTTTGTTTATTCGCTGTAGAAAACCCTCCCTGATAACCAACTTCCTTCAAGCTGATTTTCACTATTCTCATCATATATAATATATATTATAAATATCTATAAATAAATTTCAATTGCGACTAGTTTAAATTTAAATATAATTTTATACCTAATTGCAATGATAACATAGTTTAAACATAGTTTAACTTCTTTCTAATAGAAAACAAAAACAAATTTTGAAAATTTTATGTTTCGTTTTTTTTTTTTTTTTGCGTATTGTAAAAGCATTTAATAATTGTAATTTATGAAGTTAAAAAAAAATATATATATTAGTTTTTACTGTTTTTAAGTTAAATCATTTGTATGTATATTAATATTGCTCTCATTTAACAAACAAACACACACACACAAAACAACTAAATAAATAAAAACGAAAATACGCAAAACATCAATAAAAAAAAATAAAAACTACTAAAAATGATTAAATTCATTTAATTTCGTCTGAAATGATATTCCCGCTGGCTCATGAATCACGATAATGTAAAGCCCATCCAGTTAGGAATCTGAAATGCGAATGAATCAGAACGCTTCGTCTTTCATTGCAGAACAACAAACAAAGACCAAATACATGATAGATTACAAACTGATATATTTATTTTAAATGTTCTTTCAATAAAAGAAAAACAAATCATGTTCAGTAATTTAAAATAAATTAGAGTTCGTCTCATATTATGTAAACTATACATATTTCTCTGATACTCGCATCTTAGAGTTATGTTATTGGAAAACTAATAATAGTTGCAATTGAATGTCACAAAACGCGATCGCTTAAAGCTAACAACTAGAGCTAACATTTTTGTTTTTTTATTTTTTCTTTGCATTTAGAGTTGAACAAAGGTGAGTCGCTACTCTGAGCGTTGCTTTTTGTTGTTATTTCTGTTGTCGTGACCGCCGTGGCGCTTGCGTCCAAAGCGTTTGTTGTTCTTGCCACGTGAGAAATCACGTCGCTTCTTCATGAACTCAATAGCCTTGTCCAGAAACTCTTTCTCCTCGTCTTCGCTGGCCTTGCGCAGGGTGAGGGTGACTTCATCATTGAATTTGAGCTGTCAATTCGGAAAAGAAATTAGTATTCGAAAGGAAACAATGTCTTTATAATTTATTACCTTGGCATCCTCCACTTTGGCAATGTATTTATCAGCCGCATCCGCCTCTGTGAGACGTACAGAGCCCTTAGTGTCGCCCTTGTTGAACTCAATGTAGGCAATATCAAAGTCCTTGACTTTCTCAAAAGCCTCGCGGATTTCCTCACGTGTGACAGTATCTGGAGCGCCCTCGAAGACGACGATCGCGTTTTTGGGCAATTCGAATTCGGGCTCTGCTTTGGCCTCCTTCTTGTTCTTGCGTTTCTCGTTCTTCTTCTGATATTCCTCTTGCTTCTCTTTTAGATAATCAATCTGCCACTTGCGCAGCAGCTCACGTTCTTGGTACGCAAGTTTCTCCTTCTCAAGGAATTCTTTGGCCTGTTCCTTCTTCTCGAATGTGACAAAGATGCTGCCCTTGAATTTGTACGACTTGGTGGGCTTGTCGTAATGTTTGCGCATGGTTACATTGACTACCTTTTCGAAGGGACTGACAAAATCGAGAATTTCTGTCATTTGTGACTCCAACGGGAAACCTTTAGCGTAAACTGTGCGCTCCTGAATCTCTTTGCGCCGCTCCTCGTTATGCTCTGGAACGGGGCGCTCAGAGTGACGACGCACACTCTGCTTGTCCTCGCTGATCTCCACGAGGCCCTCATCGGATTTGTTCAACGCATTTACAATTTTTTCAAAGTCTGTTGAGAGCGATGCCAAACGTTTGAATGTGACCAGCACTGAGAGTGGCACCCAACCGCCTTCGTTATTTTTAATTTGCTCGCTAAGGAACTTGTCACGATGCAAATTAGCATCGCCGAAGTAGTATTCTACTTGCCGAATAATTGCGCGCTCTTGCTTGCTAAACTCTTCGGTCGCGGGAGCCTCGGTGTCATCTTTCTTCACATCGCCGTTTTTGCCGGCCTCAGAATCGACAACTTCCTCAACTTTCTTCTCCACCTCCTTAACTTCTGTGTTGACTTCAGCAGTTGCAGTCTCTTCTGCCATTGTATTTCTTATTTTTTTTTTTTTTTTAATTATTTCCAGGAAAATAAAATAAGTAATGTGCTGCGGTGCAAACACGTGTGCGGCAAACGGCAATAGAGCTGTCAAACCGATGGTGTAATCGATAGATTGAAATAAGCAAGCATTAATCATTTGATCGATATCGATAATTTTTGCACTGTTCAACACTGTAGCACCGGTGTTTAAAATTTAGAATAATAGCAGCTGTTTGTTAATAAAGACAAAACAGAAAATTCCAATCCAAAGAAATAAAATTAAAATAAAATTTAACTTTACACTCTAAAGTCAAGCTGTTGCATGACAATGCGCTCCTTCAATCTTGTTTGATGCGCTCATTTCACACAAGTCTGAAGCGCTCATATGAGAAAGATCACTAACACATACATACATACACATACATGGAACATTTAAAACGAACTTGGTACGGCGCTCAGCTTCGTATTTGCTCGGATCCCTTACGTTCAGGCTCAATAGAAATAAGAGATTTCGAAATCACAGCGCTTCGTACGTTCATCTGGAATGGTCGATTATCATGAGGTTCCGTTGTACATTTTTTGTTCGTTGTTTGGCAGCACTGGATTTTTGGATATTAACAGCGACTTTTTATTTAAAAATGTAATAATATATCAATTTATAAAACGAGAATTGGATTTGAATTTTTTAATAACAATTTAGATCTCGTCAACTAGACGAAAACGCTGGTGCTGCTTCTCAGGAATTACATTGAAAAATTTCTTATAAATAGTTTGATCTTGGCGGCCAGCATAGTTGCGCTGAATCCAAGTGTGATCCCAGTTTGGATCAATGGGTTCGCAGCTAACTACAACTTTTCCATGTTCTATCGCAAATAATGTACCATTCCGTCCAAGGCCCACCTACAAGAAATTGATCATGTCGTGTTATTCAAAATAGACAAGTTAACTCACGTTTAAGCCGGGATGGAAGCGTGTCGTTAACTGCGTAGCCAATATGGTTCCATGGGAAACATAGTGACCATCCTGCACTCGCCATCCACGATGTTTTGGGCGCGGATGGCCCTTCTTATTCCGCGTGCTGCCACCGGTCTTCTTGCTGGCGTTTCTTATTGTTGCTGTTAGGATGATGACGCATGTCAGGTAATTGAATTATAATGTAACTTATACTTTACTTACTTATGAGCGGTTGGTCAGCCTTTAGGCATTGTAATGAAAGCTTTTGCATTATACTAAACGACATCTTGTTTGTTTTGCTATTTCGTCTACTGTTTATGCAACTGATGAGCAGTGTGACCGTAAGATACAGTTACGAAAATACTATGTTATTGAAAATAACAGAATGTAAAACCTCACATCAACTAAATATTTGCCAGTGTTGCTCCACTAAGACTATGCAAATTATATTTAGCAATAGCCGGCGGTGTAAATATATTTGTTATTGCCGGCTTAAACTATTATAACACAATGGAGATAGACGCACAATCAACAGCGTCAGCAACAAGTGTTCAGTTAAATGATACTGCACTACGTCTCAGAATACGAGAGTATGCTCGCCAACAGCGAAAAGAATTGCGAACAAATACAACAGATGCACTGCGCTTTGGCTTAGGGCAGATAAAGGATAAAATTAGCGAATTGGAAAACCTTGGAGTCAAAGATGTGCAGGGAATGGCGAGTCGCATAAAGCGCCGTAAGCACGCCACCGGCGAGGATATGTACCGGCTAAGCCATGCATTTTTGCAGGGCAACGAAAACATAACTGCCTTTGCAGCAGTTCAGGGCGCAACTCAAGTTTTAATCAAGGAATTGACAGGTAACTATAGATGACACATTAAAACTATAAACCATTCAATCTCACCCGCTTAACAGGTACGCAGATGCAACGGCAAATTGAAGCCGCCGAATGCCTGTGCAACTATTCGCTAGGCGATGCACACGTTTGTGAGAAAATAACAACGATGGCTGGCAGCTACCTGGTGACACTCTTAGACAGTAAGGAGCCGCGGCTGAAGCGCAGTTGCCTTTGGACGCTCGCCAACATTCTGGCCACATGCAGCAAGTCGGCCAGCAAGCTGCTGCAAATGCAATTGGCCAGCAAATTGTGGAAATTGTATACATTACCCGAAAGCGATAACCATGGCTATCAGGAGGATGCTGGTACTTGCTTGCATTTGATAGCCACTCGAGCAGCTGCTTCTATTCGAGTGGAGGATCGGCGTTACATCGCCGAGAACTTGCAAAAAAAGCAGCCAGGCGAAATAGCTGCCGATTATTATATGTATATTGTATTCCATCTGGAACTTGTTAACCTAGAGCGGGACTTGTGCGCAGCTCATTTTCAGCATTTACTCAATTTCTTTATGGAAAATGTAAACTATGATCTGAGCACAACTATCGGCCAGCTGCGCATCGTTTACGGCGTGCGCGTGATTGCCAACATATTTGCCACACGTCCAGCCATAGGTGAATTGGATTTGCAGGCGGAGCAGCTACTGAACGCTTTAAATAAATTATTTGCCCTGCGCGAGCCGAGCCTAACAATGGATTTAATGCAGCTTCTAAAGAATCTAATCGAAGCTCAATTGCTGGACAATGAACTTTTGATGGAACACATTCGAGTCTATGCTTAATTCATTAGCTTTAAAATATGGTAAAAAATTTGAACTTGAGTTCGTATAAAAGAGAATGTTAAATTTGTATATATTATATATGCGAGTTGTTTAATGAATTTTAAATATGATGAAATATTTAAACTTAGGTTCAAATAATGTTGAATGTTAAATTATTATATATGAGAAATTTTGAACCTAATTATCTTATTCATATGATGAAATATTGAACTTAATAAAATGTTAAATTTGTATACATTATCTATGAAAATTGTCAATTGTATTTAAAATGAAATTAATTGCTGAGATAACACCAAAATTTATTTGTTATACGTGGGGTGTATGTATACTAACTAAATTATACGTAATTATACGTGTTTCATAAATACTTAAGTTTAAGGTTCGATTTATAGCTAAACATAATGAGTGTTGGTATACATATAAGCACATACATGTATATGTAAATGATTCGTCACATAAATAAAACAAAAATTAAAAATTAAACAATGCACATGTAAAAAACAAACTTTTCAGACTTAGCGATATTACGGAATAAAATGAATATCTAAATTAGATATCGTCTTCGAATAGGGCAATAATGCGACGCCTTTGGGCATCTTCGTCCAGAGTATTCCCCGCATTGCACTGTCCATTGTGATGCATAACATTGTGGACTTCAAGCTCGCTCAACGAAGCGAATATCAAGCTGCATTGGCAGCAACGGGCTGCTGAGGTGGGCGTGGCGGGAGCAACGGGCACCGGCGACTGCATATGCTGTGGTGTGCCTGTGGCTCGTTGCAACTTCTCCAGAAATGTGGCACGTGCATGCTCCTCATGCAGAGGTGCAGTTGCCACATTTGCTGCTGATGGGCCTGTGCATCGAATGGGAATGGGTTTCTTCACCACCGGATTGGGTGTGTTTTGTGAGTTGCGACTCTCGGAGCGCTCAATGGCATACAGCACATTGTTCTCCACAGTTATGGGTGTGTTCGAGCCGCTCTTAAATTTAAGCAAGCTGCTACCGAAGATGGCATCGTCATTTGAAGAGGGATAGCTATCCCAGCTGGTCATTGTTGCCTTCGGTGCGCTCTCTTTGACTGGCTCAATTTTCTCAGCTTTGTCTGCGCTGCTGCTGCTGCTGCCATTGGTGATCTTCACCTGATTCAGCTTCTCAGCCAGTTCGCTGTCAATGGAATGTTCTTGTAACCAGGTGCAGGTCTTGTGCAAAGCGAATATCATGCGCCGAATGAACTCATGGGGCGAGACCATCTTCTGACGCTTTATCTCCAGCAGTCTATTTAGTTCAGCGATAAAGTTAAAAAATTGGAATTCCACACAATTGTCCATATGCAATTTATGCGAATCCTCGTGCATGTAGCGCTTGAAGCAGGCCGGGCACTTGCGCTCCTTCCACATGGGCTCGGGTATATTGACTTTGATGTCCCTTAGCTGCGCCTGCTCCATGGGATCGTCCTCCTCGAAATTCGTCTCACTATAGTTGTAGATATTCTTGTGCTTGCGCGACAGCGCATTGTCCTCATCACTAGAGCTGACCGCCGCGTAGTCCTCCTCCTCGCCCGTGCCATTGCCACTGCACGTCCGAGTGCTGGTCGATGGCATCTCCACCTTGACCTGAGAGCCATTTCCATGTTTGTTAAATAGATCGTTCAAGTAGCGTATTTCTCGTTCGTTGTTGCTGCTCTGCTGGGGCACAGCCCGATTGAGCAGCCGTTTGTGCACTTTGTCCGTTCTCTCAAGATTGCCTCTGCTGTTATTCAGCAGGAGATTGTGCACTGGTCGTTGCTCCACATAGCGCAACTGATCTGCCGTGAAGAGTGCACTCTCCTTATCTGCTTTATTTTTCGTAGACTTTTGTTGATATAGTTCGATTAGCTTCAGGCTGAGTGCATTTTTAATGCATTGTTCGCGGAATGTTACGGCGTGCTTCAAATACGATATACACAGTGCGCAAATAACAGAGGGTAGACCGTCATCTGGGGAGATCTATATAAAAGTAGAATAGTAAAGTAAACACCATTTTTTTTCGTCTTTTGTTACCTTTAGTCCAGATGTTTCTTCAAGGAGCACATTAATTGGCTTTTGAAAATTGAGAAACTCATTTGTTGAGCCGTGCAAGTAAGTAGGTATTTTGGCAAATATATTATAGTCTGCGGGGCTGCTACAAATGCGGCAAATGTTTCCCCAATTCGTCATATTTTTTTATTATCTATTTCTATACTATTAATATAGACGTAAATTAATACTACATTAAACAAAACGGTACACAAAACAGCTAAGTGTTCCTCTACTTGACGAAAAAGCGAAGAACTTGTCAGTCAGCTGTCATAACATAACAGCCCTGTCTGTAAATAAAGAGCGAACAGATGACAAATTTAAAATATTAGCATTCTGATTGTCTAGTACTTGTTAAAATATTAAGCAAATATAAGTCAAAATAAAAATTATATTATTACGCAGTTATTGAGCCATTTCTCATACTATTATAAAATACCTTTGTAAATCAAACATATAATATCAACCTTTTCTACCGCCCACTTCGATAAATTGGTGATGCGATAAGTTTTGTACTTTGTTATTAGCATCGACGATTGTTTGTAGAAATGAATAATGACAATCCAAATATTATATTTAATCCACTTATAAGTTCCATCCAAAAAGTGGTACTTTATGAAACCCGCTCGGTAAGTTTTGTACAAGCAATAGGCTGTATTAAGTAAATTGATTTCATTGGTATTTTCAGCGCTTATATTTGGTGGGCAGCAACAACCGCGAAACTCGATTTCGCTTGCTCACCATTGATCGGCTGGCGCTTAACCGCTTGAGCATCGAGGAGAATGCGAACGAATTCAACAACTTGGAGATACGCAGATTTGTGTCCTCATTGACAGGCTCGCCCAAAGTAACCTCCGCCTATGGAGTATTGGGCTTTGTACGCTTCCTCGAGGGGTACTACTTAATATTGGTTACCAAACGAAAATGTTGCGCCCACATTGGCATGCATTTGGTGTACACCATCAAGGATACGGTGATGGTCCGTGTCAATGAGGTGACCTCACAGCGAGCTCCACATCCGCACGAGGAACGCTACAAGCGCATGTTCCAAAATATTGATCTACGCAGCAACTTTTATTTCTCTTACTCGTACGATCTGACCCGCACTTTGCAATATAATGAATCAGCTCCCCGTTATGTTGGTACCAAAGTGGATCTGGACCGAGATGAGCCGCTTCCTGATTGGAATTCACTGACGAACAATGTGGTACAGGCACACGAACGTGTGGACTATGCCTTTCGCAGCGATTCACGAAAGCGTTTTGTGTGGAACGCCTACCTGCTGCAGCCGATGGAGGGTATTATGCTCAAGGATTGGCTCTTGGAGATCACCCATGGCTACGTTAGCCAGTCCTGCATCAGCATCTTTGGCAGGCATGTGAATGTTTGTCTTATAGCAAGACGCAGCACTCGCTTTGCTGGTACCCGGTTTTTAAAGCGCGGCGCCAACTTTAAGGTATGTATATAAATGCAAAATTTGGTGTGAAAATACAAATATATATATTTACTTGCAGGGGGATGTTGCTAACGAAGTTGAAACGGAGCAGATTGTCAGTGATGGGCAACGACTGTGTGCTTTCACGCAAATGCGCGGCTCGATTCCATCCCATTGGTCGCAGGACATAAGCAAGATGGTACCAAAGCCGCCCATACAGCTAGACATCTGTGATCCCTATGCCCAAACGCCATCGCGGCATTTCGAGCGTTTGCTCTTCCATTATGGCTCTCCGCTTATAATGCTGAATTTGGTTAAGAAGCGTGAGCGCCGCAAGCACGAATCCATCATATCCAAAGAGCTGCAGAACAGCATTAAGTATCTCAATCAATTTCTGCCGCCGCAGCATCGCATGAAGCACATACATTTTGATATGGCACGCCAGAGCCGTCTGAGCGGTGGTAATGTCATGGAACAGTTGGCCGTGCATGCGGCAAGTATTATTCAGATGACGGGCATGTTCTATAAGGCGCATCGAGGCAGCGAGCTCAGTTTCCAAACGGGCATCGTTCGGACCAATTGTGTGGACTGCCTGGATCGCACCAACTCGGCACAGTTTGCCATTGGAAAATGTGCTCTGGGCAATCAATTAGAGCGCTTGGGTTTTGTGAAGTCAGCCAAGCTGGAGTTTGATTCAGATTGCGTGACCATGCTAGAGCATCTTTACGAGGAACACGGTGACACCTTGGCTCTGCAGTATGGTGGCTCACAGCTTGTGCATCGCATCAAGACCTATCGCAAGACAGCAGCCTGGGCGTCGCAGGGCAACGATGTGATGCAGACATTGAGTCGTTATTACAGCAATACATTCAGCGACACGGAGAAGCAGCAGAGCATTAACTTGTTTCTGGGTCTCTACAAGCCAAGCTTTACGAAATGTAAGATGGGATAAAAGCTCAATTTTAAATTGTCATTAATATATGCAATAATTGCAGTAAACCAACCGATATGGGAGCTTCAAACGGATTACGATATGCACAATGCCTTTGTGCCGAGCACTTCGAACGCTTATATTACGGATTGGGTGCGGCACAAGGTGCGCGAGTGTTTGCCTTATCCCTGCTCCGACACCAATAAGCTGGTCAAGGAGCTCTTTCGTGTACACAGCAATGGCTTAGAGATGATTGATGCATACTCCAATTACCATCAATCATTCAAATGGACAGATCTGAGCGAGCACATTGAATTTGAGATCAGTCAACTTGCCACTCGATATATGCCCACATTCCGCACCAACTATAGTCCATTTCAGCGTCAGATACAGCCGTCGCGCAAAAGCCGACAGAATCCATCGATGACTGGCCAAAGCTCAACTGGTTCCATGAATAGCAATTCCTCTAGTTCCAATGAGGGCGAGGGCAGTTCCAGCGATGAGGATCTCAGTGTCAGCTTTGCCGAAAAGGAGTCCAAGCAAACAGAAACAGCTGAGCCAGCACCATTTACGCTAGCCTCAATGTTGCCTTCCATGGAACAGGTGTATGGCTGTACCATTAGTACACCCTCCAAACAGAGCATGGCTATTTACAAGAAGTACGTTCAAATGGGCAAACTGTCTAGCGGTGGTGCTCAGCCAACGCAAACAGCAGTTGCTCAACGGGAACAAGAGCATGCCAAGATGATGCGAGGCATCACACTGCGTCCGTTAAGTGACTACGGCACCGATTCCTATCTAAGTGTACAACCACCAACTGTGCCGGCCAAGAGTCAACTCATTTATGCGGAATACTGTAAGACACCGCGCAACTTCAATGCGGTGCCCAAGCTTGATTTATTGTATCGTTATGTGCAGCAGCTGTAAGGGAGCAAGTATTTGAAATTGTATAGAAATTTTCATGGAACTCTTTTAATGGTTTTTAGAACGTGTTATGGTAAGTAAAAACTAAATATGTAAATGTTTGTTGTAGTAGCAAAACTATATTAATTTGTTAGTAGCATTTGTACTCGTTCCCAAAAGCTAGATATATTTGATTTGATATGTATAGGTAAAGAACTGCATATCCCCGAATTTAGAAGTCCCAAAAGTGCAAAGAAGTCCAACTGAAAAGCTGATTATAAAAAGTTCTCTTAACATTTTCCAAAACCTAAAAAAAAAAGAAGCGAATTCCTAAAACTTTTAAAAGAGTCCTTATATAGTATATATATCCTAAAATATTATTATTTATTCAATCACATTCTAGTGGCAATGCTAAAGCTTTGCTAAAAATTATTGTTATTAAACATATAATTTTCATTAAAAAAAAAAGAAAACAAAAGCAGAATTTAAATTAAATATTAATATGTTTATTGCTTGCAAATTAAAACAAATTATGCATTAAAAATACGCAGAGAAATTGTTTACAATTGAACAGGAAACGGGACCTAGGTCTATTTGACACTGTGCTCATCTGTCGCTGGCTGCGTTGCTTGCTCCTCCTTGGACTGATACGTGTATTCAGTGTGAACGCCATGGGGTGCTGTATGGGATGCATGCATAGCATGGTAGGCTGACTGCTGGCTCGGCATTGTGGTTGGCTTGTACACGTTGCCCAGCTCCTGTGCCAGCATATACTGTTCCTGCTCCGGATAGTCGTGTTCGCAGTGGTGCTCACCACAAATCTTGCACTCGTAGATATTAGGACGCAGTGTAATTTTAATGCGCTGTAAGGGTGCAATATGATGTCAAATAAATTTTAGCTAAAACAATGTGAATCTCTTACCTCCCAGAAGCTGTCGCCGGTGCTGCGCATAAAGTTGATGATGGCATAGCCAGGTATGCAAATCAAAGAGAGGGAGGCAAACATCCAGCCAATGCTGTAGGCCCAGTCTGGATAGGTGTAGCGTCCATTGTGATACGTGGGCTCCTTGTAGTTGATCAAGCTCAGTATCCAAATGGCCTGGAATACATACATATTGACAACAACTTATTTTCAATTCCCTTTTGACACTTACAAAGAGCAGACAGGGTCCCAGGACAAGCCAACAGGACTTCAAATAGAACGATGGCGCCTTGCCCGTCATTTGTTTAACATTCTTCGAGAGTCGCCCGGTGCCGTAGAACCAGGCTATGGCAATCATCTGGCAGAAGGCCAGAAACATAATCGTCACGGAGGCAGCATAGTGATCCATCAGCTGGAAGTAGTAGATGCCGCCCTGTATAATGTTCGGCAATCCAAACAGGCAGGCGATGACGCATACAAAGAGCACCACAATTTCATGGTAGCCCAGATGCCGTTTAATCCAACGCGGAAAGCCATCCTGTATGGATGTGACCACCACTTCCACAATGGCAAACTGTGAATTGAGGCCCAGACACAGCAGCATGAAGAAGAACATAACGGCCCATAGCTGGGCATACGGCATCTTTGCCATGGCCTGCGGATAGACCACGAATATCATGCCGGGTCCATCGCCAATGACATCGCGCACATTGGTATTCTGCTCCAGTGCGAGATTGCCGAGTGTGGAGAAGGCAAATATGCCCACCAGTAAACTGGTCCCCATATTCACCAGGCTCACCGAAATCGTGTCTCGCAGTATATTATTGTTGTACTTGTTGTAGCTGGCGAACGAGATCATCGATCCGAACGTGATGCCCAGCGAATTGAAATTCTGTGAGGCAGCATTGATCCACACATTTGCATTCTTCAGTTCCGACCAGTTGGGCCGGAAGAAGAAGCGCAAGCCCTCGGCAGCGCCCTCTAGCGTGACCGCTCGGAACATAAGAATAATGATGAGCACGAATGGAAATGTGGCCGTGAAGTAGCGCACCTTGGCTGACGACTTGATCGACTTCCAGGTGGCAAAGTAAACCATCAGCCAGGCACATACGAGACAGGCGAACAGCTCCCAGCGCATCATGCCTGGATACTCCAGCCCGGAGCTAATCTGCAGCACTTTGTTTCTAAAAATAAAAATGTAGATTTTAATATTCGAGTTTTTAGACATTTCTCTTGCTACATACTCAAAGAACTCCTCGGAGGGCGTACGAGATGTGTCCGGTGCGGTGGTATTCAGCTCCTTGCGCTGTGGCACCCAACAGTCGGGTGTGTTCCATCTTGAATGAAAGGATTATATATACATTCATGCCATTATGGTGTGCCTTATCCACTCACCTGTTATTGCAGTCAACCCATGGCATTTCCGTTTTGAACGATGTGAAAAAGTAATAAATTGAATAACCTATTATGACGCTATAGTAGGTGGACATGAGAAACGAGACAACTACACTGGCCAGACCAGCACCTGCAAAGAGTCAATTTGAGGTTTTAATTATATGTTTAAATAGATATACCTGTTGGGTAGAGACTGCGCTGGCTGTGCCTAAGTGAGCAGCTAGTTCTACTACTAAATTACATAGAGAGCAATTTGTCTTGCAACTTATGCTAAGACTAAAATAGTATAGAACAATTTATAAAATTTAGTTTATTTTAATTTCATTAAGATTTACATATAAACTGAAAAAGTAAAATTATGGCTATATAGACTTTGAGAGTTGCTTCATTTATTTATTTATCCATCTATCTGACCAATATCAGATAACATAAAAGATTCATGCTTTCTAATATGTAGTGCAAAAAAAAAAAAATAAAATAAAATAAAAGGATTTCTAGACAGCTGTTCACTTGTCGAATTATATGTTGAGTTCAAGTTGTAATTTAGACTAGTTCAGTTGAATCACTTGTCTAGACTTTGGCTAATCTGCATAATTGTAATTGGCCGCGTGCCGCTGAAGCCAATTAAAGCCATTTGCCCATTTGTTGGCTTAGAAATGTCTATTAATATTTATTAGTTCGCATCTGGTTGCAGGTTTGACGTTTGACAGTGGGGGATGTTGTGGGCGTGTGTGTGGGCCTAGCCCTGTGTGGGCGTGACAAGGCTATTCTATTGGCAAAATATATTGTAAACAAGAGCTTTGCAATATGTCAAAATAATGCTGTTTGTTGAGATTTATGAGTGTGGCCTTTGACTGCTTTTGGTATGTAGACTTTGTGTGCGATGTGGTGCGGTGTGGTGTTAAGCGGGTGGTGCGGTATCTCACAAACGCTCGCAAGACGCGTACGTAAGTCGCTCAAAACATTTCCGTTTCAGTTTCAAGTTACACTTCGCCTTTTCACGCCAGCCCCATAAAATGATACTAACTAATTAACAAGTGTCGCTGCTCATTCGAATGTGCACAAAAGTGCTTCAATTTCACTAGAAGCAGTGCAATTTTTTTTTTTAGAGAAATGTAGAACGTTTTTATATACTCTGTATGGTTGGAAAATTGATTTAAAGGCTAACAGAGGGCTCTATCGGCTGATGGGATGGGTTGGCATATTATTGTGTTTGTAGAGTATTAGCTTATGGTGTTCGTTAACCAAGGGTCTACTGTATTATAATACAAATTCTTTTTATTGATTTTTGTTTAAATATACACATATAAGAATATATTACTCTTTAGATTTGTTTTTTTCAATTTGTAATTTTCTATGCGGCCCCTGCGTGGCTAGAAAATACAAAATAGCACTTAAACAATTTACAAGTTAGACAAAACAAATTACTTAAGTTGATATAGAATATTTTCTGTTACCATTCCACAATAGATGTTCATTAAAAAGCAAATATTGAACTAGTGTTTGACAGGCTAGGACGCTTAAAAGTGAATATTAGGTGCAGGTATCTACATATTTCAAATATTTGCATATTATAAATGTTAATCATATATTACTTACAAATATCTTAAGTATAGTATCGTATAATATTTGTAAAGGTTTTTTTGCAATACAAATTTCCCTATTACTACTTTTTCGAAACTCTAGTACACATCATAATAATAAAAACTAATTTATTTATGGTAGTAAAAACAATAGGTTCTCTGAACTCTAGAATTGTAAATATTGCTATACACAAAGAGGGATTTTATAATTTAATGTTAACAAAAGAAACAACAATTAGAATTGTTCACAATGAATGGCGACAGAAAAACATAAATTTCGTACAGCAAACCCTAGCTAGCCTAGCTCGCACACTTTACAGGGTATCTTTGCACATATTTTGTCGGCATTCACTTTCGACGGCTTTGTGCATTTTTGTAAACTGTAAATTCAACGCGCTGTTGGCCAACTGTTTATCCACCTCTAACTACGTATGTGTGTATGTATGTGCACGCCGACATTGGCAATGAACTTCAGCTGGCGGCGCCCATATTTGCTTTGTCATGGACTCATGGATAAAGCTCATTTAGAGTTTTGTTTTCGCTCTATTGTGCTCAATATATTCATAATAACTAGGCGGAAAGAACATTTCTAAATTTAGTAACTCCAAACGCGACAGCGTGACGCATTCGCACTGACCTATAAAGCGTGTAAATATCTCAACGAAATGACGCAATGTGGCTCAATTCTATGATAAACGACTGGGAGCGAGCTGCTCACGAAATCTTAAACGGATTTGTAAATTATTAAGTGAGATTGACGTGCCTCAAAAAGAGAGAGAGATCGAGAGAGAAAGATGGATTCCGCAATATTACTCATACGCCACATATTGCAAAGATATAGATATATATTCATAGTTACATTTATTTTGTTTAGCAAACCTATAAAGAATATATACTTATCTTATCTAGTTAGTTAAGGCTATCAAACAAGCTCGAGATGATAAGTATAATCGTTGTTGGCGCCATTATCTTAGGCTATTTAATTGATATATAATAATTTAATTTCAAGCAGATATGACGAATGCAGCGATAATTGGTCAGACAAAAGATTACAAGACTTACCCTTAAATAGGGGACAGAGCTGACCCAATGCACCGATGGGTCCTCGGCCCGTGTATTGGCCCACAGACAGCTCCATAAACAGCAGAGGTATGCTGCATATGAAGAGTATTATGCAATAAGGTACTAGAAACACACCTGCAATTACAAACAGCATAAATGAGAACAGCTAAGTAAGCAAATTAAATTAATTATAAATATTTGAGATCAACAATTGCAATTTGTATAAAACAAACAAACAGACATTCTGCTACATATCAATGTATATAATAATGTGGCTCATTTTGTCCAGTTGTCAGATGTCGCTTGCCTCATTATACTTTTCTCTCTGTGTGTGTGTGTAATGTGGTTGAGAAATGTAAATGGGGCCTCTGGCTACTGAGAGTGAGAGCGTGTAAATGAAGATGGACGTAGCCCCCGCCAAGTAGCTTATGTGCTTTGGCACTGCAAGGGGGGGCAAACCGAGGCAGGGAGGCTGAGCCTCAGCTCCGGCCACAGAGATGCTGCTGTACAGATGACAGTGACCGCTTTATTTTGTCGTCGGACTTTCATACTTTTGCGCTGAGCTTAAACAAATTTTAATTTATGACTGTGTAGCATTTACAGCGGAAATGTCGCATAAAGCGCGAAATTCTAAAAAAAAAAAAAAAAGTAAAAACAAAATGCCTCTAAAGATATCGCATAGAATCAAAGTTTAAGCCGCAACTTGCCGCAACTTGCCGCATGCCCCACTGATTTCCGTTATTTTACAATTCTATTTTACTGGAATTTTCGATATTTAATGCTAAATGTTGCCAAATTTATTATTTTGTGTCAATAAATGCAGCTTTTTAAACAAAAATAAATAAATAAATACAAATACACGATATATTGAAAATATCCGCATGATATATTAAAGAAATTTAATCAGAACCTAATTATTTCATAGATATATTTCTTTATAGTTTTATTAAATAAATATTTCATAGATCTGCACATTTGTGGTGTTAGATGTAGATCTATGAAAGTTACTTATTTTTGCTTAAACATTTTTTAAAATATTAAAAAAAATAGTTTTTTGATTTGAAACAGAGTATTAGCTGAGTTTCTCCTAAACATTTCATGTGCATTATTACACTTACCGCCTCCACTTTTGTAGCACATGTAGGGAAAACGCCAGACATTGCCCAGACCCACCGAATAGCCAATGCAGGCCAAGACAAACTGCATTTTGTTGGCCCAGTGCTGTTGGCGTGGCTTCAAATGGGCCGCCTCGTCCGACATGTCCATGAAGCTGTCATCGTCATCGATGCCCAGCGGCCTGCAAATACAAAGTAAATATTTAACTATAGTTTAACAAAGCTATAGCTAAATATATGAATTTTCGCTTTTCATAGTCATTTGCATTATGGCCAGTCAGGCGCATCTAATTGTTGTCAACACTCGCCCTCTGTAATGTGGCATTGTCTGGCACTGGCACTGGCCGGAGCCCAGACAATTGCACTGATTACATGACCATTGTCGCGACACCTACCGCACACGACCCCAGCTAACATTTCTGGTGTGTCAAATGGTTTAATTGTAGTAATCACATGCCAAATGCAACAATAGCCCTCTACTAGGTGCCAAATTGCAGTTCATTGTTGTTGTTGTTGTTGCACGATCGCAGATTAGGGGGTGTGTTTATGTGTGTCTATGTGTTATATTGGGGGACGATTTGATGCTAGCTTTTTGATGCTGCTGCTGCTGAGGCGTAAGGTTTTGTGCAAATTGAATTTGATGAATTATGTAAGCAGCATAGATTGCTAATATAGTGTTAAATATATTTTGTTGTTCGAATTCATTTAGACCATACGAAGCTCATTAATTCGAACGATCATGAAACGACTTACTAGACAATAGCTTCTTCTGCTTCGCGAGATCATGATTGGTTACTTTTCATATTCATATAAAATATAAATATTTAAAGAACCCCTCGGCTAAAAGCCTAGGGCTTTTGCCTGTTCTACTTCTTATATAATTTCACTCAATACTCAAATACAACTTCCACGCATAGCAACTGCTAACTACGAAATCATTTACAAATGCAAATTATAAATAAAGTTTTATAAAAAAAAAAAAAATAGCAAATATGGTATGAAAATCTGTCATTCAAATTAGTCATACTAAAAAAATAAAATACTAATACCACAATATATAAATCTTAGATATACTTCATGTAGTATTTCATCCTAGACATATATTAATTCCCTTTTTTCAATGAAGTCTAGGCAATTTCATATCTTCAAATGGCATCAGTGAATTTATATTTTTGACATTCAACCCAGACGCAAAACTCAGACTTTCGTTAGCACCTTAACTTGTCACATATGTGCCAAAAGCCAATCAATCCAGTCAATTTCAAATTGACAGCAGCTCCATATTTTATGTCAGTTTTATTTATAACATATTCAGTTTCATGGCGATCTCATAAATAAATACAAGAATCGAACGTTATCAAAAAATAATTTTAAAAAAGCAGAATTAAAGAAAATAAAATCGGTTTTTGGACACGTGCCGCCGTCGCCTGATATATATTATGCACATAGGGAACATAAATAAATTGTATAGATTATAGAGTCTCGGGGCGAGCTTGAACAGACCACTTATCCATTAAATAAACGTTAATATTCAATCAGCGGCATTTCGCTAATGAGCAAAGCAAACACAATTCAATCATAATGGGCCATATAAATGTGAATTGAAAGCTATTAAGCACTTGGTCAAAAATCAAATCTGAATCGAGCAGTCACCATTGGTTACATAAGAATCAGAGACACACACACACTGGAGAGGGGCTTACACTTTGGCCACGCGATTGTAGCGATAAAAGGACTGCTCCGAGTGCTTGGATGATTGGGCATCCAGATCGTTGCGATGCGGCATCTCGTTGAAGTATTTTCAATCTCTCCAGGATATATGTGAGATAATAATTTACACTAGATAAACGTTATCCATGCGTCCATTGATCGGATCTGTAAATTGTGTCTTCTTCTTTTTCAACACTTTCGCGCAGGATTCGATGCGATGAGGCAGCTGTGGAGCTGAGGCAGCTGCACCGTTCGTGGGTTGCCAACTAACTGATTGCCGCCTCTCGCGGCCAGCTTGGGGCTAATCTTGCGAATCGAACTATTTGTGCACTGATCGAGTTGTAAATTGATCGAGTCAACATTTATACTTAGCTACTTATGTAGATCTATTGATCGCGTTAAGGAACATTTACTTTAAAAATAGCTGCGATCCCTCACATTGCGTTCACGTTTCGTATCAAAGGCATCATGTGGCTCCCCCACACACAGATGGTGTTAAAATTTTATTATTTACTAACCCTGTTACTGTATGTGTGTGTGTGTGTGCTTAGGCATGATAACATTTGCTTTTTATGCTTCGGTATGAAATGGTGCCAAAATTTGCAATGAATTTTTAAGTGTTTTATGCGGCCGTCAATTGGCTTGACAAGGGGCGCGTTTTCAAATCGCTAATGTATGCTGTCTATATGATTATAAACTATGTGAACAAATAAATGATATGCTTTGACTTAAACGATCACTTAAATAAAGAAAATGGAGCAATTGTTGTTGGTTAAATATATTGAAATGCTAGCATAAAATCTGTCTTGATGATGGGGCAGCTAGAGTGAAAGCTGGAATCTGATTAATGTCGAGCAATCCAGCTAGAATTAAATTAAATTAAATTAGCTAAAGAGTATGATAGCAGATGAAGAGAGTATGAAATCTGTTATTGACATAATTCCAAGTGGACAGAAATATGTTGACATGGAATCTGTCGACAAAGAATCTGCAGAGGCAACATATCTACAGAGAAAAACAATCTTGGATATTTCTCATTCTAGGGTATAAGAAATCGGACCTAACAGAGTTGAGTTGCCAAAGTAGATGGCTTATCCTATATACCCTATATATTATACAATTTGCATACATATTAGGAAGTCCTAATCAGTGATAATTTCTTATTTATTATTATTATTCTATTAAACTTACGGCGGCGTCTGTGGATTGACCATGTCGAAGAGCTCATTCGCTGTGGTTGGCACTCGACGTATAACCAGCTTGCGTCCATCTGTGGAGCCAATGCCAATGGAGGCCAGCGAACGGACCGATGTGACATCCGAGTAGATTTGATTGCCGGCTAACTCATGAAAGTGATAGGAACTGCCGCTGAGAGAGGACTGCGGCTGCATGTAGAGCGGATTGGGTGGCTGCAGTCCAGCTGCTGCTGTCGAGCTGCTGGCGAGATTGCAGCTGCTATCGCTCAGGCCAGGCAGGTAAGCTGTGGATGAGTAGGGCACTCAAGAAATAACACTATACATCCACGATGGCAGCCTCAAGTCTCAACTCACCTGAGACCACAGAGCGCATGCTGCTGTGATGGCTGCCCAAGCGCGAGCGCACATCGTAGCCGAGCGGCTGAGCTGAGACGGCGAGTGCATCCAGGCCAGCCATTGTGGTGGTGGTGGTGCTGGTTAATGTTGCGGGCGTATACTGTACCACTGGAATGGTTGGTGCTGGAGCGGGAGCGGGAGCGGGAGCAGGAGCAGCTGTCGTGTCGTAGTCATCAATGGTGAAGGTCACCGTCGATGTGGATGTCGTTGGCTGTTGCAGCTGCGGTTGCTGCTGCAGCTGTGCCGGCTGAATCACATCCGAGCTGGGCCGCGACTTGACGGAGGCTTGGCGTGGCGGCTGCTTGTGCATAGCCGCTGACATGGCCACCAGCGATGTCGTGGAGTTCGTCTGCCGGAATGGCAAATGTGGCGCCCCCGCAGTGGAGCTGACCGGCGTCCCAGGCGTGGCCGGTATAATGATGTACTTGGGCGCTCGCACGGATGGGCCGCGTATGAGGCGAGTCTGTTCGTCGCCATCGCCACAGCTCTCGGCGCCACTGTCCGACAATTGGCTAAGCCGCATTGGTGCCAGGGCTGTGGGCGTGTTGCGTTTCGTTACCAGATTCAGGGCAGTGGGCGAGGAGCTTGTCTTAGCCAAAGTCTTGAGAGCGCCCTTCGAGGCGTTGCTTGCATCTTGGTCTGCCATTTTGGCAAAATCTTATTGCTGCTGTTGCTATCTCTCTTTACGATTGTTGTCTCTGTTCTTCTTTCGATCATAAAATCATGTTTCTCTTATGTTGCTTGTGGCTTACACTTGTTTGTTCGGGCTGCTACTGCTGTGGCTGTGGATGCTGCTGCTTTCATGGGCTTATTTATCATTTTAATGCTCATAATTTGTAGCTGGTGCCGCACAGCTTGTTGTTGATAAAGATCGTTGTTGTTGTTGTTGTTGTTGTTGTTGTTGCGGTTGTCATATTTTTAAATCACATTAAAACCTTGAACAACACAATGCCATTATTATTATGTCTGTGTGTCTGTGTCTGTGTACGCTCTGAAGCTTTTAAATCATAATAAAATAAAATAAAGAGAAAACCAAGAAATGTTTTTCTCTCACATTCTTTTGCTCAGTTTGAGTGGAACTTTTAGTTCAGAAAGATATATAATATGCTCTTTACCGTATCTCTTAAATATAAATTTTAGCGGGGTAAGCTGTTATATATATATCTGACTATATATTCATATATATCTTAAGCCTAAAAACTCTCATATTAAGAATTTGAATAAATGTCATAGTTTATTTAAGTACTTCCGTTTTGGTTTTTGCTTTGTGAAAAATGGAAATAATAAATTTAAAAATCCATTAAAACAAAATTTGTTTTTAATAGACAAGTTATTATAGATTATCTATGAGCACAACAAATGACTTGTTGAATGAAAACATTTCGACTAGTTTTATTTTTGTTTGTTTGAGAGTTTCAAAATAAATTTAAGGGGCTTCCCCACTGAAAAGTCATTTATATTATTTTCTATTTATTTATTTTTTTTTTAATATCGACCGATAAAAATACTTTTATAAACAAATTTTTCGTAATCCCTATGGAATTCATTAGATTATTATAAATTCTATATGAGCATATTGTTGTTTTTTTTTAGTGCGAAGCACCTGCATAATTTAACACTTATAATTAATCATACGCTTCACCTGTATTTATTTTATTTTTTTTTTTTTTTTGTCATCTTAGCAATTAATGAAACTTTTCTCATGCTATTTACTTTTGATTATTTATATAAATAAACAAGCACATGTACGGTGTATCTTGTTCCAGTTTTGTTTTCTTTTATATTTTATCATTGTGACATGGAGGTAAACACTCCTATCTGACTGTTAGACTGGCTCTCGCACTTCAGATCGCCAACGAAGCTCGCACTTCACTTACATAACTGTATCTTATCGAGCTGTGATAAAGGTTATCCCCATGCACTCCACAATGCATAGCTGGCTTTCATTTTTCAATGTAAAAGTGTCTTGTGTTTGCTTCGTGTTTAAGTTCCCTCCGCTGCTCTCTTATAAATTCCAGCAATACGTCATAATCTATACGATGATTAATGCGTATGGTGCTATGCTCCAGTGACTCTTTGAGCGGGCGCAAAGGTCATTGAAATGGGTTCAGAATTATTAATTACGCATCTTATAGCGATATATTACTACTACTAATACTACTACAATAGACAACTCGTATGCATTGCACATGTCACTTTATGGGGCTTCGTTGTAATAGAACAGCCCCATGCCTGACCATGTGATATGTAAATTTTATTTATACACATTTTTATGAGCGCAGCTCAATAATGCTCTATGCATGAGCTAAGCTCTGAATTTTGCTTAAAATTTTTACAATTTTTGTGTGTCTGAATTCACGGGAAATTTAAGAACTTATTTTGTGAAACTAATTCAAATTTACTCTTTTTTGTATCAATGATAAGAAAAAATTTAAAATAGAAGTTTGTTGTTGCATTTTTATTATAATTTACAGCTCAAAAAGTAAACACTTTACTCCTAATCAAACAAACTGAGCTAAGTCAATTTATTCCTAAAAATTCATCAATACTAATCAAGCACAAAATTTAAAATTTGACAAATGTGCTAACTTAGGTAGAGTTTGTTTATTTAAATATAATTTATAGCCTTTTCCCGTTCCATAAAGTCGCTTAGCTTATTCTCCTACTTTAGCATTTTTGGTATGCGTGAAATGTCTTCAAGCGTTAGAGCTGACAAATATGATGTAAAGTAAAAATAATATCTAAAACTTTATTTTGTTTGCATGCTCTCAAGTATCTATTCTGATATTAGAAAGTAACAACACGAGCTTCAAGGAGCTAGTCGAATATGATCGTTTAGAAGCCCTATACTAAATTTGATATTCTCTCACGCTAAGATAAGAAATAAATGTAGGAAATGCATTTGTCTAGCATGTATACCATATTATTGTCATAGGCTTTCATGTTATCTAATCTAATACAGATTGATTCAATTTTTACTTTTATCTATAATTTTTTTACAATTTGCTCCAGATATACATAAATGGAATCAAATATACATACATACATATATTAAATAATTAAATTTAAGCACACGATTGGCGTGTTAATGAAACCAGAGTCCATACGTAGAAAATATTCAAGGGAAACAAAACTAAAGCAAATAAATTAATATATTTGCCATCAAGCAACGTAAGGTGATTTCGTATAAATACGTTTTGTGTGCTTTCTCAATGGTTGTTGCTGTTGTTGTGTATCAGCAATAAAAATAACAATAAAATAAAATATTGAATATGTTTTAACTTTTTTTATATTTTTGTTTTTATTTTTGCACTTTTTGGCATTGATTGCCGGAGCCAAAAGCCGATGAAACTTTCACGTGCACAAACAAAACAGCAACAACAATAAAAAACGTCAATAATAAACGCCAATAATGGTAATAATATTAAAATGAGTTTGATATTTTTGTTGTATGGTAATTTAGTAAACGATTGGCCGTGATTTTTTTGTGTCGTCACATTTTGTTCTTTCTTTTCAATTAGATTTTA
This sequence comes from Drosophila antonietae, assembly GCA_030914385.1. NCBI lineage: Eukaryota > Metazoa > Arthropoda > Insecta > Diptera > Drosophilidae > Drosophila > Drosophila antonietae. The sequence continues at coordinate 3,924,921 of JAUESO010000610.1, read as the reverse complement.
TTTACAATTGACTTTACTCTAAATTTCATGGCTCTATTCAATTGAAATCATAATTCATAATCTTAATAATATAATCAGCACTTGGCACGAAATTGTTATATATCAATTACCGGAACGATCAGATAACGCTGCGTATACACGATGCGTGTGCTCCGAATGGAATTTAAGCAGTCTTAAATAGTTCTTAAACACGCATTTGTGTATCAAACAATGCTCGCATTCACGATTTATGTACGACAACGGCGCGTCGTTTCGCCACGTTTATCCAATCGTCGAACTATAATGCCGCCATATGCTATACACCCGCTGAGCCGCCGTAAGAAACGTGCAAACACGCGCGCTGTCAAATGTCAACTGATCCACGTTTGCGAATATCGTTTACACTTGGGCTTGGACGCCAGCGACTCACGGCTCACGACTCACGGTTTACGCTCAGCCGATCGTCCACATGTCCGCTAGTCCGCTCGTCCGCTTTGCTCTCTCGTTTGCTCACCCCGGCGCCGTGAGCAAGCGTGCGAGTATTTGCGGTTTTAGTTTTGGTTTTTGTCGTGCGCTCGTTTGTGCTTTCCGGCGCGGCATCTGATAGTAGGCCGCAAAAATCACAATAAACACCGGCGCTTACTATGATAGACTGTGATATACTCTAGAGGCAATGGCTTTTGTGTAAAGTAATTCATGTAGACTACATGCTTCAAATTTACTTTAAAAGATTTGGGATAACAATCAGATTATCTTGAATATTATTATCTGCTTATTGAGCTATATACGGATAGAACTTCAAGCTATTTTCTGACTTGCACTGAAACTAAAAATATTTGAAGATCTGTTTTTTTTCGTCTTCTTAAATAAAAGTAAAGTCTCTTAAATAAAAATAGAAATTGTGTATTTTGTACAATTTAAATTAAATAAATAATAAAATGAGAAGCAGGAAAAACTGATTTGGCTTCGATAATTTTCAAACAACCAACTTTTTGTTTTTGTTTCTTTTATTTTTTTTTTATTCTAATTTACTTTTTTAGCGATCAGCTTTAGATTATTGCATTTTTTATCACTTAGCGACAGACGCTGCGATAAGCTGATTAATAATATTGACAGGGAATTGATTTGTAGCGGCTTATGTCGAGGCAAACGGGCAAGATGAGCAGACATTTTTTATTTGATTCTCAAATAATATTATGATAATAATAAATGTATAAATGTTAATCATATCTAGAGATTCAAGAATTTCGTATGATTTGAATATGAATATTGATGAACTGATTGACTGACTAAACTAGATGACCAACATCTCTTCTTTTTTTTTTAGAACTCAAGAGCAGAGATATTACAAGTATTCATAATGAGACATCAAAGGTAAGCGCAAACCTATAACCTTATAATTAATTTTTTACTGTTCTCTAATTTTACTTTAAAATATCTGTTATATTTCCAGATTATACCGCTTCTTCAGCTAAGAGTGTCAAAAAACATATTATTAGTTAAGATATGGACGTGTAAAGGAAAAATGTTCCCGTATAGTATTAGGTGATCACCGCATAAAATTAAGAGATATATGTAAAAAAATATATAACTTATATTATTAATTTTAGGTTTAAATATTAATATAAAAAAGTAATGTAGATTTAATTCAGCAAAAACTGTGTAAATTTGGAAGGTAATAAACAAGTTTAATTTATAAATAATCAAATTGTTTTTTCATTTGATAGAGCTTCTTTGCAGACTACTAATTTTTTAAAGTCAACGGTCAAACAAAAATCAACAAAATATCGTTGCATAACTTAGGGGCTGTTGCTGTGGCCGTTGAGACCCAAATTTGAAGGGATACTTTGAAAATTAACAGGCGAACAGAAATGAGTAGGAGAGTGAAAAATAAATCTGTGTTTAATGGCACTGTTAAATAACATAATTCTGTTAGTCCTATGTTAACTAACATTATTCTGTAAACTCTCTGTTAACTAACAGTATTCTGTTAGCACACTGTTAACTTACATTTTTCACTCTACTTATCATTTCTGGGCGCCTGGTATTTCACCAAAATTTCTCTTAAAGTTTGTTTTTCACAAGACCAGCCGAGAAATATTTTAAGAGAGCGCACGCAAATCGTTTTTTCAAAACTTACTTTTAATTACACCCTACTGATAATTTCTGTTCGCCTGTTACTTTACTCAAATTTCTGTTCAAAATTTACTCTCAACTGCAATAGCCAAATGTGACAATGCAACTATTTTTCTTTCAGCTGCATGCAGTTCAAATGTGAAACGGCTGCTGATTGTTGTCGTTGAATGTTTCCATATGATAACAACAATATTGAGCAAACTAAGGCCAATATTGGAATATACGTCAAATTGCTGTAACTTACTTTTGTAAGAGAATATTAATCGATTGCATTAAATCTTTTTTTATGTTTTTATTTTTATTTTCTTAACAAACTATCATGTCTGTAGCTCTTATAGGTTTGGAGATCAACGCGTTACGGCCAGGCGAGCAGGGATAAATCAATCTTATTGTTACTGCCAATGGTATGAGTTCAGGGAATATTAAAAAGGCGCTATTTACTTATTTATAATATGTTTATTGTTTATTAAATTTGCTTTATTTATTTGTACATTAAATTCATTGTAGTGGTTTTTATATATTTATATATGCATTAATCAGCGCAAACTATATCAGTAAAACCATTTTTGTTACTTTATTTATATTCATTTAATATTTATTAGTTTACAATAAGCGATTACAATTATGTGTTTTTAATTTTTAATTTCGTTTTAAATACAATTTATTATAATTACAATTTAACTATTGTTTTCTTTTTACATTTTATTTATCAATATTTGCTGCCAGTGCAAAAAGTTTGTTCAACTTAATTCTAGTTGATTTTGTGGAAGATTTGTTAAGCGGTTTATGTTTTTAAAGAAAAAATAAGAGTTTTTTTCATGTTAATTGTGAGCAAAATGTTGTCAGAGTTTTAAATATTTGTAGTTTTAATTGATTGAAATCAGAAAATAATTTTATTTCATTCCTGGCATATTACTATTGCAGAAAGTTTAGAAACCTATACACAAAATATGCGCTACTAAAAATATCGTCGATTTTTTGTCGTTTGCCTGTGTTGTATTATTTACAATTGGTCTCTTTCTGTCTGTGAGTGTGTGTGTTGGTGTATTGGTGTATTGGTGTATGTGTGTGCGAGTTCTCATTGAATTTCCACTATGAAAAAAAAGTGTTCGGCTTAAAGTAGTGACTATACATTTTGTTTATGTTTAATATTATTAATTAAAAACTTCATTTTGAATAATTCAAATATAGCGGCGTGTGCCCGCCCACCCCCAAACAACAGAGGCGCACTGTGAACAGGCGCGAGAAGCCTGTTTCGCTGCTAAGCTTCAGGCGCGTTAACGGCGGCGCTCTGCGTTTGGCTGGTAGCGGGGAAGAAAACTCGCCGATTCGTTGCCTTTTTTTTTTAAGTACTTGCTGTACTATTTAGTTAGTGGAAGTATTTCATTTGCATTTTAAAACAATCACAACAATTTAATATTAATTGACTAAAAAACTACAAAAATAATTGGTTAATCGTAGTAGTAGTAATAGTAGTATGTAGTATGTATAGTTATAGTCATAGTCATAGTTCAAATCCTCCATTAGTCGTTTTTTTTTTTTTTTTGCATTTAAAATTAAAACAAACCTTATATATTTCTCTTTTCCTATTCATTAATCTTTTGTGCGCTGTGGACGCCTCAGTGGCAGTTTTTTTTTCTTTTTTCTCATTTTGCATTTTCAGGCTTTATATTTATATAACGTAATTATTATTATTATTATTTTATTTATTTTTTTTGTGGAGCAGCTTTTAACCTACTTTGCTTGAGTTTATTTGTGGTCTATCTCTCTGTGTGCGCGTGTGTGTAAAACTTTTAATCTTTTATATAAACCATGTAAGACAATCGTTGAGATATTGTCTTGTGTTTATATTTATGTTTGCTGTGGCTATACGCTGCTCCATTTCAAGTTTACGTACTGCTAAAGAGTATTCTTATGGGTGCATTGTTCGTTTCGTTTGTGTGTGTGCGTGTGTTGGAAAGGTAAGGCAGTTTTAAATTTTAAAGGCGAGCTGAAGTCCTAAATAATACAGGAAGTAGTAGTGAGTGGTGTGTGTATGTGTGTGTATTTTGTGCTATAATACAAAGTGTCGTTGCTACTACCCACACCCTAAACATTTATAGGAAATCTTGGTATATATAAATGTATATGTATGTATATAACAAAATATCATTATGTAATTATACTCGACTAATGAAGAAGTTGTCATTAGAGGACGAGAATTCATTTGTAGCTGCTCTTTAAAATCTAAATATTCTCTCTGCACTGTTGCATTGCGTCTGTTTCACTTTTGGCAGTTTCGTTAATTGAAAATTCTATGGTGGCTTTAAAAAATTTCTATTGTTTGGCAACTACGCAAAATTCTCATATTAGTAAGGAAAAATACTAAAATGTTAATACAAAATAATAAAATTATTTTCTTAAGTTATTAAATAAATGTTTACAATGCGCTTTTCGGCATTTCTCTTATGTCGTTTTGCTTTTTACAATTTTTTAATGTTTCGTTTTTTGTTATTTTCGTCAGTGTTTCATAAACGTCGACGACTACATTTTCTGCTCACAACTGTACTTTTGCTTTTTCTTTCTATTATTTCATTGCATTTTGTTGCGCGAAATTTAATTTCGTTTCTAGCTTTTTGCACGTGCTTTTCAAATATTTTTTTTTTTTTACAAACTAAAATTATAGCTAGGGATTTTTGTTGTTGATTTGTCTGTGTTTAGTTACTTTACAGTTTAGGAGATATAGTCCGGTGTTGGTTCAGGCGCAGCGTCCGGGTTGGCGAACAGTGGATTGGGGAACTCTGGTGGATGTGGCAATGGTGCCAATGTCTTGGGTCTTCTTCTGTAGGCCATCAGCCAGCAGGAGACGGCCACAGCGACGGCGACAAGCGCCAGCAAAGCTGTGATGACCAGAGCAATGATCAAACCCACCATAGACACGCAAATATCCTCAACACGCTGAGCCGCAGGTTTGACTGAATTGAAAAAAGAAAAAAAACAAAAAATGGAGTATTAGAAACCATGAATGACTGGGTATATCAGTAGGGGTACTCACTGTTGGCATCATTCAGGCCTGGACCGCTACGTTTCTCGAATGTCAGTATGGCATTGGATGAGATGGTTATCTCCTCACGCAGCTGACCCTCCACGCCAGTGCTTGTGGCAATTGCCGTTGTATCGCTTGAGTTGTCCGTAATGGAGCGACGTCGGCGTCCAAAGGCATTGTAGCCGCCACAATTCACCGGCTGACATTTGCCGAAGCAAACGCGTATGTTGCACTGGAAGCGTATATTGTCACTGGAGGGGAATTTGAACGCATTGAAGCTGGCCAGTAGACTATTGGTATCCGGATTGTATTCCCAGTTGCCAAAGATGCTTGTGTCAGTGGCACAGCCATTCTCATCGGTTACAAGGTATTCATTCTGCACATTATCCTCCATTGTCTTGGCAATGCAAGAGCGCGCGAAGCCGCCATAAATAGCTGGATGGGCAGAGCACAAAAGAGAATTGGAAAAAATTAAATTTAAAATATAAGAGTAATATTTTAAGTTACTTACTGGCTGGCTCAACGTCGACTTGCAAGCGCAGATTATCGCCAATCTCTGCCGAATTGATTTCCTCGCCTTCGTTGGTAATGATTCGCATTTGACAGATTGGCGGTGGTCCAGTATTAGCAATTGTGCCAGCTGTTGTCAGCATGGATACATTGAAGCCCAGAGTCACATTCTTCTCACCGGTCTGGTAGACGCACTTGATGTTGTAGGCCTGCGCCTTGTAGGTAACCAGCTTGGGATGCTTCTGTATGACCAAGACAAAGCTGGCCACATCCTTAACGGCTTGCATGCCGCAGCTGCCAAAGTGTACGCGGAAGATCTCGGTGCGTGGCACTGTTTCGCCAGCCAAATTGACAACGCGACGGCATTCCTCATCCTTGCTGTGTCCCTTGACATACAGCACGCCGTTGAAGCCGGGTTCGGTTATATGAATTTCAACCTGTACTCCATCGGCTAAGCAGCTGACAACCATGTCGGGGCGTGGGAAGTCCGTACGGAAATTGGTGTGATTGCAGTGCAGTTCGGGATTGCCCGTATAGCCGGTGATGCATTGGCACTGGCCACGATGATTTACAGCATTGCAGAAGGCATTCACACCACACGTTTTGGTCAGACAGGGATCCTCGCAGGTCTTTGTTTCCGGATTGCAGAAGCGATTGTCCGCACATTGTTCATTGTTGACGCACTCGGGCTTCTCAACGGCTAGGCATTCACCATTTGATGTCAGGCGATAGCCCAGGTCAATGGGACATGTGCAACGACCACGTTCATCAATTACCATGCCGCGCTCTAGGGCGCACACGCAGCGACCGCTCTCATCGATGCGATAGCCTTGTTCCACCAAGCAGGGTGTGCAATATTCGTAGATGTCGAGGGCGCTGCCCGGCGGGCACACGCACTGACCGTCGACATCGCGCACAAAGCCCTTCTCGATGACACACAACGAGCGCTTGTCGCACTGCACTGCCGCATTGCCTGTGTAGCCCTCTAGACATTCACAGATCATGGTGCGCACTGGCAGTGTATCTAGGACTCGACATTCTGCGTTCACGCCGCAGGGCTGTGTCGCATTGCAGGGATTCACACATTCGCCTCGCAGACAGGCACGTTGAGTTGGGCAATCGCCATCGCTGGTACAAATTGGCACAACTCGCTCCTGTTCACAGCCATTGCGACCGGGCACAGTGCCTGGTGGGCAGGCACATTGAGGCTTATGCTGATACACCTTACACAGCTCGTCGTTGGCACAAATGGCTGTGGTCTCGCATGGATTGGCGCACTTGCCATTGACACAGGATCTGTCCGATGGGCACTCATCGTCGTTGCGACAGCCGAGCGGTGTGCAACCGAGACGCGCATTTCCTCCATGTCCAGGGGCACACTCACAAACGGCTCGGTGATTTATGGCCAGACATTCGGCATTGGGTCCACACTGTTCGCCTTGGCAGGCGGGAATGCAGAGCTGATTACGGCATGCGTGTGTTGCTGGACACTCGGAATTGATGGTACATTCAATTTTGGCGCATTCGAATTCGGGATTACCCTCGTAGCCTTGACGACAGGTGCATACTGGCTTGTGATCCTTAATGCGACACTCTGCGTTCACTCCACAATTACATGGATTACGGCAAATTCCGCTTACACAAGACTTGTCGGCAGCACAATCGGTGTCCGAGATGCAGCCGCCAACTTTCACGACGCTCGTGGTGGGTTTGCAGCTACCGCTGCCACTGCTTATGTAACCATCTGGACAGATGCAGATCATGGTGCGTACAGGTGCCGTTGGTGTCACCTGGCACTGGGCAGGTCTTTGACAGGGCTCCAATGCCAAGCAAGGGTCGACACATTGCTCATTGATGCAGGCCAAACGAGCAGGACAGTCCGTATCCAGTTTGCACACAGGCTGGGGCTCCGGGCGACAGTCCACATAGGGATTGCCAATGAAGTCTGATGGACAGCGGCAAACGGCCATATGATTCTGTGGACGACATTCGGCGCGGGGCGCACACACATTGCGGTAGACGCATGGATTTACGCATTGTTCGTTCTGGCAGGTCTTGTCCGTGGGACAGTCGTTGTTGCTGGTGCATCCAATGACACGGCAACGCTCGTAGGGATTGCCGCGATAACCACTGTGACAGCGGCACTGGGCGCGACTGGACTGTACGTAACATTCGGCGTTGGGACCGCATGGATCGTTGAGAAGACAGGGATTGATGCAGTTGCCATTGATACAGGCCTTGCCAGAATCGCATTCGCCATCGACACGACAGCCAATGGAGCGACAAACGGCATACGGATTGCCCTCAAAGCCATCCTGGCAGCTGCACACCGCGCGATGTTGTTGCACCTGGCAAATGGCGTTGGAGCCACAATTGCAGGGATTGCGGCATTGGCGATTGACGCAAGCTTCCTGATCGCCACAATCCGCATCACTTTCACAGCCTGGCGGACTCTGTAGCACCAGTTGGCGGCATTCGCCGCTGGCATCTGGTACTTGCGATTCGGGACACTCACAAACCATGGTCCGCACGGGCACGCTGTCCAACACACTGCAGTGAGCGCTGCGTGCGCACGGTGAAAGTTCGGTACATGGATTCTTGCACTTAGCATCGATACAGGCCAAGCCGCTGGGGCAGTCACCGTCATCGCGGCACACTGGCTCTACGGGTCGGCGCTCGCAGAAGGCATAGGGATTGCCCAATGGCATTTGTTCGGGACAGCGGCAGACGGCACGATGTTGCAGCGCCTGGCAGATAGCATTCTGAGCGCATGGACTTTGAGCACAAGGGTTCACACACTGGTTAGCAACGCACGCCAAATTGGAGGCGCAATCGTAGTCCGCGTGACATTCCAGACGCACACAACGCACAAATGGATCTCCCTCTAGGCCAGCGGGACAACGGCAGCTAGCGCGATGATTACGGCCATAGCACTCAGCATTCAGAGCACAAGGATCGGCGATCAGACAGGGATTGATACACTCATGATTCATGCACTGCTTATCACCGGCACACTCATCGTCCGACTGACATCCAATAGGGGCGCAACCGAATTGGGCATTGCCCGAGAAGCCAGGCTTGCAATAGCAAATCGGATGATGATTCTTGACAGTACATTCGGCATTGGGACCACAGTTGCATGGATTAATGCACTGCGCGTTGATGCACGCCTCCGAAATGGGGCAATCAGAGTTCGCCTTACAGCCAACAGTGATGACATCCGATGCTGCAATTGATTCAGAATTAGACCAAGATAAATTGAATAAATGCTTTATCGACTTACGTGGCAGACAACGAGTGCGTGGATCTCCAGTGTAACCAGGCGGACAACGGCAAATGGCGGCGCGATTCTGTACATGACAGTAGGCGCCCAGCCCGCAGGCATCAGCAACACAAGGATTTACACAGCGTTCGTTCTGGCAGTTCTTGTCTCGAGGACAATCATCATTGCGTGTGCATTCGGGTCCCGGAATCTTAGGTATGGCAATATCCGTCGTGTAACATTCGATGCGTGGATTACCCTGGTAACCAGATGGACAGCTACATTGCGCATAATGATCACGTGCATTGCATTGAGCATTGACACCGCAGCGTTCCAGTTGGCAGGCATCCAAGCAACTGCCATGCAGACACACCTCAGAGCTGGCGCACTCCGCATTATGCTGACAGCCGCCAGCGACGATGACCGGCTGGATGGGCACACAGTTGCCAGAATTGTCAGAGACAGTATCGCTGGGACACTTGCATATCATGGTGCGCAACGGTAGTGTGTCTAGAACGGAACAGCTCTGCTGTGGGCTGCACACATGTGGCGTGGCACATGGATTTGCACAGCGCTGATTGATGCAAGCCAATTTCGATGGACATTCAGCGTCTTGAGTGCACTGCGGTTGTGGTGCCTGTTTGGGCTGCTCGCATAACACGAACGGATTACCCTGGTAGCCTGTAAGGCATTCGCATCGTGGTTGATGACGACGACCCACACAAAGAGCATTCACAGCACATGTGTCTTGCTCGCACACTGGACGGCAAATGCGATTCAAACGATCGCAGGCTTCGTTATCCGCACAATCCTCGTTGTACTGACAGTGGCCAGTGATGCAAGCGATGAAGGGACTGCCCTGAGTGCCCTCGGGACAGCGGCAGACAGCCTGGTGATTCTGTGGCAGGCACTCGGCACCGCTGCCGCAACGCACCTGTCCGTGTGTGCACGGGTTGACGCAATTCTCATTAAGGCAAGCCTTGTCATAGGGACAATCAGCATTTATCTTGCACTCGGCTATAAAAATTATTCATTATTATTAGATGGATTCAATTTGTATGTTGGCTGGTTAACACTTACGTTTGAAGCATTGTACTTGTGGATCACCACCCCAACCAGCGGGACAGTAGCATATGGGACGTGAGTTTTGCACACGACACTCAGCGTTTCCAGCACAAGGATTGGCCTCAGCACACGGATCCTGGCAACGTTTATTAATGCAAGCTGTTGTGGGCGTGCATTCCGAATCGTGTGTGCAACCAGCTGTGATTTGTGCTGCATGAAATGAATAGAGTTTAAAAGGGGCTACGAACTGGTTTGACCTCAAAGGAACTTACGTGGTTGATAGCAATTGGTGAATGGATCACCTTGAGTGCCCTTCGGGCAGCTACAGATAGCGCGATGCTGTTGCGCCAGACATTCAGCAGTACGGGCACATGGTGATGCATCCAGGCAAGGATTGACACAATTGCCACCGCGGCAGGCTTCCGTAACCTGGCACTGATCATGCGATACGCAGCCTTGGTCACGTACGGGTTCTATACATGAATTAAAAACTTTAGATTAGTTGGGAATTGGATTCGGTGGAAATTAAAGTGAGCGTGCTGCAGTTATATAAAGGTTATAGAGTGCATAACAACTATGTACAATGTGCAACTCTGCAAACGGATAGAAAGGGGAGCATATATTGAACATAATATACAATAAAAATTATTTTTACAACTTTTTTCTGCAATGATAGAAGCAAACTCGATATAAAGCAAAATAAAAGTTACAATCCTGTTTGGAATTGTTTGCCTAATTGCTGTGAGCTTACCTTTCCGACATCCAATGTCAGCATCACCCACGTATCCTGGCTCACAGCGGCAAATCATTGTGCGTAAGGGCAGTGTGTCGACGACCTCACAGATGGCATTCGCACCACATGGATGGGTAACATCGCACGGGTTCTTGCATTCGCCATTGAAGCAGGCCAATTTGCTGGGGCATTCCGCATCCATAGTGCAGCCTTCGGGTTTCACAGGCAGCAAATCGCAGCGTATTGCTGGATTGCCACTGTAGCCGGCTGGGCAACGGCATTGTGCATGATGATTGTCTACGCGACACTGAGCGCCAATGCCGCAATTGCAAGGATCCTCGCAACGCTCGTTGTGACAGGCCAAATGGAAGGCACATTCATTATCGTTACGACACTCGGGTCGTTCGCAACGCACAAGAGGATTGCCTCGATAGCCCTCTGGGCAGTGGCAGCGGGCACGATGATTGAAGTCCGCACGACAGATAGCTCCTGTGCCACACTGAGTGAAAGTGCAGGGATCCACACACTTCTCGTTGATACAGGCCTCGGTGGGTGCACACTCACCATCGGAGCGACAGCCCAGAAGATAGCAATTCTGCAGCGCGTTTCCAGTGTAGCCTTCGTTGCATACACAGAGCGGACGATGGAGCTGCACATGGCAGCGCGCCTGCTGTGCACACAGATTGGATTGCTCGCAGGGATTACGGCAGACTTGGTTGATGCACGCCTTATCGTTGCTGCACTCGCTATCACTGGTGCACTCTGGCTTCGGTGGATCCAGTTGGGGTACTTGACGCACACACTGAGCATACGGTGAGCCATAGAATTCTGGCGGGCAACTGCAAAGGGCCTTGTGATTGATGACCCGGCAAATGGCGTTAAGACCACAGGCCTGTTGACACGGATCACGGCATTTCTGGCTGACGCAAGCGCGATCTCGAGAACAGTCTTCGTTCGTCACACACTCCGGATAACTGCAAGTGGCAGCGCCGTTGTGTACACGGCAGATACCATTGCTGCGACATGGAGATGGCTGGCATGGATCTATGTCAACAGTGCGTGGGGCTTCGCATTGCACAAATGGATTACCAATCATGTTATCGGGGCACGAACAGATCGGGCTGTGATTTATGGTCTGACAGACAGCGCCATATCCGCACACTCCGATGCAGGCATCCACGCATTTGTTATTTACACAAGCACGATCCTTGGCGCAATCCGAGCTTAGTGTGCATTCGGGTCGACAGCCCTGGCCTAATGGATTGCCAAAGAAGCCTGGGAGGCATTCACAAACAGCCTGATCACGTTGCACGCGGCAAACTGAGTTTAAGCCACATGGCGATGGATAGCATGGATCCGAGGGCGGCAGCGTCACCTGTCTTGTGCATTGCACAAAGGCATTTCCCGTGTAGCCCGTCGGGCATGAGCATATTGGTATGTGATTGTTGACATTGCATAGGGCCTCCAGGCCACAGGTACCTGGGCAAGGATCGGCGCACTTGTTGCGTATGCAGGCACGATTTGCTGGACACTCTGAGTTGCCAACGCATTCGGGACGACAGCCCTCATACGGATTGCCTATGTATTCCTGTATACATTCGCAGACATAGCTTTCGCCTCGCAATCTGCACTCGGTGTTGCTGCCACACGGTGAGGGCTGGCATGGATTTTTCGGTGTAGGTGGTGTTGGCACAGCTGCGAAATCAATATAAAATATAATTAGTTCTTGATTTGGGGTCGGGTGGGGAAGAGGGGTCGCCCTGCCTATATACAATATGCAAACTTGTTTGGTTGGACGATTGGTTCTTACGTTGTTGAACTCGTTGGCAAAGTCGGAATGGATCACCAGTCATATCGGCAGGACAATGACAATTAGGTGTATGTAGGGTAACACGGCAGAGAGCATTTTGACCACAGCTTCCGGGGCATGGATCCCGACACTTCTGACCTATACACGCTAAATTATTTTGGCACTCGTCATTGTAAGAACACTCGGGTCGGCAACGGGGTGGCGTGCCTTGGAACTCTGCCAGGCAACTGCAACGTGCCTGACCATTCTCGTTCGTGCACTGAGCATTTGGTCCGCACGGCGATGGGTAGCATGGATCGCGAGTCTTTTCTGGCTTGCGTTCCACAACAATTGGATTGCACAGTCTGTAGGCGTTTCCAGTGTAACCAGAAATGCATTCGCAGTGAGCGCGATGCTGTACAGCCTGACAAATTGCGTTTAGGCCACATTGCCCTGGGCAGGGATCCACGCACTTGTTGTTGATGCAAGCATGCTGTTGGGAGCAGTCCGAGCTGGTGTAGCACTCCAAGCGACAATTAGGCGGTTGTCCCAGATATCCGGTGATGCAGGAGCAAATCGCGTTTCCATTGCGCTCAATGCACTGTGCATTGGCTCCACATGGCGATGGTTGGCAAGGATTGACAATGGGCTCATCGCGCACCGGAGTACAGTCGATGAACGCATTGCCAGTCATGCGCTCTGGACAGCGGCACATGGCAATGTGATTGATCGCATCACAAAGAGCGTTTTGGGCGCATGTTCCGGGACAGGGATCAATGCACTTATTGCGTACACAGGCACGATTTCTGGGGCACTCTGAGTTCAATACGCATTCCGGACGACAAGCGACATAGGGATCCCCCCGATATTCGGGCAGGCATGAGCATACACCATTGCGACACTGCGCATTGCTGCCACATGGTGAGGGATTGCATGGATCATCAGGAACTATAAAAAAGTTGGGTTTACTGTTAGGAGAAACAATCGAGAGTTGTAAGAGACTGAGCCTACTTGAAGGAGCCGGTGGCGGTGTGGGCGGCAAGAGACGACAGCTACTGAAGGGATCGCCTGTATAGCCAGTGGGGCATGAGCAACTGGGCGTATGATTAATTACATTACACTGCGCTGCAAAACCGCAGGCACCTGGACAAGGATCGCGACATTTCTCATTAATGCAAGCCAAATTGCTGGGACACTCTGCATTAATGGTGCACTCCGGTCGGCAGTTGGGCGCTGCGCCAATAAAATTGGGCAAGCAGCTACAACTGGCGCCTCCATTCTGTTCGCGGCACTGAGAATTGGGTCCACATGGCGATGGCACACACGGCATAGATGGTTGCTTAGGTTGATCGAACTCTTTGGGTGGTGGTATCGGGAAGCAGCGGACGAAGGCATCACCCGTGTAACCAGATTGGCAAGAGCATAGCGGACTATGATTGCGCACATGACACTGTGCATTGAGGCCACAGGCGCCAGGACAGGGATCTTCACACTTCTGGTTGATACAGGCCTTATCAGCGGACACATTCGGCACTAATGACACACTCTGGACGACAGGCGGGTGGAGTGCCAATAAACTGTGGCAAGCAGCTGCAAATTGCTTGACCCTGCGACTCGCGGCACTGAGAATTGGCGCCACAAGGCGTTGGCTCACATGGATTTTTATAAACTGGGGGCTTGGCTAAATAGGGAAAAAGGTTGGAATTAGCTCGCATACGTGTTTGAAGGCAAAAATTAAGCAAAGCATTTTCTAAAAGCACAAAGCAAATCAGAAGCATTTTAACTATTTAGCTAGTTAATTCTGAAAAAATAATGTGTTTAAGTGTTGGATGATGCAATGATGAGAAAGACAAATTCTGCGAACAGCAAATTCAAAAGCAATTGTGGAGCTTAATGATAAACTGTAGAGATGACAGCATTAAAAATTATTTGTTTCGATAGATACAATCTAAGAGACAACGCAGATCAGTCAAGTTATTGCAATCTGAGATCAGAACAAATTGCTTAATTGAATGTTAAAATGCACATCGAAAGGAGAGAAAACAGCTTAGAAAATTGATGATGAGATCAAAAACCTTTCGCGTTTTAGTATTATAAGGACGTAGATTTAAAGACAATAAATTCAATTGAGTACTGCAGTGCTCGTAAGAGAGAGAAGAGATATTGCGGCATAGGAAATAATATTTAGTGGCATTAATAATTCAGTTTGTAAGCTCTCGCAGTTTTTCTTACGTTCTTGTTGGATATAGTGACAGCTGTGATAGGGATTGCCCACATGATGGGGTTGGCATTCGCAGACGGGCACATGGTTGATAACCTGACAGTAGGCATTGAGACCACAGACACCGGGACAGGGATCGCGACACTTTTCGTTTACACAAGCCAGATTGTTACTGCAGTCCGAGTTAAGTGTGCACTCGGGTCGACAGATTTCATAGGGATTACCGAAGTATTCAGGCAGGCATTTACAGACGCTTTGGTCGAAATGCGGTTCACAAATGGCATTTACGCCACAAGGATTGGGATTACATGGTACCGGCTTGGGTATAGCCAGTACTGGAGGCGGCGTGGGTCGAATGCATGCGGTATACGGATCCCCTTCATAACCTGCCGGGCAGTAACAATGTGGGCTGTGAGCTATAGCGCGACACAAGGCCAAACGGCCGCAGCTTCTGGGACACGGGTCAATGCACTTGCGATTGTGACAAGTCTTGTCAGCGGGACAATCGGCACTGTGAATACATTCAGGTCTACAGTGCGGCGGTGTGCCAATAAATTCTCTGAGACATGTGCATTGTGCACGTTGTTGTATGGCCACACATTCTGAGTATGGACCGCAAGGAGATGGTTGACACGGATTTACATTGATGGGATCCTTTGCGGGTATTGGTGGCAATACTGAAAAAATCACATTAGATATTGTTTCGGCTTTAAGAAATAGACGTAGCATACCTATGTGTTGACACGCTATCAAGGGATTACCCGTTAGCGAGGGTGGACACACGCATATGGGACTGTGATTGTTTACATGACAAATAGCACGGAAGCCACAGGCACCCGGACAGGGATCTTGGCATCTAAGATTTAAGCAATACTTATCAAGAGCGCAATCAGAATTGCTGCTGCACTCTGGACGGCAAGAGGGTGGTGTGCCAAGATATCCAGGCAGGCAATAGCAAATCGCTTGCTCGCGATATGGACGGCACTCTGCATTTGGTCCACAAGGCGAGGGATGGCAGGGATAGACTGGTGGGCGTGGCGGTATGACAGCTGGAACTGTGTTGGTAATTGAAATAGGTGGTTTGGGTACTGGTAATGGTATAGTATCACAGCGTATAAAGGCATCTCCGTGCATTTGAGCTGGACATGAGCAGGAGGCAATATGATTGTATGTTTTGCAGACTGCATTTTCGCCACAAGTGCCCGGACATGGATCCACACATTTTTTCTGTCTGCACGCCTTATCATTCGAACAGTCCGTATTTAGCACACATTCAGGACGACAGCCCACATAAGGATTTCCTTGATATTCACTCAGACAGCTGCATATGCCATTGTTGCAAATAGCATTTGCTCCACAGGGCGAGGGATGACAAGGATCTTTTGTTGCTGTAGGTTCGCGTTGCACGATTATTGGAGGCGTTCGTTGACATGAACTGAATGGATCTCCGGTGAAGCCAGCCGGACAGAAGCAGTTAGGTACATGATAGTGCACCCTACATAGTGCATTGAATGCGCAAGATCCTAAACAAGGATCGCTACACTTTTCATTTATACATGCTAGGTGAGCAGGACAATCCGAGTGCACAATGCACTCTGGACGACAATTAGGCGGTGTACCACTATAATTGGGTAGACAAATGCACGCAGCAACACCAAAGCGATTGTGGCATTGCGAAAATGGACCACATGGAGAGGGATAGCATGGATTAATGTCTACACTAGGTGTTGCAACATCATGAATTGGACGGGGAGTTGTCGATGGTAATGGCCCTGAAGGAATATTTCCAATAATAGGTGTTTCAGAGGGTGGTTGAGTTGTTGGATGTAGATCGTCGTAGATGGGCTTTTGAGATGTAGCATATGTTGGCCTTAGCACGGATGGTATATTGATAACTTCTGGTTGATTTACAGATAGTGGTGTTACTGGAGATGAAATGAATATAGGAGGCTGACTAGCTGTTGGTGTCGGTTGGGGTATCGAAGGAATATTAATAACACCAGGTCTTATGATTGGGTGTTCATTCGGGTGTTTCACGTCATGCGTTGGAGGCTGAGGCGTCGGATATGTTGGTTGAGATACCGATGGAATATTAATAACTCCCGTCTTTATGGGTGCTGAAGTTGAATAAGGAGTCGGCACGTATATTGGAGGCTGCGTCATTGGAGGTACCGGGTTCGGTATAGAAGGAATATTCACAACTCCAGGTGGAGGGATTGTAGGTTGAGAATCAGATGGTATATTGGTAACACCTGGCTGTGAAGTTGGTAATAAGGGAGTTGGGGACGCAATATAAAGTGGTGGTTGTGGTGTTGGTGTCGGTGTTGGCCGTGGTAATGATGGAATATTAATAACTCCTGGTATTTGCGGTGGTGGCGGATAGTACACATCATATATAGCAGGTCGTGTTGGCTGAGTAGTTGGAACCGGCTGAGGTGATGGTTGCGGAACAGATGTTATGTATATAATCTCTGGTTGTGGTGAAGGTGTTGAAGAATGTGGATGTGATGGAACGTATATAGGAGGCTGTGGGGCGGGTGGCATCGGTTGCGGTATTGAAGGAATATTCACTACTCCTGGCTTTTGAGTTGGATGTGGAGATGGATAGTTCACATCGTAGTGTGGAGGCTGGGGCGATGGATAAGTTGGCTGAGGTACCGATGGTATGTTGACAACTCCCGGCTGTGGTGAAGGTGTTGAAGAAATTGCAGGTGATGGAACAAATATAGGGGGCTGTGGAGCGGGTGGCTGCGGTTGCGGTATTGAAGGAATATTCACAACTCCTGGCCTATGAGTTGCCTGCGGAGATGGATAGTTCACATCGTAGTTTGGAGGCTGGGGCGATGGATAAGTTGGCTGAGGTACCGATGGTATGTTGACAACTCCCGGCTGTGGTGAAGGTGTTGAAGAAACTGCAGGTGATGGAACAAATATAGGGGGCTGTGGAGCGGGTGGCTGCGGTTGCGGTATTGAAGGAATATTCACAACTCCTGGCCTATGAGTTGGCTGCGGAGATGGATAGTTCACATCGTAGTGTGGAGGCTGGGGCGATGGATAAGTTGGCTGAGGTACCGATGGTATGTTGACAACTCCCGGCTGTGGTGAAGGTGTTGAAGAAACTGCAGGTGATGGAACAAATATAGGGGGCTGTGGAGCGGGTGGCTGCGGTTGCGGTATTGAAGGAATATTCACAACTCCTGGCCTATGAGTTGGCTTCGGAGATGGATAGTTCACATCGTAGTGTGGAGGCTGGGGCGATGGATAAGTTGGTTGAGGTACCGATGGTATGTTGACAACTCCCGGCTGTGGTGAAGGTGTTGAAGAAACTGCAGGTGATGGAACAAATATAGGGGGCTGTGGAGCGGGTGGCAGCGGTTGTGGTATTGAAGGAATATTCACTACTCCTGGCTTTTGAGTTGGTTGTGAGGATGGATAGTTCACATCGTACTGTGGAGGCTGGGGCGATGGATAAGTTGGTTGAGGTACCGATGGTATGTTGACAACTCCCGGCTGTGGTGAAGGTGTTGAAGAAACTGCAGGTGATGGATCAAATATAGGGGGCTGTGGAGCGGGTGGCTGCGGTTGCGGTATTGAAGGAATATTCACAACTCCTGGCTTATGAGTTGGTTGTGGGGATGGATAGTTCACATCGTAGTTTGGAGGATTATAATTTATACCGGGCTGTGGATCAGCGGAAACGTAAATCACGCCAGGTATGATAATTGGATAGGGTGGTGCTGGTGTATCATAGATTGGCCGTGCGACAATTGTTGGAGCTATATTTTCCAAATAATTATTTATAATTGAGCTTCTGCATATTGTATCACATTTAATCTTACTTGTTTTAGTCTGGTAGCAACGAGTAAATGGATTTCCGGTGTATGATAGCTGACAGTAGCAAATAGGATTATGGTGATGGACACGACATTCAGCATTAATGCCACAGGTGCCTGGACAAGGGTCAATACACCTATGTTGTACACAGGCCTTATTGTAGGGACACTCAGAGTTCAAAGTACATTCGGGTCGGCAATAGGGTGGACTACCATAGAAATCAGGAAGACAAGAGCAAATAGCTTGCTCTTTGCTTTCGCGACACTGTGCATTGGGGCCACAAGGGGATGGTATGCATGGATTGGGGTGTCTTATAGGTGCTGAGTTAAAGATAAATATAAATTTGTTACACATGTCATGTGAATGCCTTGGAAGTGTTCGCTTACATTGTTCAACTGTTGCTACAGGGCTGCAGTGTGTCAATGGGTTGCCAGTATAGCCGCTAAAGCATCTGCATTGCGGCAGGTGATCGACCACATGACACTCTGCATTAAAGGCACATGTGCCAGGACAAGGATCGCGGCACTTCTGCTGTACGCAAGCTTTGTGTGAGGGACAGTCGCTATTGAGTATACATTCGGGACGACAGGCTTCATAAGGATTGCCGTAGTAATCTGGCAGACAGCTACAAGAGCCAATGCCGCGATGATGACTACATTGCGCATTGGCACCGCAAGGGTTGGGCTCACACGGATTACTTGCAGGCTCTTCATACTGCGGTGTTTGTATAGCCGTCGTTGTGGTAGGTGGTATTGAGGGTGGGGGAGGTAATTGGCAAGAGGTAAAGGGATTTCCAATTAATCCAGGCGCACAAACACAGTTGGGTTGATGATTGCTGGTTCGACATACTGCGTTGAAACCACACAAACCAGGGCAAGGATCTTGACACTTGCGATTAATGCACGATCGATCGCCAGGGCAATCGGTATTAGATATGCACTCAGGACGACAATAGGGTGGCACGCCCACATATTCTGGTTGACAGCGACAAGTTGCTACGCTTTGATCACTACTACATTCAGAATGTGGGCCGCAGGGTGAGGGAACACATGGATTAAGTGGTTCACGTTGGATTGCGATTGGTTGTATAGGTTGGCATTGTATGTACGGACTACCCGTGTAGCCTATTGGGCATACACACTGAGGCCTGTGATTTATAACATGGCATTCGGCACGATGACCGCAAACACCTGGACAAGGATCGCGACAGTGCATATTAATGCACGCCAAGCTCAACGAGCATTCTGAATTAGTTATACACTCGGGACGGCAGGTTGGTGGACTGCCATAATAGCCTGGCAGACAACTACAGATCGCCTGATGTCCAGATGGGCGACAAATTGCATTCGCTCCACAAGGTGATGGTTGACATGGTTGAAGTGGCGGTGGTGCTGGAGCTGTTTGAAGTTGCGGAGCTTGGCATAGAACAAATGGATTACCCTCTAAGCCATGTGGGCAGTGGCACATTGCCACGTGATTATGGACTTCACATATGGCGCCATAGCCACAAGTGCCAGGACAAGGATCTACGCACCGATTTCGCACACAAGATTTGTCTAAGGCGCACTCCGTACTCAATACACATTCTGGTCGACAACCCACATACGGATCGCCCTGGTAAAGCGGCAAACAGCTGCAAGTGCCGCCCGCACACTGGGCGTTAGCACCACAAGGTGAAGGTTGGCAAGGATCATCAGCCATTGGAGTGGGAATAGGCGGTGCTGGATAACAGCGATGGAATGGATCACCAACATAACCACTTGGGCATGTGCAGCTCGGCACATGGTTTAAGACACTGCATTGAGCGTAAAGACCACAAGCGCCTAGACACGGATCCTTACACTTCTCATTTATGCACGCACGGTGAGCGGCACAATCAGAGTTTAGTGTACATTCGGGTTGGCAGTGTGGGGGCGTCCCATAATATTCGGACAAACAACTACAAACTGCCTGGTCATTGATTACACGACAATGTGCATTCTGCCCGCATGGATTAGGTACGCAGGGATTTCGATATGGTTCGCGTGCCACAATAGGTTGAGGTATTGGTAAGCAACGAACAAATGCATTGCCCGTGTGGCCTGCAACGCAGGAGCAATGAGCCCGGTGATGTAAAGCTTGACAGATAGCATTGTAGCCACATACTCCAGGACAGGGATCTTGACACTTCAGATTTATACACGCCTTATCAGTGGGGCACTCAGAATTTGTTGTACATTCGGGTCGACAACTGGGTGGCGTACCAAAATAATCTGGCAAACAATTACATATTGCATTACCGTGCAATTCTTTACACTGAGCATTGGGACCGCAGGGTGAAGGTTCACAGGGATTCACGTAAATCTGTTTGATAGCTGTTGGGTGGGTGTAAATGGGTGCAAATAATATATTGTTGACTGGGTTAGTGGAAATATCTGACAACGGAAGGTGAGGATGCTTACGTTCAGCCTGACGCAATTGGCAGTAGCGATATGGATCGCCAACGTAGTTGGGATAGCAGCTGCAGAGGGGAACATGGTTGACGACTTGGCACTGAGCATTGGGTGCACAGCTGCCGGGGCAGGGATCACGGCAATGTTGATTAAGACAGGCCAAATGGCTAGAGCAGTCGGAGTTCAGGACACATTCGGGTCGACAGCCTTCATAGGGATTTCCATAATAGCTTGGCAAGCATTGGCAAGCACCCACTCTTCCCTGTTGCTTGCAGATAGCATTACTACCGCAAGGACTTGGAGCACATGGATTAATTTGGTCTTGTTCAAGTGGCGGCCGTGGATAGCATTTTGTAAATGGATCTCCAATATAATCAGCTATGCAAATGCAGGAGGGGACATGGCTAATCACTTGACATGTTGCAGCCTGGCCGCACACACCCGGACAAGGATCGCGACATTTTTGTCCAATACATGCCAATTGATTTGAGCACTCTGCTGAGGTAACACATTCCGGTCTGCAGTTGGGCGGGGTTCCAATAAAGTTTTCCAAACACTTGCATTGCGCTTGGCTGCCGTCTGGTGAGGGTGTGCATACTCCATTGATGCCACATGGCGACGGCTGACAGGGATTGACTGGATCACGCTGTATAATTGGAGGCGGTGGCAGTCGTTGGCACAGTGCAAACGCGTTGCCTGTGTATCCAGCCTGACAACTGCAATGTGCTATATGACGTATTACTTGGCAGAGTGCATTTTGACCACATGCTCCAGGACAGGGATCGCGGCAATGTTGATTTTGGCAAGCCAAATCAGGAGCGCAGTCTGAATTGATGGTGCACTCGGGTCGACAGTGCGGTGGTGTCCCATAAAAATCTGGCAGACAGGAACACACGGCCTGCTCATTTGCCACAAGACATTGAGAATTGCTGCCACAGGGTGTTGGACGGCATGGATTGGCGGGCACGATTGGATCAGCTAAATTGTGGAATATACATTAAAGAGCTGCAAATGGTTTGAGATATGACTATATAAAACCTACGTTGTACTAAAGAACACTGCACAAAAGCATTGCCTGATGTGCCTGATGGACAGTGGCACATTGGCACATGATTGCGAACCTCGCAAATAGCACCCACGCCACATGCACCAAGACATGGATCAACACATTTACTGCTCTGGCAGGCTTTATCGCGTGCACAGTCAGAGTTGAGAACACATTCAGGGCCGACAGCCTACATAGGCATTGCCAAAGAAACCGGCGACACATGAGCATTGTCCATTATTACAAATGGCATTTGAGCCACAGGGCGAAGGATTGCAGGCATCGCGTGGAGGTGGTTCGAATGATGGTGGTATTGGTGTACAGCTAGTGAAAGGATTTCCTTGATAGCCAACGGGACATCTGCAAATGGGCATATGATTGATGACGCTACATTGGGCACCAAAACCACATGAGCCGGGGCAAGGATCGCGACACTTCTCGTTCATGCAAGCCAGATGTGAAGCGCAATCGGCGTTTATAACACATTCAGGCTGGCAGTTAGGTGGAGCACCATAGTAATTTGGCAAACAACGACACACGGCTTGACCGCGATCACTATGACACTGTCCAAAATTGCCACATGGTGACGGTACACAGGGGTCGCGAATGGGATCCTTTGGATAGTCATAAGTAATAGCAGGTGCTGAAAGTTGTTGGATTAGGATAGCTGGATTATCTTTAACTGGGAACACAGTCTTACGTATATTTCTACATCCGGCAAATGCATCACCCGTAAAACCTGGCACACAGCTACAATGGGGGCTATGATTAATAACGCGACATGCGGCATTGCGGCCACAGACTCCTGGACAAGGATCAACACAATGTTGATTATTACAGGCCTTGTCTAGAGAACACTCGCTAGAAATGGTACATTCGGGTCGGCAGGCTGGTGGTGTGCCAACAAAGTCCGGTTGGCAACTGCAAACCGCCTGTTGATTTGCCTCGTGGCATTTTGAGTTAGGTCCACATGGCGAGGGTTGACAAGGATGAACTGGGACAGGCTCTCGTAAAGCTATTTGTAAAGTCATGTGATAAATAAGCTGAAGACATTCTGTTATAGAGTAGCTTACGTTCGGGTATGACACTACAGTAGCTATAGGGATTTCCCTCATAACCAGTGAGACAATTGCACTGTGGCAGATGATGACGTACATGACATATGGCATTGGGACCACAAATACCCGCACAAGGATCGCGGCAGTGCTGATTAAGACATGCTAACTGACTGGGACAATCTGAGTTCAAAACACATTCCGGGCGGCAGCCAATATAGGGATTGCCATAAAACTCTGGCAAGCATTGACATGCTCCAGCGCCATTCGACTCGGTACAGATTGCATTTGAGCCACAAGGGCTTGGGGAACAAGGTGTTAGTGGTTCGATCACATCACGCTGTAAGTCGCAACCGATGAACGGGTTGCCAGTGTATCCAGTTATGCAGTTGCACATGGGTGTATGATTAATAATATAGCATTCTGCATTGCTGCCACAAACTCCAGGACAGGGATCACGGCATTTCTGATTAAAGCAAGCCAGATTTGTGGGGCAGTCAGCGCTGCTTACGCATTCGGGCCGACAGTTTGGCGGGCTACCAATAAATCCAGAAAAGCAGCTACATTGAGCATTGTTTCCAACGTTGCGGCACTCTGAATTGGGTCCACACGGCGACGGTCTGCAGGGATCAATCACATCATGATGAACTGGCTGGGGCGGCTGCGGATGGCATTCAATGAAAGGATTGCCCGTGTAAGAGTTTATGCACCGACAAATTGGACTGTGGTTCAGAACACGGCACTCCGTATTCTGACCGCATGCACCCGGACAAGGATCAGTGCAACGTTGCTGCAGGCAAGCTAAATGCAGCGGACACTCCGAGTTGCTAATGCATTCAGGACGGCAAGATGGTGGCACTCCTACGAATTTTGGCAGGCAAGAGCAGATAGCCTGACCATTGATATTTCGACATTGTGCGTTCGTTCCACAAGGCGACGGTTGGCAGGGATCATATATAGCAATTGGCGGTGGCGGCGGCAAGGGTGAGCACAATGCAAAGGCATTGCCTGTCATTCCAGCCGGACAGTGGCACATGGCCACATGGTTATGTACCTCACAAATGGCATTTGAAGCACATGTGCCTGGGCAGGGATCGATACATTTTTGACGTACGCATGCAAGATTTTGGGCGCATTCCGTGTTCAATATGCACTCGGGCCGACATCCAATCGTTGGGTTGCCGTGAAATTCTGGTAGACAGCTGCATTGTCCTTGGCGACAAATCGCGTTTGCACCGCAATGTACATGGAGGCATGGATCATCAGCCAGCACATGTGGTTTTAGTGGATTTGCTTGACAGGAAGCAAATGGATTGCCAGTTAATCCTGGTGCACACTGACACACTGGTATGTGATTAATGACCACACACTGTGTATTAAATCCACATGCTCCGGGACATGGATCGCGGCAGCGCTGTTGTTGACAGGCTAGATGAGCGACACAATCCGCGTTGATGCTACACTCGGGCCGACAATTGGGTGGACTACCAAAATAGTTGCGTAAGCAACTGCAAATAGCTGTACCATGATTTTCACGGCACTCAGCATTTTGACCACATGGTGAAGGAACACAAGGATTCTTATATGTGTCCAATTGTACAGGGGGTGGGACTGTAAACAGAGTAAGTTAACTTTAAATGAACCTATGTAAAGAACTCTCAGTATGTCTTACGTGGCACGGGATAACAGCGCGTGAACGCATCACCTTGATAGCCTTGACGGCAACTGCAAATTGGTGCATGATGGTAAACACGGCAATCGGCATTTGTACCACAAACGCCAGGACAGGGATCGCGACATTTTTTATTAATGCAAGCCTTATCCGAAGGACATTCGCCACTGGTAACACATTCGGGCCGACAGTTAGGAGGCGTCCCTACATACTCTGACAAGCAGGAGCAGATTGCCTGTTCATTCTTTTCGAGACACTGGGAATTGGGACCACATGGTGAAGGTTGACAGGGATTTACATACTCTTTCAAAATTGCTAAAGGACAAAGGGGGTTTAAAATCCAATGTGATTTTGTTGTTGTTTTTACTGTAAACTCACGTTTCTCGGGAAGCTGACAATAGCGATATGGATCACCCACGAAATCGCTTAAGCAATGGCATGTGGGCAGATGGTTAAGAACACGGCAAACGGCATTTAAGCCGCAGATCCCCGGACAAGGATCGCGACATTTCAATTGCTGACAGGACTTGTCTGACGGACAGTCACTATTAGTGACGCACTCGGGTCGACAAGCATCGTATGGATTGCCATGGTAGTCGGGTTGACATTTACAAGATCCAGCGTTGCCCTCTTGACGACATACCGCATTGGCGCCGCACGGATTGGGATAACAAGGCTGAATGCGTTCCTCTTGCTGAATGATGGTGTTTTGGCGGCAATTGGTGAAGGGATCACCCGTGTAGCCAGGAGCACAATAGCACATGGCAACATGACTGATCACATGACAGATGGCGTTGGAAGCGCAGGAACCTGCACATGGATCCACACATTTCTGATTTACGCACGCTTTGTCGAAGTTGCATTCTGAGTTAGTGACACACTCCGGTCGACAGTTTGGAGGTATTCCAATGTAGTTGGATAGGCAGCTGCATTGAGCCTGATCACCTACCGCACGACATTGGGCGTACGGCCCACAAGGTGAAGGATGACAGGGCTGTATTACGGGAATTATGTCACGATGCGGTGGTATCGGCGTACATCCAAGGAACGGATTGCCAATGTGCCGAGAAACACAACTACATATTGGTGCATGATTGACCACATGGCACATAGCATTATAGCCACATGTACCTGGGCACGGATCAATGCAGTGTTGTTGCTGACAAGCCAAACTTGGCAAGCAGTCCGAATTTCGTGTACATTCCGGCCGGCAATTAGGTGGGGTGCCGACATAATCCTCAATGCAAGAGCAAACGGCGTTGTCATTGAAAACACGGCATCGACTGTTAGGGCCACATGGTGATGGAGCACAAGGATTTATAGGCGGTTGATTTTGAGCAAGTGGTGTATCACATTGAATGAACGCATTTCCAATCATTCCGTCCGGACAGCGACACATCGCTATATGATTAAGTACATCGCATATGGCGTTGGGTGCACAAGTTCCTGGACAGGGATTGATGCATTTGTTGCGAACGCAAGCTCGATCACGCGGACAGTCGGTATTAAGGACGCACTCTGGCCGGCAACCCACATAGGGATCACCTTGATATTCAGCTATGCAAGTACATTGGCCATTTTGACACTGTGCATTAGATCCGCAGGGCGATGGATTGCAGGGATCATCGGGAACGATTGGTTTGACTAATAATAAGATTGCGAAATTGTTGACATTGATGGATTTTTTTCATTCATGATGTTGTTCTTACTTGGTTCACGCTGACAGAAGGTAAATGGATCACCAATGTATCCGTTGGGACACTGGCAGCTTGGTACATGATTACGCACAATACAAATTGCATTGTATGCACAGGAGCCAGGGCAAGGATCTACGCAACGTTGGTTTATGCAAGCTGCATTTGGCAGACACTCAGCACTTTGAGTACACTCGGGTCGGCAGCTTGGCGGTACACCAAAGTAACCTGCCAGACAGCTGCACACAGCTTGATCATTTGATTGCCTACACTGAGAATTAGCTCCACAGGGCGATGGCAGACAGGGATCGCGTACAGGTTCATGTAACAGCTGAGTGGGCGGCGCTAAGATAAGGTGCCATATAATTGGGTCAGTAGATGTAGACAATACGTTGACATAAAATGACTTACGAGGTATACGATAGCAATGTGTAAATGGATCTCCAGTAAATCCAGATTGGCATGTGCATAGCGGAGCATGATTTGTGGCATGACAGAGTGCATTACTGCCGCATGCGCCAGGACAGGGATCCACACATTTATGTTTTACGCAAGCCTTATCAAAGCTACATTCTGATGAAAGGGTACACTCGGGGCGACAACCAGGTGGAGTGCCAACATACTCGGGTAAACACGAGCAGACTGCCTGCTCATTTAGTTCTTTGCATTGACTGTTGGGACCGCAAGGTGAGGGTTGGCAGGGATTGATATACTCGCGAATGGCTAAATAAAAATTATAATGTATTTCAATGGGACTAAGGGATACGCTAACTAGCTGCTTACGTTTCTCTTCAAGTGTGCAGTAGCGATATGGATCACCCACGTAGTTGTTAAGGCAATTACAAGTCGGCAAGTGATTTCGAACATAACATTCAGCATTGTAGCCGCAGGTGCCGGGGCAAGGGTCGTAGCACTTTTGATTAATGCAGGCTCTATTAGATGCACAATCTGAATCAAGGACGCATTCTGGGCGGCAAGCCTCATATGGATTTCCAAAGTGTTCGGGCAAACACTGACAGGAACCAATGCCATTTCGTTGATGACACTCAGCAAATGTACCGCACGGATTGGGATTACAGGGCTGGACCACTTCAGGTGGATCGTATTGAATTTGTGTGCATTGAATAAATGGATCGCCGGTGTAGCCTGATTGACATAAGCACATAGCGCTATGACTAAGCACACGACACTCAGCATTGCGGCCACAGAGACCGGGACAGGGATCCGTGCAACGATTGTTTCTGCAAACCTGCGATGATGCACAATCAGAATTGGACAAGCATTCGGGTCTACAGTTGGGTGGGGTTCCGAAGAAGTTCTCTAAGCATGAACAAGAGGGTGTATTTCCATTGCGACGGCATTCACTATTGGGACCGCAAGGTGACGGTTGACACGGATCCTGAGGTGTTATGTCTCGCGTTGGTTCAACTATAGTTTTAACAGTTGCATTAATCATGTGTATTATTTTGTTGTACAGTGAGAACTTACTAATTCTGTGGCACAGAACAAAAGGGTTGCCTGTGTAGCCAGGCTGACAACTACAGAAAGGACTGTGACTGACTGCTCGGCATTCCGCATAAGCACCACAGGTGCCCGGACACGGATCGACACATCTTTGGTTCTGGCAAGCCAGGCTAGGAGAACAGTCAAAGTTGGTGGTACATTCTGGGCGACAAGATGGTGGCACGCCATAATAGTTTGGTAGACAACTACAAATAGCTTGACCTTGTCGCTCGCGGCACTCAGAGTTTGCACCACAAGGTGACGGCTGACAAGGATTCTGATATACAGGAGCTAAAGCATGATTTCACTAAATTAGTTATTATTTTACTTATTGAATTACAGGCCTTTAACCTACTTTGTACGGGGCTGCACTGGATAAAAGCGTTACCAGTCATTGCCACTGGACAATGGCACATGGCAATGTGGTTGACAACTTCACAAATTGCATTACGTCCACAAGTACCTGGGCAGGGATCTACACACTTTTGTTGAATACAGGCGAGATTTCTAGGACACTCAGCGCTCAATACGCATTCTGGACGACACGCGATATAGGGGTCTCCTTGATACTCGGCAATGCACGCACATTGGCCATTTCCAGAACATAGAGCATTGCTGCCGCAAGGACTGGGATTACAGGGATCTCTGGGTTCGTTGTAAGTTGGGGGTGCTGTAGGGAAGGTATGGGGAGTTGATCTAATCTGAAGATTAAAGTCTTTTCCGTATAGCTTACGTGGCGCAGGCTGACAAGCCACAAAGGCATCGCCCACGTAGCCATGAAGGCAAACACAGTTGGGCGTATGATTAATCACACGACATTCTGTATACTGCCCGCAAGCTCCTGGACAGGGATCGCGACATCGTTCACCAATGCAAGCCAGATGACTAGCGCAATCTGCATTGATGGTACACTCAGGTCGACAATGGGGCGGGGTACCATAATAGTTAGTCTGGCAAGAACAAATCGCTTGATCATGTTCATTACGGCATGTAGCATACAGACCACATGGTGAGGGTACGCAAGGATCACGATAAGGTACCACATCTCGAAGTGGAGGTGGCGCTAATTATAACACAAATATTCGTTACATCAACTGATAATATATTCGCACACATTTCTTACGTGTTGGTCGAGGTTGGCAGCGAACAAACGGATCACCCATTAGACCTGGAGGACACATACAAATGGGGCTGTGGTTGCGCACCTGACATAGTGCCTGTTGGCCACAGACACCCGGGCATGGATCAACACATTTGCGATTAATGCATGCCTGGGTGCCCAGGCACTCAGCGCTAGAGGTACATTCGGGGCGACAATTTGGTGGCACTCCCTTAAACTCGGGCAAACAGGAACAGACCCCTTGGCCCTGAACCTCACGACATTGGGCATTGGAGCCACAGGGTGAGGGCAAACATGGATTTACATACTCATGAACAATCGCTAGGTTTGGTTAGGCAAATAGATAAGTATGTTTTCAATTAGTAACTACAATGCTACTACGAGCTGGTTAGACGAATCTACATGGAAAAAATGCAACTAGCTTACGTTCTGCTGGTTGGTTACAGTAGCGATATGGATCTCCAACATATCCCACGAAGCAGGAACACATGGGCGTATGATTAACCACATTGCACTCAGCATTTTGTCCACAGCTACCTGGACAAGGATCACGGCACTTTTGTTGTTGACACGCTCGATTTGATGGACAATCCGAGTTGAGTATACATTCCGGTCGACATCCCTCGTAAGGATTACCAAAGAAATCAGGTAGGCATTGACAGGCGCCGGCACCATTTCGTTGTATACACTCGGCATTGGAGCCGCATGGCGATGGCTGGCACGGATTTATAATTTCCACATCCTTTTCTATTGGTTGGCATTGCGTAAATGGATCTCCCGTTAGTCCAACATCACATGTACACATAGGTGTATGTGAGACAACACGGCAAATAGCATTGACTCCACAAAGACCTGGACAAGGATCGCGGCATTTTTGATTTATACACGCGCGGTTACTAGCACATTCAGAGTTCGCGACACATTCAGGTTTGCAGTAAGGGGGAGAGCCTACGTATCCAGCTAGACACGTACAAGATGGCGTCTCTCCAATAGCGCGACATTCAGCGTTAGCACCACAAGGTGATGGGCGACATGGATCTTGAGGTTCGATGTCACGTTGCGGTGGCTCAACAATTAGTTGGCAACCCACAAACGGATTACCCGTGTAGTGAGGCAAACACGTACAGAAGGGATTGTGATTAACAACACTACACTGGGCACTGCGACCACATGTGCCCGGGCACGGATCGATACACTTTTGATTGACACAGGCTAGTTGGGCAGCACATTCCGAATTGCTAGTACACTCGGGACGACAAAGTGGCGGTGTGCCAATATAGCCAGGGACACAGGAGCACACAGCTTGCTGATTCGCCTCTCGGCATTGTGAATTCGGTCCACATGGCGAAGGCTGACAGGGTTGTACAACGACAGGTGCTGTAAAGTAAATGATTCATAGAAATCGCGGCTCTAATCGACCAATTCGGGTCAACAGGATATTTACGTGGTATTGGATGACACTGCAGGAATGCATTTCCTGCATAGCCCTCAGGACATGTACACATTGGTATGTGATTAAGCACGGTGCACAGTGCATTTGGAGCGCATGTGCCTGGGCAGGGATCGAAACATTTGTGAAGAGCGCATGCTCTATCTCGCGGGCAATCTGAACTTGTAAGGCATTCCGGACGACAACCGCTGTAAGGATCGCCTTGATACTCTGGCAGACATGTGCAGACACCGGCATTGCACACAGCATTCGTACCACATGGTGAAGGATTGCAAGGATCATCGGCTTCTACAGCTATAAATCGAACAATTATGAAGCTGTTGATATTGCTTGCTCAGTACCTAGCTTACGTTTTGGTGGTGGTTCCGGCTGACAATGACTGAATGCGTCACCGGTATAACCAGCTGGACAAGTACAACTGGGTGTGTGATTAATGACATTGCAAATGGCACCAAAGCCGCAGGAGCCTGGACAGGGATCGCGACACTTTTCATTAATGCAGGCCTGACTACTGGGGCAGTCAGAGTTGATTCGACACTCGGGGCGGCAGTTGGGTGGTACTCCCAAATAACCAGACAAACAGGAGCAGGATGGTGCTTCACCATGTGTACGGCACTCAGCGTAAGAGCCGCAAGGTGAGGGAACACAAGGGTCAATCGGTTGTTTTTGCACAATTGTAGTAGGCGGTGCCGCTATATCCAGAAGGGAATGATTAGAATGACATATTTGAGGGCAAGCCGAACACTTACGAGGTATGGGTAGGCAGCGATAAAACGCATCGCCTGTATAACCAGTTCGACACGAACAAATTGGACTATGATTAACTACACGGCATAAAGCTTGATCACCACAAGTGCCTGGACACGGATCAACACATTTCTTGGCCACACAGGCCTTGTCCGTCGCACACTCAGATGAGATGGTACACTCAGGTCGACAAGTTGGTGGTGCACCTACATACTCAGGCAAGCATGAGCATACAGCTTGTTCATTGCTCTCTCGGCACTGAGAATTGGGGCCGCAGGGTGAGGGCTGGCAGGGATTCACATATTGCTTGATAGCTATGGATGGAAAGTTTATTGATAACTAATATTGTTCCAATAACTAAGGCATGAATTGTCTTACGTTGCCGTTCATGTTGGCATAAACGATATGGGTCGCCACTGTAACCAATTAAGCAGCTGCAGCTTGGCACATGATTGAGTACATTGCATACTGCATTCGGACCACAGGTGCCGGGGCATGGATCTTGACATTTTTGTTGCTGGCAAGCGCGGTTCGAAGGACAATCCGAGTCGAGCACACATTCTGGCCGGCATCCCTCGTACGGGTTTCCAAAGTAACCAGTCAGGCATTGACATGAGCCAGCATCTTGTCGGGATGTGCATCGAGCATTTGCGCCGCATGGACTAGGATTGCATGGATCCAACTGATCTAACTGCTGAATTCTTTTCTCCACGCACTGTACGAAGGGATCACCCTCCATGTTGTCGGGGCAGTAACAGCTCGGCGTATGTGAAAGTACCCGACATACAGCTGCTTGTCCACACAGGCCAGGACATGGATCACGGCACTTCTGCTGTATGCAAGCCTGATGCGTTGGGCATTCCGAGCTCGTAACACATTCTGGTCGGCAATTTGGCGGAGCTCCAATGTAGTTTGGCAAACAAGTGCAAGAAGGTGTCTCGTTTATCTCACGGCATTCGGCAAAAGGTCCACAAGGCGATGGTTGACAAGCTTGGCGTGGTGGGGGCGTTGGAGGCTCGATAATCGGTTGGCAGCTAACGAATGGATTGCCCGTATGGCGATCCAGACAACGACAGAATGGACTATGGTTTGTCACATGGCACTGGGCATTGCGGCCACAGACACCGGGACATGGATCACTACACTTCTGATTCAAACAAGCCAAATTCAGTGGGCATTCCGAGTTCGATGTGCATTCAGGTCGACAGAAAGGTGGGCTACCGATAAAAGATGTAATGCAAGAACAGATTGCCTGTTGATTTATCACGCGACATTGTGAGTTTGGTCCGCAAGGCGTTGGCTGGCAAGGATTTTGAACGACGTCAAGTTCTGAAATGAGGTTACATGCTGTAGAGCCGAAATGGAAACCCGATGTTGATGATTGCTTACGTTGCACTGGGCTACAGGCGATAAACGCATTGCCTTCCATGCCATCTGGACAACGGCAGTTGGGTATATGATTGAGCACCTCGCAAATAGCAGTAGTAGCACAAGTGCCTGGACATGGATCAACACATTTATGACGCACACAAGCAAGATTGCGGGCACAATCCGTGTGCAGTACACATTCTGGACGACAACCAACGAATGGATCTCCTTGGTATTCGGGAATGCAACTGCATTGACCATTGCGACATTGGGCATTAGCACCACAAGGTGAAGGGTTGCATGGATCCTGAGGTTCTGGCGGAACTTCAACTGATGGATAAGCTAAGTATTAAATAATCTGCTATTGAACTGAATCTGACAACACTCTTACTTCTTTGAGGTGGTTCTGGATTACAAACAACAAAGGGATCACCAATATAACCCACTAGACAACTGCAAATCGGTGTGTGGTTAATCACATTGCACTGTGTATTGAGACCACAGGAGCCCGGGCATGGATCGCGACACTTTTGATTTATGCATGCCTGATGACTCGGACATTCAGCATTGATGGAACACTCTGGTCGGCAGTTTGGTGGCGTGCCCAGATAGTTGGGCAGGCAGGAACATGATGGTGTTCCATAAATATCGCGACATTGTGAGTTGGCACCACAAGGCGATGGAACACAAGGATCAAGAGGTTCTCGTTCAATTGTCACAATAGGCGGAGCTAAACATGTTTTTAAAGTATCCATTATATTTGAGCACATTGAATTGATATTAATGGGCTTACGAGGCAATTTATAGCAACGTGTGAAGGCGTCGCCTGTAAATCCATTCAAGCAAGTGCAGATAGGACTGTGGTTTCGTACACGGCACTCGGCCTGTTGGCCGCAGACATTGGGGCATGGGTCGATGCATTTGCGATTCACACAAGCCTTATCAGCAGCGCATTCCGAGCTACTAGTACATTCAGGCCGACAAGCGGGTGGACTGCCAATAAACTCGGCTAGACAGGAGCAGACAGCTTGCTGGTTAACTTCGCGACAGCGCGAATTCGGTCCGCAAGGTGACGGTTGACAAGGATTCACATAGATAGGTTCGGCTACAAGAAATGTTGTATAAGCATTTGGATCCAGTGTGAGGTTCAACAGGGTAGGCTTACGTGGTTCGTTTTCTACTATACGGCAAATGCTGTACGGATCTCCATTGAAGCCATTAAGACAATTGCACGTGGCCAAATGATTAATAACTTGACATTCCGCGTTCTGGCCACATGTGCCAGGGCATGGATCGAGGCATTTTTGTTGCTGACAAGCTCTATTTGAAGGACAGTCTGAGTTGGTTAGGCACTCCGGTCGGCAACCTTCGTACGGATTACCGAAGTATTCAGGAAGACACTGACAAGAGCCAGCTCCGCCACGTTCTTCACACTTGGCATTGACACCGCACGGACTTGGATTGCAGGGCTGTATCAGCTCGATCTGCGTCTCTCTTATGGGATTGCACTGGGCAAATGGATCGCCAGAGAATCCGTTATCACAGAGGCACATGGCAGTATGGCTGAAAGTGCGACAGTTCGCATTGAGGCCACAAAGTCCAGGACATGGATCCACGCATTTTTGATTAACGCACGCCTGGTTGGTGGCACATTCTGAATTAGATATGCATTCTGGTCGGCAATTTGGTGGAGAGCCCAAATATTCGGGAAGACAAGAACAGGACGGCGAATCACCTGAGACACGGCATTCAGAGTTGGGGCCACATGGCGAGGGTTGACATGGATTTTGAGGTCTGACATCACGTTGAGGAACTACTGTAAGAAATTTATATTGTATGTCTGGCAAGTTTTCAGAATGTTGAGATAGCTTACTAATCTGTTCACAACGCACGAAAGGATTGCCTGACATGCCGACAGGACAACTGCAGAAAGGACTGTGATTCACCACATTGCATAGAGCATTAAAGCCGCAAGTGCCGGGACAAGGATCGCGGCACTTCATGTTCTGGCAAGCTTGATTGGCTGCACAATCTGAATTGGTAACACATTCTGGACGACATTGCGGCGGACTGCCTACATAGTCAATCAGACAAGAGCAGACAGCGGTGTCTTGCACAACGCGACACTGACTATTAGGTCCACAAGGTGATGGCTGGCAGGGATTCTGGGGCGGTGGTGCTGGTACTATGCGGCACTCAAAGAATGCATTGCCTGACATTTGGTCAGGGCATCGACAGATGGGAACATGATTGTTCACCTCACAAATTGCATTCACTCCACAGGTGCCTGGACAAGGATCGATGCATTTATTACGGATGCAAGCACGATTCTGTGGGCAGTCGGTGTTGAGAACACACTCGGGGCGACAGCCGACATATGGATCACCTTGGTACTCGGCTATACAAGTACATTTGCCATTATTACATTGTGCATTGGCACCACATGGCGATGGATTGCAAGGATCATCTCTAACAGGAGGTGTAGTTGCTGTAAAAAGTATAAATTGTGAACATTGTTGCAATCCTTTTGTAGTTTTCGTTGAACACATACGTTGCGGTGGCTTCAGATTGCAGTTCGTGAACGGATTACCAATATAGCCGTCAATGCAAGCACATAATGGCGTATGGTTTATAACACTACAAATGGCATTTAATCCACAGGCGCCTGGGCAGGGATCGCGACATTTCTTATTAATGCATGCCTGCTGACTGGGACACTCGGAATTAATGGTGCACTCTGGACGGCAGTTGGGGGCCTGCCCAATAAACGTAGCTAGGCAGGAACACGCTGGAACTCCATTAATGTTGCGACATTCAGAGTGTGGACCACAAGGAGTGGGCACGCAAGGGTCACGCAAAGGCTCTTGTTGGACCTCAATTGGTCGAGCTACAGTATACAAATATATTTGGGTAGAGTCCACATAATATTGCAGCAAAAAATTGGGCTTACGTGGTATGGGAAAGCATTGTGTAAAGGCGTCACCAGTGAAGCCACTGATGCAACTGCAGATGGGACTGTGGTTGCGTACTCGACAAATAGCATTGCTGCCGCAGGTGTTGGCTATGCAGGGATTGACACATTTCTGATTTAGACAGGCCTTGTCGGCAGCACATTCCGATGAGATGGTACACTCAGGCCGACAGGCTGGTGGGGCACCAATGAACTGAGGCAGACAAGAACAGACGGCTTGTTCATTGGTGACGCGACACTGTGAGTTGGGACCACACGGCGTGGGGTCACATGGATTAGTGTATTCAATACGTATAGCTACAGCAAAATAAGATGGGCAATAGTTAAGATTGTGATTTCCACAGGTTGGCAGCGAGTTGCTTACGTTCCACAGGTCGTGTACACAGACGATACGGATCGCCTATGAATCCAGATAGACAATTACAAGATGGTAAATGATTGACTACTTGGCAATTCGCATTGCGACCACAGGTGCCGGGGCAAGGATCCTGACATTTTTGCTGCTGGCAGGCACGATTCGATGGACAATCGGAGTCAAGAACACACTCGGGCCGACAACCATCGTAGGGATTGCCGAAATATTCCGGTAGACATTGACAAGATCCAGCGCCATCTCGTTCACGACAAATGGCATTTGCCCCGCATGGACTCGGGCTGCAGGGTGTGCGCACTTCGATGTCTCGTTCAATTTCTGGACTGCATTGAACGAATGGGTCACCAGTGAACCCTTGCTGGCAAACGCACTGTACTACATGACTGACGACGCGGCAGTCAGCGTTCAGCCCACAGCGTCCTGGGCATGGATCAACACACTTCTGATTGATACAGGCCAGCTGACTGTTGCAATCTGAGCTGGTGACACATTCCGGCCGGCAGTTTGGTGGGCGCCCTATATAAGTTTCGAGACAGGAACAAGCTGGCGCTTCTCCTATGGGACGACATTGCGAGTAAGGGCCACAGGGCGAAGGCCGGCATGGATCTATTGGCTGAACATCACGAACTGGTTCAACTGGGGATAAGCTTTTGTTGTAAAATATTCTTTAACTTGACTTGATATTTACGCTTACTTTGGGGTTGGCAACGTATAAAGGGATTTCCTGTAAAACGTGCAGGACATGTGCAGAAGGGACTGTGATTGACAACCGCACAATTGGCACCCACGCCACAAGTGCCAGGACATGGGTCACCACAACGCTGATTGAGACATGCCTGAGTAGGTGCACACTCAGCATTGGAAGTACATTCTGGTCTACAGGTGGGTGGTGCGCCAATGAAGGTTGGCAAACAAGAACATACAGCCTGTTGGTTAACTTCGCGGCACTGAGAATTTGGACCACAAGGCGATGGTCGGCAAGGATTAGTGTCCCCAACAATTTCTGTAGATTATGTACATACTTAAGTAAAGCAAAAAAAATGGAGAATAACAAAGTCAACGTACTAGACACGAGTGTACAGCGTATGAAGGCGCTGCCTGCGGTACCATCGGGGCACCTGCACATTGGTATATGATTGATGACATCGCAAATGGCGTTCTCGCCACATGTGCCCGGGCACGGATTGAGACATTTGCTGCGCAGACAGGCTTTATCGCGTGGGCAGTCGGAATTGAGGACACATTCAGGACGACAACCTGCATAGGGATCGCCATGGAACTCGGGTAAACATGTACAGACACCGTCTCTGCATTGAGTATTAGGACCACATGGTGATGGTTTGCAGCGGTCAACGTATTCGTCTAAAGATCATAAGCAATTAGGAATCTGTGCTTTTTTTTTTTTTTTTTTTTTTTCGAAAACTCACTCAATACAGGCTCTGGCGGAGCCAGACGACAACTGCTAAATGGATCACCTGTATAACCTGTTGGACAAGTACATATGGGTGTGTGATTGACAACATTGCATTCTGCAGCATAGCCGCAAGAACCAGGACATGGATCTATACACTTTTCGCGAATACACGCCATATTCGAGCCGCACTCAGCACTGATAGTGCATTCGGGTCGGCAATTTGGTGGCGTGCCTATATATTCCGGTAGACAGGTGCAAGATGGGACTCCTTGCACGTTGCGACACTGGCTGTTAAGGCCACATGGTGTCGGCACACAAGGATCGCGTTCAACATGTTCAATGACTGGTGTAGGTGCTAAATTGAGAGAATCAATATTACAATGGGAGAATCGTCTTCGATTGCAACTAAATTTCTTACGTGGCATAGCATAGCAACGTGTAAACACATCGCCCGTAAAACCGCGACGACATTGACAAAGTGGACTATGATTATGCACACGGCACTCGGCATTGATGCCACAAGTGCCCGGGCACGGATCCTGACAGCGTTGGCTTATGCATGCTTTATCAGTGGAACATTCAGTGCTTAATACACACTCGGGTCGACAGTTGGGCGGCAAACCGATATAGAGTTCAAGGCAGGAGCAAACCGCTTGGCCATTCAGCTCGCGGCACTGGGAATTCGGGCCACAAGGCGAGGGACGACACGGCTGAGTGGGTTCGGCTTGCCGTATAGCTGTAAATGGTATCTTGTAGTCGTTGTGTATCTTCATACATGGATGGAGATGGGTCTTACGTTGAGCTGGTTCCACATGACAGTAACGATACGGATCACCAATGTAGCCGCTACGGCATGTGCACGTGGGTACATGGGTCGTTACGCGACAATCGGCATTTGTGCCACACGTGCCAGGGCAAGGATCGCGACACTTTTGCTGCTGACATGCCTTATTCGATGGACAGTCGGAATTACGTACGCATTCTGGTCGGCACGACTGGTACGGATCGCCGAAGTAATCGGGCAGGCATTGGCAAGCGCCAATGCCATTGCGCTCACGGCAAACGGCGTTCGATCCACAGGGATTCGGTTCACATGGTGTGATCTGCTCTTTGACTATTTTCTCTGTACTCGGAAAAATGGGTTAAGAGTAACAGAGCGGGGGAAGAAAAGAGAGTTTTGGCAATAACTTTAATAACATTTCTTTAGTTTTGTTGGTTTAGTACGAACAAACACACCTGGCAATTGCTTTAGTTTTAAGCATTTCTTTTGCAGTTTATTGTTCCAATTGGGTGTTTGGTTTTCATTAATTTTGGTTTGGCAGTGAGATTAGAGCACAGATTAAGTGTTGATTGTATCCAATTAATATATTTTTAATTTTGTCGCAGTTTCTTATTGCGCGGCTTGTTTTAGTTTTTAGTGTTGTTAAACGCAGTGCTGTGCGGTGCGGTGCGCAGTGTTTTGTGCAGGGTTGCATTATGTAATTGCGCAGTATGTTTTCATACGTTTTGTGACGTAATTAAAACAAGTGTTTCGTGTCGTCTTATATCAATCAATTTATTGCATTATGTTAAACGAATTAAATATAAATGGCACTACAGAGTTATACATCTAAGTTCTTAAACATAGTAGTAGATTAACTAAATACTAATAATCAATAAGCGCTTTTTAGTTTCATGTAGCTTTTGGTAATTGTTGATAATCCTTTGGCGAACCGATGTTACAAAGGTATACAAAAAATGGGTACAAATTTTGGACGATAACAACGCAGTACTCAATTTCGAATAGGGTTTCTTTTGTCTTTTAATATTTTAAGAGTATCCAATTGCAGGTTAAGGTATCGAATTCAGAGGTTAAGTGTTCAAAAATCGTACGCATTTGGGTCAACCAAACAAGTATAAGTATAAGCATTTCATGGGGCCGAGTTCAATTCAACAACAACAGGGCGAAATATTACTTCCCAAAGCATAAAAAACAACTGAGTCAGGGGGTTAGGGCAATTCAAGGCGTTTTGTTGAGGCATTTTACTTATACATAAATATATATATGGTGTGGCAAAGAGGCGTGGCAAGTTTGCATATTGTATTGAGGCATTAAAGGCGTTTAAAAGCAAATATAATATAGTGTGACAAATATAAACTTAATCTAATTAAAAATGTTGACTACTGCCGCACACAAACACATCCTCGACCAGCAACAATTCAGACAACTCGTACAGAACTGTGCGACCTTAGATTTGCATTTCGCTCTAGTGTTGGTAAACAATGAAATGATGATTTATTTGAAAACACATTTTGCAATGCATTGTGCTTGTGCGTGCAATAAACACAACTTTTAATATAAATTCGTGTAATATGTATGTGTAAAAATCTCATAACAAAGCGCATTAAAATAAGTTAACAGTATTGACAGTAATTTCTTGAACGTAAAAATCTTATCAAATTCTTTTTTTTTGTATTTAAATTGTGGCGGCAACACAATTATCAAGTATACGTAGTGTTTAACGAAACGTAATATTACATTATTTGTTATATTATTTTAATTGTAATTTTTAAAAAATGGAAAGTAAAAATTTTTGTTTTAAATAAATTATAAAGTCAAAAGTATGAAATAAAATTTTTTTTTTTTTTTTTTTTTTTTTTTTTTTGAAATGGAATATTAACATTATTTAAATCTAATTTTCTTTGGCAATATCAAAATGTACTAACATTTTTAATATTTTTTTTACGTATTCAGAAAATTTTTCAAGAAAAGCTACACAAACAAATTTTGTTTGCACTAATTTATTGAAAAATTTGAATTACTTGTAAATTTTTCTAATGCGCATTTAAAATATGTGAAACTGATAAATTCTATGGGGAAAACAAATATAATTTGAGATCAGGGGTAATTTGTGGTAACAATAATAATACGGCACGATTCGTAAGCTGTTGTATTTCAGTTTCACATTTATATTTCCCTATCAAGGCGTAAACAAATGCGAATACGTGTAATTGCAGTGAATCTTCAGTGAAGCTTTTTCTATTAGGCGGGTGTGGAACAATTTTGGGCAGTGGACATTGATTGAAGCAACCTTAACCAAGCTAGTTTACGCCTTGACCTAACTACTTGTGTATTATGTGTAATAAAAGAAATCGGGTTCCTACCTTGCTCCTGTTGACAGCCGGTGAACGGATCTCCTGTGTAGCCCACATCGCATGTGCATATAGGCTGGTGATTGGCGACATTGCAGCGGGCATTGAAGCCGCAGGCACCCACACAAGGATCAGCACACTTTTGACGTATGCATGCTTTAGTTGGTGAACATTCCGGATTGATGGTGCACTCGGGTCGACAGTTGGGTGGTGTGCCAATAAATGTTGCAGCACATGAACAAGCTGGATTTCCATTAAGTTCTTTGCACTCTGAGTTGGGTCCACATGGTGATGGCACGCAAGGATGGCTGGGAACCACTTGTGGGGGTTTACGTTCCTCCTGGTAGCACCGCGTGAACGGATCACCCGTATAGCCGGTATTGCATGAGCAAGAGGGA
Source organism: Drosophila antonietae (assembly GCA_030914385.1). NCBI lineage: Eukaryota > Metazoa > Arthropoda > Insecta > Diptera > Drosophilidae > Drosophila > Drosophila antonietae. The sequence continues at coordinate 3,883,993 of JAUESO010000610.1, read as the reverse complement.
TTATGATTGATTACTTGGCAGCGTGCGAACTGACCGCAAGCTCCTGGGCATGGATCGACACATTTCTTCTGTATGCAGGCCGTTTGCAGGGAACATTCTGAGCTGACAATACATTCGGGTTTGCAGGCTGGTGGTGATCCCAACATGCCCGGCTGGCAGGCGCACACAGCACCCTGAGCAGAGACGTGGCATAAGCTATTGGGTCCGCATGGATTCGGTTGGCATGGATCCTTGGCCACTGGCGTCTCTTGACGGCAGTGGACAAACGGATCACCCGTATAGCCTTGCAAGCAACTGCAGATAGGTATATGATTTGATACATCACATTGTGCATTCTGTCCACAGGTGCCGGGGCACGGATCGACACACTTCTTGTTCAGACAAGCCTTGTTCGGCGAGCAATCTGTGCTGAGTGTACACTCTGGACGGCAGCCGGTGTAGGGATCGCCCTGATATTCAGCTAGGCACCTGCAGATGCCGTTGCTGCATTCGGCATTGGCACCGCACGGTTGCAGATCACATGGATCCAGTGATGTGGGAGGTGGCTGTGTGGTCTTCTCAACAATTTCTACACATTGCACAAACGGATCGCCAGTGAAGCCGCCTCGGCACGTACATATAGCCAGGTGATTTTGAATGCGGCACTCAGAGTTAATACCGCAAGATCCTTCGCAGGGATTGCGGCACTTCTCTGCAATGCAGGCACGATCTGAGGCACAATCAGTGTTCACAATACACTCGGGTCTGCAATTGGGCGGTGCTCCAATGTAATTTGACAAGCAAGAGCAAGATGCCTGATCGCCGCGAACGCGGCACTCCGAATAAAGGCCGCAAGGCGAAGGCTGACACGGATTCTTGGGCGCATCCTTTGGCTCAGCCACTTCCGGTGCCGGATAGCAACGTGAAAATGGATCACCAGTCATGTCCTGGGGACAACTGCAGATGGGATTGTGGTTGATCACCTCACACTTGGCATCAATGCCACAAGTGCCGGCGCATGGATTTGCACAACGGAACTTATGACACGCCTTGTTCTGTGGGCATTCGGCATTCACTGTACACTCCGGCTTGCAGTTGGGCGGTGCACCAATAAATGTATCCAGGCAAGAGCATACGGCCAGGCCATTGGCCAAGCGGCACTTGCTGTTGGGGCCACAGGGCGACGGGCTGCATGGATCGCTAGCAGTTGGTGGTGGAGTTACTTCAACACGACGGCAATTGGAGAACGGATCACCAGTATATCCATCAATGCAAACGCAGTTCGGTACATGATTGATAGCATAGCATTGAGCATTCGAGCCGCAGATGCCTGGGCAAGGATCTTGGCATTTGTTTCTAATGCAAGCCTTATCCGTGGCGCAGTCCGAGCTAAGCACGCACTCTGGTCGACAGCCTTCGTAGGGATTGCCCTGATATTCGTCAATACATTTGCAAGCGGCAGCGCCATTGCGTTCAATGCACTCAGCATTGGCGCCACATGGGGAGGGCTCGCATGGCTTCGGCTGTTCCTCGCGCTGCTGAACGCACTGAACGAAAGCGTTGCCAGCATATCCTGGCGGACATGAACACGACACAGAATGGCCAATGACGCGGCATTCAGAATTCGTACCACAGGAGCCTGGACATGGATCGCGGCACTTGTTATTTATGCATGCCTGTGTCGAGGGACAATCTGGATTGATGATACATTCGACTCGACAGTTAGGCGGAGCTCCAAAGTATTCGGGCAAGCATTGGCACACAGGTCCCTTGTCATCAGCTTTGCATATGGAGTTGGGTCCGCAAGGCGATGGCACGCATGGATCGGAGGGCGGTGGTTTTTGATCGACATCCTTTTGCATGGGTATTTCGGAGCAACCCTTGAATGGATCACCAGTTGTGCCTGGAGGGCAGCCACAAATGGGACTGTGATTGATAACCTCACAGCGCGCTTCAATACCGCATGCACCAGCACAGGGATCTACGCACTTTTTGTTGACACACGCTTGCAGCGCTGAACACTCACTGGAAACGACACATTCAGGTCGGCATTGTGGCGGTGCTCCAATGAAGCCTTCCAGGCACGAGCACACCGCATGTCCATTGATATCGCGACACTGGCTATTGGCACCGCACGGCGAGGGTGAGCAGACATTGATTACTTCCACAGGTGTAATTGGTTTTGGTCGGCAATTTGTGAACGGATCACCCTCGTAGCCTTGCTGACAGGAGCAGACAGGTATATGATTCATAACTTCGCAAATTGCATTGTTTCCACAGGTTCCGGGGCAGGGATCCACACACTTATTGCGCATGCACGCCTTATCTCGTGAACAGTCCGCAGACAGTGTGCATTCGGGACGACAGCCCTCGTTGGGATTACCATGATAGTTGTTCTGGCAGCGGCACTCACCGGCAAAGCAATCAGCATTGGGTCCGCAGGGATTGGGATTGCATGGATCGTCTGGTCGTGGAATAACCTTTACCTCTGGCAGCTTGCTGCAGCGCACAAACGGATCGCCAGTGAAGCCATCGATGCAGTTACATATGGGCAGATGGTTGAGCACATGGCACTTGGCCTCAAAGCCGCAAGACCCCGGGCAAGGATCGCGACACTTCTGATTGATACACGCCTCCGTGGAGCCACACTCTGAGTTCAGTACACATTGAGGTCGGCAACGTGGTGGCGCGCCAATAAAGTCTGGCAAGCATGAACATGCTGGACTGCCACCCACAATTTGACATTTCGCGTTGGGGCCGCAGGGCGAGGGTACGCAGGATGGTGCAGGTGGCTCGGGTGTGGTCACATCGTGTGTAATCACTGTAAGATTTAAATATTACATATTAGAATCTTAAAAAGAACATTAAGTTCAGCTGATTACTTACTTATCTTGGTGCATTGTACAAATGGATCGCCAGTCATTCCGCGTGGACATGTGCAGATAGGACTATGATTCTTAGTGCTGCAGATGGCACGGATGCCACAGGTGTGCAGACACGGATCCACGCACTTTTTGTTTACGCAAGCACGCTCTGGAGCACACTCGGCACTCACAACACACTCGGGACGACAGTTCGGTGGTTGGTTGACAAATCCTGATTGGCAAGAGCACACCGCCTGATTGTTGATGCTGCGACAATTGCTGTTGGGTCCGCAAGGCGATGGCACACACGGATTCATAGGTGGTGCTGGTGTAGCCGGCACAGGTCGACAGCTAAAGAATGGATCTCCACTGTAGCCATCGGGGCAAACACAGGTGGGCACATGATTATCTACGGTACAGATTGCATATTCACCGCACATATTTGCGCACGGATCAATGCATTTGAAGCGCACGCATGCCTGCGCTGGGCTGCACTCATTGTTCGTTTCACATTCACGACGGCAACCTCGTTGAGCATCGTAGGGATTTCCTTCGAAGCCATCATGGCAGTAACATGCACCGGCACCGTTGCGCTCACGGCACTCGGCGTGTGGACCACAGGGCGAGGGCTCACATGGTGATGAAGGAGGCTGCGTGGGTATGACTGGTGGTATAAGCTGACAACCAAAGAGAGGATCGCCCTCATAGCCATCAGCACAAGAGCAGACTGCATTGTGTTGAACCACCTGACAAATTGCATTGCTGCCGCACGAGCCAGGGCAGGGATCAATACAGCGCTCCTGCTGACAGGACAGATGATTCTGGCACTCGTCGTTGTTGGTACACTCTGGTCGACAGCTGGGCGGACGTCCAATATAGTTGGCTTGACATGAGCAAGCAGCCTGTTGTCCAATTTCACGACAAATCGAGTTCGGTCCACAAGGCGAAGGTACGCATGGATTTTCGGTACTCTTGCCCACATCTTGCACACAGCCGGAGATTGGATCACCGGTCATGCCGGGTATACAACTACAGATTGGATTGTGGTTAACCACTTGACATTTGGCATTGTCTCCACAAGCACCACGGCACGGATCAGCGCACTTCTGATTGATACATGCTCGATTCTGTGCACACTCTGAGCTGACCACACATTCAGGCTTGCAGCTCGGTGGTGCTCCAATATAACCCTCCAGGCAGCTGCAGACCGCATGACTGTTGGTATCGTGACATTGACTGTTGGGTCCACATGGTGAGGGTTGGCATGGATTTTCTGGACGACGCGTAACGACTTCGATAAGCGCGCACGAGCGGTGCGGATCGCCAGTGTAACCATCGAAGCACATGCAGTTGGGCGCATGGTTCAATACGCGGCATTCGGCATTGATGCCGCATGCACCCGGGCATGGATTCTGACACTTGTTGTTAATGCAAGCGCGTGATCGATCGCAATCTGAATTCTGTACACATTCTGGACGACATCCGCTGTACGGATCACCAAAGTACTCGGGCAGACAGGAGCATGAGCCAGCATTGTCGCGTTCACGACAAACGGCATTGGCACCGCATGGGCTTGGATTGCATGGATTACGTGAAGCTTCCGTTGGTGTGACTAAAGAAAATGTTGCGTGGTAGGGGACAAGAAAATATGGAAATATATGTTAGTAATATGTGAGAAATAAAGGTTAAATTTTGTATACTTTGATGTATTATGGCACAACCGGAGAAAGGATCTCCGGTGTAACCAGGCTCGCATTGACAGTTCGGATTATGCTTAATAACAGTACACTGTGAGTGTATGCCGCATGTACCGATACAAGGGTTTGCACAGCGCTGGTTAACACATGCCAAGTTGGCTGGACAATCGGGACTAGTCATGCATTCGGGTCGGCAGTTGGGTGGCCGGCCGAGATAATCGGGCAGGCAGGAGCATGCAGGCGAACCGCGTACATCGACGCATTTAGAGTTGGGTCCGCAGGGCGAGGGCACACAGGGATTACCAGATTCTTTGGGTGTTTCCTCCACTACATAGCCAAGCCAGACATGCCAGATAGTTGAAGTAAGTGTATACACACATAAACACATTTACACATATACAAATACATAGTACAGTTGGGAAGTTCGGATAGTGTAGAGTAATTGGTAGAGTGTACATAAAATCAAAACATAAAGTAGAAAAAATAAAGAAAGAAGATTAAGGTGAAGGATTTATATACATGCAGGAAAGAAACAGAAAGCCAACGCCAGCTGGACAGAAATATACTTGCAAATCAACTTAAACCCTATACCCCTCTTACACTGTCCAACTGACCTAAGCATCTGTTTGGACTACTCATGCTTACATATAATTCGAGTGCATCTATTGAAGGGATCTCCAGTGTAGCCTGGCGCACAGGAACATGCAGGATAGTGATTAATGACCTGGCAACGGGCTTCAATGCCACAAGTGCCTGGGCACGGATCCACGCACTTCTGGTTCTGACAATTTAGATCTTGGGCGCAGTCTGAGCTAACTATGCACTCAGGCCTGCAATTAGGCGCTGAGCCAATCATGCTGGGCTGACATGAGCACACGGCATGATTGTTTATTTCCCGACATTGACTGTAAGGACCGCAAGGTGATGGCACACAGGGGTTTTCAACAACTATGGCTAGGGATGACAAAGGGTAATGTGGTCAATCATTTGTGGGACTTTTGTTTGCTTCATAAACCTACGTGGTTCAGGCAGTTCGATTATTTCACGGCAAGCACTTGATGGATTTCCAGTGTAGCCGGCCAGACAGAAGCAGCTGGGTAAGTGATTGGACACGCGGCACTCTGCATTCAAGCCACAAACGCCTGGACAAGGGTCCACGCATTTTTGATTGATGCAAGATCTATCGCGTGAGCAATCACTGTTCACTACACACTCTGGACGGCAGCCACTGTACGGATCACCAAAGTATTCTGGCAAGCATGTACAGGAGCCGGCGCCATTGCGTTCGCGGCACTCTGCATTGGGGCCACAGGGCGAGGGTACACAGGGTGTTAGACGTTCTTCGGGCACGGTAATTGCTAAGGATCATACAGATCAGACAGACTATTAGGTCTAATCACAACAAGCTGATGGAGTTAAATGCTTACGTTGCGGATTGCACCCAGCAAATGGATCGCCCGAGTATCCACTCTCACAGGTGCAAACAGGTGAGTGATTGACAACATTACAGAAAGCATTGAAACCGCAGGAGCCGGGACAGGGGTCCTTGCAACGCTCGTTAATACAAGCCAGATTACCAGCGCATTCTGAATTTTGCGTACATTCTGGGCGACAATTTGGCGCACGTCCAATATAGTTTGGCAAACAGGAGCAGACACCCGTCTCCCCAACCACACGGCACTGCGAGTTGGGACCACAGGGACTTGGCACGCAAGGATTTTCATTGGCCTTCGGAGTTTCGGGGTCCTGTTTCCACAGCGTACAACGCACAAACGGATCACCACTATAGCCAGCTGGGCATGAGCAAATGGGATTGTGATTGGTCACCTTGCAAATGGCCTCATTACCGCAGGTGCCTGGGCATGGATCTACACAGCGCAAATTCACGCACGCCTTATCTTGCGCGCACTCAGAGCTAACCGAGCACTCGGGACGACAGGCAGGCGGTGCACCAATATAATTAACAATGCACGAGCAGACAGCATGCCCATTCACCTCACGGCACTGGCTATAGGGACCGCATGGCGATGGCTGACATGGTTGCTCAGGCGGAGCCACTACATAAATTTTTTGGGGGGGAATATTACAAAACTTTTCTTGCGTAACTTTCTATTTTAAGGAATACTCTACATTTGGGTATTTCGCGGCAATACTGTGAGGGATTGCCCGTATAACCAGTTGGACAACTGCAACTGGGCGAATGATTGATGACATGACATTCAGCGGCAACTCCGCATACTCCTGGACAGGGATCTCTACACTTGTTATTAAGGCAGGCACGATTCTTGGAGCAGTCGCTATTGAGCACACATTCGGGGCGGCATTCTGTATACGGATCCCCACTGTATTCGGGTAGACACGTGCAGGAGCCGACGCCGTTGCGTTCCTTGCAAACAGCATTTGCACCACACGGACTGGGATTGCAGGGCTCTGCAATTTCGGGTGGCACAATAACTGAGAAGAATTGAGAGGTTTTAGATTGGAAGTTGGACGACGACTGAGCGCTAAACGCTTACTTTGTGGACTACACTCAGAGAATGGATCGCCAGCATAGCCTTCAAGGCAACGGCAAATTGGTCTATGATTATTTACAAGGCATGTGGTCTGTATACCGCAGGTGCCCACACATGGATTCTGACAGCGCAAATTGATGCAAGCCAAGTTGCCAGCGCACTCGGAGTCCGAGGTGCACTCTGGACGGCAATTTGGTGCCCTACCCACATAATGTTGCAAGCATGAGCACACGGGTTGCTCATTAGCCGACACCCTACACTGCGAGTTGGGTCCGCATGGCGAGGGCACACACGGATCGATGCGATCACTTACAATAGGTCGTTCTACATTTACCAAATACACCATATATGATAACAGCATGCACCACAATAAAAGCCACATAATATTGTACATATAAAAAAGAAAGATATATAGAAATATATAGTATGATATAAAGAGATGATGTTGGGTATGGAGTGAAATGAGAGACGCGAGCCAAAGCAAGCTTTTGTTTGATGAAGTGATGAGACGAAGTTTTCTTACTTTCTTGAAGTAGGCAGCGTACGAAGGGATCGCCGATATAGCCAGGACTGCAGGAGCAAATGGGATTGTGATTGACGACGCGACATAAAGCATTGTTGCCGCATGTACCAGGGCATGGATCTTTGCAGCGTTCATTGATGCACGACTTGTCTTGACTGCATTCCGAACTGCTCATGCATTCGGGCCGGCAGTTGGGTGGTGCGCCCACATAATTTGGTACACACGAGCAGACGGCATGGCCGTTAAGTGCACGGCAATTGCTGTATAGACCGCACGGTGAGGGATGGCATGGATTTTCGGGCACAATAGGATCGGGATCTAGACACATTGTAAAGTGTGCTATTAATTATGGAGGTTATCTTTTTTTTTAGCGCGAATCAATTCTTACAGCGCGGTATTTCGAGCACGAGATGACAGCCCACGATTGGATTTCCTGTATAGCCCGGCAAGCATTCGCAGTTGGGCGCATGATTGAATACGGCGCATTGGGCACTATGTCCGCACATGCCTGGACATGGATCGACGCACTTCTGATTTACGCATGCGCGAGATTTGGGGCAATCTGAGTTGATCACACACTCGGGTCGGCACTCGACATACGGGTCGCCAAAGTATTCAGGCAAACATTTGCATGCGGCGGCGCGATTACGTTCCTCGCATAAGGCGTTTAGACCACAAGGGCTGGGTCGGCAGGGTTGAGTGGTTTCGACAGGTACTGTTCGGTTGACAGACAACATAATTGAGTGAGTTGACATCAAATGATTAGGAAATGTTTTTTGTTTAAGGATGGGACATACTTTCTAAGATCTTGTAGCAGCCTGAGAAGGGATCTCCAGTGTAGCCGGGCTGGCACATACACACGGGCGCGTGTAAGCTGACATGGCACAGAGCGTTATTGCCACAAGATCCAATGCATGGATCGGCACAGCGTGCATTCATGCATGCCATACGCGTCGGACACTCTGAGTTAATGCTACACTCGGGGCGGCAAGCTGGCGGACGTCCTACGTAATTATTGAGGCAGGCACAGACGGCACCGCTACTTGCGGCCTGGCACTGTGAGTTGGGGCCGCAGGGCGATGGCACACATGGATTTATTGGTCTTATGGGATCAGGAATGACTATTGGCTCTACAAGCATGGTAAAATTGGAATATTTTAATGGACGCTCTGTTTGAGATTACTTTGAGGGAGACCTACTTCGCTCTGGCAAGCATTGATGGAATGGATCTCCAGTATAGCCATCAAAGCAGCTACAGATGGGCGCATGGTTTGTTGTGCGACAACGCGCATTATAGCCGCAAGTACCGGGGCAGGGATCGCGGCATCTCTGATTGATGCAGGCCTTATCTGAGGCACATTCAGCACTTGTCAAACATTCTGGCTTGCAGTTGGGTGGGCTGCCCATATAGTCGGGCAAACAAGCGCAGACTGGACGACTACCAACTACATGACAAGTACTAAAGAGGCCGCAGGGTGAGGGTCTGCATGGATCTTTGGGCAAGGGCAGGTACATATCTAAAATCAGGAAGCTTAGCTTATTAAGAGGCTCTCTATGAATTAGTTGGGTCTGCATACTTGTGGGTCGTTCCACACAGGCACGTAGGGGATTGCCAGTAAACCCTGGCTCGCAACTGCACACGGGCTGATGGTGAGCAACGCGACAAATCGCATTAAAGCCACAGGCATTCGCACAGGGATCGCGACACTTCATATTGATACAGGCCTTGGTACCGGGACAATCACTATTCTGCACGCATTCGGGTCGGCAATTAATGTATGGATCTCCGAAATAATTCTGAATGCAACTGCATGAGCCAGCACCGTTGCGTTCGCGACAAACAGCATTTGCACCACATGGCGATGGATAGCATGGATCAGAGGGCACATCGGGTACCACAACTGAATTATGAGGAGGCACACACACACGAAAATAGGCATAGATATGGTAAGCGAGTGGATAATGCATACAATAAATTAAAGATATACATACATATACAGAATAGTCTTAAGAATAGGCATTTACATATATAATAAATACATAAATATAAATTGAATTTTCCCACAATCATGAAATATACATATACATATATGATATATCCTGTACCCATGACTGGCTTTATTTAAATAGATTCAAATTAAAATTATCTTTGGCAATCGATTTTCAAATAACTTTTAGACATGCCCATGGGTACAAGATATAATTAAATGATGAAACAGTATGAAGAGAGAGAATATGTACACAATACAAGAAACATGCATAATGATAGAACCAGATGCCCTTATTCTAAAATACCACTGAAAAAAACATGTAACATTAAGAAGGCAAAAAGTAGGAGCTACAGTTGAAATAAAGGATTTCATCTGTTTGTGTGGAAAGGATAGCAAATAATCGAAATGAATGGACTCACTTTGATGCATATTGCAACCCGTGTACGGATCGCCTTCGTAGCCATCAAGGCAACTGCACTTGGGCTGGTGATTCTGTGTGGTGCACAGCGCATTGAAGCCGCAAGTGCCAATGCAAGGATCTTCGCAGCGCTGTCGTATGCACGCTCTATTCGAGGGGCAGTCCTGGTTAATAACGCACTCGGGTCGGCAGTTGGGAGGCGCTCCGAACATGCCCGGCGAGCAAGAGCATTCAGCTCTATTGTTTACGTCACGGCACAGGGCATTTGGTCCACATGGATTCGGTAGGCAGGGATTGACAGCAGGTCTTGGTTCAGGAGCTGCAAGGATAGTAAAATACAAGTTGAGGGAAATTAAATTTACTTTGTTTTGGCTTCGAGTGACTTACGCTTGGGCACACATTGTTCGAACGGATCTCCTACATAATCTTTGGGGCAGGTGCATATTGGATTATGATTGTTCACTTGGCACTTGGCATTAAAGCCACAAGTGCCACTGCATGGATCGGCGCACTTTTGATTGATGCAAGCCAAATTCTGTGCACACTCCGAGCTGACCACACACTCGGGTCGGCATGTGGGTGGTGCACCGAAATAGCCAACCTGGCAGCTGCATGTGGGATGGCCCTCGACTGTGCGGCATATGCTGTTCGGTCCACAAGGATTGGGCTCGCAGACGCTGATGGGTCCCACAGGAGTGCGCTTGCAGCCCACAAATGGATCGCCTTCAAAGCCACGCGTGCAACTGCAGGTGGGCAGATGGTTGACCACAGCGCATTCGGCATTTGGTCCACAGGCACCCGTGCAAGGATTACGACAGTGCTGCTTAATGCAGGCGAGAGACGAGGGGCATTCCGAATTATATATGCATTCTGGGCGACAGCCAGTGCTGTACGGATCGCCAAAGTAGGGCTCAATACAGCTGCAGCGAGCGGCATTATTGTGCGGTGTGCACACTGCATTTTCAGCGCAGGGATTTGGATAGCAGGGATTATAGTGATCATGTGGTTCTGCAAAGAGATTAATGAAGTTATATCGTGGATACCTTACTATTGCAAAGCTTTAAACTTACCCTGTGTTATGACCTTTGAGCAGCCCACGAAGGCGTCGCCTTCATAACCTGTATCGCAGCTGCAATGTGCTGAGTGTGCCACGACTGTACAACGGGCATTGTGGCCACAAGTGTTGGCGCAGGGACTCTGGCATTTTTCTTGTATGCATGCCTTGTCCGCGGGACATTCACTGCTCAATGTGCACTCGGGTCGGCAATATGGTGGACTGCCAATATAGTTGGCAACACACGAGCAGACCGGTCGATTCTGCTTGATTTGGCAAATGGAGTTGGGACCGCAGGGTGATGGCACACAAGGATTTTGTGGTGATTTGCCATCTGGTGGGGGTTCTGGCACACGAGAGCAGGCCACGAATGGATCGCCCTCGAAATGTGACTCACATGAGCAAATTGGATTATGATTCAGTACCTCACAGCGCGCGCCGATGCCGCAAGTGCCAGGGCAGGGATCGGCACAGCGTTGATTGATGCACGCCTGGCTGGGAGCGCACTCCGAACTGACCACACACTCGGGCTGGCAAACTGGTGGTGCACCCTTGAAATTGGGTAGACAGGAGCAAGCGGCATAGCCATCTGCGGACGCCAAACATCTTGAGTTGGGACCGCAAGGTGAGGGCTCGCACGGATTACGACGATCGGTAGGAGGCGTCACTGGAGGCAAATAATATGGATTGCATGCCAGGAAAGCATCGCCACTATAGCCCTCGGCGCACACACAAACTGGTGCATGGTTGACCACGCGACACACGGCATTGATGCCACAAACACCCGAGCAAGCGTCTACGCACTTGGAATTCACGCAGGCCTTGTCCGCGGAGCAGTCACTATTGAGCACACACTCCGGTCGACAGCCGATGTAGGGATTACCAAAGTATCCTTTGCGACAAATACAGGCCAATCCACCACTTTGCCGTTTGCAATCGGCGTTTGGTCCACACTGCAGCTTAGCACAACTTGCGGTGGGAGTGGGTACTATTGGCGAGGGTGGTGCGCATTGTTCGTAAGGATTACCAAAGAGACCAGTGGGGCAAGTACATATTGGATTATGTTCGTAGACGTTGCAAATAGCATTGCGTCCACACGAGCCGGGGCAGGGATCCAAGCAGCGTTGTCCCAAACAGGCGCGGTCAAATGGACAGTCCGAATTGGCAACACATTCCGGACGACAGCGCGGGTTTTGTTGAGCATTGGGTCCAAAGCAAGGATCACATAGTGCTACACCATCACCAAATACGGAGCACACATCACTTGGTCCACAAGGGGACGGGGCACATGGATCACGGGATATGTTCTTTAAAATACCTATTGGTACACACTGTAGGAAGGCATCTCCAGCGTATCCGTCTAGGCAATGACAGACTGGTGTATGCTGGCGAACGTTGCAAATGGCATTAATGCCGCAGATGGTGCCGGCACATGGATCCACACACTTGTGATTTATGCAGGATAGCGCTTCGCCGCAATCCGAGTTAATATCGCATTCTGGCTGGCAGCCAGATTGAGGATCACCCAAGTATCCAGGTAGGCATGAGCACACAGCTCGATTATTCAGCAATTTGCATTCGCTGTTCAAGCCACATGGACTAGGCACACAGGGATTGCCCTTGGGCTGATCTAGAGCGAAGCAACGCAAGCCAGGATTTCCGGTTAAGCCAGCATTGCAAGAGCAAACGGGATGATGTTGCTCCACACGACAATTGGCTCCATAGCCGCATGCACCGGGACAAGGATCGTAGCAACGGAAACCCATGCAGGCCTTGCTTTGTGGGCAATCAGCATCCACTTGACATTCATAGCCATGGCATCCCACAAGCGATGTTGGATCGCCAGACAGGCCCTCAGGGCAGACACAAGTCGTTTGACCATCGCCAGCAACAACGCAGTTAGCATTGGGTCCGCAAGGATTGGGTTCGCATACAGTTCGACTTGTTTCAATACAGCCTTGGTAAGGATCTCCGGCGTAGCCAGAACGGCAGTAACATTCCTCGCGATTGCCCGCCACGTAGCAGTCAGCGTTGCGACCACATGGACCCGGCTGGCAAAGCTCAATGGAAACTGCTGGCTTTTCGCAAATTCTGAAAGGATTTCCAATCTTGTTATCCGGACAATAGCAGACGGGCTGACGTGATGAGTCACAGATGGCGCCCGTGCCGCAAGGATTAGGGTCGCAGGGATTGATTGGTTCGACGCATCCGCGAATTGTGTTCGGGCTCTCCACATAGCCTGGCAGACATGTGCACTTCGAGAAACCGTTGCCCAAAACTGCACACTGCGTGTTGGGACCACAAGGCGAAGGTTCACATGGATTTGATGGAAGCTCACAGGCGATGAGTGGAGGCTGACCTTCATATTCTGGCAAACAGAAGCAAACGGGTGAGCCGTTAACACGTCGGCAGCCAGAGTTGGGTCCACATGGATTGGGCGTGCATTCATCTCCCTCAGGAACTGCAATTGAGAAATATTTGACTTTCCTTTTGCCATTTAGATTGTTAACACACAAAATACTTACTGCAATTCTTGAAGGGATTACCAGTGAGACCCTTGGGGCAGAAGCATATGGGATTTCCATTGTCCAGCTCACACTGAGCATTCAGACCACATGGATTGGGATCGCACGGATTCTGTGGTGGACTGCAGCCCACCTCAGGATTGCCATTGTATCCAGGCGGGCACTTGCATATACCCCGATGATTAACTACATCACAGAGAGCAAATGCACCACACTCACAAGGCGATGTGCACTTGCCGTTGATGCACGCCTGACTGGCGTCACACTCGGAATCGGCACGACAGCCCAAGGACTGCTGGCAGAGAACGTATGCATTGCCCAAAAATCCGGGCAAGCAGTGACAGTTGATGCCATGATTGACCGGCACACATTCAGCATTCTCTCCGCACGAATCCTCTTGGCAAGGATTTATGCAGCGCCGGTTAAGGCGATCGCAGAGTTTATTTGATGGACAATCCTCGTTGTATTGGCAGACGTGGGTGCGTGCTATAGTTTTTTTTGGTTAGAGTTATGGTGCGTTTTGTTTCGTGTATTTATAATTCGTTTCGTGTTGTTGTTTTTGTACGTGAGTCGGGGCGGTACAAATTTTATACAAGTGTTGGCAGGTGTACGGGGAATTTGTACAGTGTATGAAAGAGAGAGAGAGAGAGAGACATTTGGGAAATGAAACATTTTGTGTTATATTAGAATTGGAATCACTATAACTTGAGGATGAGCAAGAGTGCAAAAAGTGCTGGCAATATTAAGCTACTCACTTGGCTGACAGCCAACCAGTCCATTGCCCTGATAGCCATCCTGGCAGCTGCAATCGGCTGCGTGATTGGCATTTATACAAACCGCATTTTGGGCACAAGGATCATGCACGTCACAGGGATGCTGGCAATGCTCATCAATGCAGGCTTCCGTGATTCCGCAATCCGAATTGTGCGTACATTCAACTGCGAAAATATGCATAGCATAAGTATATTATATTTTCGATATAGATAAAATAGGCTAGCTCTTCTTAGTTGGATTAAATTTGATGTATTTGATGCAGTTGTTGATTAATTTATTAGTTGCTTACTTGACTTTTGCGTTGGCACACATTTGACCATCGGATTGCCCTCATGACCCTGCGGGCAGCTGCAAATGGGTCGATGACTCTTTGCCGTACACTTGGCCGTGGATGCGCAGATTTTCGCAAACTCGCACGGATCGTGACACAAACCCATGTAACAAGCTTCGCTTTCAATGCAATCATTATTCGATTGGCACGGTTCGTGTGTTTTCGGCGTGCCTGATGGTTCTACTTGTTAGAAATTATTACGTTAGTTAGCTTTTTGATTAATTGAGTTGATTGATTAACATATGATTCTAAAATAAATTTGTTAAGGACATGAGTCCAAGAAAGATCATATGTACATATAAAATAATATATTTATATACATATATTTAACAGTTATCTGCTTAAATATTATTATTTGCATAGCTGGTACTCTGGCAGCTGATTTATCATAAGCAAGCGAGACTTTTGCTTCAGTAAAAAAATTAATTAATAATAAATATGAAATGAAAACCCAATCAACTGCCTAAATGATTTGCTTATATAAATTGACTGCAAGAGTACCTCTTGTATTATTTACATATTGTACAATTTGGGAATGTGTGAAATGCACTTGTCACTTTGGTACTTAAATGAAGTAAATTTTTTGAAATATTTACAAAGGGCTTCTAAATTTACAGCATTTTGGGTACCGAAAGTGACGACAGCATAACATTTCCTTTAGACAATTGTATATACCTTTCTGTGTGCATTGCCCCAGTTTGCAGTGCTCATTAGGAGCACAGTTAGTATCTATTGTACATGGGTTAATAACTGTGATAACTGTTGTTGTGTTGCCCGGTGGTGTAGAGACTGTTGTTTGCATTGGGATTAGATCATCGAACTCCGTTGTAGTGCCCGCTCTAGTCGGTAGTTCCGTTGGCCAAGCCGTGGTGCTGGTCATCGTTGTTGTCTCTGGCACCTCATTTGAGGTATCCAGTCGCGTTGTCTTCATTTTAGGCGTTGTGGTTCGCCTACCACCATCTCTGCTGGTTAGTGTTGTCGTTGTGATCACTGGCCTTGGCGTAGGCGTATCAGTTATATTGTTCTCGCCATCCCGATAGCCCTTCGTGTGACCCGATTTCATGGTTGTGGTCTCAATGTCGGGTTTGCTCGTGCTTGTACTCTTGTTAGTGCTTATTTCTGTGCTAGTAATGATGGTGGTGGTAGTGGTGGTGGTTGTGCTAGTGGTGGTACCCTTGCTTGACATAGGCGACATATCGTCGCCTGTGATGGGGTTAGCTGTTGTTGTTTTTTTGGATGTTGTTGTTGGTTTCGTTGTAGTTTTCATGGTAGTACTAGTTGTTATTGTTACATTAGCTAGGGAGAGAGATATATTTACATGGGTAAAGGGTGGTTATTTTATAATACAAATATGTACATGGTATTATATTTACACTTGTTAGTGTTTAGGCAATGCCTATGTATGATTAACGCTGAATACACCACAATTATGTTGATCTAATTGAAAGTTAAAACATACCTTTAATACAGGCACCAGTCGTGGGATCACACTTAGCTCCTGGCGGACAGTGTTCGCAGCCAGGTGTGCGTCCTGTTGCTGTAATATTTTAAGTTAATTAACATAATCCAATAATTGAAGCACTATTCCATTGTACTTACTGTCGCGACAGTAACAACCATCACATTCGAAACCTTTCCGGCAATCTGATTTACGTTGGCATTCACAGACTGTAAATCAAGATTTATAACAAATTACATAAATATCTTTCATAATGATCGATTAGCACAATTTCAGTGAAACGCACCGCTGGCACAGACTGGTTGATGGGCAATAACGCGACAATCTTCACTGCGCTCGCAGGGATTCTCATATGCGCACGGATCCACACAAAGTGCATTCACGCAGGCCTGTAGCGTCGGGCACTCATCGCTCGAGGCACAACCAATTTCTGATATTGGATTTGGGTGAGCGTTGCAAAGTAAGCAAATTGTTTGAATTAATTGAGGTATAATATAAGAATTTCGGTTAAGACATTCATTTAGATATGTTTAATTGATATTATCAGTGTTTATTTTCTTTAAGAAACCTGTTTGATAGGTAGTTTTTCTTGACTTGTTTCAATACTGTTAGTACATTATTGTAATATTTCAGATATTTATTCATATGCACCTACTTGAGGCACATTCTAGCACTTCTAATTAAATATAATAATCATTAAAGTAATTTGTTAAGTTATTGTTTAGCTTTGTTGTTTTTTTTAGTGTTGTCGCAAAACAACATATACACATGCAAGCAAGCAGGCAATAAGGATACGATTATTTGGGGTTAGTGCAATTTTAGGTAAGCCTTAGATCAAAAAACACCGATTAGTACTGTCACCAGTCATGCAGTTGGTTAATGATACTATATACAAATAAATACAAACACACTGTACGCAATTATGTGTACAATTAAATATAGTATATGATTATGTATGTACAAACAAACATATGTACTAAATACAACAAAAATCAACACAAATTTTCTTATATTTATAACACACAGATGATGAGATCGTAACATTGACATATAACATGCACATCGAGCACAGTCCGAGACGAAACATTCTGAGAGATATTCAACATAATGTTATATGATATAGGTCTTGATGATACACGTACTTGCAGCAGGCAGGCAGGCAAACAAAAGCAGGCAACTAACATGAACGAGAACAAGAACTAGAAAGAGTGAGCACTATTTAATTGGCATTCAAACAATGGTGAATACATTTATTGCTCCATTTGTGAACACATACATAGAGTTCAAACGGAAATCCGAGTGGTGATGGGTGGTTGTGGTGAGTGCAGGCATATACATACATATACGAATAACAGCGAAGAGCCAGTGATAAGAGCCGAGGGGAAAAAGTTCAAATGCAGTAGAGAGTAAGCTTTCTGATGGCCATCATGTTGGCACACAAAAAACACTGGGATTGATTTGCAAGGAACCAAACGGAAAAAAATAAATAAAAACATGCACGTGCCAGCCAACAGGTTCGGCTGGTCAGTTATGGCACAAGTGGAAGGAGATATGATAAGAAGTTCATTAAGAGAGATAAAGTAGACAATATGACATCAAGTTGAAGTAGGCTGCTACGTATTGCCAGATGCATTGGCGATTAAAGTAGTTGGAGCCACGGATTCCAAAAAGAAATCACCACAACCATGTGGTTTGCAACTCATTCATTTATAAGGAACACGTGGATCGATATTTAGACTTAACATTTACAAACACAGCTTTAGTTACCTGCAGTAATAGAGCAACCGGGTTTATTTACATCGGCGTCGATATCACAATAGCACATAGCGGTGTGGTTCAAAGTACGACAAACAGTATAATTTGCAACATTACATAGGTTACCATAATATTCGCAGGGTCTAATGCAATTTGCTTTCACACATATTTCATCGTCCGAGCAATCGTTTGGTATTGTACAATTGTATAAAGTCTCAGTCAGAGTCATATCAGTGGCATTAGGGGAAGCATAACTAATTGGTGTAGTTCCTTCTAAGCTTAAGCCTATCGTAGTTCTACCTATGATACCTTGAGGTGTTGTGCTGTCAGGATAGCCCATTGAAGTTACATATAAGTCATCAGCCTCTGAAGATACCTCCTGTGTTAACCCTAGTGTAGTTTGTTGGTCTTGGAATGACGAGGGAATTGTAGTTTCAATAAAAGCTGACACCGAAGTAAGGGTCTCTAATGTTGTACTTTCAGTCACGGAGTCAGTTGTGGTTGTAACGGAGGATGGTCCACGTATTGTTGTGTCAGATGGGATTGTAGTTGTTATCCGTTCAGTAAGAATTGTTTTTGGATATTCATAGGCTGTTGTTTCAGATGTAGTAAATGGAACTGTAGATTCCCCAGAGTCAGTTGTTGTGAGAGTAACAGAAGATGGTCCCCGTACTGATGTGTCAGAAGGCATTGTGGTTGTTATCCGTTCAGTTGGAATTGTTTTTGGATATTCATGGGTTGTTGATTCACTTGTAGTGAATGGAACTGTAGATTCCACAGAGTCAGTTGTGGTTGTAACAGAGGTTGGTCCCCGTATTGTCGTGTCAGTTGGGATTGTGGTAGTTAACCGTTCAGTTGGAATTGATTTTGGATATACATGGGTTGTTGATTCAGTTGTAGTGAAGGGAACTGTAAAGTCCACAGAGTCATTTGTTGTGGGAGTACCAGAAGATGGTCCTTGTATTGTCGTGTCAGATGGGATTGTGGTTGTTATCCGTTCAGTTGGAACTGTTTTCGGATATTCATGGGTTGTTGATTTAGTTGTAGTAAATGAAATTGTCGATTCGCCAGAGTCAGTTGTTGTGGAAGTATCAGAGGATAGACCCCGTATTGTTGTGTCGGATGGGGTTGTGGTTGATATTCGTTCAGTTGGAATTGTTTTTGGATATTCATGGGTTGTTGACTCAGTTGTAATATATGAAACTGTAGATTCCTCAGAATCAGTGGTTGAGGTAGTAACAGAAGATGGTCCTTGTATTATCGTGTCAGATGGGATTGTGGTTGTTATCCGTTCAGTTGGAATTGTTTTCGGATATTCATGGGTTGTTGATTTAGTTGTAGTAAATAGAACTGTCGATTCGCCAGAGTCAGCTGTTGTGGAAGTATCAGAGGATAGACCCCGTATTGTTGTGTCGAATGGGGTTGTGGTTGATATTCGTCCAGTTGGAATTGTTTTTGGATATTCAAGGGTTGTTGACTCAGTTGTAGTAACTGTAGATTCACCAGAATTAGTGGTTGAGGTAGTAACAGAAGATGGTCCTCGTAGTGTTGTGCCAGATGGGATTGTGGTTGTTATCCGTTCAGTTGGAATTGTTTTTGGATATTCATGGGTTGTTGACTCAGTTGTAATATATGAAACTGTAGATTCCTCAGAATCAGTGGTTGAGGTAGTAACAGAAGATGGTCCTTGTATTATCGTGTCAGATGGGATTGTGGTTGTTATCCGTTCAGTTGGAATTGTTTTCGGATATTCATGGGTTGTTGATTTAGTTGTAGTAAATAGAACTGTCGATTCGCCAGAGTCAGCTGTTGTGGAAGTATCAGAGGATAGACCCCGTATTGTCGTGTCAGATGGGATTGTGGTTGTTATCCGTTCAGTTGGAAGTGATTTTGGATATTCATGGGTTGTTGATTCAGTTGTAGTATATGGAATTGTGGATTCCCCAGAGTCAGTTGTTGAGGTTGTATCTGAGGATGCACCCCGGGTTGTTGAGTCAGATGGAATCGTCGTTTTTATCCTTTCAGTTGGAATTGTTTTTGGATATTGATGGGTTATTGATTCAGTTGTAGTAAATAGAACTATAGATTCTCCAGAGTCAGTTTTTGGAGGAGTACCAGAGGATGGTCCTCGTATTGTCGTATCAGATGTGATAGTGGTTGTTATCCGTTCAGTTGGAATTGTTTTCGGATATTGATGTGTTGTTGACTCAGTTGTAGTATATGAAACTATTGATTCCACAGAATCAGTGGTTGAGGTAGTAACAGAAGATGGTCCTTGTATTGTCGTGTCAGATGGGATTGTGGTTGTTATCCGTTCAGTTGGAATTGTTTTCGGATATTCATGGGTTGTTGATTTAGTTGTAGTAAATGGAACTGTCGATTCGCCAGAGTCAGTTGTTGTGGGAGTACCAGAAGATGGTCCTTGCATTGTCGTGTCAGATGGGATTGTGGTTGTTATCCGTTCAGTTGGAAGTGATTTTGGATATTCATGGGTTGTTGATTCAGTTATAGTAAACGGAACTGTAGATTCCGCAGAATCCGTTGTTGTGGGAGTAACGGAGGATGGTCCCCGTATTGTTGTGTCAGATGGAGTTGTGGTTGTTATCCGTTCAGTTGCAATTGTTTTTGAATATTCATGGATTGTTGACTCAGTTGTAGTATATGGAATTGTAGATTCCCCAGAGTCAGTTGTTGAGGTTGTATCTGAGGATGCACCCCGGGTTGTTGAGTCAGATGGAATCGTCGTTGTTATCCTTTCAGTTGGAATTGTTTTTGGATATTCATGGGTTGTTGACTCAGTTGTAATATATGAAACTGTAGATTCCTCAGAATCAGTGGTTGAGGTAGTAACAGAAGATGGTCCTTGTATTGTCGTGTCAGATGGGATTGTGGTTGTTATCCGTTCAGTTGGAATTGTTTTCGGATATTCATGGGTTGTTGATTTAGTTGTAGTAAATGGAACTGTCGATTCGCCAGAGTCAGTTGTTGTGGAAGTACCAGAGGATGGTCCTCGTATTGTCGTATCAGATGTGATAGTGGTTGTTATCCGTTCAGTTGGAATTGTTTTTGGATATTGATGTGTTGTTGACTCAGTTGTAGTATATGGAACTGTAGATTCCCCAGAGTCAGTTGTCGTGGGAGTATCAGAGGGTAGACCCCGTATTGTTGTGTCGGATGGGGTTGTGGTTGATATTCGTCCAGTTGGAATTGTTTTTGGATATTCATGGGTTGTTGACTCAGTTGTAGTAACTGTAGATTCACCAGAATCAGTGGTTGAGGTAGTAACAGAAGATGGTCCTTGTATTGTCGTGTCAGATGGGATTGTGGTTTTTATCCATTCAGTTGGAATTGTTTTCGGATATTCATGGGTTGTTGATTTAGTTGTAGTTAATGGAACTGTCGATTCGCCAGAGTCAGTTGTTGTGGGAGTACCAGAAGATGGTCCTTGCATTGTCGTGTCAGATGGGATTGTGGTTGTTATCCGTTCAGTTGGAAGTGATTTTGGATATTCATGGGTTGTTGATTCAGTTATAGTAAACGGAACTGTAGATTCCGCAGAATCCGTTGTTGTGGGAGTAACAGAGGATGGTCCCCGTATTGTTGTGTCAGATGAGGTTGTGGTTGTTATCCGTTCAGTTGGAATTGTTTTTGAATATTCATGGATTGCTGACTCAGTTGTAGTATATGGAATTGTAGATTCCACAGAGTCAGTTGTTGTGGTTGTATCTGAGGATGCACCCCGTATTGTTGAGTCAGATGGAATCGTCGTTGTTATCCTTTCAGTTGGAATTGTTTTTGGATATTCATGGGTTATTGACTCAGTTGTAATATATGAAACTGTAGATTCCTCAGAATCATTGGTTGAGGTAGTAACAGAAGATGGTTCTTGTATTGTCGTGTCAGATGGGATTGTGGTTGTTATCCGTTCAGTTGGAATTGTTTTCGGATATTCATGGATTGTTGATTTAGTTGTAGTAAATAGAACTGTCGATTCGCCAGAGTCAGTTGTTGTGGGAGTACCAGAAGATGGTCCTTGCATTGTCGTGTCAGATGGGGTTGTGGTTGTTATCCGTTCAGTTGGAATTGTTTTTGAATATTCATGGATTGTTGACTCAGTTGTGGTATATGGAATTGTAGATTCCCCAGAGTCAGTTGTTGTTGTTGTATCTGAGGATGCAAACCGTATTGTTGAGTCAGATGGAATCGTCGTTTTTATCCTTTCAGTTGGAATTGTTTTTGGATATTGATGGGTTATTGATTTAGTTGTAGTAAATAGAACTATAGATTCTCCAGAGTCAGTTTTTGGAGGAGTACTAGAGGATGGTCCTCGTATTGTCGTATCAGATGTGATAGTGGTTGTTATCCGTTCAGTTGGAATTGTTTTTGGATATTGATGTGTTGTTGACTCAGTTGTAGTATATTTAACTGTATGTTCCCCAGAGTCAGTTGTCGTGGGAGTATCAGAGGGTAGACCCCGTATTGTTGTGTCGGATGGGGTTGTGGTTGATATTCGTCCAGTTGGAATTGTTTTTGGATATTTAAGGGTTGTTGACTCAGTTGTAGTAACTGTAGATTCACCAGAATCAGTGGTTGAGGTAGTAACAGAAGATGGTCCTCGTAGTGTTGTGCCAGATGGGCTTGTGGTTGTTATCCGTTCAGTTGGAATTGTTTTTGGATATTCATGGGTTGTTGACTCAGTTGTAGTATATGAAACTATTGATTCCACAGAATCAGTGGTTGAGGTAGTAACAGAAGATGGTCCTTGTATTGTCGTGTCAGATGGGATTGTGGTTGTTATCCGTTCAGTTGGAAGTGATTTTGGATATTCATGCGTTGTTGACTCAGTTGTAGTATATGAAACTATTGATTCCACAGAATCAGTGGTTGAGGTAGTAACAGAAGATGGTCCTTGTATTGTCGTGTCAGATGGGATTGTGGTTGTTATCCGTTCAGTTGGAATTGTTTTCGGATATTCATGGGTTGTTGATTTAGTTGTAGTAAATAGAACTGTCGATTCGCCAGAGTCAGTTGTTGTGGGAGTACCAGAAGATGGTCCTTGCATTGTCGTGTCAGATGGGATTGTGGTTGTAATCCGTTCAGTTGGAAGTGATTTTGGATATTCATGGGTTGTTGATTCAGTTATAGTAAACGGAACTGTAGATTCCGCAGAATCAGTTGTTGTGGGAGTAACGGAGGATGGTCCCCGTATTGTTGTGTCAGATGGGGTTGTGGTTGTTATCCGTTCAGTTGGAATTGTTTTTGAATATTCATGGATTGTTGACTCAGTTGTAGTATATGGAATTGTAGATTCCCCAGAGTCAGTTGTTGTGGTTGTATCTGAGGATGCACCCCGTATTGTTGAGTCAGATGGAATCGTCGTTGTTATCCTTTCAGTTGGAATTGTTTTTGGATATTCATGGGCTGTTGACTCAGTTGTAATATATGAAACTGTAGATTCCTCAGAATCATTGGTTGAGGTAGTAACAGAAGATGGTTCTTGTATTGTCGTGTCAGATGGGGTTGTGGTTGTTATCCGTTCAGTTGGAATTGTTTTTGAATATTCATGGATTGTTGACTCAGTTGTGGTATATGGAATTGAAGATTCCCCAGAGTCAGTTGTTGTTGTTGTATCTGAGGATGCAAACCGTATTGTTGAATCAGATGGAATCGTCGTTTTTATCCTTTCAGTTGGAATTGTTTTTGGATATTGATGGGTTATTGATTCAGTTGTAGTAAATAGAACTATAGATTCTCCAGAGTCAGTTTTTGGAGGAGTACCAGAGGATGGTCCTCGTATTGTCGTATCAGATGTGATAGTGGTTGTTATCCGTTCAGTTGGAATTGTTTTTGGATATTGATGTGTTGTTGATTCAGTTGTAGTATATGGAACTGTATGTTCCCCAGAGTCAGTTGTCGTGGGAGTATCAGAGGATAGACCCCGTATTGTAGTGTCGGATGGGGTTGTGGTTGATATTCGTCCAGTTGGAATTGTTTTTGGATATTCAAGGGTTGTTGACTCAGTTGTAGTAACTGTAGACTCACCAGAATCAGTGGTTGAAGTAGTAACAGAGGATGGTCCTCGTAGTGTTGTGTCAGATTGGGTTGTGGTTGTTATCCGTTCGGTTGGAATAGTTTTTGGATATTCATGGGTTGTTGACTCAGTTGTAGAATATGGATTTGTAGACATCCCAGAGTCAGTTGTTGTGGATGTAACAGAAGATAGTACCCGTATTGTTGTGTCAGATGGGGCTGTAGTTGTTATTCGTTCGGTTGGAATAGTTTTTGGATATTCATGGGTTGTTGACTCAGTTGTAGAATATGGATTTGTAGACATCCCAGAGTCAGTTGTTGTGGATGTAACAGAAGATGGTACCCGTATTGCTGTGTCAGATGGGGCTGTAGTTGTTATTCTTTCAATTGGAATTGTTTTTGGATATTCATGGATTGTTGACTCAGTTGTAGTAACTGTAGATTCACCAGAATCAGTGGTTGAGGTAGTAACAGAGGATGGTCCTCGTAGTGTTGTGTCAGATTGGGTTGTGGTTGTTATCCGTTCGGTTGGAATAGTTTTTGGATATTCATGGGTTGTTGACTCAGTTGAAGAATATGGATTTGTAGACTCCCCAGAGTCAGTTGTTGTGGATGTAACAGAAGATGGTACCCGTATTGCTGTGTCAGATGGGGCTGTAGTTGTTATTCTTTCAATTGGAATTGTTTTTGGATATTCATGGATTGTTGACTCAGTTGTAGTAACTGTAGATTCACCAGAATCAGTGGTTGAGGTAGTAACAGAGGATGGTCCTCGTAGTGTTGTGTCAGATTGGGTTGTGGTTGTTATCCGTTCGGTTGGAATAGTTTTTGGATATTCATGGGTTGTTGACTCAGTTGTAGAATATGGATTTGTAGACATCCCAGAGTCAGTTGTTGTGGATGTAACAGAAGATAGTACCCGTATTGTTGTGTCAGATGGGGCTGTAGTTGTTATTCGTTCGGTTGGAATAGTTTTTGGATATTCATGGGTTGTTGACTCAGTTGAAGAATATGGATTTGTAGACTCCCCAGAGTCAGTTGTTGTGACTGTAACAGAAGATGGTACCCGTATTGTTGTGCCAGATGGGGTTGTAGTTGTTATGTGATCAGTTGGAATTTTTTCTGGATATTCATGGGTTGTTGATTCAGTTGTAGTAACTGTAGATTCACCAGAATCACTGGTTGATGTAGTAACAGAAGATGGTCCTCGTAGTGTTGCGTCGGATGGGGTTGTGGTTGTTATCCGTTCGGTTGGAATTGTTTTTTGATATTCATGGGTTGTTGACTCAGTTGAAGAATATGGACTTGTAGACTCCCCAGAGTCAGTTTTTGGAGGAGTACCAGAGGATGGTCCTCGTATTGTCGTATCAGATGTGATCGTGGTTGTTATGCGTTCAGTTGGAATAGTTTTTGGATTTTCATGGGTTGTTGACTCAGTTGTAGTATATGGAGCTGTAAATTCCATAGAGTCAGTTGTTCTGGGAGTACCAGAAGATGGTCCTTCCATTGTCGTGTCAGCTGGGATTGTGATTGTTATCCGTTCAGTTGGAAGTGATTTCGGATATTCATGGGTTGTCAATTCAGTTATAGTAAACGGAACTGTAGATTCCGCAGAATCAGCTGTAGTGGGAGTAACGGAGGATGGTCCTCGTATTGTTGTGTCAGATGGGATCGTGGTTGTTATCGTTTCAGTTGGAATTGTTTTGGGATATTCATGGGTTGTTGACTCAGTTGTAGTATGTGGAACTGTAGGCTCCCCAGAGTCAGTTGTTGTGGTTGTATCAGAGGATGGTCCCCGTATTGTTGTGTCAGATGGGATCGTCGTTGTTATCCGTTCAGTTGGGATTGTTTTTGGATATTCTTGGGTTGTTGATTCAATTGTTGTGAATAGACCTGTAGATTCCCCAGAGTCAGTGGTTGTGATTGTAACAGAGGATGGTCCTCGTAGTTTTGTGTCAGATGGGGCTGTAGTTGTTATTCTTTCATTTGGAATTGTTTTTGGATATTCAAGGGTTGTTGACTCAGTTGTAGTAACTGTAGATTCACCAGAATCAGTGGTTGAGGTAGTAACAGAAGATGGTCCCCGTAGTGTTGTGTCGGATGGGATTGTGGTTGTTATCCGTTCGGTTGGAATTGTTTTCGGATATTCATGGGTTGTTGACTCAGTTGAAGTATATGGAACTATAGAATCACCAGAGTCAATTGTTGTGGTTGTATCTGAGGATGCACCCCGTATTGTTGTGTCAGAAGGGATTGTGGTTGTTATCCGTTCAGTTGGAATTGTTTGCGGATATATAAAGGTTGTTGACTCAGTTTTAGTAACTGTAGATTCACCAGAATCAGTGGTTGAGATAGTAACAGAAGATGGTCCTCGTAGTGTTGTGTCGGATGGGATTGTGGTTGTTATCCGTTCAGTTGGAATTGTTTTCGGATTTTCGTGGGTTGTTGACTCAGTTGAAGAATATGGACTTGTAAACTTCCCAGAGTCAGTTGTTGTGGTTGTAACAGGGGATGGTCCCCGTATTGTTGTGTAAGATGGGGTCGTGGTTGTTATCCGTTCAGTTGGAATTGTTCTTGGATATTCATGGGTTGTTGACTCAGTTGTAGTATATGGAACTGTAGTTTCCCCAGACTCAGTTGTGGTTGTAACGGAAGATGGTCCTTGTATTGTCGTGTCGGATGGGCTTGTAGTTGTTATCCTTTCAGTTGGAATTGTTATGGGATATTCATGGGTTATTGATTCAGTTGTAGTAACTGTAGATTCACCAGAATCAGTGGTTGAGGTAGTAAAGGCAGATGGTCCTTGTATTGTCGTGTCAGATGGGATTGTGGTTGTTATCCGTTCAGTTGGAATTGTTTTCGGATATTCATGGGTTGTTGATTTAGTAGTAGTAAATGGAACTGTCGATTCGCCAGAGTCAGTTGTTGTGGGAGTACCAGAAGATGGTCCTTGCATTGTCGTGTCAGATGGGATTGTGGTTGTTATCCGTTCAGTTGGAAGTGATTTTGGATATTCATGGGTTGTTGATTCAGTTATAGTAAACGGAACTGTAGATTCCGCAGAATCAGTTGTTGTGGGAGTAACGGAGGATGGTCCCCGTATTGTCGTGTCAGATGGGATTGTGGTTGTTATCCGTTCAGTTGGAAGTGATTTTGGATATTCATGGGTTGTTGATTCAGTTATAGTAAACGGAACTGTAGATTCCGCAGAATCAGTTGTTGTGGGAGTAACGGAGGATGGTCCCCGTATTGTTGTGTCAGATTGGGTTGTGGTTGTTATCCGTTCAGTTGGAATTGTTTTTGAGTATTCATGGATTGTTGACTCAGTTGTAGTATATGGAATTGTAGATTTCCCAGAGTCAGTTGTTGTGGTTGTAGCAGAGAATGGGCCCCGCATTGTTGTGTCAGATGGGATCGTGGTTGTTATCCGTTCAGTTGGAATCGTTCTTGGATATTCATGGGTTGTTGACTCAGTTGTAGTATATGGGACTGTAGATTCCCCAGAGTCAGTTGTTGTGGTTGCAACAGAAGATTGTACACGTATTGTTGTTTCAGATGGGATCGTGGTTGTTATCCGTTCAGTTGGAATTGTGTTTGGGTATTCTTGGGTTATTGATTCAGTTGTAGTAAATGAAACTGTAGATTCCCCAGAGTCAGTTGTTATGGTAGTACCGGTTGGTAGTCCCCGTATTGTTGTGTCAGATGTGGTCGTGGTTGATTTCCGGTCAGTTGAAAGTGTTTTTGAATATTCGTGAGTTGTAGTAGAAGAAGGATACTCTTGGCTGGTTGTTGTCCCTGCCTCAGTAGTTGATATAAAAGACTCTTCCGGTGTTGTTGAGAATTTGTAGTTAGGAGTTGTAGTAATATTTGGATGAGAAGTCGTTGTAGGTGAGGAGATTGGAATTTTTTCAGTGTGAATAGTTGTTATTTCAGGAAGAGTTGAATACTCTGTGATTGTCTGTGGAGTAGTTGTGTCTTTTGATTTCGTCACTAACATACTTTGCTGCGTACTATCAATGCTCAACTGCTTTGTTGTCTTAAAGGACTCTGTTGTGCTATCGTATGAACTGGTAGTCTCACTCTCAGCTTCGATATCGGTATACCGAGTACGCATCTCTGTTTGGTTCGCCAATGCCATTATTGTGTACCTAATACTTGTTGCGTCTGTTGTCGTCGTCTCGTTTAGTTCTGGTTCAGTATTGTATGGAATGCAGTCCGAGGTCTTTGTCGAATTTGTTGAGCATATGCAAGTAGTAATTTGATGTGCTTTTGTTATGCATTTGACTGCGCCCACGCAACTCGTGTGGCAAGGATCGATACATTGACCAGACGATCCGCATTGATGTGCATCACTGCAATCTTCGTTTGTGGAACAGTTGCCACCTGGCTTAGCTGCTTGATTTTTGTTTTTAATTTTGTAAGTGGAGTATTTTTGTACATATTTCAAATAAAATTATAAGATTTAAAAAATACAATACGTTAAAATATTTACATATTAATTTGATATAAATAAATAAGTGTATGGCTACAGCAAAGAAGGAATGTGCACTATATATACAGGGGTACCTGGGGGTGTTACGACATACGGTCCAGGGCTTCAGCTAAATTTGTTGTGTACAATCGAAGCTGTGACAAAAACTTTCAGTACATAAATTTAGTACAAATTACTTTACGGTTAGATATTTTCAAATTAGGAACGATTGTTGTTTACTATTAGTTAGCTACATATTGAATTTATTTTATTATATATTTTTTTTATTTTTTTTATATACCATTAGTATTATATCTATTTACCGTTTATTTAGAATCAAGGGTTAAAATATTGATAGTTTTCAAGAGGCATTTTGATTAATTGATTTTATTAATATCATTGTGAGCATGAGCGTGTGTGAATGTTCAGAAGAGTTTCTTTGTAATTGTATCTGTTATTTTTGTGTCATCCCCAATTTAGGGCTTTGATCACGTGTGATCATCAATAATTTTGATAACAGTTTTTCTTATTTTGTTATTGCGCTTTGTTTTGAAGCTATACGGGCATTAAGAGTATTCCTGATTCGATAATTGGGTTCGTTGTATTTAGCTTTCGAAATTGATATTCAGATATTGATTTAAACCTTTAATGGTCAGGCAAAAGCTTAAAACAAGAATAGATTGTTAATTCCTCACATCTATATACATTTACACATTACTTTGCGAAATGAACTGACGAGGCATGGAAATTTAATGTATTTGCTTTGGTCAATATATTTCGCATGGTAATATTTTGTGTGTGTGTGTGTTTGGTTGGTGAGGGGACAGACAATAAGGCAGATCTAGCAAAAAGGTGAGAGCGTGTGAGAGGCAGAAAACAGAGATAACGATAAACGAGACAGAGACATAAGGTACTTTCACGTGACAGAGTTGTGAGAGAGAGTACGTTTGTGCTTTACCTTTTTGACATCCATATTTGGCATCGGCTATAAATCCAGTTGGGCAGAATTTACATATCGGCTTATGATCCTCGACAATGCATGGCGAGTTGGATGCGCACGTGGCAAACTTGCACGGATCGACGCACTGATAGTTACGACACGCCAAGCCCGCTGGACAGCCAGCATCACGCAAACATATCGATATCGATGGCTGGCAATCTCGCATGCAAATGCATACGGGCTTGTGATCTTGTACCTCACACGACTTATTCTCGGCACAAATTGGGGCACGGCCCAATGGCACGATGCACGGGTTGCGACACTTGCCATCCGTGCAGGCCATGTTCGAGGCACAGTCATCATCGCGATAGCATTCGCGCTTATCCGGTGCACAGGTCAATTCACCATACTCGTTGACTATAAAGCCTGATTTGCATATGCAAACAGGTTGGTGACGGCGAGTTTCGCACTTTTTGTTGCTCTCACAAATGAATAGGGGATTGTTGCATGGATCTGTGCATTGGCCATATTGGCCGCACTGTAAAGTTTCTGGGCATTCGGCATCATTTGTGCAGGTTATTTGGTCCTTTGTCTTGGGGTCTGTGTCTTCGGACACACATTTCGGATCCGGTTTGCATTCGACCTCGGGTCGACCTATATGACAGCTCGGACACGAGCAGCGCGGGCGATGGAGCACAGTCTGACACAGCGCATTAGTGCCACACGCGCCACGCATTGTACAAGGATCGGTGCAGTGTCCTTGCAGGCATGATTTTTCACTGGGACAATCCGTATCTGAGTAGCATTGTTCGGTGTCTAAAACGTAACGTTACAGCGGCAGCGAAGAACGAGAGAGAGAGAGAGAGATAGACAGGTTGTTGGTTGTTTTTACTATGTTAATCGTTGGGTGCACTCAGCTATTCAGTGGCATATACGATAGATAGGTACCCTATAAAATTGATTTTTCTCTTGCTGTTTGTTCTTCTTGCTTTCTTCTATTCAAGACGTTTTGGAACACTTTTAGTAAGAATGGGAGTGCATAATCGAAATTATTCAGAGATTAAGAGATCTTTTCGGATTTAGAAAATGAGGCAAGAAAGTTTGGGTAGAAACATGACGGGGAATGGGTACTCGGTGTACGTAGACAAGATGGGATGTAAATGTAAGGGGACTCAGATAAGAAACTTAAAGCTAAAATTTTCTAAAAACAAAAGTAGAAAAACTTAAATGTGACAATATATGAACAGTATAATCCAGTGTTGGCTGTTTCGATTGGCATTCTTTGGTTTTGGTTTGATTTAATTTGGTTTTGTTTTGAGTACTTGTGTATGTGGTGGGGGTTTGTTGGGGTGTGTTCAGAAGATGTGTCAGTGGGATTGCTGTGGTTTTCAGTTTGGATTTGGATTTTGTGCACGGGAGTTGTTACAGTTGTAGATCATATCTTTTTTGGGGGACTTGACGAATTGTGAACAGAAAGTGGGTTAGGAAATTGTAAAAGAAAAGAAACAAACAAAATCAGATCGGTGCAGTTAGTGATCTTTAAGATAGATTTTTAGTAGACACAATTGTTTATTTTATTTTTATTTTTTTTACGTGAATTTGCTGTTAACATCAACATCAAATTGCAGAACTGTGAAGGGAACATCTCACATTATAACAGGTCGCTTTAAAATTATATATATTTTTTTTGATAAGCTTGCAAATTGTCAAATATGTATATTTAATATTATATAGTAGGTAGCTTCTTATGATTGGTATGGTGATTAATTGCTTTTGTTGGACGATTGATATGAATTTGATAAGAGTCTTCGAGCAGCGGGCAAACGAGTGAGCGAGCGAGCGAGCGAGCAGCCTTATAGATAATAATAAGTTCGAGTGAGCAATAGTTACAATCCTTAATGATTTACCAATTATTATAAGACAAGTGTGTTTACACGGGTGTAGAGATAGAGAGACTTGCGCTTAAATTGCCCAACTAATTGTTTTCTATGGACATGTTTTCTTTTTTTTTTTTTTTTTTTTTTTTTTTTTTTTAGCAATGATCTCCTTGGTCTAATGCAGTTTTAAAAATTTTTTTTTGAGTAATGGTAAAAATTACACGACATCCAACACATGCGCTCTGCCCTCACGAGAGACACGTTATTGGTCATTGATTGGGTGAGTGAATAAGGCATGATAAAGGTAAGAAAGATATGTATAGAAAAGGACGAAATTAGCAGGATAGGTAGAGAGACTGAACGCAGGCATAGGAATGATCAATATCAAACGGAAAGATATAGAGGGTACAACTTTTGACTAAAGCGATATTAGCGGAAAGTAGTAGAAAATCGGGTAAGTACAATTTGGAAAAGTACGTTAGGGTAGTACGTTAAGTAGCTATACTGTTTAAGTTTTGTTTTTGTTTTTTTTTTTTTATGTTTTGTTATTCATAATTCACAATTGATAATTTTGGTATTTAAATATTTACAGGTTGGTTTTATACTTTTCTGTTGGGTTAGTTGGGCGGCCGCAAAGAAACGGCACATTTGTATACGCATATATGTACATTTGTGATTAATCACATATACAAATTTGTGTATATACAACTTAAAGACTAGTCAAATTTACCAAAAATATATTTATAGTGTTAGTTAAATTTAGTTACAGTTGTGTTTTTTTTTTTTTGTCTGCTAATTTAATTTCGGATTCTTGTTGTTTTTAGATTATCATCTGTACGGAAGCGATTTTCAACCAATAGACGAGCTAAAAGTGTGCTAGGTAGGCGGTAGAAGCTATTCAGAGCGTAGGATCTTAAAATTTATGAGTAATTAGGAGCTTTGTACAAAAAAATAAACAGCCTTTTCTATTTCGGTTAATTTCAAGTGTTTTTAAGACTTGCTTGTAAGGAATGCGTTGAAAAGTAGTAGTAGTAGTTGTTGTAATTTATCTATACATACGATTTAATGAGACTTATATTTGAGAACTATAGTACACTTGAACTGACAATATAAAAAAAATATATTTTTTAAGCATATGTGAACCATGTGTGAGAAGTGTCCCGTCCACAGTTCCCAATCTGAGACTTTGTTCATTGAAGAAATGTAACAAGAGATTTTTATGAAATTCGTTTTTTTTTGTTGTTGAATTTATTGTTGTTTTATTTGGTTTTAGCGAAGGGAAACGACAGACGCAAGGGAGCAGAATAGTGAATAACAACGTTGGGTTATTTTCTGGGGTCGGTCGGATAGAGCATAGGAGTCACAGGATGGGATCAGGGGGAGCATGGATATCGATGATATTTTTTATTTATTTTTTTGTATTTTTTTTTTTTTTCGTGGGTAGCAAGGATGTGTTTTAAGGATATGTTGTCTTTTAGATAAATTTCTT
Source organism: Drosophila antonietae (assembly GCA_030914385.1). NCBI lineage: Eukaryota > Metazoa > Arthropoda > Insecta > Diptera > Drosophilidae > Drosophila > Drosophila antonietae. Next base: position 3,851,303 of record JAUESO010000610.1, on the reverse strand, counting down.
TCTTGTTTTTAATCATAAGCGTTGCATTTAGTGTTGTTGTTTGTTGTACACTTTCCACACTTTCAGTGCCCGATTTCAGCTGTGATTAATAGCTACGTATCGCTATCGCGGCATTAGATATTTAAGACTATACGATATTTATTATAGATGAAACAACTTGTCTACTGATCTGTGCGTTAAACGGTTTCACAAACATAAGATAATGTATGCCGCCGAGCTGATTCGTGTTGCAGCAACATGCAACACTCTAAATAAAAAAAAAAATATATATATATGAGTTATTGAAAGCCAATTATACGAGAGAGTATGTTATCTGAGGATTTGTATGAATGCTGAATGAATGCTAAATCTAAATGATAAACGCAAGCTTGAAAGCTTTATGAAATTGGGCTGTCAACTCTCAATGACGATAACGAAAGTTGTCAAAAAATGCACTGAAATGTCGTTTTTAGTAGTATATTCCGTTTGGTTAAACAAAATGTACTTGTTTAATATTAAATTTGAGCTTTTGCTGCAGTTATATTGCGAGGAATGGGTTTGCATTAATGAATTCTAGGCACAGATTGGGTAACCGCGATAGCGACAGCAACATTCCACGATCTCTCATATGCGATTTTGATTTTATAGCAGTTGTGGGTAGAATGTCAATAATAATATATAATAATAATAATAAAAATGAGTATAATACGGAAACATTTCTTATAAACTAACACTCTATAAAACTAGAAAACTAGTGCATGGAAACTAGAGTTATTTGTTTGGTTTATATTTTGGTCTTTCTTTCAGGAACTTTTTCGAATATTGTGTTCGTGTATGTAGGAGTGTCTTTGTATGCGTGAGTGTATTTGTGTGTGTGTGTGTGTGTTGTGCGAGGGATTCTGATTGGAATCACGTATACATTTGGTAACTTGGAACATGTGTATAGGTTGTTAAAAAATGGCGATTAATAAATTTTAAAATTTAATTGATAATAATTCATTAAAACACACACTACACTGAAACTTTGAATTAAGTTGGTTTGTGGCAGCGGTGAAAGCTGTCAAATTAGTGAAATTAGCTGGTTTTAAGTTTTTCTTTTTTTTTTTTATAAACAACTCATAGCTAGATAATCAAACCAAATACATATTATGACAACAATATCGGTTTTTTGTTTGTTTTTGTTACTGTCTGAACTCCGGTTATATGTAGTATAAGTCAATAAGAACGGCAACAATAAACGATAATAACGCTAAACTGATTACGCTAACTGATTACTCCAATAAAAATATATATATATATATTTAGATATGTATATATGTATGTGTTTAACCCAACGAGATCTTTGTCAGCAACGCTGGTTAACATTATTAGCATTAGCTGTACTCTAGTTACTAAACGTAGTTCAAATGACATAGACTTGGCCCACTTACCCTGCTGGCAGACATAGTCATAGCCCGATCGCACACAACTGCCAATATCACAGCCGCGCGTGCGGCAATCCTCTTGCGGTGGTGTTAGATAGCCTGCCGTGGATGAGGAATAAATATGTAATAGTAGTCTTAGTCTTAGTCTTAGTTTCTATTATCACTCACATTGCACATAGGCATCGCCGTTGGGGAAGTCCTCGGGGCAGTAGCATTCAGCCTGATTATTGCTGAGCACACGGCAAGCGGCATTCAGGCCGCATGGCTGCTCGTGGCAGGCATTTACCAGATTTCCTTCGCATAGGCAGCCCTTGTGAGCATCACCCATGCAGCCATCCATGCAGGCGCATTCATAGCCGCCGGGCAGCTCAATGCATTTGGAGTTGACGCCGCACGGATTGTTCGAGCAGCCGCCATCCAGTGGCTGACAGGCCGCAGCGGGATTACCAAAGAAGTCCGGCGGGCATGAGCATTGGGCCTTGCGATTGATGACACGACACTGAGCATTGGTGCCGCAGGCGCCATACTCGAGACATGGATTCCGGCATTTGCCTTGATCGCAACGTTTGCTCGTCTCACAGTCGCTGTCCTGTCGACACTCGAACTGGACGCACTCCTTGCTGGGCTCTCCCTCGTAGCCGTCGGGGCAGTAGCACAGCATGCGATGCTCCGACACCGTGCATAGGGCATTCCGGCCACAAGCTCGATCATCGGCACACGGATCCAAGCACTTGCCATTCTGGCAGCTTTGATCGGCAGCACAATCTCCATTCGATCGGCAGCCCGCAATGCAGGCGCCACGCTCGCACAGCTGCCCCAGCGGACACTGGCGCTTGGCTCCGCACTTGTTGCGACACTTGCCACGTGCGCATTGCTGTCCACATTCGCAGTCTTCGGAGCGGCTGCACTTGGCGGCACAGTAGGCGCCGCTCTCGTCACATTCGCAGCCCGGATGGCAGCGCACCGGCGGCAGCTGGCAGCCCGTGAGGCCGTCACCCATGTAGGAAGCCGGACACTGGCATTGCACGCCGTGATTGATGACCAAACAGTCAGCGCATTGTCCGCATTGGCCAGGGGTTTGGCATGGATTCTGGCATTTCTTGTTGATGCAGGCCTCGTTGCTGGCGCAGCTGAGATCGTTACGGCAGCCCGTTTGACAGACGCGATTCTCGCAGATCTGGCCCTGGGCACAGGCGCTGTCCGTATTGCAGACGGTGCGGCAAGTGCCGCGCATGCAACGCTCATCCGACAGGCAGTTCTGGTCATTGCGGCACTTGCCCTGGCAGCTGCCCGCATAACAGAGCTGATTCGAGCCACAGTCCTCGTTGCGACCGCAAGCGATGCGTGGCGTCTTGCAGGCCACGTCGGCATTGCCACTGAGTCCCTCGGGGCAGCTGCACTGCTTGCGATGATCGACGGCCTGGCAAATGGCATTGGTGCCGCAGGCGGTTGGCTCCGAGCACGGATCCACGCACTGCTGTCCAATGCAGGCCAAGTGATTGGGACAGCCTTGATCGGAGCGACAGCCCGTGACGCAGTTGAGACCCAGGCACACCTCTCCATTGGCGCACTCATTGTCATGGCGGCAGAGCGGCTTACAGACGCCCTGCTGGCAGCGCTCGTTGGTCAAACAGCCGGCATCGTCGGCGCACAGTGGACGACAGACGGACTCGAAACAGGCCAAGCCATTGCTGCAGTCACGATTTTCATGGCACTCCAGCGGTGGGGTACGCACACAGCCAACTTGTGCTGTGGGATTCGGCACCATGTTGTCCAGGCAGCTGCAGCTGGCCCGATGATTGGACACCGAGCAGGCAGCATTGGGACCGCAGGGATTCTCAACACAGGGATTGATGCACTTATCGTTGCGGCAGGACTCGGAAGCGCTGCAATCATCATCCACATGACATCCATAGACGCACTTATTGTGCAGGCACACATGACCCAGGAAACAGTCATTATCAACGCGACAGGTCACTGCATGAAGATGATTATTAGCGAAATATGTTAATATAGCTAAAGAGTATTTCAAGGAAGTGTGACTTCATATAATATATAATCAATTTATATTTATTAATAATTATAGTTAAGACTTGATGACGATGATATTTAAGATTAGAATTTGTACTTATTCAGTTATTTTTTCGTGGCCAAGACTCAGTATAATCTTAGCTCTTTCTAAATATTTATATCGAAAAAAAAAACATGGAAATATCTAAAAATGAATATACTTCAGGAGGAAAAAAGGCTTGATATAAATGATTATATGAATTAAATTGAATTACAAGTGATATACTCACGCATGCAGTTGCCGCGCAGGCACTTCTCATTGGAGGCGCACTCCAGATCATTGTGACAGACTGGCAGGCACATGGAGTCGCGACAGGTGTAGCCAGGGGCACAGTCACCGTCACAGGCGACCGGCACGCGCACACACTCCTTGTTCGCATCACCGGTGAAGCCCTCCGGGCAATGGCACTGTTTCACATGGCTAAGCATCCGGCACTCGGCATTCTGGCCACACGCCTGCGACTGCAGACAGGGATCAAAGCACTGACCGCCCTGGCACACCTCCGACGATGCACACTCGGTGTCCAGCAGGCAGGCGGCTATCAAAGTGAGCAAGGGTAAATTAGTAAATCTTGAAATTGAAATGACTCATTGCCTAGCTTTTTCCGTCTTGCCTTGTACGTGTGCTGTTTATTGTTGTTGTCGCGTGTAAATTGTTTATTGTATATTGTATATTGTATATTGTATTTGTTGTTTGTTTTTAGTTTACAGTTAGTGTATGCTACTGGGTTCAAAGCCAGTCCAAAGTTATGCCAGTGGTAGAGAGCTAGGTCTAGTAATTACTGTGGCACTGGGTCCTTAGGCAAGGGCATTGGCTGCACAGCTTGCCCGGGAACCACAGCTCCACATTTAATATTCGTGCCAATTGTTTTGTAAGTGAGTAAGTAGCGAATTAAGTTGGTAGTTGTCTGGTAGTAGTAGTAGTAGTCGGGTGACTAGACTAGTGCTCAGGGCTGGTGTTGGTTGGTGTTAGTACTTACGTTTACATACGCTATCTGAGCAGTAGGTATTGGTGGGGCAGTCGCTAGTGATTTGGCAAGGCATGGGCAATGGCTGGCAGCCGGCCACCCGGTCGGCGGGTTGGCCGTCGTAGCCATTGCGGCAGGCACAGTGCGCGACATGACCTTTCGGAACACATTCCGCATTGGGGCCACATTGCAGCTGGGCGCACACATCCTGACATTTGGGTACACCATTTGTCTTGACACATGCAGCATGCGGGGGACAATCGTCGTGCGTCTCGCACTCGACAGAGCTACGGCAGCCCTCATTGTAGGGATCACCGATGAGACCGAGTGGACAGGTGCATTTGTAGGAGCCACGCGAATTGCGACAACGGGCGCCGGGTCCGCACGGCGCATCCTTACAGAAATCGATAATATCACAACGCACACGCGGATCACCACTGAAGCCGGGCTGGCAATGGCAAACCTGACGATGATTCTCTTGTCGTGCAGAGAGCATTCTCGCCGCACGGTTGTCCGATCAGGCAGGCAATCTTGCACATATTATTGTCGCAGCTCTTATCATTGGAGCAGTCCTCATCGCTGCTGCATTCGATCTTGCGGCAGCCCGAGCGAGCATCGCCAGTGAAGCCCTCTTTGCAGATGCAGTCCGGAGCATGGGAACGCGCCACACACTCCGCATTCCGTCCGCAGGCAGCGCGGCCAAGGCAAACAGATTCACAGCGTGCACGTCCATATGCATCCACCAGGCAGGTTTCATCCTCTCCACAGTCGCTGTTAGTTTTACACTCCAACTCCTTGGCGCAGATGTTGTTCTGGCAGAACTGGAACTGGGGGCACGTCGAGTTCGATTTACATGTGCTCTGGCAGACGCCCTGCAGGCACAGCTGCTCCGCAATGCAATCGCGATTGCTGCTGCAGAGCGGACTGCAAATGCCATGGGCACAGATGCTGCCCTGTGGACATTGCGCATCCTGCTGGCAGTACTGCAATTGGACGCAGCCCTGCTTGGCATCTCCGGTGCTGCCCGATTCGCAGGCACAGATACCAATGTGATTCTGCACTGAGCAACGTGCCAGTGCGCCACAGGCATTTGGCAGCGAGCAGGGATCAATGCATTTGGCATCGAGGCAGGCCTTCTCGGCGGCACAGTCTCCATTATCGGCGCACTCGATGTGCACGCACTCCACTTGCGGATCACCTCGGGAGTTGGCTGGACAATTGCAGATGGCTTTGTGTGACTGGGCCAAGCAGTCAGCATTCCGGCCGCACGCATTTTCTCGCTCGCACGGACTGCGGCAGCGTGAGTTCTGGCAGCTGGCCGTTGGTGGGCAATCGGCATCGCTGAGGCATTCGCTGGGATCGCGACAGCCCGCCTGCAACGGATCGCCGATGAGCCCCTCGGGGCATTTACAGTTGTAACTACCGGGCAGATTGTCGCAGAAGGCGGTGCTGTGGCAGGGCTGATGCAGACATTCGTTGATATCCTCACAGACTCCATTCGTTAGCTGATAGCCCTCGTAGCATTCACATACGGCCCTATGATCAGACACCTGGCAGCTGCCTTTGCCGCAGCTGGTGAGGTCGCAGGGCTTGATGCAGCGATTGGTCTCCGCATCACAGGCGCGATCGCTGGCACAGTCGACATGATCAATGCACTCCACCTTAAAGCAACCGACGCCTGTGTCATTGGGATCACCCAGGTAACCAGCCGGGCAGCTGCAGGTGGACTCGTGCGCCTCTGCTTGACAAAGCGCATTCGCGCCACACACTGTATGCAGACAGGGATCCGTACATTTGCCATGAATACAGGAGAGACTATTCGCACAATCCTCGTGTTTATTGCACTCCCTTGGCTTGACGCAGCCCTGTTGAGTATAGCCATCTCCGACGGTGCCCTCGGGGCAGACGCAGCGATAGGAGCCAGGCACATTCTCGCACTTCGCACTGGCATGGCAAGGCTGCTCCGTGCACTCATCGATATCGGAGCAGCCGAAGGGTGTGCCGATGAATCCATTGGCGCACTTGCACTTGCCACTCAAGCACAGCTCGGTGGCTGGACAATCCGCGTCCGATTCGCAGCCCGGCTGACAGGTGCGATCGCTGTTGCAAATCTCACCTGCCAGACAATTGTTGCTGGTGTAGCAGACCTTGCGGCAGACCTGTTGATAGCAGCGCTCGCCCACGGCACAGGCGGATGTCTTGCTGCAGGGCAGGTTGCATTGATTGCCGATGCACATGTGTCCACTGGGACACTGATTGCTGGCCAGGCATGGGGCTGGTACGCGTACGCAGCCCTGTTCGGGCGTTGGGTTTCCCTCGAAGCCATCCGGACAGGTGCATTGGCTGCGATGCTGCGAAATGCTGCACAAGGCATTGGGTCCACAGCTCGTGGTCGATTGACAGGGATCGGCGCACGTATTCCCGATGCACGACTGCTCCTGCTTGCATTCCTTATTGCTGCGACAGCCGATCGCACAGTGACCATCAATACAGGCCAAGCCCTTCGAGCACTGGCTGTGATCCAAGCAGGCGACAACGCATACATTACCCAAGCAGCGCTCGCCATCGGAACAGTCCTGTGTGTTGCGGCACGCTACGCGGCACTGGCCATTGTAGCACAGCTCTCCGCCACAGTCGATGTCTGTCTGACACTTGGAGGCGCTGCGTGCGCATCCGTTCTTGGCCGAGTCAGAGATTGGCTGGAAGCGCAAGGGGCAGCTGCACACGGGCTTGCGATTGACCACCTTACAGTCCGCATTCGGTCCGCAGGCATTGTCGCAGGGATTCAGGCAACGTCCGCCGGCGCAGATGGTATTCACGGGGCAGTCGGCATCGCCATTGGGACACTGTCCGTCTGGGCGGCAGCCTCGAGTATTTGGCTCGGCTTCGCCCACAAAGAGCGGCGGGCACTTGCAGCTGGCGCCTTCGGCCGTGACCTCACATATGGCCGTCGGATGGCAGCTGCCTGGGGCACAGCCGCTTTGCTTAACGCAGGCCACCTCGGGCAGGGGGTTGCCACGGTATCCAGGTGGGCACTGGCACACGGCACGATGATCCTCAGCCAGGCATACTGCATTCTCTCCACAGGATTCCTCGTCGCACACATCGTAGCAGGTGTGTGTCATGCGATTGCACATTTGATTGATGGGACAGTCATGATTGTAGACGCAGGGCACGCTCTTGCAGCCGTTGAACGGATCGTAGGGATCGCCCGCATAGGGTCCTGGTGGACACTGGCATTGGGCCTGATGATTGTTCGTAATGCAGATGGCACGCGGGCCACACTTGACGCTGTCGCAGGCGGAACGGCAGCTCAGCGACTGCGTCGTCTCATCCTTGATGCAAGCCTCCGATTCGGGACACTCTGCATTGCTGCGACACTGATGCTTACGTTCCAATTGACAGCCATTGCGATCGTTGGGATTGCCCACGAATCCAGTCAGGCAATCACAGCGTCCTTGATGATGGCGAGCTACGCAAACCGAGTTAGCCGGACAGGTGAAGGCATCGCAAATGGCAACGCACTTGAGTACGCCCAGCACGTCGGGGCGACAAGCGGAAGCATCTGGGCAATTCTCATCGCTGGTGCAGTCAGGCAGTGATGGCTTCTCGCATGAGGATACAACTGGATTCCAGACGAAACTCTCGGCACAATTGCAAATGGCATGGCCGGCTGGATTGATTTTGCAGAGCTCGTTGGGACCGCAAACGACGTTGGAGCAGAGATTAATGCATTCCCGTGTGCCCAGTGCGTCCGCTTGACAGCCAAAACCGCGTTCACAATCCTTGTCTGTGGTGCACTTATTCTCGAGATCGGGCACCTTACGCTCGGGCTGGCAGCCCACTTGCAGATTGCTCGGATTACCAAAGTAGCCATCGGCACAGATGCACGACGAACGATGATCGTCGGCCACGCAGAGCGCATTGGGTCCACATTGTATCTTCGAGCAGGCATCGACGCACTTGCGCAGACCCTTGCCCAGCTGGAAACAGATCTCCGTGTGTCGACAGTCGGCATCGTTGCCGCACTGGCCGCGTATGCTGCAGCCCTGGTTCAGATCATACGGATCTCCCACATAGCCCAGCGGGCAGAGACATTTGCCCGCATCACAAATGGCGCGCGGTCCACACGCTGTGTTGGAGCACAGGTTCTTGCAGTGTCCATTCTCACAGCTATAGCCATTGGGGCACTCGACACGCTCGCTGCACTGACACTGGCTCGCATCCTGGCAGAACTTGCTCTCGATGGGCTGACAGCTGCTGTAGGGATTGCCGGCGTGGCCGGATAGACACAGACACTCAAAGCCTCCAGCGGTGTTGAGGCAAGCAGCATTCAGGCCGCATGGCTTGTTGACGCATTCATCTATGTCCTGGCAGCCTATGTAGGGATTGCCGCTGAAGCCTTGCGGGCAGATGCAGCTGATCTGATTGCCGGCAGCACGGCACTCGGCATTGGGTCCACAGCTGTTCGGCTGACAGACATTCTTCTTCTGGGCGCCGCATCCTTCGTAGGGATTTCCGTAGGTGCCCGGGTTGCAGGCGCAACGGCTCTGGCCAATTCCATATTCGCAGTGAGCATTCTCGCCACAAATGGGCGAACATTTCGCCTCCTCAATGGGTGGCATGCAGAGCAGGTCGGGATTGCCCACAAAGTTCGGCTCACAGACGCATTTGCCGTTGTTCTTGTCGCAGGTGGCACCAATGCCACAGACGACGCCCTCGCATCGTTCCTTGCAGCGTCCATTAATGCAAATTTGTCGCTCGTCGCAGGGCCTGGAGGCTGTGCACTGATCTGTGCTGCAGCTGCCACCTGGGAACGGATTGCCCAAGTAGCCCTGCGGGCACTTACAGGTGGGTCCCTCGCTCGTGGGTATGCAGAGCGCTCCATCGCCACAGATGACATCCTGACATTGCGACACACAATCTCCGTCGGCATTTTTGACGAATCCCACGCGACAGCGACACCAGCCTGCATGCTGCTCCGTCTCGCAGTAGGCATTCGAGCCACACAACAGACTGGCGCAGGGACTGACGCAGCTGCCATCCAGACAGGCCAAATTGCTGGCACAATCATCGTTGCTAAGACAGATGACCTTGGGCACATCATTCGCTATAATGCAGCCACTCTTATACGGATCGCCAGTGAAGCCCTTGGGGCAGACGCACTGGTAGCCGCCCTTCTTATTCACGCAGTAGGCGCCATAGGCGCAGGGCAGGTGGGCGCACTCATCCTCATCTGTGCAGCCGAGCAGTGGATCGCCCTTGAAGCCCACCTCGCACATGCACTGCGGCGGATCGGAGGGCGTGCACTTGGCATTAATGCCGCATGGGAAACGCTCGCAGGGACTTTTACATTTATTGTTATCCTGCGGATCCAGGAAGTAGGGTGGCGGGCAGACGCATTCGCCCGGCTGTATACATTTCTCATTGCTGGCGCATTCCTTGTCCGCGGCGCATTTGCGCTGTGCCGGCGCACAGAGTCCATTATAGGGATCTCCTTGATAGCCCTCGGGGCAGTGGCAACTGTAGCCTCCATTCTGATTGACACATAGAGCTCCATAGGCGCACAGCTGGGCGCCGCGCTCCTCACACTCGTTGACATCCACACAACTGCCGTCGGGCTGTGTCTGATAGCCCTTGGGGCAGGCGCAGTAGCTGACGCCGCCCGCTATGGAGATGCACTCAGCTCCGCTGGGGCAGGGCTGTCCCGTGGAGCAGCCGGCCAGTACGCAGCTGTTGCCCAGCAACTTATACGGCGCTTGGCACTGGCATTCGGGGCTGCTGCAAATCTCGCACATGACAAAAGGATTTCCGGTATGTCCTTGTGGGCAGCGGCACTCGTAGCTGCCCGGCAGATTCTTACACAAGGCATTCAGGCCGCACGCGGGCTTGGCACGCTGAGCGGCACATTCATCAAGATCCTGACACTGGCCGTTCTCTGGATTACGTTCGTAGCCCTGGCGACAAATGCAAACACTGCTGCCAGTAAATGCGTCCTGAACACAGGATTCGCCCAGGGCACACGGATTGGCGTCGGAGCAGCCGACAGTCTTTGATGTGGCGCAGCCTTCGGTATACGCATCTCCCGCGGAGCCACTAGGACATTGGCACAGATAGCCGCCGGCTGTGTTGCTGCAGATGGCGTTAGCTGCACAGGGATTGGCGCGGCACTCGTCTATGTCACTGCAGCCTCCTGGCAGAGCAGCATTGCCCGTGTAGCCTGGTGCGCAGAGGCACTGCGCCTGTCCATTGGCCAGCATGCACTGGGCATGGGCACCGCAGTCGCGTGTCTCGCACGGATGCCGGCAATCATTGCCAATATTCGGCTCGGGGCACAGGCAGCGCTTGGTCTCATCGCAGATTGCATTGCCGGGGCACTGCTCGTTGCTGGAGCAGCTGACGATGGGCACGCAATGTATTGAGGGATCCGGATCTGGCAGAGTGCCATCGGGGCAGCGACAGGTGTATCCACCTCCTGCCATATTTACGCACTCGGCGCCAATTCCACATTTGTTACCCGCACGGCACTCATCGACGTCCTGACACCTGCTCTGCGGATCTCCCGAAAAGCCTGGCGGACAGACGCAGTTGTAGCCACCAGGTGTATTAGTGCAGGTGGCATTCTGGCCACAACTGCCGAAGGGTCCGTGCACTAAATCGCATTCATCAATATCCACGCATCCCGCAGCCACATCGCTCGGATTATAGGTCCAGCCCTCTTCGCAGACGCAATACGCCTCATTCTGATCCGGTTTGCAATAGGCATGGGCGCCACAGCGCACATCCTCACAGGGCTGTTTGCATGCCATGCGCGGCGGGCTGCCCACGTAGCCAGCCTCGCAGTCGCATCGATACGAGCCGGGCGTATTCAAGCACTGGGCATGCGGTCCACAGGCTTCCGCGTGCGTGCGACACTCATCGATGTCCACACAGCTAGAGCCAATCGGCTCGAATCCATCCAGGCAGAAGCATTGATTCTCTATGCACTCAGCATTGTTGGTGCAGTCGAAGTTCGTGCGGCACAAAATATTCACATCGACCTGTTCGCAGGCCACTTTCGGATCGGGTTTGCCATCGTAGCCCTGCGGGCATTTGCAATTGTAGCCCGGCACAGCATTCTCGCAGATCGCGTGCTGGCCGCATGGCTTGTCCAGTGCGGCGCACTCATCGATGTCCACGCAGCCACGGAACGGATCACCCGTGTAGTCCGGTTTGCACGTGCAAACAAAGCTGCCGATAGTATCGGTACAGACGGCGTTCTCACCGCACGGATTATCCTGGCACTCGTTGATGTCTGATCACGCATTGTGCATGGGTTGGGGGCGGAGGGGTTCGTGTGTATATATATTGATATTGATATTTTTGAGGGGTAGCAGGCAACGTGTTTTGTGGCGTTTTCGTTTTCGTGTTCGAGTTGAAGGGCAAGTGGGTTAAATATATTGCAATTAATTAAATTAGTAATCATATCTCAAGTCATACAAAACTATTCAAGTGGTGAAATCATAGCGTGAAAGTGGGGGAGCATTGGGTAGGAACATTGTAGGAAGGATTGGGAAGGGTATAATAGAGAGAGAGAGAGAATACTGATAGAAGCTGTCTGAATAGCAAAAAAAAAAAAAAAGGGAAGCGGGTCATGGCTGAAAAGCTCTCGAAACTCATAGAGAAGCATCTGAAAGCGTATAGCAAGAGGAAGCATAGAGCAAAGAGAGTGTAAAAGCGTAGCTCACAAAAGCCATGCGCAGTTCTTCATTCGCCTCGCAATCTAAAGCTAAGCTTTTACGCTCATTTTAAGACTAAACTAGAGATGAGCGCGTGACAAAAACTGAGTGGATATACAAATTCTAATTAAATAAAATTCTTTAAAATTTTGAGAAAATAAATCACATAAATTGTCAATTCTAAATTTAAATGAAACTGAAAAGCTTTTAAATTTTGATTTAAAAAATAATTAAATAAATAGAACCCGTTCATTGCATCCTGTGACGCGCCCATCTCACAGCCGCATGCCACATTCGATCTGGTAAAGAAAATGTGGATAAACGACTTCAATGCCAAAGCATGCAAATTAAGCAAATACTAACTCTCGCAGTGCAAATAGCCCTGTCCTTGAAATCCGCTTGGACAGAGACAACGATAGGAGCCCGGAAAATTAATGCATTTGGCATTCGTGCCACACTTGGCCACGCCATCCGGCTGATTGCATTCATCGATGTCCAGGCAGGCCAAACCAGCGCCCGATGTGGCAGCTGGCTGGATCAGTGTATCGCCATCGCCATAGCCCAGTTGTAGTGTGGGTGTGGCTAGCAGTGGCGCCTCGGCGTGCGGATCATGCTCAAGCACAAAGCCCAGTGGACAACGACATTGAAAGCTACCGCCCAAGTTCACGCATTGAGCACCCAAACCGCATGGATTGTTAATGGCGCATTCATCGACATCTGCTGGCGTTGTTTATTCGTGTTAGGCATTAATCGTATTAATCGTTTCAAATTGCGGTGCATTTATGTGGCAAGTAGCGTATGTATGTATGCGTGTTTGTATGCATGTATGTGTGTGTGTGTGTGTGCATTCGTGTGCGAATTTCGCCAAAATAAAACATGTGCAAAAATATACCAAAAAATAAATAATGATGGCAAACATATCGAAAATGAGTAAAAATTCATATTGGAAATCGCATAAATATTCGAGTACTCACCCTCGCAGCCGTGCATGGGATCACCGCTGAAGCCATCGGGGCACAGGCAGCGGAAGCTGCCATCGGTATTCTGGCAATCGGCATTGCGGCCGCATGGAGTGCGCGCACACTCATCAAGATCGACGCAACCCTGTTCGGCACGTCCGTCGCCATCGTATCCCGGCGGGCAGTCGCAGCGATAACTGCCCTCGAGATTCGTACATATGGCACCGGGTCCGCACGCATTCGGATATGCGCACTCATCGACATCCTGACAGCCGTCATAGGGATTGCCCACATAGCCCTCGGGGCAGACGCACGTATGGTTGCCGGGCGTATTAATGCACTGGGCATGGACACCGCAAGCCAGCGGATTGCTGCACTCATCGATGTCGGTGCAGAGCACTTCGCCATCGCCCGTATAGCCGTCCTTACACTTGCAGAGGAAGTGCGCCGGCAGATTACAGCACTCGGCATTCTCCACGCAACGCGATGCTATCGCCGGATCTTGGCATTCGTCAATGTCTGCAATGAAACAATCATAACAGTGTGAGACGCATGATTAATTGAACTCCCCAGGTTGAGATGCCCGCCCAGCCAAACGAAAGACTTAAGCAACAAACTTGAAATCGCTCTACGCATTTGCCGGCTGACTGCGCAAGCGTCCGCACCACATCAAATGCCAAATGGCTTTGGCATTTCAAATTTGCATGTTACGCATGACATTTCAGTGTCATTCACATTAATCTATGCATGTGTAGCTAAGTCAAACCAAGCAGCAATGTCAATGCGCACAGGATGCACCAGTTGCATACATTTACCGGACCAATTAAATCGTATGCCAAATGCTAGGTCATTGCCCAACAAATGCCAATTGATGATTCGTTTCTGTTGATACTATTGAAACTTTATTTAATTAACACTTTTTTAGTTGGCGAAATTTAATTTGATCAAGTTATTTATAGCAAATTTTCAAATGAATTTCATTAGCAACTGAAATTGGGTAATTTGTTAGGTTTCTTTGCAGTTATATAAGACTATTGGCTATAGCAACATTTTCGATAGCCTTTTTTAATATATAGTCCCTAGCCTTAATGGATATCTGTCGCTCTGATCGATTTCTAAATTTGATCATTTTTAATAGCTTTTTTTTTTGCTGTTTGTTCCGGTTTAAGCTTTAGCTTTAGTTTTTATCTGTGCGCGGTGTTAGTTTTAATTGAACGTATCTATAGCTAGCTCACGCGGAAGCATCACACTGGAACTTTCCGCTCCAATAGGCCGCACCGCAATGAGAATTCAATCAGAGTACCCCGGAGCCAATGAAGCGGCAACTGGCAAACGATGCCAGTCTAAGGGCCATCACATACAGCTACAAATGGAAAACAACACGTTGGACGAACTCTACGGCTAACTGTGGGCCATTAATCATTGGGCTTATGGATAAGAGATGTTGTACATTTATAGCTAATATGACATAAGTACAAAAGTTGGCAAAAGCCAAAGACAAGGACGCGAACAGGGAGTGAGATGTATGTTTGAATATGTGTGTGTGTGTGTGTATGAGTGTGTGTGTGTGAGTGTGTGTTTATGTTTGAGTGGAGTGCCTTATAATTATGAGCAGTCGAGCAAGTTGCGCAGTTATAATTACTAGTTTTTAGCTTATAAATTAAGAGGATCATCACTCTAAAACTGGTATTGCCTCCCCCCAAGGCTCTCTCACTCTTTCTCTCACTCACACACACACACAGAGACAAACTGATATGGCTGCATTCCATGTTTTGCTGCCGCAACGCCAGCAATTGCTAACTCTGATTACTCAATGTCATCGTCTTCGTTCGCCTGTCTGCCGGCTGCTGGCAGTTGGCAGTTGGCAGTTGGTAGTTGGTAGCATTGGCCAGAAGTTTAGCCAGAAGCAGGAAGCATTCTATGTTCTTCTAAGTTTCAATGTCAGTTTAATTACTTTATGCAATGATGTTACAGAAGGCTGAGGCAGAAGGTTGTGCAGCCCCAGTCCCATTCGCTGGCCCTGGCCCAGGCTCCAGCTGAGGCCTAAGCATAGGCCATTGACCAAAGGCCATTGGCCAACTGGTTGGGGCTCCTGCTACCAGCCATCATATAATGTTTTACACTCCGTTTGATGTCAGGTGCAAAATTCAATTTATCTGTGCCTCCGCAGCTAATTACAATAAAAATCAAATTTTGGAGCAAAGTTCTACGCGATTCGAGGTGGGCGTGGGCCAGCCTTGGGCCAAAATGTTGTATGGCTCTCCACTTGAAAACCAATCAAATATGCGTGACTAAACGTAATTAACTGCAATGCATGTTCAAAAAAAGAAGAAGAAGAAAAATAAATACGATGCTGACATAATTTTATCGTACTCTCAGGCCCAGTCAGTTCAGATTTCCGGTTGGGCTGCGGGCATGATTAGAACAACATTTTGTTGAGTTACTTTTTGTTTTGATTCGTGTTCAAGTAGCAGTTGAAGAACACAACAAAATAAAGTTTTAATAGAGAGCTGAGAGTTGATTCAAAGCTAATAATTGAATTAGTTAGTTGTGATGCCAAATATGCCATCAACTATGATTCTCCTCTTGGTGCATTACATAATATACAAATTAATAATATTAGAACATTCTGCGCTTTGTTTAAGTGCACTAATCAAAAATAATTAGCAGTCTCGTCTGTTCGACTATTGTAAAAAATGCTAAAAACTAAAATCTACATGGCTGATAAATCGTGGAGCACGGTCTGCCTCTCTGCCTGCCACCCTGTGTAGTAATCTGGCCTGGCTGGCGTCCATCTAATAAATCTATGTAATTGTTGCACTAATTAGCATTTGCAAATTCGTTGTTGTTGGCTTTTTATTTAAGTTATGACATTCGTGTCACAAATTTGTGCACTATTTTTACAGATAGTTGCATAGTCGGCTCGGTTAGTTGTATGCGTCTATAGAAGAGCAGCTATTTCTGAGCGGACATGACTTTCATGCTCCACTGCTAAGCGATGATGAACGACTCTCAAAAAAGAAGAAGAAAAGAAGAGAATAACTGAGATAGAAATATAAAACTTCAAGTATATGCGACTAATTTATGGTGAAGCATAACTCACTAACATTTGAACTTGAATTCCAACAAAAATCTGAAGCAAATTAGAAGTCTATGCGCTTCAAATGCATGTAAGTGACTTGTAGATACCCTGTAACTTTAATTGGTTTTTTAATAAATATATTTCATATTTTATATATTTAATTATATTTCATAATGATTTCAATTTAAAGCGTACAACAACAAATAAATTTTTGTTAAGTATATTAAAATGTGAAATAAATATAAAATATATACAAATTTAGGCAAGAGATATTACTAAACAATTTGTAAATAAAAATAAAAATCTATAAATTATTTTCTCTTAGAAAAAAAAAAATAGCTAAACTCAGTTTAATAAGTTAAACGAACTACGCTCATTTTTATTTTCAGTTTAAAATATATTAAATTAAATATTTGAATATTTCATATATTTTAATATATCAATTGATATACCTTCTATACATTATGCCCAGGGTATTTAAGAAAAAAACATAAATGGGGCATAAAATTAAAATGAAGGAAAAATGAAATTAGCTAACAAATTTGTGGCGCAATTATGCGTTAAGTATTTCCATATATACACACACATATACGCACACACACGCACTTTTGCATGTGTATAAGGCGAAAAGATCAAGGTCGCCAGCACAAGTGATGTCAGCGTCAGTGTCGAAGTTGGAGTCATGGGTGGCTCAATTGGCGGCAACAACACCACCGCCTACTGGCCGCGTAAATGTGGCAACACAAGGGGCGGCTAGCATAATGGGGCGTGTCAATGCCGACGCTTTAAGCCATTTTCATGGCTTATCAACCGTCGGCTGCGACACGGCAATTAATTGCTGCCATTTTGATATGCAAAAAGTGCAAAGTACCTTAAGAAAAAAGAAACGTATATACATATATATATGTGTGTTTACTATATAAGATGTATATATATATATATATATATATTGGTAGATTAAACACGTTCGCTCTACAAAAGCTAGCGACGCTTATCAGCTGACGTTGATCACAAACTGTGCGTCGAACTGGTGTAGCTTGTAACTGGGAACTGCGAGCTGGTAGCTGCTAGCTGGGAGTTGCAGTTGCAGTTGCAGTTGGAGCTGCTGAAGTCGGTGCCGTTTGCGGCTTTTGAGGACAGCATTAAGCGCCGACAATGCAAACGCCTCATGCGTTGCCAATGCCGTCAAAAGCTGCGCTACGTGGGCCACAATCTATTTTATCCGTTTTAATGATCTGGCCCAGTTAGCGAAACGAAAGGGAGCAGCAGCCGCCTGCCTGCCTGGTGAACGTGGCAAACAAACAAAAATAAGCAACAACAACAGAGAGAGAGAGAGAGAGAGAAAAAAAATGAAACACAACAACAGCTGCAACAACTTGGCAAGATTATTTCATGTTGCTGTCGCTTGACTGCCGCAAAAATGGTTATAAATTTAGCACTCAACTCGAGGCACTCACTCCATTTTTCTGGTTGGCGCGCTGCAAGACAAATACATTAGAAGCAGCTATTGACTTGCCACAAACCAACAGACAACTGGGTGTCAATGTGTGAGTGTGCCAGTGAGTGTGTGTGTGTGTGCGTGTGTGTGTGTATTGCAATTTTGTGTGTTGCCGTCTTGAGAGACTTAAGACTTCATTGCATAACTGGACTTTGACGATGCGTTAACGAAGCCATCGCCAAATGCACGCATCTGAGTTATGAACATGAAATAATGCGAATGTGCCACCAGGTCTGCAACAGGTTGCAGGCAACACTTGATACCGTTACAACTGCAAGCCAAACAGGTAGGCGCATGAGATCTCCCTCCGCGCAAAATGTGTCGCGGTAGCTGGAGTTGGAGCTGCAGCTGGCTAGGCCAACTTTAGGCCATGATTTGTATTGCAAAGTTTATTGGGTGAACTTGAGCGAGCCATGCAAACTGGATACATGAATATACGAGTAATAAACTTAAATCTTAGACATGGAAAATGTAATGCAATAGTAATAAAGATGCTGAAATTGTTTTTGTGGCAAAAGCAGAGACAAAATAATCATCAATTTAATAGTTAATAGTTATCTAAGCTCTAAGCCAAGCTAAATATTTGGACGCTTCAAATAGACTGAATTGACATGCTGCAGAGTTTGTTTTTCAGTTTTAGCCAAGGCAACGAGCTTTCTCAGTTCACGGTCAGCTGCAGAAATTAGCCAGTGAATAATTAAAAATAATTACGTACTAATGCTTAGGCGTTTTGAAGTCAATTCATCAAGATTTAATTAGATATGCTCGTGGTAATTTTTGATTGAATGCAGACGGTGGGAATGCTGAGGGTGCGTGTCTGTGGCTTTGCAGAGAGTTCAAGTGCTCGGGCCACGCACATGGCCAGGCGAGACTTTCTCAGCGTATTTAAAACAGGTTGATTCAAATGATTGCTGGCAGTTGGAGCTGTTCTGTGGAACTCGGACTGTCGTAATGAAATGCATCTTGAATACGTGCGAGAGAAAGGAGAGGAGCTGGAAGTGGAATTAGATAATGCTCGTATGACTGCAATGCGATGCTGGCGTTACATGCCACTGCCCAGAATTTATGCATGCCTGCCGGTCGTTGCAAACTGTGAGTCCACCCTCCTTCCCCAGAGCCGCCCAGCCAGCCATGTGCCCAGCCCAGTCGTCTACTGACAGTCGCTGCGAGAAGTCGTCACATGTAATCTAGAATCTCGGCAACGTCTTCATACTTAGTGGGGTAATGCCAGAGCGTTTGTGAAATTTGCGCTCGTTATCGCATTGCATCGCTGGCAACGAGAATCGGGAAGCGGAAAGTGGGCAAAGGGATGGGCGGCAGCGGCAGCAGCAGCAGCAGCAGCAGCCACAGCTAGACACATGCTCTTGAGTGTTGAAAGTTCTGGCGTGTCCATGTTTGGGGTCAGATTACATGACACTGATTCCTCGTCTAACAGACGTGTGTGCTCGTAAGTACGATTATGTCTATGTCTGTTCCATGGCGCGAAAGCATTGCTACAAATGTTGTGGTTTCTCTCAGCCACCAGGCACTATACGCCAACTACCACCACCACCATCATTACAATCATCATCATCAGCAAATGTAGGAAGAGAGATTTTTTCTTTTTTTTTTGCCAAGGTAAGTGGTCCCTTGGCTTAGAATCTTCAGCTTTTCTAGTTATTATTGTTATTTTTTTTTCTCTTATTTTCTTTTGGATTTTCTTGTGCTGTTTTTTTTTGTTGCCTCTGCGGTGCCATAATGTGTTTTCATTACGCAACATTAGGCCGAGTCCAATTATGGCTGCCAGCTTTTCACTGTCGAATAGACAGTCGAGACAGGTGCGCTGGGCCCACGCTGTGAGCAATTTAAAGAGCGAACAAGCCGATGAAAAAAGCTCATTAACCCCGACAAGAAACTATATCAATCTAAAAACTAGCTGCAAAGCAAACGAAGGGGCTATCAATATATATATAGTAAATATATATAATGATATCAATATAGTAAGTACATGAAGTTAAGCTGAATGTTTACTCAGCAAAGCTCAGCCACAATACAATTAAATACTCTTTAAAGCAAATGCAGCAACATTTCCTTTGCACAATTGGAAAGTCTTGAATGTAATATGGATTATATAATACTTATACTTGTTCTCTTTGAGATCCATTCTGGTGCATCTCAATGATCACAGCCTCAACAATAACAGACTGGCAACAATGACGCTATAAGGTACTCAAGTGTAATCGCTACACGGTCATTATTATTACCTCGCTGGCTAAGTATACAGAGCAGATCCCATTGCGCTGGGCTATTGCTATTGTGAGCTAAGAGAAAAGCTTTCATATTATTGTTGTTGTTGTTGTTGTTGTTGCTGTGATGGCCGGCGCGTCTTTTGTTACATTTTCAAATGGATGCTGGGCTGGCACTTGAGACGATTCGAAATGACTTGGCTCACAGATTTCCAGCGAAATAAACCGTTAGCATTAAGATAGCCCAGTCTAGGCTAGGCTCGGGCTAACCGGGTACAAATAATATAAGAGACGTTGACGGAAGTCCAAAACGGCAACAACAATCATTTGTTGTGCAGCTTGTTGGGCTGGCCGTTCGGTTGGTCGGTCATTATGCTTATGCTAACAATACGGCTTAGCACTTACCTTCACAATGGAAGCCATCGCCGCGATAGCCCGGAAAGCAGGTACACGTGAAGCTGCCCAATGTGTTTGTGCAATGGGCAAATACATCGCATGGACGTTGCTTGCATTCGTTCTCATCTGTGAAGGAGACAGAGGTTTTTGTTTAGTATTTTATTTGATTTTGATGGTTATGTAAGCTGAGAGAAGACCACAATGCTCAAGAACTCACCCTGATCGACGCAATTGCAACCGCCAAAGCCGTCATTGCAATGGCAAACGCCATTCAGGCAAACACCATTTGTGCACTGTGTGCCATCCTTATCACAGTCATCTGCAAACGAGGAGAAGCAAATATAAATACAGTTTATCGAGAAGTGAGCCCATTTGTTGCTTACTTGTGCATTTGAGCTCTTTGCTCAGCTCATCGGAACCAAGAAAGCAGTCTTGATTGCCGTCGCAGATTTTCGATAGATCGTATAGTTGCAAATAGTCTGTAGACTCATTAACTTGGCAGCCAAAATAGCCATCTTCGAGATTCAGAAAGAACACTTCGCCTCGAAATCGACTATGCTTGTTTGGATTTGTCTTAAAGGGTTGTATTTGTTGGTGTTGTGAATGTACCTGTAACGGGCAAAAACGTTCAACGTTGATCAATATAAATGATGTGGAGGAGAACTAAAAGTCATGGGTAACATTATTTGTAAAAGTAATACTCCTTAGTAATTAACCTGGCCTAAAAGCTATCTCATTTATTCCAACTAACTTTGCTTATTCAAATGAAAGTTTTCCTAGTTTCCCAAGTAGCTTTGCATAATAAGTGATTCAACTTAATAAAATCTGGAGCACAGACTACACTTTGTTAGATTTGTAAATTCTAAATTTGAGCTGACATTCCAAAGACAGTTTTCCACCCAAAGCTTAACCCATTTAACATATAAAAAAAACAGGCAGCAGCAGCGGCAACCTTCGCAGTGTTTACCAAGTTTCATTTCGTATTTTGAGCTTTTAGTGGGTCTCGAAACTAATTTAAATTCAAATTAGATACAGTAAAGTTAGCAGGCGTATCAACGTCAGCGCTTCTTCAACGAGATTTCCTAACCGATGCGGTCCATATGGGCAGCAAATTCATACAGGTTTGCATTCATGCCACATAGCGTCTTTAGCTGCCGCTGCTGCCTCCTCTGCTGCTGGCTCTGCTGCTGCTTTTTGTGTTGTTTTGCCAACGCTTAATTGTTACACTTGGTTGATTTTACTTTTATAAGCACACACAAAAACAAAAGTTATTTGCCATATTTTCTCAGTGTGTATAGGCATTTATATAAATACAAGTGCATATACATTCTGTGTGTCTGTGTGTGTTTGTGTGTGTGTGTGTGACTGAGTGACTGACTGAATGACTCTGACGCTATACGGTTTGTTACTGTTACCAACGCTCAACATTAGATAGCTTTGGAATAAAACGAGTTTGTCACTTAAGACCTTTTTGCGCTACTGCAAAACGAATTAAAACAAGTTTCATTTGGGTACCAAACACATTGTGTGGCTCTTATATTTCGCGTTTGTATTTTGTACTCGCTGCTCGATCACTTCCTACGTTTCGACGTTCCATTCCAATAAAATCATTATGGCTGTGGCGACTTTTCAGTTCCTGCTACGTTTTTAATGGCATTTGGCTAAAGATGCCAGCATTTTGATATCTCTTCACATGTTAAGCACAATATCATATGAGTGTTAGAAAGCAGGCCAAAGGTAAAGAGCTAGCCGTAGACTGGGTCAGCTCGTAGCATAAACTTGAACTTGGCTAATGATTACATGATAAACAAACATTTAAATAACTCTTAATGAACTCATCTGACTCTTAATAGTATTTACTTATCTTACATTTAGAAAAATTCATGTTATTTTAAATAATATTGGAATAAAGTTAAAATCGAACTTCGTTAGGTAAAATTTCTTAATTTGTGATATCTTGTTTCTTCAACTATAAAAGCTACCATTTAAGTATTTAACTTGATTTTTATTTTATGTTTGCCTGTCAGCACTTAGCCGTGTAAAATTGGGCCGTAAATGGTTTTATGATATAGGCTATCTCTGTTTTGGGCTGATGCTCAGGATTTTGCTGATCAAACCAATTACTGTGAAGCTGTGGCCCAAGACACCTTTCTAGCTGCCTAATGAGCAGTTCGTCTAAAGAGTGCAATAAAAACTAAGGTGTGAGCACGAAGCACTCACTGCTGTCAAGTTCAAGTTAAGTCTGAGAATTGTTTTAGGTAGATTTTTATCAACACAAAAAAAAAACTTTGTGTGCAAGTTCTATCCACACGTTCGCTGTGAGTTGAGATGAGGGTTTTTTTTTTTTTTCAATTGGTTTTGTTCTGTGCTCGCTTCACGCCATGCAACGCTAGCGGCCTTGCTGAACAATAGATGCAGCTATCAGCAGCCGGCAGCAGCTAACCGCCAGCAGACGCCCGCCGCCCCCAGCCGCCTTAGCCAGTTTATCAATTGACAGGCCACACAATAAGCAGCGCATGCACTCAAGTGCAGCAGCAGCAGTCTCAGCACTTGCAGTCGCATCATCACATGCAACAATTAAAGCTGCGAGTGTATTGCAATGAAGATGATGCTGCTGCTGTTGCAGCGAAACTCCCATGACATTGAGCGGCGCGACGTCGTAGCACAATGCACAATTTTTGTTGTTTGCCAAGTTGTTAGCCAAGTTAACTGAGACAATGACAGCGCCCGTCAACGCTCAAGTGCATCCGTTATAATAACTAACTGTCGATGGGTATTTGTGGTGCGCACTTGCATTTTGTGTATCACTAAGCCAGCCAGGCGAGTTTGTTGCCTAAGTCTTTTGTTTTACCTGCCTGCCTGCCTGCCTGCCTGCCTGCCTGCCGGGCTAATCAAATTAATAAAAAGCTAAACCTCTACCCTTTTTCGCATACATTAATCATCAAATCACAACGCACAAATAGAAAGCAAAGCACGCTCGAAAAAAATAAACAAATCAAATCAACAAAAAAAGAAGTTCCCTCCATTGAGACAGTGTCGCGAAAAGCCAACAAATGCGTGAGCTGCCGCTGAATGTCAATGAACTTGTGGCTTGGCTTAAGGCTTAAAGCATTCTTTTGGCCAATTTATAAAGCACCGGTTCGGGCCGCCACAGACCGCCATCGTCTATCTCTCTCTGCTTCACTGTTTTTAGACCACTGCATAAATCGATGACTATCAAAGCATTTTTACAGCTAATGCGGCTATTTTTATTCATTACGTTTTTCGGCTTTCTACCATCGATTTGAGCGCTCGGGTCTTCTTCGTTGCCCATTTCTCTGTTCCATTGAATCGCCGACTGGGTCTGGTACTGGGACTTTAATTTCATGAACAAGGGTATACTAGGCTTGTCATACAACTTGTTACGTAGACGTCAAGAATATTGAGCCTTTCTTTGAGCTAAGTTTTAATAAATAAATATTTAATATTTATTTTATTTTTTCTCCCCTATTTACTATAGTACATATTTCAGGTAAATAGATTTTAAGTAGAGTATCTTAAAGTCCATTTAGTCTCTTGAATGCGTCTCTTGTTTATTATTTGTTCTTTCTATCATTACACCATCTGCCCGCACAAACATGTTTCCCGTTCTCTTTCTGTTTCAACAGTCATCAAGTCAACTATCTAATGCCATTTGCCGACTGCTTGTCTAAACTGCCAATTTATTTGCCAAGTGGCAGCCAGTCAAATTTTTCCTTTAGTTCTGACTTATCGCTGCTTATTGTCTCTCGTTTCACAGTTTGTTGTTAGATTTAATAAATCTGTGCTTGGCTCCAGTCTTGGAATTGAAAAAAAAATATAGCTCTTTTTGACTGTAATTTTTAGTTTATGGCTCATTTGCATGGCCGGCCGGACATGTACCGTTAGGCCATCAAACATCTCGCCGCGCCGGGTTGCATCATTATGAGCATTTGGTTCTCTTGCAGCTGAGATCATTATTCATACAAAAGGAATATATATGTACTATGTATACGTATCTATATTGTTGTTGTTTTTCTTTCTTTTAGTGCTTGTATTAAATTTTGTTTCATAATGAGTTGTCAGCTCGTAAATTTGTCAATAGCCGCGGGCATTGTGTGAAAGCAAACTCATAAATTAATTATTGTTCATGTGCTAACTGGCAATGCTTCAGCTCTAATCCAAACCCATTAATATTTATGACTTGACCCGAACCCGACTCTCCTTTGAACCCGGAGCAAGCCACACCTTTATCAGTCCATATTGTTCTCTGCTGATGAGATTAGTCAAGTCTTAAATTCTGACAAAAGACTGACTTCTTTTGTTAGTCACAAAATCAAAAGTTAAAAGTTAATTTAAATAACGAATGCTGATTCTTGGACATTAGAAAGGAACATAAAATATATTCAACTTTTATTTATTTATATATAGTGTTGAGTAGGCTCAATACTTACTGTACTCGAGAGTAGTAGCACTATCCACGTGACTAGTGGCAAAAATATTTTCATTTTTGCTGAAATGAGAAGAAACGAGAATAAGACACATTAAAAATGATTAAAAACACAATTAAAAGCAAGTTAAGTAAACATAATGCGTACGGCTGCTAGACAGAACTTAAATTATATTGTAATGCGATTTCCTGCTTAAGAGCGTAAAGAAAAAAAAAAAAAAATAAGAAACAAAAAAAGGAAGCAGAAAAACAAACACACATAATTAACTTAAAATTTCAAACACGCAGCTCAAGAGCTCTGCAAAAATTGGCCTGGTCATCAGGGACAGACAGGTGCCAAAAACCAAAAAACCAAAAAGAAACAAAAGACAACAATAGCAACAACAACAATTACAACAACAACAACAAATACAAATACAAATACACTTACAATAAAAATGTGCGAAGACGGGTAAATGACACTTGAAATTTATGCGCAAACATGAGCAGCGTCAGCGTCTGTGCTTATCTCTTAGCCTTTTCTCTGAAAAATTTATACAACGGCACTGCAAACACAGACCAGCATAAAAATTACAGCAAATAGCCATAGAGAGAAAGAGGGAGAGAGAGAGAGAGCGAGATAAAGCACCTCTGGCAAAAAAATAAAACACTTATATAGGTTTTTTTTTTTTTATAGAGTTATGTGAACTGGCCATAGGCCATTGTTGTTGTTGCTGCACGTTTTCTCACGCATTCATTTTCCACTTTCAGTTTTCAGCTGCTTTGGATTTTCATAAACTTTTGGCCGGCAACCGGAGCTGTGGACAAGGCAAGGCCTGTTAATTGGTAGAATATACGACGCAGACGCAGACGCAGTAAGGCAATACAAAATTGTCGTAGGAAAAACGTAATAATTTTGTGTGAAAACTGATAGCATCTTTATATGGTACTCAGCTCAGATGGTCGGATTGTCAGGTAGGTGGCCATATAATTATGACATAATCAAGCAACGGTTGCCCTGCCGGAAGTCAAGCCGTTGCCGTGGCGGACATTACGTTAGATAGAATTTACACGCGGCAAGCAAACGATAGAGAATGAGAGAGAGAGAGAGACAGAGTAAGATGAGGCAACTGAGGAACATACTCTTAATATTAATGAAGAGTATCTTCCTCATTTTTCTGGGCATTCTGCTTGCCGGCAGTGCGCCCTTTCATCGGGGCGTCAACAAACAACTTTCTTAACTTGGCGTGAACGTTAACGTGTGCATATGTTAAAATATTTGCCATTATCTGCGTGTAGTATTCTGCACAAAACACATATAAATCGCGCCCCGGGCACACAATAAAACCTTCAACGGCCGTCCAGGCAGCGGCGTCGATTGTGGGCCTGGCCCTGTCCGTGGTCCTGGTCTTGGTTGGCTGTGGTCGTCGTGCGATTTATCTATTTCGGTTTATCAGCTAATAAACGCTTAAATAAAATACACACTCTAAGCTAAATTACATGCGCTTTGCACGATTGCCAGCCAAAGGAAAT
This sequence comes from Drosophila antonietae, assembly GCA_030914385.1. Taxonomy (NCBI): domain Eukaryota; kingdom Metazoa; phylum Arthropoda; class Insecta; order Diptera; family Drosophilidae; genus Drosophila; species Drosophila antonietae. Next base: position 3,825,025 of record JAUESO010000610.1, on the reverse strand, counting down.
AAAGCTTGAAGAAATCGCAGGCAATTTAACTATGAGATACCCTGTAAGCTGTATGAGCAAAAGAAAATGAAGATTCCACTGAAGGTATTGCAATTTGAATCGTAACTAAGAAACCTTTTTTTTACAGCTCACAACATTTACAGGGTATAGCTGCTGCAGTGCTTTGCAAGGTCTGCTCAGGCCAATAGATTCGCTCGCTTCTAACGACATTTGAAGCGATCCAGGTTCAGATTCTGGTTACGCTTTCGACTCGGGTCCCGGCCCATGTTGAAGGCCATCGCCTTTTTGGTTAATCTTGTTTGGCCGCCGCAGCCTCTGCCATGGCCATGGCCATGGCCATGTCCGTGGCCTTTGGGCGCTTTTGTGTGTTGTCCATGTTCATGATCACTTAATTAAAGCAGGAGCTCTGGCCGTGCCGCTTTCGAGTTTCTCGATCTCTAGCACTTACATTTTATGTGCGCTCACAATGTAGTTTGCGAACATATATATATATATATATTTCTGTGATGCTTGATAAATTTATGTTGCCGCGAAATGAGCGTAATTTGGTTGGTTACTGCGGTTCGGCTCATCTGGGCTCAACTGGGGGATTAGCGACTCCCTTCCGGCTGACAAGCAGATAAATGTGCGTGATAAATGTGAATGTATTCTGCTGTTTGTTGCCGTTGTTGCTCTTCGTTAAGCCTGATTGAAGATCTAACAATGCCAAGTGCTATAAACTCCCAAGCCCTGCAACTAGCATGAAATAACTAAATTGGATAAAGCTTTAAGCTGCTGCTGCTGCTGCTGCTGCTGCTGCTGCTACTCTAGTCCAGGCCGGATATAAATATTTATTTATTTATTTTGTTATCAGCCTGTGAAACGTGTTCTCCAATTTAGCCAAAGGTCAAGACGTTCTGCACAATTAGAATTTATTTTTTTCCAGCTAGATTGCATGTATATAATTTTGTTCAGCTCTTGGCATTTGCTTTGCTATGTGATACTCAAATACAATTTTTATTACTTTTGAGCTAGATATGCATTGAAGCCGCATTTTCAAAGCTTATTTCAATTATCATTAGTTTCCATCAATTGAACTAACGGCAATTCCATTGTTTGTTTATTTATTGATTTTTGGAAGCAACAAATCAAAATATTTCTACAATGTCAACATTTTGAATGAAGGCCAAAAATCAGAAAACCGTTTCGTTGGCTTAAGCTGTTAAAATTTTGAAGCGCCTCAGAGTTTTTTTTTTTTCGTCATCGAGCGCCTCGCCAGCGATGATCTCATCTGGTATTAACCTGTCTAGCCACTAAATCAAAGCCAAAGAAGCCAGTGACACATTTTTGCCTGCTTGTCCGAAAGCAACAACAACAACAACGGCTATATAAATACGAGCCCCAATATAATATATACTATATAAGTAAATAAGCATATATATATTTATAAATATACATATGTATTTATTCACAGCCAGGCATAGCTGAGCTGATCGCATCTTTATTAAAAATAAATGCTGATAGCTTGAAAAATGTGTGTGATTTTTGAAGGCAAACATTTTGTGCATTGCCCGCAGTTTCGGCTAGCTGTGTGTGCGTGTGTGTGTGTGTGTTTCTAAGGTTTTTTTTTTCTGAGACACGTACTGTACACACACCCCATACAAATTGAATTGCCCAACCGGATGCTGACGCGAATTACATTGTTTTTATTTGAACTCATTTAACAGTAGTCAGTTTGTTGTTGTTGTTGCTGCTGCTGCTGCTGCTGCTGCTGTCGATAAACATTTCGTATTTGCATGTCACGACTTGTCATTTATTTATTAACATTTGTTTTTCTCTTGACTGATTTCCAAATTGCAGTCGTTGCGCCCCAGTTTCGTGTTTGCCGCCATAAATCTAGCCGACGATCGGTGTGCTTAGGCTGGGCAGATTCCATGCCACGCCCACCTGCTGGTGGGCTGATCAATTAATTATGGTTTTTCAATGTCAGAGCTGTCGTGGTACAAAGGATCTGCTGCAGTCGCCAACATAAATCTTGTGTGGCAGTCGGCGGGCGCCTGGCTCCAGGTGCATCCTTTAGCTTGCTGCTGGTGCAGTTTGTCTAATTGCGGGTTGATTGCCGCCAACTGAAGGTCACTGACAGCGCCGTAGACAGCAGTTTGCGCCTGCCTGACACTGCGCCGCCGGCCTGTCTCAACTGGCTGGCTGCGGGCTGTAACTCATTGCTTCAGCGGAATTATCGACTCACTGTCTGCCCGCATGCCGCACGCCTTTTGATATGGGCAACTGTTGCAGCAAGTTGCAACTGGCCAACCAGTTCATATGAAAATGCATAATCAATCACACAAAACGACAACAAAACAGAAAGGGAGAGGGGTTGAGAGAGCAAGGTGGAAAGGGAGTGGAGATAGAGATTGTGTGAGAAACTGAAAACGAATGCTGCATGCACTAAGCTTGGATAATATAGCAGCTATAATTGAATGTACTAGAAAAAAAGACAGAGAGAGAGATAAAGCGAAATACAGATTGAGAAAAGTTTAAGTTTGACATTTGTATTTTAAGAATGAGCTCACGTGTGAGCTAAAGTTTTATATCAGAATAAAATTAACTTATCACATATCTTAGCCCATTTGATATACTAATTTTATTCCGAAATATTTGAAATTTATTAAGTTCTCTCTAAACTGACTTTAAGCAATTATAAAATGTGCTACTCCTCGCATTAACTGCAATCAGATCAATCTTTTATTAACATTTTATTCTGATGGCATTAATATATGTTTCAGGCATTCGCTCTCATCATTCACTGATGCGGATAAGAACAAAAAACACAGCAAAAATTCCAGACAGATCGTATTACGATAATCCAATAACAACTAAAATAAGCATTCGACAAACCTACGAAAAGCTAAGCTTGAAGTTTGAGCTCATAAATCTCTCGGCTGAATGACTTTGCTATTATGACCTACAAAATATTGTAGAAAAGGGTAGCAGAAAGAGTAAGTAAGCAAAATGAAGTAAAAATAAAATTGCTCATGCGCATTCCGACGCCCATTGGCGTATCATTTGCGCATCTTCATCTCAGAGACGACATTTCGTCTGCCTGAAATGTCAGAGTGCGGCTAAGAGGCGCAATTCACTGACCGGTGACTGGCTAAGAGTAGCAGCTACTTTATGGCATTACATTGCAGACGACAGTCGAGTGTTGTTAACAATTCGTGTAAAGTTGCCGCTCATTAAAAACTCATAAATCAGTGCAACAACAACAACAACAACAGCAACAATAATAATTGCTGTTGCGAGGGCAGTGTCAAAATAAGGAACCCAGCTAAAGCCAACGGAAATGGCCACCTGGCTAGCAACTGTTGCCGTTTGCAGTTGCTGCCGCTGCTGTTGCTGTTGTTGTTGTCGGCATCGTCAGTGGCACACCGGTAAAGCGGTGTCGATGCCGGGCCGGTACCCGCTATGCGCAATGCAGTTTCCGCATTGGCAATATTGACATCTGCTTGGGCTTTTGATTAATGATAAATGCTGTGAGCATCCGCCGCTATGACACTTAGCTGAGAACTCTCTCAGAGCGGAGCCATTAGAGTCCAGTACGGGTGCGGGTATGGGTTCGGGTTAGTGCAATCAATTGGTCCCTGCTTGGGCGCACAATTTAAAGCGATACTAACGCTGTTAGACAAGAAACCACTTTCAAGAGCTGCTGCTGCTCGGCTCGGCTTGGCTTGGCTTGGCTAACTTGGCTAACAGGGAAAACGGCTTTCAACTCGTTTCGTTGGTCGGCGCTCTGCGGTTATAGCCGTTGTGCCGTGGGTGCAGCCGCCGTTGCATGTTGCATGCTGCAAGTACGTTCAACTTTTCAAGTTAACAGTTAGATTTTGAAATAGCCAGCGGCAGCCAGCAGCATACCAGTTTCTTAGCCGCAACTCTGCCGGCCTGAGAACGCACACTCCAGCTCCATTGCTTCTATACTATTATTTTTATTGCGCTTGCTGCAAACACAACTCGCTGCTCTGCTCCGATCAAGATGCGCAGTTCGATGCTCGACGGAAGGAAATTGCAGTCGAGCGACGCCGTTTGCTGTTTGCGGTGCACATTAAATAAATACTTGGAAAATTTTGTGTGTTAAAATCAAACTAAAGCAATGCAAATGCCAAACGGCAACAGCAACAGCTACATTTTTGCTGGGGTTTTGTGTAACATTAACCCAAATACATAAAATTCTGGTGAATCGCAACGAAAGACTTAAGCAAGAAACTGGCTGTAGGCAAGCCATTCACTCGCCGCATCGTCCGGCCAGGATCTAATACCCTACATTGGACCATAATTAATCATTCTAACTTGCTTGCTCCCTCTCCACTTTTTTTTTTTTTTGTTACTTTTATTTTTTGGGTCTTTAGGTGAGCCTGTGCTCAAGCAGGAAATCATTAGTGGGCCAGAAGAATTTCTGTGCGGAATACCCACAAATCATTTCAAACGAAACGAATCGCAGGAAACCACAAAGCAGCTAACCAGTTCTTGAATATGCCAATGTCATAAGACAGCCACAGATAACCATGAGATGGGTAGTTCTTGGTAAAAGCTGAGATTTACTTGTTGCAAAGCATATGCATATATATAAATATATATATATATAAAGAAAATATGTATCCAGCGCTTCCTATTGCATATAAAATATTTCAGGGAATATTTAGTGAAGCGTTTTGAATATAAATTTTTATTATAATATATACATATCTAGAATATAAAAAAGAAATAACATAAATTTATTTTAAAATATATACAGAGTATATAATAAAGCATATATTATATATGATTATACCAGACTTAATATCATTATTATCAATGTCAATTCTTAAAATATCTTAGCCTCAGTGCTATGTAAATTCCTGATGAATTTTAGCAAAGTCTTTATAAAATTCCTGCAGACTGCAATACAAATTTATTGAAATTGATGCAACTTGCGTCAGTTGAACATATGTTCAGAGTCTTCAACATATTTTATATGCTACACGGGCTGTTACTGCATGCCATATTATCAGATCTTCAAAATTTAGCCCTCGTTGTAGCTGCTGCACTTCATCAGCTAAATGCATACAATGAAGACATTACAGATGCAGAAACAATGCGAATTTGTTGTCAACAGCAGCAGCAGCAGCAGCAGCCGATTGGATGGGCTGGTATTGGATTGTTGACAAGTTTTTGATAAGATTAATATGCGGCAGCAGGCTTAAAGCTTAGGCATGCAAAACAGTTGAGTTGCGGGAGCATTGCACGCACAGAAGGACAGGACAGAGCAGGACGGAGCAGGACTGCCGAAGGGCGCAGCAGGACACACAAAGAGCTGCTGGGCTGGGCGCTGAATCTGAAGCCTCGATCTGTGGCTAGGCAAAGCTACTAAATCTCTTTATTCCATTACAATGGAGCAGCAGCAGCAGCAGCAGCAGCAGCCCGTGTAGTCAACTTATTTGTAGTAGCAATGTCTTGATATATTATTGTCTGCCAGCCAGAGTGGGATTGGGAGTGGGCTAGCTCTCTTGGCTTTGTTTATGGTGTGTTGACTGTTTTGTTTATGTAGCTGTTCGAGCGCGTTGTGCAGATTTTTAGTGTACAACTTAAGATGGCTTAAAAGTGGGTGCCAAGATTGTGACAATCGCTTGACATAATTGAGACATTGCGAAATGCGATTAATTGTGTCTGTGTGCAGTGCATCTGCTGCAAGTGGGTGCAGTGTCTCGACTGCTCGACTGCTGCAAGAACTGGCCAATGGCCAAAGAAAATGTCAAGGTTAAGTGTTTAACCTTTGCCAAGTAGCTGCACGATGTCTGCGACGCTGACTGCAACAAAAACAATTTAAATGCAATTTTTGCTTAAATAAGAAATAAAATCTGCGACGCGTTGCTAAAGCAACAGCAACAACAACAACAACAGCAGCAGCAGCAGCAGCAACAGCAACAGCAAAACTGAAAAACAAATATTTGCTAATTTATCCTGTACGTGTCCTCCAACTAAGTGCACAGGCTCGGGCCTTAAGCCATGCCACATTGGCCATGGTGCCACAGGCAGTGATCCCTCTCACTCTCTCACTCACTCACTCACGCTCTCCCTCTCTGCCTCTATCTTTCGCTATGCTCCCCTTGCTGCCCCGTGTGGCCAGTCGTGTTGATTGTTTGCATTGGGACGTTCAGCGCATGCTGTTAAAATGCCTTTGATCTTCTGATATTTTCTTGCTGCCTCCGTCCGGGCCGGGCCCAAAGTGGACACGGCGGGCGTATTTAACTTGACTGCGCTGCGTTGCCAACTCGCTGCAGACCCTTTTCAGGTCTTGGTCAACGGGCAACTTGTTAAAAAGAATGTCGACTGCAAGCGACGCATGTTTTTTTTTTTTCGTTTCGTTTCGTTTTCGTTTTACTTTTTATTTTATTTTTTTTTTTTAGGAATGGTCAGTAGTCGGATCGGCAGTTAAGAATCGCAAATCGAGAGTCGAGTGTCGAGTGTCGGCAATCAGCCCATCGGTAAACGGGAGTCTGAGGGGCACTGAGATTTCGCTTTCATTGCTTGCGCTAACTGCATGACTTTGTTGTTTTTTTTTTTTCTCTCTCTTTTTCTCTTTCAATATTTAACCCAGAAATTAGCTGGCAACTCTGGCGGCCAGCTCTTAATGGCAAAGGTGTTAATTAGTATTTTTTCGTTTCTTTATGGTATTTTGTTTTCAGCAGTGTCAAACATAAATGTCAATATTTATTTATGCATATGCAAGGTACGATAAATCGGGCCTCGTAAATGTCCAATCAGATTTAAATTGTCTGCAGCAGCATCACAATCACACACACATGTGTATATATATGTGTGTGTGTGAACTTTGCCCCACCCAACGCGCAGTCATTAAGTGCAGTTGATCGAGCCGTTGGCGCCTTTTGGACTTTCCAATTTTCGCCTACGCGCGGCGTTAACTGCTCCGGCAACTGGCAGTGATTGCTGTTGGCGGCGGCATGCCAGACTTCCACATATGGACACAGCGTCTTGAGTGCAGCCAACTGCACCGTAAATGGCATGGGAGGCCAATAGAAAGGTAGCTGCATAAGTTCGTTGCCTAAGTCTTTTGTTTTTTTTTTTTTTTTTGTGTATTCGCACGCGCGGAAGAGACAATTGCAAGTGTCGCCTGTGCTTAAGTGTACAGTTAGGGATGACTAAGCAGCGCCTGAATCAATCAAAGCTAGCGGAAACTTATTTAAATAAACGGCAAGAAAAGAGACACTCACACACACACACATGCACACGCACACTCTTGCAGTGCAGCGTCGATTTAATGTTTGCCTGCTTACAATTCTAATTTATATGATTTTGACGTATTTATCCGGCGGAAGTAAACCATTGTTGCTGTACATTGGTGATTCTTCTTCTTCTTCTTCTTGTCGTTGCTGTTGCCTCTGCTGTGAGTTCTTTTGGCCAAGTTTATTTGTGCTGTAAATTGCAAATGCGCGCGTTTAAGGCGGGGGCAGCTGAGCAAAAACATAACGCGCCTTGCCATATACTTCAATAAATAACAACAACAACAGCAACAACAACAAGACCCGCTTATATATACTTGTGCATTAGTTGGCCGTTCGCAGTGCGTACGTGCCCGGACCCGGCGTCGCCATTGCGATCCTCTCTGCAGCTCTTTTGGGCTTATGCCACAACTGACAAAGACGACGACGCATTGTAGAAAGAGTTTTATGCAATTGCCGTTGCTGTTGTCGTTGTTGTTGTTTGCTTGCCTATTGTATAATAGTGTTGGCCACGTTGCGTTTTTTTTCGTGTGTTTGTGTGTGCGTGGTATGTGCTCTGCATAATTTCTTGATCCGCTTGCCAAGTTGCCTTCGCCTTTACGGCCATGTTATGAAAAGTGCTGTCCAATGCTGCCGTTTGACCATTTTCAATTCCCAATTCCATGCCCAATCACCTTTGTGTCTGCCTTTTGACTGTCCCTTCGCCAGAGTCTCTCTGACAGCGTGGGCGATTCGACAATGTGTGTGAGAGTGTGAGAGTGTGTGAGTGTGTTTTATGCGTTGATTGAATCGAACGCAATACGATTTGGCTGCTCTTGGCCAAGGGCCAGAGACATGAATCAGTTGTCTCGTTGCACAGTGGCAGGCTCAAGCGTATGTGCTTAAGTATGTGACCAGCATGGTCAACAAACTTTGATGCATGCCAGAAAATCATGTTTCCTACTTGAAAGTTTTTATATAAATGGTAGAAAAAATAAAAACCACGAAATTGTGGCGTAAGAGCTGTTGAACAAAAGTTGAGTGTAATTCGTTAAGAAGTTTGTTTTAGAAAACAAAAGATATTTGTAAATGCATGATGGATTAGTAATCAAATCGGAATCTCTCAGTATCTAAGCCAAAGACAGCTAGACTAGCTTGAGCTACTACATGAACTTAACCAATGTACCCCTTGGCACGTGTCAGCTTAGATTTACTCATATCCATGTCAATCTTCAGATTTTAAGGAATTTTCCATTATAATTTGTAGCAAAAAAAACCAAATATTTTAATCAGTTTTTAAATTGTCTACCTATAAAAATGTGAGCAGCCATTAAGAATCAATTAAAGCTAAATTCCTAAAGCAATTCCTTTACATGGTATCCCAAAGCTTAGCTAGCAATTGCTTTACCGCATATTTTCATTTTACGTGAATTTTAAAGTTGTCATACTAAAAGACCTTGAATAACGCTGCTAACAGGCAAAAAAAAAAAAAAAATATCGGAAAAAGTGGACAAGCTGCAAATTTAAATATACAAAAATAGCAAACAGTGGACAAGGAACAAGGAGACGCTTGTAAAAATGCAAATCAATAAGTAAAGTTCCAGTTTACTCTAGCAATAAAATAAATGTAAAATCGACCATTAAAAAAAACTCGACAAGTTCTTTACTTATTTTTTGCTTATTTTGTTGTCGCGCGCAACAGCAGCATTGGGCAGACTGTTGTCCCTACTTGGCTTTCAATTTGGCTTAGGGCTCGTCGCGAGGTGTTAATTATCGCTAAAAGTCAATGGCAGGCAATCGGCAAAATCTGCGCACGGCCAACAGCGAATTGGCCCGGTTCGGCTACTGTCGCCATATCGGCATCTGTTGTCCGGCTCCGGCACTTTGCATCTGTGTCCCCAGAGAATAGACGACGATCGGCGATGGGCGACCGGCGACAGCGGTGGACAGCAGTTGAGCATAAGGTTCGACAGCTGTACAAGTTGCTGGCTAGGATAATTAATATGAAAATATGTGGCGACGGGACGGACGCGGTACAGCGAAAATGTTTCTTTCTAGCTATTTTTAGAGATTGGCCATTTTTAATGAGCTCAGCCCTAAGGAGCTGCCCGAGTCGGGCCGGCGGCCCACCCAAGCATCCTAATTATGCGCTTATTTTTATGAATTATTAAAATAAGCAAAGTGGAGCGAGTCGCCAGGCAGCATTAATTGCTTTATAATGGAGCACTTGAGATATCACAGGACAGAGACAGTGAGACCCCAAAAGCAAGCGAGAAGGAAATAGGACATCAGACAGATTGAGAGAGGTCGCCACTCATATTTCTATATAATTTATTGTAATGCACTTGGGGCGTGTTTCATTTCTCGCTTTAAAATGGCATAAATTTCATGTGCCCTGCCTTGCTGCAACATGCCAACAATTTATTCTCTGTATAAAACTACAAACATACATATATAAATGTGTATATATATATGTGTACATATATATGTATATATTTATTTATTTTTTTGCTCTGTGGACCTCCTCGGATGTTGTGCATGTCCATGTCCATGTACAAAGCAGGCGGCCAGACCAATTTACTTTTCATTGAGTTGAGCAAAAAAAGAAACCAAACAAAACCCGAACTGCAGTGAACTGTAAGCTGCGTTCATTACATGTTGTTATTTGTTGTCTGGCGGTACATTATTGGTCTTGTTCGCTCTTTTGCTCACCAATTAGCCAGCCAGGCCGACCACCTTGCCCGAAACGAAAGACTCAGGCAACGAACTGGACTGCACGACCTCTCTCTCTCTCTCTCTCCCTCTCTCTTTGGCATTTTTTCTAACTTTAATATAGCAAAAAAAAAAAAATATAAATCTAGTAGACATGAAATAAATTAATGTGTTAAACTGAAAGATACCCTATAATAATAAAGAAAGGATAGCAGCTGAGCTAAGCTAGCTTAGACTAAAAACTTTGGCCATAGATTTATATTAATTTATATTCTAAGAAATCTAATGGAAACTTTTTATGCTTTATAACTTACACACTCGCTATGCACTAATTCTAATACAGGGTATTGCAAGAATAATGGTATACTGTATAATACCACATCAAGTCTTAGAATAGCTAGTTGCTGGACCGCAGCATAGTTGCCATAGGCACATCAATCAAATTAAATCCCATGGCTCATTGTCTTCACACACTTGAGGCGCGTTCTTCACAACTCTTCTCTATGCATGTGTGTGTGTGTGTGTGTGTATGTACTTTTAAGGAAGGGACTCGTCCCTTTCTGTGGCTACTTTGGGGCTTGGCTCAAAGCCTCTTCAATTAGCTTTCAAAATCAATCAACTCCACATTTGCGTGTAACAGCTTTTAATTACAAAGTATTTTTTCGCTCCCTCTCTCTCTGTCTTTCTCACTCTCGCTCGCTCTCTTTGTCTTTCCTTTATGTGTGGGTAGCTCGCTAAGTGTGCCCGAGTGTCGATTTTGAAGGCTGCTCAAGTGCCCACGCCCCTTGGTTACGCCTCTGCAAATGTGTTTGGTATATAATGTACGTTGTTTGTTGTTGCTCGCTTGTTAGAATCGCGCTTTGATTCATATGCAAATCGGGTTTTTCTTCTCTCATAGCACGGCTTATTGGTAATAAGCCAATTGGCGTTAATCAAGCCAGCTGAGCCATAAAACCTACGCACAGCCTAAGGCCAAACATTGTGTGGTACGCTCTCAGTGTGTGTGTGTGTGTGTGTGTGTGTCTGTGTGTGTTGAAAGCGCACAAATTGTCGCCAATGTTTCGAGCTGTAACAGTTGATGACCTTCGCAATGTTGTCAATGAGTCATGACATTTCGGTGCGTGGCCGAAGCCGGAGCTAAGACAGAATTCTCCAATTGTAAGCTCAAAATGAACAAGTATTCAATCAGAGCTTATTCCTAAATAACTTTTTCAAAAATGATAATTAAAAATTGAGTTGCTTGTAAGTAATGAACTCTAACTGTAATAAATCAAATTCTATAAATAGTTTATGATTCAGAATTAATTGTAAAATGTTTATTTGGATATTTGCTGATGTCAGCAGGCTAGAAGACATTTCCATTAGAATTACTCATTTGCTGATGCATTGCCATTTCAAGATAAATATAATAATTTTAATATAATATATAAAATATCTCATTTAGCTCGACTGTGTTACCAAAAAGTTAATCGAAATGTCAACTGAAGCATTTTTTATTTTCGGTTTAGTTTAAATATAAATGAAACCTCAAACTGAAGAAAATCTTATCAATTTTATATATATTATAATTTTAAATAAATTCTAGTTTATCTACATGTATTTTCAATTCTCCGCCTATCAATTAATATAATAACTATAATTTATAAAAGCTAAATATATATCATGATCCAATTTGAATGGCTGATGTCAGAGCATCAACGATTCAACAAATATAAATATCATATAAAAATCAATCTCTGTCAAAACAAGTTAATTACTTGGACCAAAGTAGCAGCTCTGCTGACAGCACGTCACAACTTCTCACTCCAAGCGGATACTCTCAACACCTAGACCATATTCTTTTGTCATTCGAGCGTTTAGCTATTAATTATAATATATATACATATATATTCATATATATGTACACTTGTATAACAAACTACCGCAAACGCCTGTCAACCCCTATTAAAGTCCAGCTGGCTTAATTAGCGAGAAGCGTCAACTACGGCTGCTGCTGGTGTTGGCCAATATCTGTGAGTTCTAGTCGGCCATTGACTAGCCAGAGCCGACCCTCAGGGTCCAGTTGAGGCAATTCGATTAGGCCCACTGCATAGGCAGGTAAATGTAATTTAATAATTGCGGTTTGCTCCAGCCTCTATGCCAGTTGATTAGCATGTGCGGTTTTTGCAATTTACGACTAGCTCACAGGATATGACGGTGAGCTGGCGACAGGATGTGGCAGACACAGCGTGCGCTCACACACACACACACACACATACAGAGAGAGAGAGACATGGGGGCCACATGCAAATTGTTTGTGTGGTGGGAACTTCAAACGCAGCGGCTGCGGTAATTGAATTTTAAATTGCTGACATACGCATCGAGGTGATTAGCTAGATTAATTTAAATGAAGTTATTAGCCGGGCCGATTGCTTTAGACAGGCGCTAACAAAAGACTTAGGCAACGAACTTGCTACAGCCATCGTGCACACGACACACTTAAGATACAAGAGACAAGTAGCAATTGCAGTTGGGGTTTTCCTCTCTCTAAGCTTGCTATTTGAAAGCTAAATGATGCCGTTAATTGGGCGCCAAGCTTAACGGTCTAAACGGGTTTTTTTGGGGGCTCTGCAGCAATTGCAGCTAAAATTGTTGCAAATTGCAATCTAAAAGGTTCCGTGTTGGTTTTTTCTGCTGCTGCTGCTGTTGCTGCTTGTGGCAACTAATATGAGTCATAAATTTAAAGGCTTGTTGTTGATTTCTTAAAAATGAAATAAATAAACGGCATTACAGCTAGTTATATGCAGGCGTCGTTTCGGCTCAGGGTCTGGCACGTGGCATAAGCTCATGAAAATAACAACAACAACAAAAGTGTCTGACGTCTGAAACTGTAACTGGAACTGAGTTGGGCTGGGCCAAAGTCGTCTGGTTACTTTTGCATTTGTTTCACAGTTCAGTATTCAGATTCAGTTTGCATGATTTTGCATAAAACACAACAATTGTCCGTCCCTCAGTCCATTCTGTACCCTTTCATTGCTATAAAATTTAGTTTCTTTGGGCCTGCAGACTTGGGCCCGCACAGACAAAAAACTTAATTTTTGGCAATTCCTTTTTAGTCATGACATCATTTCGAGTCTGCAGCCCTACAAAAAAAATGAAAAAAAAAGATACAAAAATAAGACCAGGAAAAAACCTGGTTGCTGTTTTACTTTCGCTTTTGTTGCTCTTTTCGGCGCATATTTCTTTCTTTTTTTTTTTTGTAGATCTGCTGATGCTCGTTTATTTCAGAGTTGTTGTTTTTTTTTCTGTCTGGTTTTGTCTGCGGTTTGCAGTGGCTGACAGCTTGCCGAAAGCCCAAAAGTTTTTGGGACTTCTACTCTCGTATAAGGCATTGAAAACGAAACCAAGTTCTGGTGAAAGTAGGTTGAATACCTGCCAGCTTGCCCTCTTGTCCAGAAAACGAAAACGCATAACAAGTGCAAGTCAGCCACGAAAAAAAAGTGAGCACCCAAGTGAAGTGGCATCAGCTTTGGACGATTGTGTCATGTGTGTGACAGCCCACGCAACAAATCTTTGCCAATCAGCACAACGCCCACCACATACCAATTTAGCCAAACTACTTGTAAATGCCGACTTCAGCCTTGGCTGACTTCGACTCTGACGCTGACGCTGAGGCTGACTCTGGCTCTGACTCTGTCTCTGACTAATGATGATGCGATTGATGCTGCTGCTGCTTTTGTTAGATGGAACTATGGCAACAGCGTCTGCTTCAAATATTGAACTGACGCACGCTGATCTGTTTGTGGTGCGCCCACCACACTTTGACTTTTTTGGACGTTCACAATTTATGAGAATTCTTGCCGTAAAAGAAGACCGACCGAAGAAAAAAATTGATTTGGTTTTTCTGCAAAATTTATTAGAATTTGCGGCTGTTGCGGCTTTTTGTGCGACTTTTTGCGCAGCTGGTGGGAATGGCCTTGAGCGGTCGCAGCCACTAAGGTTCAACAGACTGTGTGGGGTGCACAATACAAGTTGATGTGGCCAAAGTTGGTGCATGAATCAGTTTGAAGGCTTTTTATTTGCTTAGCTTGAATCAATTTTTTTTTTATAGCTAAATCAACTTTTGTTACTAAGGCTATCTGGAAGCTCTAAATAGAATTAAACAAATTTGATTTCTTAGAAATGGCTGCAAGCCTCAAAGAGGCCTAAATGGTTGACTTTTTAGTGTGATGAAAAGTTGTTCAAGTTTGTTGCCTAAGTCTTTTGTTTTAGCTGACATTTAACATAGAAACAGCATGTTTGTGATTATAGATAGTTTATATGAATGTTAAGCAATGCTAACATATGAAATACAAATTTCAGATTAAATATTTAAAGTAGCTTCTACTTCTTCTTAAAGTGTAGAGAAATTATATTCCTATGTTACAAAATTAAATGTTGCTCAATTCGATATTCATACAAGTCTATGCTATCTCAAACTTAGGAACTCGCTAAGCTTATTGATCGGATTAGCCTTGTCGTAATTCTCTGAAATATGTTACTTAAGCTCCAAGTCGTAAAACTAATTGAAGTCATGAAATTTTAAGCTCTTTGCTTTCTGATGAGCGCACCCTCAATAAAATGATTTTATTAAGTTATCTCACAACTTAAGTTTGTTGCTTAAGTCTTTCGTTTTAATGTGCGCTACATTGTTGTGCAGTCTGTGTCAGAGTTCAGAAACAAAGAAATTTGGTAGAATTGCATGCAAAAGCTTTCTGAATTTTTGTTGTTGTGCTGTTTTTTAATAGCTGCAATTTCGACCCACACACAGCATGTGAAGGGGGCAACTGAGTCAGTCTCATAATTTATGGTCATTAATATTGTAATTTCTTTTTGAGTTCCGAGGCTGGCTTCAGCCGCAACTCGCACGCAAAACAATAATACATAAAGTGAAAGTTTTGCACCTTCGCCACGGCCATAACAACGCAACAATTTAAACAGCTGAAGAAAACAAAACAAAGCAGCCAAAGCGAGTCAGTTAGTTTGTCAGTCAGTTGGCTGAATGAATCTGCCTGCTATGGCAAACAGATGAGCCACGAACTTGTGAAAAACTTAAAGAGAAGGAGAGTTTGAGACACGACTGTGAAGATTGCTAAACAATGAATTTTACAAATGACTAGCAGCAAGTCCAAGCTGGCGCCGACTGACAAATGAGCTCAAGTTGCAGCCAGTCCGCAACGCGCAGTGGCAGTATATATACGTATATTTTTTGCATTTGACCGAAAAAAGTCAAGCACAAAATAAAACGAAAACAAAGACAGAGATAAGCTCACAATTCCATCAATAAAGTCTACCGAAATCGTGGGTACCAAACGTAAATTTCGCCAATGTGCGTCTCTAAGCCGCAATGCTCGAGCTTTCAATCAGCAACTCGTAGACCACCAATCCACCAAATCCACCAAATCCACATTAAACAGAGCCGCACCACTCACAGACAGCGGCGCTGCGACCTTAGCTCGAAACTCTATTTTTGGTCACTTGTAAAACTTATTATTGGTTTTTGTTTCTTTCGTCATTTGCTGGGCAAATATTTTGAATTTCTTTTTGGTTGACAGCCAGCTAAGTGTGTCAAGCGAGTATTTCGAATAATTATTTGTCATATTTTCCCCTATTTGCGTTGCAGAGAAAACAAACAGCATTAGTGACAAGGCAACTACACACTTATCTCCATCCTCATCTTCAATCTTCCATCCCGTCTCCCATCCCCAAAATAACAATGGCCAAGGGAGAGCAAGAGATTTGCACAAATGAAAGTAAAATGTTTACTTGCTTTGGGCACGGTTGCGGATCTAAAAGCCTGACAATAAATATTTGTCATTTTAATGTAATGGATTTTTTAAATCAAATCTCTTAGATGAAATTCGTCTCTGGCATTTTAAAGATATTTTTCAATAAATTTTGTTTAAGTGAATCACATTTTCTTTAATTTAAAATGTTAAAAAATATATAATTTAAATTGAAATTTTAATACAAACGACTTTCTTTTGTAGACAAGCAAAAAAAACTATTTTTTAATTAATAGTTTTTTAAAGTTTGAGAATTCTTATTAAATATATTATTTAATTATATTAAATAAATTTTATTTGTATTATATTTATAAAATATTTGTTCAAATAAAATAATTATATATATTTTTTATTCTTTATACTTGTTTAAATTAAATTATTTTTTTTTATGTACATACAAATTTCTTTTAATTTAACTATTTTATAAACTTTACTGATTTTTTATTATACATTTTTATAAAGCTCTATAAAAGTGATTTAAGTCATTTGGTATATTTTAAAATATTTTTTGATAATAAAATTAATTTTAAAATTAAATATTTACATTTATGTAAATTTTTAAATTTTTTTTAGACATTTTTTCACATATATTTATATATACTTTTTTTATTTAATTTTCTCAATTTTCTGTCATTTCAAAATAATTGATCATATAAAATTCCTTCAGCATATTTTTGCATTACTTGAAGCTCATCTTGAAATAATTTCAAAATATAATTTTCTTGGCTTCACTTAAAATTTATACGCTGAAAAATATAAAAAACATTTGCTCACCATTTTCTTCATCAAATTTCGGTCAAAATCAGTTCATACTGCCAACAGCTGCCAACGAAACACAACGCCAGCAACAAAATTTGTTTCAAGATTTTGGTTTTGGCTGTGGCACAGCCGCCAAAAGCGCTTAAATACACACAAACACTCACACACACAGAGAGAGATGTGCACACAGCCACACACACTGAGCTGTGCACAGACACTTGGTAATTTGGTTGTTGTTATATTTAAGAAATATTATCGCTTTTCTTTTAACACTTGGCTGCTGCCGATGATTTGCACGCGTCGCGCTGCGTATGGGGTTGGTTTTTCTTTCAATTTTCACTGGTAAAATTTGAAAAATTTATTTTGAATTTCGTTGTGCACGCCTCACGAAAACTTTCACTGTAATTAAACGGTGCAGATTTTAGGAAAACAAATGAATATTTGCTTTGGATATAGATGCTGTTGAATGGTTAACAGCAGACCTCAGCAGATCCGCACACTGTTCAGCTGTTCAGCACTTTGATCGATATGATGTGAGCCACAGCCGCTGGAGTGAATGAATGAGTGAAAGAGAGAGAACCGCACCGCACGCGCGCTAAAAACGAACTGAAACACAATTCGAATTCGCCTTTGGTTCGAGCTGAAGCTACTGAGGCTGTGCTCGATCCCGAAGCATTGACGATGTCGTCTTTGACGACCAGTGGAGACTTGAGACTAGTCTTCGTGTTCGCGTTCGTGTTGGGGCTGCTGTTGGTGTTGTTCGTGTTGTTAGTTGTTGGTTGTTAGGCAACTTTGCTGCCCACACGCTGCGCTGCTGCGTCGCTGCTGCTGAGGCTCTGCATGGTCCATTTTTGGCTTGGACCGCTCAGCAGAGAAAAAAAAGCAATATATATACACACATACAAATATATTTCTTCTTTCAGCCTTTGCTGTATGGACGCCTTTGCAGAAAATATTTTTCTTAGCTTCAGCTTTGATATTTGCTGGCTGCTGGGTGCTGGCTGCTGGCTACCCGTTGCTTTGACTTTTTGATTGACGTAATTTTTGCGCTTGATATTCACTTGAATTTCTTGTATTTCCACATTTAACTGTTTTGGTGTCAGGCGCACATTGCACGCCCACAACACCCACACACACGCACACAAACACACACGCACACAAACACACACACAGACACACACTCACACAGAAATCGATAGCATTTGTGGGCGTTTTAAAAAATTTTATTTATACATATGTTTCATGAAGTTTCTCAAGCTTTTGTTGAACTTTCGCTGAACTACACCGCGCGCTGCGAGTGGGCTTTATTATGGGCGTATCAACCTATAAACGCGTGAGTTTTGACTCATTCGCTTGCCATGTAAATCAAACGCCTTAAACTTTGCTCTTTAACTCTGGAAGGGCGACAGCGAAAAACGAATGACTTAGGCTACAAACTTGTTTATGCAGTGTTGCTTGACCTTGGGCGTGGGTGCCCTAATATTTGGGTCATTCAACGACAGCCAAAAACATTCCCAAGGGCTTGACTCCAGTGAACTGTTGCAAGATCTTATCAACTAGTTGATGCTGATAAGTTTAGCCAAAAGGGCTTGGCAATTTATTTTATTAATTTTTTGATTTTTTTTTTTTTATATTTATTTTTTGGTAATTAAGAAATTTCCGCATACACCAAAAAAAAAAAGATCCTGCAGGGCTATCTTACGGTAATTTATTTATTTTTTTTTGTAAAAACTGTTCGCCCTTTAACGCTTTTTTGGAGCTTCTTGTCTGCACATTAATTTGTACGCCCCGTAATTATTGCATGCTGCAAATGAAGTATGAAAAAACATCAGCGCAGAACGTGTGCCACATACAAAGTACTTTGGGGGTAAGTGTATGGATTCCATAAATATAATTAAAAATATAGTCAGCGAGGGTTGCGCGAAAAAGCTGCACTTTGACTACAAGCAATATATATTTAATTAGCTAATAAAATATTGAAAAAAAAATAGCCAACAATTAGCCAATTAGAAATTGTTGTCTAGACTTCGAATATCTAAATTAACTCTAATAAAAAAGTCAAAGCATGAAAACTAGCTTAGAGCATAGCAAAGCAGTAGCTGCAGCTTGTGTAAATCATTTGACAGCAAGTGCAGGGCTTCAGTTCATGCAGGTAAGAGACAGACAGAGCGAGAGAGAGAGAGAGAGGTAGAAAAACCCACACGCGTCGTCCTACACTTGGCATATTTAACACATTTAATGAAAAATCAACAATACATCAACATTTACGACGCGGCAGCGCCTCCGATCTACGAACTTGCTCTAGTCTCTCTCGATGGCAGCCGCTGGCGCCAGCAGCTTGTTGGCTTTATTAAGTTGTTGTTGTTGCTGCTGCTGCTGCTGTTGCCGTTCGGGCCCTAAGTTGCTGCTGCTGTTGTCTGTTTTTATTAATAAGTCATATTTTTATATACTATGAATACAGCACCATCGCTGGAGGAACGAGCCGCCTTCAGCCGCTCATAATTTATGTTGTGGAGCAAGTGAAGCAGCGGCAGCCGAAGCAGCAGCAGCCGAAGCCATTGAGGCAGGATGACAAAAGTTGATGCAAGGGCAGGGCTACACAATAAGTCACTCACTCATTCACTCAGTCATATATTCACTGATTCACTCGGCTCATTCATAAAAGCAAAAGCTCTTTTTGATTAATTAAATGCAGCGACTGTGCGCTTTTTTTTTTAGCTTCAACTTCGTTGTTGTTGCAGCTGCGAAAAGTGTGCCAGCAACTTGCGAGCTGCTTATGATGTAAGTTTGTTGTTTTATTTTTTATGATTATTTACGATTTTTTTTTATTGCTTTATTAGCATTACACTATGGCAAAACGTTGAACGCCTTTTGTTGCACGCAGAAGGGGGAGAGGAAAGTTTGTTGCTTAAGTCTTTTGTATGCACTTTGCACCTGTTGCTGCTACCGTTGCTCTGGAAAGCAACTGAAACGTGGCTGATGTCCCCGGCAATTTGCAATTTATTTATCACCCAGAAAAAACAACTACAACAACTATTTATTTAAATGCTCTGCCCCAAATAGCAAATGAAATTGTTAGAAAATCGTCGCAGTCAATTGCAAAAAAATTCGCAAAATAAAATTTGCAAAAATATGAAACAGCAAACAGCAAATAGTTGATCTATGCATTACGTCAGCGTAGATCGTTTTAGTTGCTTTTCGTTTTTATCGTTTCTATAGCAAATTGCATGGCGTCAACAAATTAAACAAATAGCAATAGAAATTGTTGCTAATTTTGATGAGTTTTGCATACGAATACAATTCGAGCAAACTATACGCAACAACAACACACGAAATAGCAACAAACACCCAAGAAACTGAACAGCTGTGCAAATGTGTGTATTGTATAACAATTTGTGGATCTGCGGAGAGTAATCGACGCTGAGAGGGACTGAGTGGGATTACGCGAGTGGGAATAACCAACCGTTTCACAAAAAGCAACTTTAGACGAGGTGCACACGACGCGACGTGCCGGCTAAGACTAACTGAGCGAGCGAGCTGCAGTGTAGCGTTTGGGCCAAGTCTAGAGCCAAACAGCTGACGGCATTTGTCGGCCTTCGCCCCCTGCTGACGTCTCTAATGGGCAAACACACAAAAGGAAAACTAGTTTCGTTGAAATGTCTCTGGGCATTTGAAAATCAGTTTCAGTTTGCGTGTATAACAGTTGCTCACAAAACTGTGCTACCAGAGAGCAAGAAACCCAGAGAGAGAGAGGGAGAGACCTGCTGCTCGAGAGAGTGTGCAGTTAGAGGCAGTCGCATTTGTCGCTGGATAATTTGTATTTTTTTTATTGTATTTGTCAAGTCAACTGATAAATTGAGTTGATATTGAAAATAAATTAATTATGGACTATAAATTGGAACAGCAACTCGAAAACGATTTTTTTTTTCTTTTTCAAGATATTGCTTTCAAAGAAGATCGTCCAATAAAAAAAAAAACGTTAAATTTGTGAACCTTTAGCAAACGAGTTTATCGATCATCATTTGCTCATAAATCGAAAGTAATTTAATAAATGAATTTCGCAGTGCGAGACTAGTTTTTCGCATTCAAATCAGAGCCAGTCCAATCAGAACAATCATGATTAATCAGTTATTTTTGCAATCTTTTTCGGTTGATCTATGGCACTGGTATACAAATTGTTTTACTACTTTTGAGACATTAATTTTACATGCATATTATTCTGACCTTAATCTGTATAATACAGTTAACGTGCAAATAAAGTGGGCCACAAATGGTCATTGGCAGTAGAAGAAACTTTTTGATATATTCAAATTCGAAAGGTTGCAGGGAGTGAGACAGAGAGAGTTGGAGTTGGAGTTGACAATGAGAACTTTGATATATATCTAAGCTGATCAAGCTAGAGTGAATATTACTTTCAAAAAATATATTTCAAGAGTGGCTTAAGATATCAATCAAATGAATGAGAGTTTCCCTTAGATAAAAAAAAATCATTTTCTTGTTTCTTAAAGGTGAATAAATATTATAATTAAATAAATATCAAATATATATATATATATATATATATATATATATATATACATAATAAAAACACATATATCTACATTTCACTACATATCTCTTATTTTCCAAGTCTCAATAGTAGTGCTCTATGAGAAGCCCAAGCTGAAAGTTAGCTGCGCTCATTGGAAGTGCCCGCTCACGTTTCGTAGCTATTGAGGCGGAGGAGATCTTTGATATATCTTTAAGATAACTTGGCTTGTAATTTCGGTGCAGTCGCTTAATTTAATTTATGCTGCATATATATAAACATATATACATATATCTATATGTTTGAGCTGAAAGTCACGTTGCGCCTCGCTGGACCACGTAGACATCGTAAATGTTAATGTCGGTTGTTTATTTATGCTTTGCTACAGCAAAAAAAAAAAAAAAAAAAAAGAAACAAAACAACAACAGAAATAAAGTACTTTAAGGAAAGCCAAAAATAAAAGCATAACAGCAACGTTTGTTGCACTTTTTTTTTTTTTGACTTTGGCGACGCCGTTTGCCGCTTTTCCCTATCTGTTGGGTAAATATTTACGCGGCGGGCTTGCATAATTGGCCGGGCCTAGGCACATACGCACGTCATATGATGCATGTGTTGTTGTTGTTGCTTTTGTTGCAATTATATAAGCGCCAATGTGCGACGCGTGCTGACCCAAAAAGCAGCTTTGGCTACGGTTGTTGACGCCAACGCAGCGCAGCAGATGCGACGGCAGCAGCAACAGCAACGGCAGCAGCAGCAGCAACAGCGACAGCAACTGCCAAATGCATGCAGCGTAAACAAGTTAACTTGACAGCTAAATGCAGTTAGACATTAGATGGCCAAGTGATGAGCCTGTGCCTCTCGGCTCCTGCCCCAGCCCCTGTCCACCTCTCTCGCTGTTCAGCGCCTTGGCAGCTTTGCAAATTGCCTGGGACACAGCCGAAAGCCGCCGTCAGTTGGCTGCCGTTGCAGTACCGTTGCTTGCCACACCAACCTACATAGCAGCGAGTACTCAAACTTGCACTCACACTCACACTCACACTCCAAATCATATCCGTATTCGCACTCGCACTCTAACATGCTAAGCAGCCTAATGCACGACGACGCATGCGTGTGTGGAATGCAGCAGAGATGAGATAATTGCCAAGCAGCTGAAACTATGTCATTGACTGAGAGATACCCTGTAAGTTTCTTAATTGAAAAGCAATGTATCTAGCTGTAATTATTTTAGTTATCCTCTATACTTCAGCGTATTTTAATGTTGTTGCCTGATTTCATATCAATTTACTTCATATCAGGTTTACTAATTGGATTATGCTGCAGCTAATTATAGATGTATCAATGATTCTATGAAAAATTTCTGTTTGGCGATTGATTTAAGCTAAGCTGACGTTTAATATGTGCTCGTCAAGACATTGATAACCCAATTGGTATATGGGTATAACTGGATTAGTCTACTCAAGCAAAACAAACGTTTTCAAAGGCCTAGAATTTAATTGAATATATATTTTTTTTTATATTTAATCCGCATATTATTTAATGGGCCTATAAATTAGAAAAACAAACCTAAAAAAAATTAATCTGCTGTGGTTATTTTTTTTTCTGCCTTTTTTTTTTGCAGTTGAATTGTGTCAATTGGTCTGGCTGAGGGTCAAGCGCGGCCAATGCACGTCCGATCGTTGGCCAGCTGCGGTTGCACAGAGTGGAGCACAATTTCTGCTGCGTCTCTCGCACTCTCTCTCTCTCCTCTCTCTCTCTCTCTCTCCCTCTCTTTCTGTCAGTCTCTTTGCATTTTCCACAAGTTTTCCACGCACGCATCTTCGAGCTGCCCTGAAAACCTGTTCATCTTGTTGTGCATTTGGTATTTGTTGTTGTGTGTTTTTTTTTCGTGTGTGTTTTTCCTGCCGCTTTTTATTTTTCATTATTGTTTGAGCTCAATTTCGTTACGTACAGCCGCAGAAAGCAAAAGGCATTGAAAGAGTAGAATAAAAAGGAGAGAAAGATAGATACATATATGTACGTGTTTCCTTTGCTGCTGTTGTTGTTGTTGTTGTTGTTGTCGCTGTTGTTGCCTTTGGCCATTAGGCGCAACATAACAGCAACAACACACATGGAATGCTAGCGGTTATGGAAATTCCTTTGAAGTAACAAAGACAAACACACACACACACACAAACATTTCGTATGCTACGACAACTTGTTGGCTCAAAGGATGCCACACAACAAAAGCAAAGAATAGTTGGCCTTTTCTCTCTCTACTTTTGTTGTTGTTGTTGTTTTTGGCAATGAAAATTGGCCGTGTAGACGGCATAGTTAGAGACACCGACACTTGCTTATAAAGGCATCATCATCATCGTCACATCGCATGTTGATAGTGTTTTTTTTTTTTTATTTTGGTAGCAGCAGCTCGAAATGCTGCCAACATGACATTGCCGGTTTTCAGTTTTCCCCAGCGGGACATTGCTGCAACGCCTACAAAAACAACGCTGCCACGATTATATTTATGTTTATGTGTAAAGAAAAGATCTGGCTGCTTTAGAGTATCTCTGCTGTATTGTCCATGTGAAAATTGCCTAATCAGCGTTTACGTGAGCCGGTAACAAGCCGCGAGTGAGAAAAGTCGACCGCCTATTTGTAAGTGGCGTGACTTTTGATGGATACTACGAAATGTTTTCCTAATTAGAATATAAATAACAGCATTTTGTTGGCCATCTGAAGCATGTAATAGCGCGCATGTTTACGAGTCGCATATATGATCCGACTGCTGCGGTAATTGGTAACTAGAGCTTTGCCGCATGCATTTCCTTATTGCTTTACGATGGCTGAAAGCTGGCGAAAAAGTTCTCAGGCAACGAGTTTAGGCTATGCACTGCTGCACAGTGGTCGGAAAGCTGGCAAAAACTAATTGAATGAAGAAATTGAGTTTTTTTTTTTTAATTATTATATACTTTTATACATTTTTCTTTACAGTTTTTACAGTTTCATAGCATCAGCAAGTCATGCTAATTTGAATATATATTTTTTTGCATTTATTAAATATTTTTCAAGCATAATTTCCCAGCAGTTTTCTGCACCACTGTGCTGCAGCTGCCAATATGGCACACGAAAAATTAGCGGGATATTTGCGCAATTGCATTTAGAACAGTTAGGCATACAAAAGACTTAAGCAACGAACTTGCATAAATTTTCAGCTGGCTGCGCATACAACAGAGACAACATTCAAAGCTGTTGCTGCAAATTAATCAAACGGCCACACAACGGTAAACGAAATTATGTAATGCAAGCTGCAGCCAGGTAACACGCCCCACCTCACTTTACCACGGCTCAACTTGAAGCTCACCGAAGCGTTTGAATCTGCTAAACTGTACAAGATTTCAAACACTTTGTTCTCGGCTTCCCCTCGGCCATCGGCCGCCTCTTGTGGGGCGTTCTGGACACTTTGGGCCAGGGCTATATGTATATAGCGCTATTGCTACGGCTATGATGTTGGCTATGATAATGGTAAGCGATATGCATGCGCGGAGCGTGTAAATAATTAGACGCGACGAGCAACTGGTAAAAGAGACAAAGCCAGAGCCAGATCTAGAGCCAGCGCCGAAACCGAAGCTAAAAGCGAGCAATGATTAAGAAGTTCTTTTGTTTTTTGTGTGTGTTGTTTTGAAGTTCACTTCTTGCTGCTGCTTTTCTCATTGTTCTTCTGTGGCCAAGTCCAAAAAAAAAAGGTATTTCACTGAAGCATAACTTAAGCGGCGTCAAGTTAATTTTTATGGTTATAACATTCATTTGTTGGTAATTATGAAACAGCCAGCAGCAGCAGCAGCAGCAGCAGCAGCAACAGCTGGCAGCAAAGCGCACTTGGTAATTAGACATTGAGGCAGCCAGCTAAAGCAGCTTAAGAATTGCGGTTGGTTCTGCGGGATGGGCCAATGAACTGCCCCCGTCCAACGAACTTGATTTGGTCTACGACTTTCTGTAAGTGTGTGTGTGTGTGTGAGTGAGTCCCTCTCTCTATGTGTGTGTGTACATGCAAATGTGTCTCAGGCAGCGCCCTGGCGAAAGGTCACACAGCGACAGCGACAGCGGCAGCAGCAGCAGCAGCAGCAACAATTACAAAATATGCGTTAAAATGCATGCCGCATAACTCGACACGACCAGCAACAGCAACTGCAGCAGCAGCAACAAGCAAAAACTGAAATAATATGGCCACAAATCGTGATAAGCAACGCCGGGCAAAAAGTTATTCGCAAACATTGCCAGCCAACAACAACAAACAAATAACAGAGTTGACTTGACCAAGCCGCTGCGCTGATGCTCTCTCCATGTGCCAGGGCGGAAAGTGTATGAGAAATGGGAATGGCGAAAATGTGAGCAGCTAGTGAGAGAATGAAACTGGCTAATTGTAGATACTTTTAGTGTAGGCAGCAAAGATTTATTGATATAGCTTTATCAATTAACAAATATCAAATATCAAATAAATATTAAATATGCTTACAGTTTGTTGCATATATTTGTTCATATATTATAAACATGTTCAGGCAGGCTTGATGATCTGTTTGATCGCCTTGAGAGTGATCGCCTTCAAAGTGATTTGATTACACTACTCAAAGAGTGCTCTATACCTGAGATGAGAGGGCGCTTTTTTGCATGCTCATACAACTTTAGCTGTTGCCGCGCTCTGGCAATTCTCTTGGAGTAAATGCCTCTGCACATCATTGAAATGAAAGACAAAACTGGAAAGAACATGCACAGACGCTCATATAATCGAGAGAGTTACAGAAATTCATTACGTGATAGAGCAAGGTCTCTGAATTGTTTTACTCAAAAAACTACCAAAGCTTGCTCAAATTTTGCTTTATAAATGCTTATGTAAATGCAAAGAGCTTTATAATATTAAAACACAATTTTCAATACAACATATTATTAACAACTGTTAAACAAATAGATTTATGTTAAGAGAAATGTAAGTGAAATTCTATGCAGCTTAAACTTTTTATTATTTTAAATAAATTATTATTAAAATTAAATTAAACTTTTTCAAAACAAAAAAAGAAATTGAAGACTTATCTCTGCTCATAACTTAATATTTAATCAAATTTATATTTCTTTAAAGACAAGCATTAAGTCTGACATAAATTGACAACACCTAAAAAATTTGAAGGGTATGTGAAAACGCAAAAAAGAATAAACCAAAAAGAAAAAAAAAAAAAAACAGGCTTGGCCACGGCAACAAACAAATGGGCCAGGACTGAGACTACAACTGCGACGGCGACGGCGACGGCGACGGCGACGTCGACTGCGACAGCGACTGCGACTGCCACTGAGACAGGGCGACTGGGCGACTGGGCGATGTTCGACTGGGCCCGGCGCAGATCTGTGGCCCCGGTCAGCATTTTGTGAACCACTCTATTTATCAGATAC
This sequence comes from Drosophila antonietae, assembly GCA_030914385.1. Lineage (NCBI taxonomy): Eukaryota > Metazoa > Arthropoda > Insecta > Diptera > Drosophilidae > Drosophila > Drosophila antonietae. Next base: position 3,798,575 of record JAUESO010000610.1, on the reverse strand, counting down.
GGGGCCGTGGCCCAACTAGTTGGCTCAATTGCTAGTTGGCCAGTGTACATATTATTGAGCGATTTTTAGTGCCGGCTGCGCGACTGTGCGCGGTTCGCTCATATTTTGTTTTGATGGCGCGCTGAAAGTCAACCCAATGCGCACATGTGTTGGAGCACGTATGTGTGTGTGTGTAGTAAAAGTTGTTGCCGTTGTATGTAGAGTGAACGACCATCAAGGTAAATCCGAACCGAACTAAACAATAGCCAAAGTCAAAGACGTCGTCGTGCTCCAGCTACAGCTACAGCAACAGCAACAGCTCCAGCCTCAGATCCAGCTACGTCTCCAGCCATAGCTCCAGGTGAATGTGCTGCTGCTGCTGCTGCGGCTGCTGCTGCTACTCTTAGTTGGCCTCAGCTTCGTCTCAGCCACTGACTCTGGGGTGTAGCCCGCAGAATTGTAACGCGTTTTTGTTGCTGCCACAGCCTTAGCCAGCGACCCGCAAACGGCTCTTTCTTATTGTTTTTGCTTATTTGTTTCTACGTATTAATAACATGTTGGATGCAATCGCAGCCTGGTTAAAAATATGCATATGCCGCATATGCGAGCAGGGGGCTCACGGTCCAGCGAAGAATTATGAAAGGACGCAATTGCAACGGCAACGGCAACGGCAACGGCAGCGACTGCGGCGTGCGTGCAACCGCCCTGGACATTGGGCCAGCTTGCAACTAATAATAGTAATACAGCCCCAATAATAAGTTTTAATCATCATGATAATGGGACTCTGCCTAAATGCAGGCATACAATATCCTATCCTATCCTATCACAGCTCTCACAGTTCACAGCTCTTTCGTTTCACAGCCCATCAAAAGTTCCCAGCTACCCCTGTGAACTATCAGCCAATATTCACACTAGCAACGAGCCCGGCTCTGCGCCGTTGCTGAGCTGTGATTTTGATGTCTCCATAAAAAAGTTTGTGGCTTTCGCGCGTGTGTCTGTGTGTGTGTGGCATAAGTTGGCGTATTTTATAAGTTTTTGCTTTTAAGACCAAGTTGTTCCCTGTCTGCGCTGTCTCAATGCTCTCTGTGGGCGTTACATTTGGAGCAATTCCTTTTTGGTTACCGACTCTGCAGTGCCCTAGCCGTGCTTGGGCGAGTGTTTGGCTAGTCTAGAACAGCTAAACTGACTCACGTGAGACTTTTGCAAATTCATAGCCGCAATAAATTAATATATTTTATATTTAACACTGATTCGTTTTATTTTAATGTGAATCTAGCATCATCTTCTGCATAGATTATCTATATTATTAACTGTATAAATATTTAATTAAACATGTTGAATATGCAATCAATTTCTAATAATTTATTCAATATTCATAATTAATTTATATTTTTTTTAGTTCATTCTGGGTTATTCAAAAACTGTGTTAGATAATTAATTTATTTAAATTAGAAAATTCATTTAAATAAACGCCACAGTATTAATATCATATATATTTTCTGTAGCCATTCAACTTATAATTAAATTTATTTAGCATATTCTTAGTAATTTTTTGGTATTTCCAAAAATGTGATTTAGCTCAACAAAAAAATAAATAAATAATAAATATATAAATAAAAAAATAAAAAATTTTTTTAAATGAAAAATAAAATAAAATATAAAATAAAAATAAAATAAATCAATTAAATTTTTTTATAATTTTTTAAATATAAAATAAATAAAATAAAAAAAAAATATACCAATTCAACTTTTAATATTTTGAAAAATTGTTTAGCATATTCTAAGTTATTTTTTGGTGTTTCCAAAAAATGTTATTTAGCTCACAATAAAAAATAAATAAATGAATAAAAAAAAAAATAAAATAAAATAATAAATACATTACAATGAGTAATAAAAAGTCAACGTTAAGAATTAACAAATTAGGCTATTTCATTATAGATTGAAATCATGCTCAAAATATAAAACAATAATTTAGTTTAAATTGAAATAATTTGCATATTTAGTACCAATAAAAATGTTTAAGTATTAGCAAAGAACTTAGTCATATTCAACTATATGGCAAGCAAACAAATATACATTCATCTACATGTATATACATATATACACTTGATTTTTAATTTCTGCATAAATTATAGTTTATAACCAATTGAATTTCATTGACCCAAAACTAGGCTCAGCTTTTTATTAAGTTGTTGACACACGCCCTTGAGTGCTGTGAGAGCTCTCACAAACTATGTCAAAGGCTGTAAAAAGTGTTTTAAAACTCCGCGAGAAACTAAAATTAAGATATTAGATTCTTGATTGATGAACCTGATTATACTTTCATTTGATTGACAGAGTTTGGTAGTTCCCACAACTCGAACTTAATGTCAATTTAATTATGCATAGGTAATAGAAGGCTCAAACGATCGCCGATTGGAGCGCCTCGTCAATGTGATATGACATCATCAATAATATCAGCACGCATCAATGAAGTCTCAAGTTTTCAAGTCACGTCTTTGGGCACCAAAAAGTTGAGAAAAATACACTTAGAAGAAGAAGAAAACATATGTTAAATAAAAATCCTATTAAAAGCTTTCGAAACAAAAACAAAAAAAAAACCGAAATGTAATACAAAGTACGGGCGTAAATTTATTTTGTTAATGGCAAAACGAATGGCAAACATTCCCCTTCTAGCACACACGCAACTCCCCCTCAGCGTGACTGGTGCGTGTCTTTGAACTTTCGCATTTTGGCGGACTCCGGCAGACTCGAAAAATCGTGCAATTCATTATGGCCAGAATGAAAGAAGGCTAAAAACCTATTGACAGTAATTGCGTTTAATAATACAACGAGTTACCGTTACAATGAATGCCGAGAAGGGCTCAGCAGCCAACAAGCATTAATCATTAAAGACAAAAACTATAAAAAAAAAAAAGTGGCTTAAATATTGTATAAAGAGAAGCGAACCGCGGCAAGCCCGGTCGCTGCCCAACTTATGTAACACTTGAATTTTATGCGAACCATAAATAAATATTCTGCTTGTGGCCGAGATGTCCCGGCGAGAGCTGAGAGTGGGCTCGCCAGATGCTGCTTGCCAGCAGCTGTTTTATGCATCGATTAATCTAATTAAGATGTCATAAACATTTACGCTGGCATAAACAGTGGCAAGTTTGTGTCCTAGGTCTTTCGTTTGGCATTCATATAATTTACCATCAGAATATAATTAAGGTCGTTGCTGGTTACAGATTGAATTTATGACTAATGTTGCTTGCAATTTATCGTGCCTTAGATACCTGTAGTTGTGATGGAGGTCTAACAGAGTAAAAGTCTGGCTTCATTTGATGCTCATTCTACTTTTTATAAAATTTTAATATTCAACTCGAGTATAATGTGTATTTAAGGTATCTCTGTAGTCTGGCATTGTTGATTGCTTGAAATAGATGCGGTCAGCTGTTGCTGCTGCTGCTGCTTCTAATGTCCAGTGAGCGGCATTTTTTTTGTTCTGTGACGCAAGTGCTACTGATTCGTATATATATTTTGCCAAGTCTGTGAACTGTAGCGAGATATGTGGACTCAAGGCAAGCAGCTTGGCCAGCTAGCAGTGCTTGGCGCTGCACGGTGATTTAATATAATTTAATTTTCGGTGACTGCGTTTTCTTATATGCCGAAAACTCGTTTGCCATTTGCATTAGCCTTTTGTTTCACTTCATTTTGTTTAATTCGATTTGTTTTTTTCCCTCGCTGACATTTAAAACGTGAAAAGCAACTGGATTTAAGGCATTGCCGTTCTACATGTAGTCAATTTTTTTGTTGGCACCCACTCAATATCATTTTGTAACTGTAAATATTGTGTGCGCTGCGATTGCATCATTGGATAATTTCACAAATTCATGAAATGTCTCGCTGCTCGAGTTTCCTTTTAGCGCGTTATTGTATATAATCGAGTATTTTTACAAGCGACAAGTTACCAAAAATAGTCAATTGTCCGCTTTGGGGTATTTCGACTTTGGTTTATTTTGATTATTTATTGACAGTTGCCCGTTATGTGCAGCTGAAGAGGGAGCGAAAAACAAAATGTTTCGTAAATGCCAAATGCCTCGCTGGACCCAGCCCCAAACGACGGCACAGCTTTCACTTCACTCAAGCCATTGCAGTTGCAGTTGTTTATTTATTTATTTATTTATTTATTGATTTAACTTACTTATTTGTGTATGTGGAGTTGAATTTGCCACACTTTGAATTTGTGGCAAGTCAAGTTCGTGTCTTGAGTCTTTCGTTGCGCTCGTGCTCAACTGTTGGCCCATGGCCCCCGCCGCTCCGCCCTTTGCATTGGCGGGGCGTATGGTAATAATCATTTTGCACGGACTGCCCGTCCGTTCGTCCCTCTGCCAGCACTGTTGGCGGCATGAAACTTTGTAGGTAAATTGCGCTTAATGATTATGTTCAACGAGCTTTACAATAAATATATTGCTGGTCCAGGGCATGAGCTGCCTAGACGCCTGGCACATGGACACCAAAAATAGCAACACGCTACGAAGGTGGCGGAATTTATGTCTCTCTCTCACACTCTCGAGACACCAACGGAGGCCTCGCAGCGCCTCCTCAAAATGACTTTAATTCAATTAGGAGCTGCTGCAATTTACGAGCCACTCGCACCATCTGCGTAATAGATTTATTTTCAGAAAATTACTCAATATTAGGTCGATTGTTCGTGCAAGTGCCACGTTAACCTCTATTATTCAATATACCTATACATATATATATAGCTATGTATAGACGGAATTAATAACGAACGCGGCTGTGTATTGTTTAAACAAAAGTTTGCTGCTTATCTCAAGGCCGGAACTATTGAGGCGGCAATGCGAAATTTGTTTGCAATTCTCTTACGATTGCATTGAGACATTGAGACATTGAGACAAGACAAGCGCTCAATTAATTTTTGTTTTTCTTTAAACTAATGAAAACAAAAACAATATCTTAAATTATTCACGAAAATAAGAACAATAATAAGATAAATATATAAATAAAGAAGAGTGAGATGAGACCAACTAGCAGATACTGTGCATCCCTGATAATACCTGAATTATAATTATTATTTTCACACTGATCAACACAATTTAAATATCATTAATAACATCTTCATTGTCAGCTTATTCATTGTTAAATATATACTTTTACATATATAAAAACTGGCTATTACTGGAGTGCGCTAACAACTGTAATACCCTTTTCACTAAACGGGTTTCAGGTACAAGAATAATATATAAATTAGCAATTTTGGAGGTTGTTCCGCAAATGATTTTTGAAAATAAATAAACAAGCTATAAAGCGTAAAGTACTCGAAAAAATAATCACAAATAATTTCCAAGCAGTGGAAGCAAATGCAGCTTATAAAAAAATAAATAAATAAAAAGCTAATATTTCAAATTATATATTCATCATAAATTTAGATATTTAGTTAGAACTAACATTATATACATAATTCATTCAAACTCAAATTCATTCAACGCAATTCTTAACATTTATTTAGAGTTAAATATTTATTAATCTAATCAAAAATTAAATCTATAATTTGCTGACTCAAACAGCAACTAAAAACATTAAATTTACACGCCAATAAAAAATCTTACTCAGAGTTTCAATAATTATTTAAATTTCTATTTATGAAAAAAAAAGTCTTACAAATAAAACCCAAATTTTCTCATTAAAAAAACATGCCTTCTGTATAGGGTATTACATAGTTAAAAACTCCCCCAGTGCTGCTGTTTGAATTGTTAAATGTTTAAATAAAAATATCTTCACTTCGCCAAGTCAAAGATAGCAAAATAATTGTCCAGACAATAAAAATTAAAAATTTGCTACTTATCATGTGCCGCCCTCAAGTCTTTTTGTTTTTGTTTTTTTTTACTTTTGGTATTTATTTATTTATTTTTGCCGACCTTCAAGGGGCGGTTGATATTACCGTGCTGCTTGAATGGACAGCAAAGCGTAGAAATTGAGAGAAAAAAAAAAAGAAAATGGCAGACAAACTGAGTGATTTGAGTGACTGTTTGACTGACAGCTGATGTGCTGCAAAATATCATAAACACAAATATTTCTTGACTGCCTGAACACAGGTTAAATAACATGAAACTAATACTTGGAAAAGATTTTTAGCATAAGCAATCACTTTGATATCTTTCGAGATGCTTGTATGTAGGGAAAACAGATTTTAAATTGTGCTTAAATTAAACAGAAGTAAAATACCTATATTCATATTTATAATATAACTTTACCATAGTTTTATGAATTGAAAAAAAAACAAAAAATAATAAATAAATATAATATATGTTAAACTAAAATTTTTTTTTAAATTTTATTATATAATTTTCATATAAAGTATATATGAAAAAAAAGAATAAATTATTATCAATCTATTTATATATAAAAATATTTATTAATATTAAAAAAAAATAAATAAAATTAATAAATAAATAAATAAAAAATGAATAATAACAAATTATTTATATAAAAAATATTTATTTATATAAAAAAAAAAATAAAATGAAATAAATAAATTAAATATAATATTTCTATAAAAAATATTTATTAATTTAAAAAAAAAAATAAAATAAATAAATTACATATAATTATGCATAAATAAATTATCTGTAATACAAATACATAAATATATTTTCCAATGCTTAACACTTTAAAAATAAATTTAATGTAGCGTACACTACACAATTATTAAGATTTATGAAATATTCAAATTAAAGTCAAAACTTTAATTAATAAAAATGTGTTGTTGGCAACCGCAGCGACAATAAACATAAAAAAATTATGTTTTTTTTAACTAATTGAAAGCAATAAATAAATTGTCAGTCTTAAAAGCTCAAAGTGCTGCTAGATACGCAACTTGTTTGCGGTTGCTGCTGAAGCGGTTTAGAATTTGTGGCTTTACTTCTAATTGTTGCATATTGAGTGTTGGGTTAATTAGCGAAAAAGTAATTAATAAATAAAAATAAATAAATAAATTGACTCGAATGTGGATTTGCGACTTACCAATAAGTTGGTGCTACTCATTTCTCCGCAAAAAGTCAATATCTTGGTCTGCTTTGAATGTGATGTCAGCTACTCGAAACCTTTTATCTCTTTGTATTTTTTATTTATTTGTTGTTAAACACTTTGTTGCACTTTGTATTTAATATTTGTTGGTTAAATATTTTTAGTGCTCAGTGTGAAATCATTTTACACACACACACACACATGCACGGCCACAAAATGCGCGCATAGAACGAGTATTTGCTTTTGTTGTATGTTTGGTTTTTTTTTTTTTTTTCTTTGCTTCTTATGAATTGTTTCATGCAGTTTTCCTTAAGGGTCTGTAAGAGATGAATTGGGAGTTTAGCTGGAGTTATGCAACGCCAACGCCAGGTATGAGGAGAGCGCAGCAGAAGAAGAGAAAATCAATTGCATTCAATTTGAGTGGCCATAAATAAGCAAAGTGGGCGCACATTTATCATCGCTGGGGACTGTGCAAGAGAAACCCAACTGTTTCGTTGTTGTTTCTGCCCTGTTGCATGCCCCAGCAGCAGCAGCAGCAACAGTTGCTGGCCATTATTTGTTTTTTATTGTATGTTGCCACGGCATTGCATACAAATTGCAGTCGCCACGCGGATCATTTGTTGTGTTGGCGTTTAATTTGCCAATTTTTATGAATTATTACAAACTAGCGCACAAGGGCTTGAGAGAGGCTGTGAATGCGACTCTTGATCTGTTTTGCGCTGCAACGATTTGCATCTGCAACATCAGCAATGGCAGCAGCAGCAGCAGCAGCAGCAGCAGCAGCAGCTTCATTAAGCGCTAAATTTAGACAGGCAGTGCCCATAGTGCTCCGAACCGGATATGGCTTAATGCTGCAGTAGCAACTGCAACAGCAACAGCAACAGCAACATTGTTGCCTAGTGGCCATTGGCCAGGCCTAGACGAAATTCTTGGCTACAGCTTTATTTAAACACAATTATTTGCCTACGCCATGACGTTGCTGCTGTTGCATTTTCTTTGGCTGCTGCTGCTGCTTCACTTACACATAAATTTGCATGTGCAACAAATTTTAGTTGCTGCTGCTGGCTGTTGCTGCTGTTGCTGCTGCTGCTGCTGTTGCCTCTCCGTGTTTCGTTGATGTTGTAATTTAGTTAATTTTGCCTATTCCAAGGTGGCAGCAGGCCAACAACAATAACAACAACAGCTACACTGAAGACCCAGCTGCCGACTCATGCCAATTGTCGAGGCGGCTCGTGCTTAGTTTTATAAAGTTGTTCAGTTGACTGCGTTGGCGTTGGCATTGCCTGATTCTGATTTTTATTTTATTTTTCTTTATTTGGATTTTTTGTATTTTGATCTCGATCTTCGCTTTAATGCTCTCCTCACGCTGCACTGTTGCACTTTAATTTTATTGCTGCCAATTTAGCTAATTGTATTTATGTTCACAATGTTAAATGCGAAATATGCCAACCGCTGACGGCATTTCAATTATTTATTAAGAACACAGCACAAGCACACTCTGATTGTACTTAGTTTGTAGTTTTGTTAGCAATATTTAATATTGATTATATTGTGCCAAATTCTAGAAAGCCAAAAGATTTCTTATTCATAAAAGTTTTGTGATTTGCATGGATTTTAAATAGTGAAAGGTTGAAGGAAACAACTTTTTCTTTTTGTTGGTAGAAAGTTTTTATTAACAAATTTTTATAATTTTTTTTTTTTTATAAATAAAAATGCTTTGAGCTGAGTTAGAATTTCAGAGAGAAATCAAAATCTTTTAGTTTTCAATCAATGGATGACAAATATTTATTAAATTTAATATTAATTGAAAGAAAATTTAGAAAATTCTTTATCTAAATAAAAAAGTTTATTTCTCATTTTTGGGAAATTAAAAAAAAAAATTATAATAATAATAATTATCTTTGCAATATTCAGAATTAAGGGTACGAAAAGTATTAAATATTATTATTATTTCTTTTATTATTATTATTATTATTATTATTATTATTTCTTTTATTAATTTTATTAATTTTAATATTATTATTTCATTTTTTTGTGTTAATAAATTTTATTTTTATTATTTATTTCAAGTTCTTAAAATTTGTCAATATTATTTTTTATTATTAATTTATTATTATTATTTTTATTTTTTAGTATTAATCAATTTTATTTTTATTATTTATTTCAAGTTCTTAAGATTTGTAAAATATTTTTATAGTATTAATAATTTGTTACACAAAAATAACTTTGCACAAATCTTGTTTAATGTTTATAGATTAAATTTAATTAAACTTTGAAATCTAGAAATCTCTTAATATATTCAAATACAAAATCCATTTTATTCAAGTTCTAGAACATTAAGAACATTAAGAAACACAGTCTTTAAGTCTGTCTTCTAAGCAATTCGAAAATCCTTTTTCGTTGAGTTCTAGAATATTGCAGAACACTCGTGATCAACTGATAGATTATTATAACACTTTAGAAAAAGTTCAATTGTAATAATCAAATTTGATATTTTTAAGAATAATTAATTAATTAATTCAATTAAAATTGTTAGACCGATCCACATAAAATAATTGAATTGAAAATTCGCACACACAGTTTCAGATTACAGATTTTTCGCAATTTCTTATGGAGAGTTCTATTCTATGTACTCTCAGTTAGTTGGGTTGCGATGCGCACAGTGTGCGACTTGTGGCTCGGTAGTAAGCGCGACTCGGAATGTGGCAAGATGCGCAGGCGCTGCCTTTACGGACCCCCAACGAGAGGCGACGTAAGCGTTGAATGACGTAAGCGAGCGCGAGTCAACGAACGGCGCACGTAAGCCGAGCTGAAGCGAGACAGCGAATTGACGTAATGGAGCTAAGCTGAGAGATCCCACTCGTTACTTACTCTTGACTTACTGAATGAAGTAGTCGAGCAGGCGACGACCACGACGACGACGACGACGGAATGACGACGACCACACTTCACACGACGAGGTGCGCAGCAAGACTGAGCGCGAGCGCCTAACCAGACTGCAATTATAAAAGATGGAGACGTTGGCGCTGGCATTGGAGCTGAACGGAGACGGAGATACACCGCATTAGACGAAAACGGACAAAACGGAGAGAAATTCACCAGTGGCCACCACTCTTGAACTTGACCAAATGCACAAAATGCAGAGGCGCGAGAGTAACTCGTCTTGCTTGCGCTCTGGCTCTCTTTCGTTCGCTCTGCCTCTCTCTCTCTTGATCACTCTATCTACTTTGCGCTCATGTTCGCTGGCTCTCGCTTGTAAACAAACGCGTTCCAGTGTCAGCCACTGACAGCTGGAACGAGTTTTCGTTTGGCGCGCATCACGTGGCCGGCTTCGGTTTGTTTTGGTTTTTGAAAGCTGCGCTGCTGAGCTGGCGGCTCGACTCTGGTTGCCGGTCTGGCTTTGTTTACAAATGTGACGTCATCGTTTTGACACTTCCAATTGGCAATGAGCAACGCAGCGCTGTCGCTAGCTGCGTCGTGGTGAGTTTTGTGCCGGACTTGAACGCCGCACTCAGATCCAAGCCAAAGCTTTGTGGAAGCGAAATGGAAACAAAAAAGAGAAGAAACAAAAAAAAAATTGATATTGAATTTCATCTTAGCGTTCGGGCCGTGCAAATTGTTGTTCTTTTGCTAAGCCTCACATTTGTCTGGCTTTGAAATCGGCTTAAAATCAACGCCTGCGTGGGTGTCCTCCAGCGTCTGCGTGTCGCCACACGATGCCGGCGACTCGCTGCCCTCCACACAGCATAAGTCCATACGCGTATTAATGGACTGTGTCAAATTTTGGCTGATTCTGATTTGATTTCATCGCTCGGTGCAATGACATCATGTAAAGCTGCTATCATTATGTGATTTATAATTAATGCGCGCCGTGAAATTACAATTATGTAATGCCAAATGTTCGGCTCCATAAGATGAATAGAACTTTATTTTTGTTTAGGTTTCTGTTTTATTCTTGCGTGTCTTAAGTTAATGTATTTTGCCATTTTAAAAATTGGGCTTATTGGTAAAGATAATTAAGGAAACATTAAAAACAAATTATTTTCAACTTTTGAATTGATATAAGAATCGTTTATATATTCATATTTTTAAGATAATTTTGTTTGCATTAAAATTGTTAGATGTTTGAACTGAAAGCGGAAAGGGAAAAGGGGAAAAAGTGAAAAGGTGTAAATTGGGGTGAGGCTATAAGTGGATGGGATAATAATTAGATTTCCAATACAAGGTGTTAATTATAGCACTTATAATCAGTCAACTGCAAACTCTAAATATGACATAGGAAAGGCAAATGAATCTTATTTTTTTATTTTATTAAATTTAGGAAAGATAAAAAATAAAAATATGTATTAAATAAAAAAATGTATATAATATAAATAAAAATTAGAAACTTTATAAAATAAGAAATATTTATTAAATAAAAAAATATATAAAATGAAATATAAATTTAAAAAATAATTATTAAAAAAAAAAACAATATTTAAAATTGAATAAAAAATTAAAAAATATATGGTTTAATAATATTATTAAATAAAATAATATAAAAAAAAATTAATATAAATTATAAGAAAAAAAAATGATGAAATAAATAATATTTTAAATTGAAGAAAAATGATAAAAATATATTGTTTAATAAAGATTGCAATTAAAAACAAAAATATTAAATATTAAATAAAAATATAATTATTTTGTATATATTAAATAAAAGTATAATTATTTAATATATTTTAACTATTACTAGAATTATCTAAAATTGTCAAAGCTTTATAAATAAATTTAAATAGAAAATATACACATAGCTAACATAGAGAAATGTACAACAAATATAACCATTGCGAATCGATTTCGAACGTAAGTTTGACTCCTATTGAACTTTATCTTAATGGTCTCGTAACTCCCTTAGAAGCTAAAAATGTGGAACTTTTCTTGTGGAACACTTCCTGGTGCTTGACACCATGAGCAAGTTAAAGCATATCACTTTAAGAGCCTCGTAAAGTAACGAAACATAAATTTGATGGTTGACAGTTGATGGTTGACTGTGGTGTAGTTCGTGTCCTAAGTCTTCAGTTTATTTAATTTGTTTTTGTTCAGTCTTTGGAGTGTCTGAAGTGTCCATCAAGTGTATGCACATGAAAATCGTGATGTTGCTGACCTGATTGCGTAACCGGCAGTCGTCCGGCCCACAACCAACACCTCCTCAAGTTGTTTGTAGCAATTAGTGAATGCAAACAGCAGCAGCAGCAGCAGCAGCAGCAGAACAACACCTCAAACTCAAGTACAAAGCCAAACACACACAACATTAATACGAGTACTCGACTCGACTTGACTCGCCTCGCCTCTCATTTGTGACTATTAGCACTTTTAGCTAATTAAATTAGCGCCGCCTTTAATTTTTGTTGCTTTGTTTTGCATTCTGCACTATGCAAATAGCAGTGGATCGCACTGAATGCTGTTTGAGCAAGCTTTTATGTGCAATTAATTATTAGCCTTTTTGGCCTACAAGTTGCCAGCAGTCAGGCAAAGAGCTCACGATAAGATAAGGTGAAATCAAAGTTGTGGAACAGTTGAATTTATGCCGTCATATAATTCGATATGCGCTTAACAGCCGCCAGGTTTTATGGCTTTGGCACTATTTTTACCAGTTTACAGTGCGTGCGAACAAAGTAACAGACTCTCAAATGGGCCCTGGCACTTTTATGGCCAGAATGCACAACATACTAGCTTGGAGTTGAAGTCAGAGTCGAAGTCGAAGTCAGAGTCAGAGCCAGAACCAAACTGTCAGTTTCAATTTGAATGCTCAACTTAATCCGCGCGTCACTCTCCGAGCTGCTAGAAGAGAAGAAGCAGCAGCCGCAGCAGCAGCAGCAGCAGGAGCAGGAGTAGCAGGAGCAGCTCTGCTTCTCATGTGTGAGGGGTCTAGGCAATTTAAGCGGCGTCGGCGCGTCATCAAAAGCAAGCCAAGTCAAGTGTTTGTCTGTCCCGAGCGTATTCAAAATTAATTTCAGACAAAGTTGAAATTTTTTAATTATGGGTTTCAGTCACAAGCTCAAGCAAGTGCTGTGCTCGCTGTTTTCGGTTAGAGATGAACGCAAACCGTGCTCTGAATTTCAATTGCGTGCAGAGAAACACGATAAAGGCCATCAAAGGGAAACAATTTGAGTTGGGTAGAGTTGGGAGATGTATTGAAGATGTAAGTAATGAGAGCGAAAGGTTAAGTAAAGGAAAAGTAATTTGTAGTTAATATAATTTGTCTTTACTCTAGAATTCTTATGATATAAGAATGTAATCAGATAATTTATTATAAATTTAGTTTAAACTAGATAAACTAAACAATGAAATCCATTAAAACAATCTGAACAAAATGCAAAATCGAATTTAAAATTTATAATTTATATTTGAGCTTATATTATATCTGCAAGGCTTTTTGCGTGCCATCTCTAGCTGCCGCTGGGCATCGCTGTGGGTTGGCCGCTGTATTTTAACGTACAGCATTCGGCTTAATTGAAATCCGAGTTCAAGTCATGCGTGAGTCTAGTGTGGTCCTTGCTGCGTAAATTGATTTGTTTACAGCGTCGGGGATAACGTGTTGGTTTTTACAGTTAAAATTGAAAAATGATATTGTTGCATGCCTGTTGCAAATTAAATCCGAACGAACGCCAAAGGTCCCCTCATCTCTGTAGCTCTAGTAGCAGCAGCAACGTAAGTAGTTTTAATGAGGGGTCCCAGTCGCCTCTGGGGTTAGCGCTGTCTCCTGTGCCAGTGCCTCACAAAAGTACGGAAAACTGACACAGACGTTCATGGTACAGTTGGCTCGTCAGGTGCTATGGGATGTACTTGAAGAAGAAGACGAAGAAGAATGTGCATATAACAGTAGCTGCAACTGAAATGATTGATTGTCTAGTTAAAGGTAGCAAAGTGAAGAAATGCACCCACCGAACAACCAATTAAGCCAAGAGCCATACGAATGCAGTGACACAGTTTCGTGGCTATGTCGGATTGGGGAAATGGGAATCTATTAAATCTTGGCCAGTTAATTGACAGCCAAACAGCAGTGATCATCACTTCTCACATAACTGCGAATTCATGACCAAATATTACTGGCCAAATGGTGGAGCAGCTCTCAGCGCAAACCTGTCGATGCGACGCTTCACTCTTGGCCAGTTCGAACCGCCAGTCACTGATCATCGGTTATGCACGGCTTAAATATCGACTGCGCTAACGATTGCTGGACAGGAAAGCGGTCAAGGGGGCGGGCGCATGGCATTAGGCAGCTTACATGTCTGTTGTTGTTGGCCCATAAAAACTATAGACGCCAACTGCAACTCGGTCGTTGGCCGCAGGTGTCACACAGCCGCAGGGCGTTGCAGGCGCTGCTTACAGACGAGTGGACACAGTGGAGCCTCAGACGATAGAAGGTGGCAAAAATCTTAAAAGTAATGAAAACTTAACATTTTTTATAGGTAATAAACCAAAATGCAAGTATGCTATTTTTTGCCAGTAGATGAATTTCAAAATTAGTTTTGGTCAATAATATTTTTTTTTTTCAATTCTTACTTAAATATTGTTTTAAATTTTTAATTAACATTTATTTAATTATTTTATTTTATTTCTATTTTAATTTATTTAATTTTGTTTAACTTTATTTTCTTACACTGTATTTTATTTTTATTTTTTGTATATAACCGAAATTCAAAATATGAATTTTAGGGTTTGCCATTTTTTTTTTATATGCCAAAATATTATTTTTAAAATATATTATTAAATTGAAAATTAAAATTCAAATAAGGGAAGTTATATTTTTTTTTAAATCTTTTTTTATTTATTTAATATATAATATAGTTATATTTTATTAATTTAATAGAGAAAAAAAAAACAATAAATAAAATCACATTTCATATTTGACATAAAGCTATGGAGCCTTCTGGTAAGTCATCAGCATTTGCTTTAATTCATTATAAATCTTGAGGTATTCTCCGTCAAGTGCCATTAAAGTTTCTTAAATATCTTGATTAATTCATAATTTCAATGTTTTCATGATTTTTGCAAGACAACATGAGCCAAAGGTCCCACCGTGCGTCGTCTAGCTGTCGCAGCAGAGTCTCTGCTCATGTCCTGCTTTAAGCCTCAAAATGATAAGAATTTGCTAGGTGCAGTCAGGGAACGTGGCCAGTTGTTGGTCAATGGCTAAGCTCGATCTGGCTATCGTGTGCCTCGCATTAGAATGTTAAGTGATGGGTTAATTGCAGCTGATCAGATGAGTTTTTGTTCGCCTCTTTGCTGTCTTTGAAATTTGTATGCAACAGCGGCATGCCATTGGCGAAAATCACGAAATGCCAACAGCATTGAGAGCCAAACAGTGGATTCCTTTGAATGCACGGCCAAGGTCTGCTGAAGCGTTTAGCAAATACTCTTGCAACGACAAATTAGCAACTTGGCAGCCAAATGAGCTAACAACAGCCAAAGCCAACCCGAAGGGCAGCAGCCGTTTGTAAATGCTAATTAGAAATGCAGCAGCAAAAGTGTTGAAGCCGCAATAGCAGCAGCAGCAGGAGCAGCACGTTGGCAGTCATAAATTGTGGGCAACACAATTGCGTGCGCTCAGCGTGTGCCTCTTTGCTAGCCGGCAGCCAATCAGGCAGGCAAATGAACTGTCAACTGATATATGTGCCTAAGACGAAGATGATCTATGGCCAGGGCGTAAGCAGGAGGTGTGTGCACCTCACTCTCTCCATCTCCCTCTCTCTCTCTGTGCGTGGCTTGTGTGTGGCAAACACACGCGCCAAATAAGGCACACACAAATAATCATAAATCAGTGGCAAGAGCAGAAGGCAGGCAAAGTTAGAAACTATTTTTCTGCTGTCAATTTGTTGGCGCAGGAGGCGCGAATGCTGCTCGTGGCACTCCTGCGCCGCTTCTAACTCATTTGCCACGCCCACACATTTGTTTGCTCCAAATTGCACAACTACCGGAGTTGCTGTTTGTCTTTAATGACAGCCTCAATGTTGTTTGCTTAGCTCTCCATTTGATTAGCCGCAGGAGTCGCTGCAAATAGAATTTTCTATTTGCCAGCGCCAATTTGTGGCGCGCAAATTGCAAAGCTGAAACAAAAGACAGCAAAAAAAGAAAAAAAAGAACAGAACAAAACTCATTCACAAAACAATCATAACACTGACCTCAATTTCCTGCCAGTTGCAATCACATTTCCATTTACCTTTCTCAGTTCTCAGCGCTCTGCGCTCTGCGCTCTGCGGCTCTTCAGCGTTCGCTTGTATAATTCTAATCAGAGCCGCTTCGCAATTATGACCAGCTCAGCGGTACATGAAAAATCAATAAAAGCACAAAACAACATTTCTTCTCCACTGCTCGCCGATGATTTGCTTTTGATGATGCGCACGAACGGAACCCGAAAAAAAAGTAGCACAACAATTGGCACAGAAATCAAATAATTTGCATTTAATGGAGCTCGCCGCGTGGGCCGCATGGGCCGCATATGGATTGGAGTTGGAGCTCCGGGCAATCTGAAGTTGGGGCATGGGCATGCAATGCATATGGTTTTGGCTATGGCATTAACTGCAAATGGCGATGCAAGTTCAAAATCATTAGGGGCTGTAACTATGCGGAGTTCGTTTGCCAGAGAGTCCAAGAGAGTCTTTTGTGCGGCGCAATTTGCGCTTTGCGCTGTCACGATTAATAACGCTGTCATAATAACACTTTTCTGTGATTGATTTAAGACAATTACAGAAAAGAGGAACACAGCGCTCACGTTTGAGTGCCGCCTGAGTGATTGGCGCTGCCGCTTAAGAAAGAGATTATCAAGTTGCCAAATGGGCACGTCCGTTTTGGACTGCGAGTGGACTGTGGGCATTGCATCTGCTCCGGCTGCGGTCTGGGAATGCTGGAACGGCAAAGTGTTGAACCGCGCAGACATGCTAAATTAAGCTGAAGAAGATGGCTATCAACACCACCAACACCGCCAACAAGCATAAGCCTCACCATCGAGAGCTCTGTACAAGTTGTTGCTGTTGCTGTTGCTGTTGTGGTTAGTTTAGGTACGCAGCCAAATCGCTTGATGTTGATGGCTTACAACAAGTAATTGGCAGCATCCACATGTTGGCGACGGCCTCAACACCAGCCGCCACTAACCATAGCAACGGGCAACGGGCAACGAGCAACGGGCAACGAGAGCAGCCTCATCATCTTCATCAACTGTTGCGTTGCTCGTCCAAGCGTCGCTTGTGTCAAAAGGTTTAATTTTTGTTGCTTCTTTCTCTCCCCTGCTTCGATACTCTTACCCTTACCCTCAGTCTGTACCCTCAATCTGTAGCCCTACCCACCACCTGCTCAGCCCTTACTCCCCACGCGCCGCTTGCAATAACATTTCATGCTGCGCTCTTTGGTCTTCAACCCGAACCTCTTACATGGCTGACTGGCTGCATCACAACAGCAACAACAACAACAACAACAACAATGCTGCGCCTCCATCTGCGTCAATGTCAGCGCATCGAGTCCAAGTCCAAGTCGAGTCCCCTGACACACGTCGCCAACAACAGCAACAGCTCCTCTTGCAGTTATTGTTATTGGCAATCTTGTAGTTGTTGTTGCTGCTGCTGCTGCTGCTCTTGTTGGCTGGGTCAAGTTCAAGGCTTCCCACTTTGCGACTTTTATGCGTTTTTCGCGCTGGCCCGCTAAAATTTAATGTGCCCCGAACGCACTTTAGCTGAAATTGGCACACGATGCTGCTGGCTGGCATTGCTTTTGTGACTCGCTGTTTGTATGTCGATTCAGGTGTTAGAAGAGCTAAAGGGCAGATTGCTTTTTATGCCAATTGATATGAACGTCGGGGCCCATAAAAGTTCTTATTAGTGCGCAGCTCGGCGCGGGTAATAAAATACAAAAAAAAAAAAAAAATATTTATTAAAGCTGAAATGTATTTTCGATTACATTTTGATTCTTTTATTTAGTTTATTGATGATTCTTTTATCTAGTGCTTAAATGGGTGAGACTTAAAGGCATTCAATAATTGATCAAATATTAATAACAATTCATTGGTTTTCCTAAATTTTAAAGCATTTTAAAGCAATAATGTAATTCATAATTTTATTTCAAATTCAAATTCGTATTTGATTTAATCTTTACTGAGCTACTTGCATTTGCCGATATTCTTCATTAAATAATAATATAATTTAAATGTTCAGAACAACAAAAAAAAAAAAAAAAATTGTCAGATAAAATGAAATTTGCAAGAAAATTGTGAAGTCTAAATTATTATTAATATTATTATTTTATATGGTATTTAATTTTATTTTTTATATTTTTTGTTTTTTATTTTATTTATTTATTTTATTTTCATTTTTTTGCATAGCTTTCGTTGACCTTGCATCATTTTATCTTTAAAATAATATTTTACGTCGCTATGAAGGAAAGATAATATAATTATATAAATATATAAAAAGTCAAGCTTAACTAAGTCTGAAGTCTATTATTATTATTGTTATTATTATTATTCTTATATTTAGTGTTTTATTTATTTATTCTTTTGCAAAACTTTACTTGGCTTTAAAATATTATTTTATTATCATGTTTATTAATTTCAAATATTTGTCATATATACTAAATATATTGATCAAAGAAAAAACAATAATAAATATATTTACATTTTATTTCTTTATTTCTTTTCTTTCTTTTTTTTAAATAATATTTATATTATTTAATAATATTTCTAAAATATTTCATATTATTTTTCCTGCATAGCGACATAAAATAATTTCCGCTTTAACAAATATTTAGTTAAATAAATTTTGTATTTTAATGCATATTCCAAGTATGCCTTTTGTGTGCAAATTCGTATTGCATAGAATAAAAGTAGATTTTCCTAAGCGTTTTATGCTCTCATGTAAAAAATGTAAATGAATACGGAAATCGTTTGCTTTGAATGATTGCAATGGCTAAGTGCTTAAAATTTAGTACGATGCGAGACTCACATGTTTGTTAACCAATTGCTGATCGGCGAGGGGCAATTCATCAGTTCGCTGACCACAGAACGTGAAATCACTTAAAGATCTCTCTAAGCTGGCGCACTCGCAGGGGGTAAGAACGATTTAAATATAAATTTAAATAGCAGAAAAGAGCTGAAAAAAAGAGAAGGAAACTAAAAAATTTTTTGTTTGTTTTTTTATGGGCAACTCGTAATCGGCAACTGCAATATTCGTATTCGTAATATTTGCTAAGTGCAGTTAAGATGGAAGCTCTAAAAGGCTTTCAGCTTTGTGGCTTTGGCATTCCTGGCGGATGCGGGCGAGCTTGTGCTTGGGCTGCGGCTGCGGCAGAAAGCCAGCCATGATGGACAATAATAATTCTTGGCAAAAAGCCATTTTCGTTTACAAATTGCCGCATAAATCGCATATTCGATGAGAGTTAGCTGCTTGGCCAGAAATGCATAAAATGCAAAAGTATCTCCAGTTGCTGCCGCTGTTGCCTCCGAATCTTTTGCAGCATGCAATTTCATCTCTCAGTGAGCGCTAACCAAACAGGCAACCAGCCAAAACCAGAACCGTTAACCAGCCATCCGACAACAACAACAACAACAACAACAATGAAGGCAAAGAGTTTGCTTGAAATAAACCAAGTCGAGTGCATAATTCGTTATGCTTTATTACGAAATTGGATATCATTGACTGCGACGGCGACGGCGACTTTGAGCTGGGCTTTGGCTTAGTCTTTGGCTTTTTGACTTGAAATTATGGCTGAATGCAAGATTCTGGATTTCTCTCCTGCGGTAGCTACCAAATGACATACTTCTAATTTATGGATGCAACAGCAATTCGCCCCGACTCGATCAGACTCCAGCTAAATTCTCTCAGCAGCCCCAAATGTATACAAAAAAAAAAGAAAAGAGAATACAAAAATATGTGTACCTGTGGCTCGCCTACGGAAATGGTTGCTGAATTACAGCGCACCGCTAGCTGTAAGCTAGCTGCAGCTAGTAGCTTGCACACACCACATAATTAGTGCAATGTGTGGACAGGGCAACGCTACGAGCTGGATGGAGTCAAGTGCAGGCATATTGGGAAAGCATTTCTGGGCGATCCGATCCAATCCGATTCGTGTCGTGTCGTGCCGCAGATACAAGCAAACTAAGTAAAACTCTACGTATGATTTTATCTACGCGCACACGCGGCTGCAACTGCAAAGTCAAACGCCAAACGTTTATAAGCTAGGGTATACCCTGTAGTGGATTGTTATGCTGTTAACTGATGGGTAATCTATACTTGATCAAAATTATTTATATAAAATATTAATAATAGAAATTAGATATCTTAAGTTCTTATTGCGAAGTAATTTCTAATATGCAATTATTAAAAAAATCTTAAATTTCATTTATTCATTTCATTTCATGCATTTTTTTCAAATTTATTTTACTACAATTTCAATAATTTCTCTTTGCATAATTTGACATGCAAAATGTCTTAAAAATAAATCATTTAATTATTATCTACAATCAAATAACTCAATTTCTACATATATACCCCTTCAAAGCTGCTAAGCCTAGGTATAGAAACAGTTGTTTTACTCTTTGTTAAGCACAAGGCGAATCTTAAGTGCCTGCGGCTGTATTTCTATTTTTTTTCTGGCTGCCTGCAAGCCGCGATGATGCCATAGATATTGTCGCTTCGTGTACAGTTAGCCGTTACATATATATTAGCCTAACGTTTGGCCTGGCCAAAAATCAATGTTCTTCTTTTTTTTTGGTTTGTGCGAAACTTGTTTTGGCTGACGAGTGGGTGGCCAGCTGGGTCTGGAATCAGAGCTCAAGTCAAAAAGCTGGTGTCAGCGTGTCGGCGGGTTCTTGTCGGGCTCTTGTCTGTATTTCATTAGCACTAACCGCAAATTAGCTTTGGCTTTGGCTTTGCCTACGGTTTCGGCATTTCACATTGGCTTTGGTTTTGGCAGTGGCTTTGGCTTAAGCCTAACGTGTGCCCGTTTCGGTTGCTACGTCTCGCAGATAACTCAATTGAAATGAAAATCACAGACGGTGCCAAGAAACGGTTACCGTTAACTGCAGTCCAAGTCCAAGTGCAAGAGTAGCTCCAAATCGATGTGGCAGTTGGAGAAAGACTCCATTTACGGCCAGTCAATAACAAATTGTGTGGCAACTAACTGCCGAGCCCCAAGCATAGACAAAACGGACCAAAAGACCAGCTGGACGGACGGACAGACAGAAAGACATTCAGACAGTTAGTGCGATAAACCGCATTAGAAGTGAGCGCATAATCGGAGCAACTTTCTGTTTATGGTCAGAAACACTTGGGCGTGAATTGAGCATCTTTGGCATTTGGTTTAATTAGCGCCAAATGCCGCACAGCCGTTGAGATTCTTGTTGAAATTAGATGACAAGTTCGCTTACCAGCCTGTCCAGTGCTTTATAAACATATCCACTTTATGCAATACACACATACATGCATACATATATACACACTCACACGGATAAGCTTAGCACGCAACGACGCATTGTTACATTACACGCAACACTGTGGCACCCCTGGGGTGGGCTGGGGCGAGCAGCCTGGAAATTTATGTGTATTCCGCAACATGGCCAAATGCACAGCGGGACGAGATTTGAAGGCAACAGCTCTCTACATGCATGTCTTCCGAGCCGTTCCTGTTCCTGTTGAAATGAAAGCAGCAGCAGCAGCAGCAACAGCAGGAGCAGCAGCAGCAGCAGCAGCAGGCGAGCAATCGTTCTGAATTTATATTTGATATATGTATATAGTGCTCATGCAAGCATACTATATACCCTGCTTGAAAATATGGAGCATATGCATTTAACAACAGTCATTAGCTGAATAGATATGAATATGAAAAACATATATCTAGAGCAGATATCGTAAGATCTTGCAAGAAAGTTGTTATTGGCATGACTAAAAGCCATTTTAGTTGTTAAGCTTTGATTATCGTTGTAGGCGCATCGAGACGTCGTTAAGGTCGAACCAATTGCAGCTAGTTACTTGTATTATTTATTTCAAATTTAAATTATATGCTTGTGCTGCATGGAAAGTGCAGGGCGCGCTAAATGTTTTAAACATTTTGACTAGAGCTCGGACAGCGCAGACTGAGCGGACAGCTTTGACAATTGGACTGCTCAACATGCTCATGACTTGCAGTTGGAGTGAGTTGCCGAGTGGACTTAATGCACGATTGGCAGTTGCAATTCAAAGATATTTCAAATTTGTTAAGCCAGCGCCAGAGGCAGAGGCTGAGTTGATTTGGTTGCCTGCTGCATGCGATTTGCATTCGAAATGCGGCTGCTCGAATTTAATAAAAATGTTTTATTAAGTCATAAAAATATTTAAATATTTTGTGCATTGGCCACAAATTTGCATAAGTGAATGCGCATGGAAATTGTTCAATTTGCCGACCCGGAGCCAACCAGGAAGTGCACAATGCCAGCGGTTCTTGCCCCCTGTGGGTGCAGTTACAGTCCACATCAAGCAAAAGGTCGAAGACTATGTTGCTGCCACCATATTGAGCTAGGCCCATTAATAAATACCGCCTCTGAGGACTTGCACACACACACACACTCGGTAACATCTCATAGTCATCACGCACAATCAATTAAAGTTTATCGCACTGAGGCTGTCAGGCGCTGGGCCCAGTATCCCTTTAAGCAGCACATTTTTCGCCATGGCAATTACACAAATGCCAGCGCATCAACGAAAAGCTGCTATTGGCATTTAAAATGCCAACGTGGCAACTTCTCGTGCCTCTTGCACATAAATCCAGCGATCCTGGCGATGCAGCCACAAATCCTACTTAGTTGCGGACGCGTATCGCAGCAAGTGTCCCATAAATGGATAAACTTGATGCTCTGCAAATTTGTCAAGCCTTCGCGTGTACAAAAAAAAAAAAAGAAAAGGAAACCCAGCGCAACATGTGCCCTTTAAGATACGTTTCACGACAGCCCTTGAGTAGCATGAGCATTAGATTAATCTAGAAGAGCGAAGCTAATTCATTACTTATTTAGTCGAGAAATAATTAAAACTGGCTAACAAAAAGTACTTATAAAGAGGAGAGTTGAGGGCATGTGAATTATAGAGTTAGGTTTAAGGAATTGACATGAAGGGTTTCTATTTAATATATATATATATATATACATTTAAAAAAAAAATAAATAAAATAATAAAATAAAATAAAAAAATAAAAATAATAAAAAAATAATTTTAAAAAATTATATAAAAAATATACATAATATATATATATATAAAAAAAAAAAAAATAAATAATAAATAAAAATGTAAATAGCATGAAATAAATTAAAAAATATTACTTTTTTTTTAAATTATTAAAATATATGTTCAATAATAAAAATCATATAACAAATACATATTTTATATTATAGCAAAAAAAAATATAAAAGATAAAAATAAAAAAATGAAGAAAAAAAAGAAAAGAAAAATAAGTAAAATAGTATAATAATAATAAATAGAACAAAAAAAATGTTGTTAGTTTATTTAAATATATTGTCAAGAATTAAAATTATATTATAATAAACACATATTATAGCAACAATAGGAATTAATGTGCTCTAAACAACTTTTTGTTTTTAGAAGAAAATATATTAAAAATTTTGTTTGAACTTTTTCATTATAAAATTTTATGCTTAGCGTAGAATTAAATTTATAGCTGTAGTATTTATTAAATTTTACATAAAAAAAAATATATATGTATCAAAGAACACATAACAATCATATTAACTTCAATTTATAGTTAAATATTAAATTCAATTTAGAGTTAAATACAATTTATAATTAAATTATTTTTCTATTTTAATTTTAGCAATTGAAAATATGAAAACTTTCAACTCAAACTTCAGCCAAAAACTAGTTTATCTTAAATGCAGCTTCAAGCACACATTCTTTCCATAAATAATCCTGCCAGAAAAACCTCCTCATATGCAGCAGCAAACAAATTCTAACTAATAGCCAGCAATAAAGTCCATTAGCTAAGCATCTTTTGACACTTTTCTAATCGCTTGAAAACACCTTTAGCGGCACAATAAGATTCAAGACCGCAATTAAGTTCACTTAAGAGCTAAGACGTCTATTTACTGGCTACTATTTGACACTATTGCCATGCCCGATGCCTCTAAGAATGGGTTAGGCCCCGGTGTCATTGGGAGCTATTCTATTATCGTTAGGCTGGCGGGGGCATGCCTACGCTAGAGTCTCATTAACAGGCCTGAGAACCGTTTTTTTGCTATTGCAATGGAGAGTAGGAGAACGAGAGAGTGAGGGAGAGAGCGAGAGAGAGAAAGATATTATCGCTAAATGACCGCAATTTGCATGTAAATGCTTGTTTATCAATTTAAACGGCTAAATGCCTTAAAACTAATGACAGAGCTGGGCCAAAAAGGCAATAAAGAAATTTTTCCACCCTGCAGCCAAACGCGTCTGATATTTTTGTTCGCCTGTTCTTAACGGTGTTTCCAACTTGTGGGTAACCAACGGAAGAGCGGTGCCCGGTGCCCGAGCATAAGTACTTGTACTTGTACACTCGCATTCAGTAACCGTGGCCAGGCACTGCATGCAGCACATATTATAACAACAATATTACGGTAATGACGTGTCATTAATTTTATTACAAAATGTGTATGTGCCCGGTACGACGAAGCGACGAGCCTTTTGGCGTTGCTTTATTGAAATCTTGTAGACTGCTGGTCTTCCGCATTTGATGGCCATGGCCAGAGACAAGAGTCCATCGTCGACTACAGTGAAAGCCAATCCAAGTGGGGGGGCGCGCGCGCATAGTTCGTATCTATAGCTGCACATAGATGCCAAAAATAACTCGCATTGCTCGTTGAAATAAATATGCTGCATAGTTTTGCTGCGACTGCGACGTTTTTTTTTTTTTTTTTGATTTCTTTTTAGAGACGACGAAAATATTTTCTATGAACTGTTGACTGCATAACTCACTTTCAGCCAAAGAGAGTGAGAGAGGAAGAGAGGAAGAGAAAGATGGGGAACTGGATGCCGATTGTGCGAATCTGGTCCTGCTGGGCCGCCAGCCTGCGCCAGTGCCTGACACTGAAAAATGCAAACAGAAATAAAACAAAAGACTTAAGCAACAAACTGAGTGATTGCAATTGCTTTGCAATGCGTTTGTGTGCGTGTGTATGTGTGTGCTGTCTGCTATTTTTAGCTGAGCTAAATAGTTGGCATTGGCCCAAAGGATGCGAACGGCAGCAGCATCGACTGCCATCGCCGCGCCAGTGGTCCAAAAGGAGTTTGGCTGCCCAAGTACCCCGGCCTTGTCTTGGCAGCATATTATTTTATAGCCGCGCGCATAAATCTTGCAAACGCAGATAAAAAGGAACGCTTTATAGAAAAATAAAAATAAATAAAATGCCAACCAAGTGGGTGAGGGGGGTGGTGGGAAGGATGACGAACGGGTCTAGTACAGTACAGAGAGAACAGAAAGAAAGAGTGAGTGTAGGCAACCGGATCGTCAGCCCTCGCATTGATGGAAACAATTTATGGCAAAATTAATGATAGATTATGGCGCTGCCAATTAAAAACCAACAAACAAGCGCGCAGTTTATGGATGTAGCATCAACATGGATCCGATTGGCCAACCCGCTGCCCGCAGAGAGAGAGAGGAACTTACTCCACGGCTGCTGTATGGTACATAGATTGCAGAGTAGGTGTTTAGACGAATGGCGGTCATTGGCAGTGTGATTTGTTTGCGACTCACGAGTCACGAGTGACAAATTACCCGGCTAAAGACGAAGTGACATCATATCAATCTTCAGATTCACCGATTCCAAATACATAATTAAAACACAATAAGCAGGCGGCAAACTGAGAGCAGTGTTGGCCATTTGATTAATAACCTATGGCCATACTCCTATAGCAACACGAGTCGGCTATTAAAGTCAGTCAAGCGCAATTAGAACAAAGCAACGCGCACAAATTCAAAAGAACACACAAATACTATATGTATATTATAATCTACATATTTCCTTTCAAGGCGGACAGCACAGCTAAGACTCAAGCGGAATTCTGCACGTCTGCGTTTTTATTCTTTGAACTCTGTCAAAAAAAAAAAAAAATGAAAAGAAAAATCTTTGATGAGATCACATCTATTCACATCTATCAAGCAGCACAGTTTGACAGGCACAGCAGTGCTATATATTATTAAATTGATCTTTATCTTAAATATATTTTATTTTTGGCCAGATGTGATGAGCATTTTGATTAGGCTATATTTAGAAATACAATTCTATTTACAATTATTTATAATATTTTGTTTAAATTTATTCGTGCTTGAAATATTATATAAAGAGCTGAAGAGCGAAAAAATGGAAATGATTCTTATTTATTTATTTTATTTTATTAATTCCTTTATTTATTTTTTATTTATTTTTTATTTATTTAATTTATTTAATTTATTTATTTAATTAATTTTATTTATTTATTTATTTTATTTTATTATTTATTTTATTTAATAATTTATTTATTTATTTATTCATTGATTTATTTTCATTAATTATTCATACAAAAAATTTAGAAATTATTCCAGAGCTCTCTTCCTCAATTTCCTCAACAAAATTTCACTCAAACTATGCTTAATTTCTATCATCAATAATGATGTAAATGGAAAGTATTTTGACATTAAGAAGTCTATTGTTAAATGTCAGAGAGTCAGAGCTTAGAATTTATGCACAAATGCTATCCGGGGTAGACGTCTTTATAAATAGATTCAAAAAGCAAACAAATCAAACAGAAAATTGGCTAATGTTTTGTGTGGCCAAATTGCTTTTTAATAATTACAAAAGAAGGGGAATGAAAAAGAGTTCTGAAAAATAACGCTTGCAGCGATATAAAATTCGATGGCAAGAAGCAGCATTAATGGCAATCGACTTCAAATTGAGCAATTAAACAATTTTGTTAGATGCGAGCAGAAGCGAGAAAGAGTTCAATGTGCTCAATGCACGACAATTCAAATTGAGGGATTTTCGGAGCAGAGGATGGATGGAGGTTGCCAAGTGATCATCACGTGCCACAATTAAGAGTTACGCAAGCAATGGACAGACAGAGCGACAGACAGCTTGACAGACTGACCGACTGACTGTCCGATTGAAGTAAATGATTGATGGACTGAACTGTGCTAAATAATGTCAACACGTATACGCCCACCAGGCCAACCCAACCCAATTCGAGCTAGCATTACGCGCAAAAATTCATGTGGATATCAAGTGCTCAGAATACGTGCTGCAGATTTCAATTCGAGTCGAACGAAATAATTTCAGCCACTTTTATGGATCTTTAATGGGACAAGCGGGCAGGTAGCTCGCGTAATACAGGCAGGCTGACAGTGCCTAGAAATGGCACAGCCCGGGGTAGCCCGGGGCAGCCAAAGTGCCCATAAACAAGCAAACAAACACTTCTGGGCCAAGCTTCAACTCCGGCTTTGATTTGGGTAAACAAATCACCTTATGATAATCAAGAGTCAATAATCTGTTTTGCCTCTTCAGGCCAGCCAGCCTGTGCTTCCCGTGTCCAATGCTCAATGTTCAATTCACAATTCTCAATGCTCGCTTGGAGTGCGTTCATTGGTGGCCTGTTTTGTACTTGACTCGAAGAATAATGAATCATAAGTCAGATTGCGGCCCCCGCAGATGCCTGCGCCCCGGTTTGATTTGTTCATTTGTTGTATTGAATGTACATGTCGTTCATATCTTGTTCCAACAAATCGCGTGCTGATCGGGCAACGGGTGTAGAGCCCCAACCTGCCTCATATCCCGCTCTCTCTCTCTCTCTCTTTCACTCTCTGCCTCTCTTACTTTTGGCGCAGCTCGTGTTTGACAAGCGCGCAACAGACAATTTTAATGATTCCCTGCGGTTTCTGGCCTTTTTCTGGCCATAAGAATTATGACTTTTTCAATGTGATTTCATTTATTTTGCTCACCCTTCCCGCAACCCGCACCACGCCCTCGGGCCATGCTGTCACAGTTGTTTCGCTGTTGGTGTTGATAGCGACTTTTACTCAACGTCTTATTGCGGCGGCGCCTTTTGGCCATTGGGTATTCTATTTGTGGTTCAGTTCCTTGAACCCGCAATGGAGCAACTTAATTAACTTTCATTCCATTGATCCACTATGCGCCACAGTTTGACAATCATTGTGCCAGCATCTTGACTATTTTGTTGAATTCTAATTAACCTGCCTCGCAGCGGAAATGTATTTTAAGTGCCTGGCGTAGCTTAAGACGCTGAACACCTCCTCCATTCAAATTCATAGCTGATTTGCATTTTTGTCGTTAAAGTTTTGTGCTTGCTGATTTTTATGAATAGTTGTAGAGATCTGCTGCCCGATTATGATATCACTCCGGCCTCTCTGCTAACGAGCGCAGTATTTGCACATCTTTTGCAATTTGCGGTTAAAAAGAATAATAATAAATAAATATTAGAAAAAATTATATTCATTTAGCCAAGTAATTTACACGCACTTGAAATTAAATGATCTTTTGAAACTCAATTTCTGATGAGTAAAAATACTAAAAATAAATATTAAATAAAAATGCATTACTTAAGTGGACTTTTGCATACTCTATGAAGTTAGTTATGAAGAGCAGATTAGCTTAGCAGTTTGTAGATCTTTATATTTGATTAAATTATCTTTTAAAGATTTCAGTTTTATGACTTTGTTTGTTTGCTTAGTTTCTTGGCTTAGTTTAAGGCGGGTTTAATGGCATCCGCAGTTTTTTAAAGTATGCACTCTATTATAGATAATCATATTCGCTTAGACTCGTTTTGGGTTTTAATATTTTATAGTAGATATTGAGCCTACAGCAAGTTTCACGCTTGCTTATTGTCTGACTAAGTGAGAAGCTGTCATAAATTTGGAAATATCTCAATGCTTCTGGGGACTTACAAGTCATGAGAGTTTCCCAGAAATTAAGTGTTAAGTGAAATGAAAACAAATTGTACTTAGATTTAAAATAGATTCAGGTTTTTTTTTTTTAAATACATTTTTGCATATATTAGTCAGTGTTATTAATCACAAATAATTAATTTGTATTATTATTTATTTTAAATGTATATTTTTTTCTATGTAACTAAAAATATGATTAAAATTGCATACAAAAATTTTTATTTAATATTATTTTATATTTTCTTAAATATATATCTGTTTAATACTAAAGTAATTCAAGTTGATAAACTCAAATTGAGTAAGAATTCTATCTACTTCGTTCAAAGTTCTGTTGTGAACCTGATTTGAAGTTCGTTTGTTAAGATGGCCATTGTTGCTGGCTTTATGGTTGCCCAGCGGTCATTTAGTGATTCTCTAATGACAGCACAAACTCTGAGCGCTCAGAGAACTGGGGGGTATGTGGAGATGAAGCGATGTTGCATACATTGTAATAGATAATTAAACGCCTGGCCATATATTTTATATGCGATGTCGGCTTTTATTTGACGTGAATGGTGTGCAATCAATTTTTATGTAAACGCAATTCCACAAATACAAAACGCGATGCTAATGAAGCGCGGACTATTGCAGCTGCCAACACAATGTCTAAAGGCAGCAGCAGCAACAGGCAGCAGGCAGCAACTGGATAGCCTTATGCCCAATGTGGTGGCATCGAGGAGATCTTTGTTATCCAGCCAAAAGTATTTACTAAGCGTATGCCAAGTTTATGTTGATCACAAATGGCGCCTGTGGCAGCCAAAGGCGATAATATTGCAGTGCCTAATTAAAAATGCCATAAATACGACTCAAACTCATGTTGACATTGCCAATGTTAAATACTCTCAATGGCTGTTAAACTCTATATAAAATAATGAAATGCCTTTTTGAACACACAAATGGTTTGCATAAAGTTTTAGTTTGCATAAAGCTTGTATATGGGCAAAACGGCATCGGCCACAGGCTCACGCTGAGCAGCACGAGAGGAGAGACCTTTGCGTTGAGCCCAGACGAAAAAATAATAAAAACATGTCACTGTCAATTCGATTGACAAATATTAAACGGGCATAAATAGTTGTCATACATAAACGTGTGTATGCCTTTTGCATGCATGGCCCGTCGACTAACTAATTTGCCAAAAAACAACAACATTGACTCTCAATGGCTATAAGTATACAAAAAAAAAACAAATCTCTCAAGGTCTCAGCCACGTTGTTGCTGTTGCTTTAGCAAGCGCAGCAGCCACAGCCCAGCGACATCGATCAACAGTGCATGAAATTTGCGCTTGACCATGTCGCGTGTCATTTTTATTATATTAATACCCTGTACAAAAAAGGTATGGGAGCTTTTTAAATTTAAAATAAATAAAAAGAAAATTTACATAAATTTTAGTTAAATTGGAATTTAATTTTAGCTATTTAAGTTTAAAATATATTTGACTAATTAACAATAGAAAACCTGAGACATATAAAACATCTATAGAATCAGCAAAAGTATATTAAAGCTAGGATTATATTTTTTTATAAAAATAATAATTATTATTTTATTATTATTTATTATTTATTTCTTTAATTATTATTATTTATTTATTTTTCTATTTATTTATTTCTTTAATTATATTATATATTATATTTATTCTTTATTTATTTTAAAAATAATTTTATACAGCTTTCAATTCAAAATAAAAAATAAAAATAAATATTCCAAGTTATTAATTTTAAATAATAAATAAATATGCAGTAAATCAATTTGAAAATTTCAAAATTGAATCTGCATCTACTTCTAAGAAAAATATAATTATTCACATTTATTTTGTAATGTTTAATATGTATTTATAATATTTATTTATTTTTCATATTCAATATATTAGATTATCAATCATTTTAATAAAAGCTTGCAAAGTATCAGAGACTCTTTATATAATTACTATGACTATATAAATGGAAGTTCGCAGCACAATTTATTTTTCGATTTCTTACAATTAAATATTTCCCACATTTCCCAAGGTATTCGGTAAAACGACAAAAAGAAACGAAAATTATATATGTTTTTAATTTGCATGCGTTACTTCATGCGAAGTAAGTAAAATTTAGCTTGTTAAATTTTTTATGGCTGCTGTTGTCAGCGCATTGATTCATGCTGCGCAGCGTCCATTAAGGCGCTATAAATATTTTTTATTAAAAATAAATAGCATGCAATGCATTTGTCATATGGGAAACAACGGCATTTCATTCAGGTGCGGCACTTGACAATTTCTCTAGATGCTTGCTATGCTACGCTTACTGCATATTTTCCACTGTCATAATCAAAACACGAGTGCTTAAATGTTTCTCTAAACTCACTCGAGTGCAACAGAAAGCACCGTTGCTGTTGTTTCTGCTGATGTTGGCTAAAACAATGGCAAGGCACAAAATCAAATCGACGTCAACGCGTCGAAAGACAACAACAACTACAACATGAGAAACAACAACAACGACAGCAGCAGTAGCTACCACAATAACAGCAGCAAAAGAGATAATTTAGCGTAGATAATTTTTAATTTAGTTACCCTAGCATCAACACAAATAACAATTGAGAAGTGAACATTGCATGTTGCTGGGCGAGTGAAATTTTAAAAGCCTTTTGCAAAAGCGAAAACTATTTAAGCCAAATGAGAGCAGGCAGCGATGCCAAGTGTAACCGTTACAGATCGAGCCAGCCACCTGGCTAAAAGCTGAGACAAATGAAAACTGCAAAATGCAAACTCACTCAGAGCACTTAGTGAGAACGGAAACTGTAACTAACTCTAATTTGTACAACAATTTTAATAAATGTTGTAGAAATTTGCATTAAAAAAAGTTTTATAAATAATTATTATTATTTGAATTTAATTTGTTTATATATTACTATATGTAACTTTAAATACTAGTCTAATTTTGAAATTAAAATTTTTTTCATAATTATCAGTAACCACATCTGTATATGGATATGGATTGATCTATCTATCGCAATCATAATACAATATTCAGCATATAATCGAGCTGGTATTTTTAATGAACGTCTTTTGAAGGAAAGAAAACTGTGTTCTAATCTAATGCTACTATCAACTTACTTTAATTTGTATTATTATTTATATAAAATTATTGCGATTATATAAAAATTTGTATAATATATGCAATCAATTTAAATTTTTTTTATTTTATTTTATTTTTATTATTTATTTATTTATTATTATTTTTTATCAATAACAATAACATAATTTCTATTTCACATGCTATAAAAGTTTTTTTTTTGACTTCCATTTTTTTGAACTCATCAGATACTTAACAGATATATTTAAAATGACGTATCCGCTTCATTGTTCGCATCTTCTATAGCAAATAATTGCAATGTTCTCAACATTTTTTTAAAAATAATTTTTAATTACAGCACATCAGGTATTAGGTATTTTCCAACGTATTTCGCACTAAAACTTTGTTACAATAAAAATGAGACGTCAAGCAATTTATAAAGATGATAATGTTATTTAACTGGCCTGCATGCAATTCTCTTATTATTTATGAGAAAATAAAATATTTTATTAAATTATATATCTATAATTTCTCATAGCTAATGTTAAACTTAAACTTTATTAGACCTTAAATGGTTGTAAAAATAAATTAATAAATAGAATACCAAATTGAAGACGAATCCCTATAAGCAACGATATTTATTGTATTTAGAATACATTCATGACCCACAAATATATTGCAGTTTATCACTGTGATAAACAGCTGTCAGAGTATTGCCCAATATACAGACTTACACACACCTTTTTGAGAATTTTTCCAGCTCGCTTTGTGGAAAATTGCGAGTTTCCGCTGATTTGCCATGATATGATGCAGTCGGTTCAGTTCAAAGGCTTTTCCAGCTGTTACAGCTCAATGATTGCATACAGAGCAAAGCCGCAACGAAATTTATTTGACATATGCTCCAAACGCAGCGCCTATTGCATAGCTGAGCAATGAGCAATGCAAATGGTAAGTGGAAAATGGAAAATGAAAAGCAGGCAGCAGACATGAGCATGCAGAAAACTGAGGCGAGCATTTTCCAATAGGGTAATTAAATGTTAATTAAAATTTTAATATGACGCGATCTAGACAGCAGCAACTGCAGCTGCAGTATCATAGATCGGCTGGCATTGGCAAGGTCGTGTGTCGGGTGCGTGCCGAGGCCCAGCGCCATACGTTGAGATGAGCTGAGATGAGATCATAGCGCACATATGAACTGTTGGCTGTTGCTGCACCTGTTGCCATCTGGCTACCAGTTCGCTGTGTTTGCATTTCAATTGTCCAACGGCAGACGCTGAAGTGACTCGTAATTAATAATCTTTAGCGCTATTAATAGCCGAGAGATGTGCTTAATGTTTAATGCCTTTTGCACACATCATGCGACATGATGCAGCAGCAGCAACACAGATCATTGCCACGCCTCAACGCACACAAGGCACAGGCCAAAGTGAAGCGCGGCTTTTTACTTATTTTATTTAATTGACTATTTAACCTAAACCAAACACAGCAGCGCTGCTCAATGGCGTCATTTTTCATTCATATGAGCGCTAATCAGAAATCAAAACAAAATAATTATTATTAACAAAAGTCAAATAATGAATTATGTATTCCTATGCTGTCTATGCTTGAGCTATGCATTTGCATTAATTACTATAATCGACAGCTAGATATATATACCTGAGCACTTCAGCTGACAGCTAACATCTAATATTATTTGCAAGTATTATATGTTAGGTACTTCAACAGACATCTGAAAGTTCTCTTTGCCTAGCCGACCTTGAATGACCTTCACCAACGTGCGCTGCAAAATGGTTTGACTACTTAATTTTTGCAATTTCATATTACATTACATGAATCTTTGAGAGAACTGTCCAAATAATAATAGGAAATACAAATAAAAAATAACTAAATAAATATATAACCTTAATATATATAAAATACAAAAAAATATATATATTTTATTTGCAACTCTTGGATAAAATACAAAATAATACACACTTTATCAAGTCTTTACTATAATTTTAACCCTGCATTAATTTTCTCATATTTAATAGCAGCAGCCACATAAAATGTTTATTCACCATAAAAAAGTTATATATGCTTTCGTTACGCTTTTAGCGTTAATTACAATAAAAAATCAATTTAATTATCAATATAAATCAAACAATTAATAGCGTAATACTCCAATGCTTGTTATGCCTGAAGTTTGCATTTGCATTCATTACAGACAACTCACGTTGCATATTCTTCTAATGCTTGCTTTAAGCATATGTATTGGGCAGATCAAATCTATCGCTGTTAAAGATTGATTCGAATTTTCAAATACATATTCATCTTCAATTAGAAAAACTTTTGTACAACAATTTTTTGCATTAATCCATAAATATTGTGCCAAGACTTTATTCAGCTTAAATATATACATTATGCATTTTAGTATATTTCAATCCACATAAGATTGTTTACAACGTACTCAAATGACTTGGATTTTCCCATTACTGAATGATGAACTCTAATTACATAAAGAGTTACTTTATTTTTAGCTATCTAAACTTCTTCGCTGCTTCCTTCACTTCATTATTAAATTCTATAAAGAAGATAAATTGCTATTTACATAGGCCATGGCAGCAGCAACTCCTGTTAAACACTTTCTATGAATCTAGCCGCCTTCGCTTTCTGCCATCTGCTCAACCTCTTAACACTTTTGCTTAGCTGACAGTTAAAATAGCTGACGGCACACTCGTTAACTTTGACATGTTCATAACAATTGCCCAAATGCCCAGCAGTCTGTGCAATGAATGCAAACCCATAGACTTCAGTCGCCCGACTCTAGACAGTTGCCAAACCAATTATCGGGCCGCTGGCATGCAATTTATGTGCAGTTGGCAGTTGGCTGGATTTATCAACTTAATGCACATCTTTGTTTGAAATGATTTGAGCTCTGTGCTCGAGGGCAACTATAGAAATAGAAGTGGGCACTGGTCGGTCGCTGGGCAAGCGAAACGTGTTTAGCATATTGGCAGAAATGTTTTGGCATTTGCAAGGCATTTGCCCCTAACCAGCGACAACTTCCTTGACCGCCCACTTGAAAAAGAAACCAAAGTTCCTTGGAAACTGAAAACTGAAACCAAACTGAAAAACCAAAAGCAAAGCCCTCAGACTACGATCATGATGATGCTGTTCATGATGCTGATGATCATGTTGAAGGCGCAGCGACCTCTGCGGTGTATCTGAGAATCCGCTAAGAGGTTCCAGGCAGAGAGAGAGGGAGAGAAAACAGAAAAAAAAAAACAAACTGTTCAACTCTGTGAGGCTGTGGCAAATGTGGCCCTAAGTAGAGTAATGAACTTTTGCCCAGCTGTTGCTGCTGTTGTTGTTGTTGTTGGTTGTTTGTTGCCCACTGTTGTTGTTGTTGTTGTTGTTGCAGCCCATTACGTCAAATGCGCACAAGCATGCGACTGGGCCAACAGCTTTTAACTTGGTTTTTGTCTTTGCCAAGCAAACACGCCAAGTTTAAGGTTAAGTTTTCGATTTTGTTTTTAGCCAAAAGAGCGAAAAAAACATAAGATAAGCCCGAGCAGGAAGCATTTGAACAGCGGCCCGATGCCGAATGGAGCGCACATAAATGCTAATCATAGTGATTCCTTATTGAATTTCCCAATTTCCACAAATTGCCAGGCAGCTGGGCAAGTGGGAGGAGTGTATTGTTGCAGTTGTTGCAGCATTTTACTGTTAAGAACTCAGCCCAAATGCGTCAAGTTCGTGTCTGAAGTCTTTCGTTTTTTTCGCCATTCTATCTGCATATGCCCAGCAGCATTTATGCTATGACTGCCGCTGCTGTTGCAGCTCACCCGCACACCATTATTTTTTGCATACTTTTTTGATAGAATTTTCCCATGCAATTTACCACTAATTGCTGCACGCAGCAGCAACAGCAGCAGTTACAGCTGAGCTGCTTTCTTTCTTGCGCCTAAGCACGAACAAATTGCTGCTGCTACGTGCTTTACGATTTTCTCCACCATACCATTTGCATTGCGGCTAGCCTTATGAATGGACTGAAGTATTGTATGATGTAAATTTATATTGTGCCTGGCATCTTATGAGAGTTTTGTTTAAATGCAAATTACCTGTAAGTGCAAAGGTCAGCTACACGAATCTTGGACACATCGACGAAGTAGAAAAAGAAAAAATATATTTTTATATTTTTTAATAAAGTCTAAGAAATTCACAAAGCAAAAAAAAAAAAAAAAAAAATAATAATAATATAAATATAATAAAAATGATAATAAAAATAAAAAATAAGCTAAATATATATGTATATAAATACAAAATTAACTAACAATTAAATTTAAACAACAACAAAATAAAATATATTTTGTTTAATATTTCTTTCAGCTTTCTCTGCCATAGTCGCTCCGCTCTATATACAGCATATCTGCACAGCAAATCTGTTACAGCATATTGAACTGCAGCATTAAAAATAAATATCATAAAGACCAAAAGTCTTGCCAACTTTGGCTCATGTGCAACACAGCCTTAAGGGCGAAATTGTTGCAGCTTTTGTCTTTTGGGCTAGCCTTCAGTTGACTCTTGCAATTGGAGGCCAAAGTTGTCGCTTGTCGTGTTGGGCCAACAAATCAAAAGCCCACAAAGCGCATGGGTGACAACAACCTACCGCGCAGTGTCCGTGGTAGTTGCAACTGTTGCTGCTGCTGCTGCTGCTGTTGCTGTTGCTGCTGTAGTTGCAGCTATTTTAATGGGTTCTTTCGCTTTTCGTTTGGTTCGCTGGATAGCATCAAGGAAGCCAGTTTTCTATATGCCACTGTTTGTTTGTGCTCTTCTGCTTCTGTTTATGTTTGTGTTGCTGTTTCTCTAACGCCGTCGTTTAAATGGAAATCAACGCGCAGGATGCATAAAGTTTGCCTGTTTGCTGCTGCTGCTGCTGCTGCGTCTAATGAAAGGGTCAGACTTGAAGACTGCCGAGCAACGGCTTGCTCTTGCTATGAATTATTTGCGCTTTGTTTACCAGGCAGCAGGCTCAACTGCTGCTGCTGCTGCGGCTGTTGCTGCTGCTGGTGTTGTTGTGGCTACTGCACGCGAATTGTTGCACAACAGAACAGCAGCCGCAGCCTCCACAAAGCAAATAATAAAGTGAGAAGAACAATGCCAATGCAATGTTCAAAGTCAACGAACCTAAAAAGTCCCATATTTCGCTTACAGCAGACAAACAGCCGTAGCAACAGCAACTGCTGCAGCAGCAGCAGCAGCAGCAGCACCAGAAGCAGCAGCAACATGAAGATCTGAGTCGGTGCTTTGTCCAGCAACAACATTTTTTCGCTCCATTTCATTTTTTCCAAGCATGACGCAAAATTTGTTGCCAACTTTTCCACACACACACACACAGCGTCAGCATTTTCACAACCTTTGCACGTTTAGCTAGCCTGCCAGCCAGCTAGCTAGCTAGCCTGCTCTGCTAGCCAACCAAACAACAACAACAACAGCATCGACGACGACGACGACGAGGACGGCAATGGCCAAGAAGCCCTCCATGGCATTGCACGTAAAAAGTGCAATGGCCTTAAGTGGAAAAAGCAGTAATAGAAAATAAGCATGGACTCTGGGGCTGCAGCAACAACAAAAAAATGAAGAAAAAAGAATTGCAGGCAGGCAGCCGCAACTGGAGGCCTGCCGGGCAGACTATGCAACAGCAACAACAACAACAACAACAACAACAAAAAGTTGCAGAGCTTTTGTTGCTGGCTTGCTGAAACGACCTCGCTTGCATCATTAGAAGTGGTGCTCACAGCAGCAGCAGCAGCAGCAGACACATTGAAAGAGCAAGGCGAGAGGAAGCGAAGCTGTTGCTTGGCTCCAAGTTGCAAGTTGCTGCGGCAGACAAAGCCAAAGTGCTGCTACGTGCCTTGGGTTCTATACAATCTTTCCGCTACACTCTAGCCTCCTCTTTTTCTAGCTCTACACTACTCTCTCTCTCTCTCTCTCTCGCTCTTTGTTGACTATGCAAGCGAAATAATAAACCCAACAGTTGGACAATTTTCTCGACGTGAGTTTTTTTTTTCCTTTTTGTAGCTGCAGCAGCAACTGTTACTGTTGCAGTTGTTGTTGTTGTTGTTATGAAAGCAATGCATGTAAAACTTGTCACAGGCAAAGGGCCCAGCTGCCGCTGACAAGCGCACAAACCAATTGACCTTTGCCGTGTGGTGCTCTGGCCCCAGCCCTGACCATTGCGGTTCAATGCACTCAATCAAGCAATCAATCAATTCTATACCATGCCAAAATCATTAGTGCCACAACAATGCTGGCCATGGCTTGACCCACAGCCCACTTAAGGCAAAAGATCTTGTTGCCAGTTGATGTTGCTGTTGCCAGTTGCTCGTTGTTCATTGCTGTTTTTGGATTTGGGCAATCAAAGCGCAAATACCGCCAGGCAAAACATGCGCCAAGAATTAGAGTCGTCAGACAGTGTGTTGTGGGTAGATGGCTAGCTAGAATTTTCCCCATATAGTGCTATATATACACATACATATATATCTGTGTATATACTTGTTGTTGTCTTCAAACTGTTCGTGAGAAATTCGCACGGTTTTTTATCGCAATTGTTTATGGCGGCATCTGCTGCAACAACAGCCGCCTCATCATCAACAGCAGCGGTCGCCGCAGCAGCAGCAGCAGCAGCAGCAACATCGCCGTTTGTCGTTTGTTGTCAATGGCAGCAGCAACACCAAAGAAAGCTCTGCCATGGCTAACAGCCAAGCCCCATGGACCCCCTAAACCGTAAGCCATACAAACAACGTGACTAACATATTTGCCACCTTCTTCTGCTGCAGCTGCTTGTGGGTGACTTTTGTATAGCTGATTGCAGCAGCAGCAGCAATAGCAACAGCAATAGCCATTGCCAAAGCCATAGCCAATTGTTTTTGTAGCTGGAAAAAATTAGAATTTCTAATGGTCGTCGTCTCTTGTCTTCTTGACTTTGACTTTGCTGCATGCCCATACCGGGCAGCCGATGGCAGTTGTTGCAGCGGCAGCAATTTGCGCGTGTTAAATGCAAACGCCGCTGCAACATTTAACTGTTAAACATAGTCACAGAGTCACAGTGCCCAAGTGGGGTGAGTGTGCCAAATTACAGTCAATGATTGAATTCAATTTGCAATTGAAAATACTCAACGGGCCCAGAGCCCAACTCTATGCAAGCTCAGCCTGACGCGGCTCAATAGCCAAGCGTGGGCGGCCGTTAAAACAACAACGTAAGCGCGCTGAACTAACGGCGCATCGTCATCGACTTGGCCATAATTCAAGTCAAGTTTGGCTTGGGCACACAAAAAAAAAAAGAAACGAATGCGAAAGTTCTCGAAGTTAGCTGAGAGGGAACTGGCGGGAATTGGCGGGAGTTAGCTAGATGATGTCATTGCGCATGCTGTGCTGGCACGTGAATGGACAGTTAATTGCATAAGCGCCACGAACAAAGTGTAATAAGATGTAAATACATCTAATAGTCGCCATCTAGCGAAGGTTGCTTTTCAAGTTTGCAATGAAGAGATTTATATATGTGTACATATATGCATATATATATCTATATGTATATGGTATTAATCAAGTAATTGCCTTTACAGAGTATTTTATAAGCTATAGCTTTATATCTCTGTATATTACAAATATGGTTAAATGAAATCATTTGCTTTTAAATTCTCAACGCAGTTTTAATATGCCAAAAAAATAATTTATATATGTATATTATTCAGAACATATTTGTTGAATTTGCAATGCAATAATTAAAGCTAAAATTTATTATATTTTGTATTTATTTAAAAAACATCAAAGAAGTTAAATTTATAGGATATTAATATAATTATAATTAATTAATTAAATGTATTATACATTATTTTTATTTATTTTGTATTATATTTATTTTTTTTTTTTTTTTTAATATAAAAGAAGTTAAATTTATTAAATTTCTTTATTAAATATCTTTGATGATTTTAAAATGAAATTTTCGCTTAAATAATAGCAATAGAAGTTTAACAAAGATTTTCTTCGACATTTAAAATATTTAAATTCAACTTTAGTACTTTTGCTTCTAGCAAGAGATTTATTCTATTATATTTCATCAATTGAGTTTAATAAGACGCCAAATTTGAATAGCATGGATTCAAAACTTAATAAACAAATAATAAAATCAAAATAAATAAAAATAAAAAATAAATTAAACAGCAGAAAAAACGGTTGTCTTTCTTATTTAAAATCTATTCATATTTCGTTAACGTGCTCATGAATAAGCTGATATTTACTTTATTAAACAATAAAAACAAAATATTTAGATATGCCACTCAAATTGTATTATTTATCTTGGTCTTTCCTAAGTTTCTCCATCAATCAAAGCAAATGTTAGCCAAAGTAGTCCTATTCAAATATCACCAAAAAAAGAGCTAATAGAATTGTTAAACAAACACAAGATAAATATCCAACATCTATTTCTACATACTCTTAAGGCAACCCGTAGA
Organism: Drosophila antonietae; assembly: GCA_030914385.1. Classification (NCBI taxonomy): domain Eukaryota; kingdom Metazoa; phylum Arthropoda; class Insecta; order Diptera; family Drosophilidae; genus Drosophila; species Drosophila antonietae. The sequence continues at coordinate 3,758,062 of JAUESO010000610.1, read as the reverse complement.
ATTAAACATATATGAGAAGGCAATAAATTGTTTTCTCTTCGCTGCAAAAACAACAATAAAAGAACTAATGCTTATTTATAGCCAAGTGCATCACAGAGATGAGCGCATAGTTAGGCGCATCATTGATGGCTTCAGCTTGGGATGCAATTTAACACGTAAGAAATTGAAAATGATGAGGTAGCTAATTGCGAAATATATTTATATGAGCTACGTTCAAATTTATGCAGACGGAACTGCCATATCTATTATCCCAGATCAATTTCAATATGCATTCGCATAGACTATGAACAATAATTAAAATAAAATAATAAAAATTAATAATATATTTATTTATCTATTATAATTTATTTATCTATAAATTTATTTAAAATTTATTTATATTTGTTCACATATATACAACAAAGAATATCATGTCGAATTACAATTTATTTTGGTATTTTTTGCTCAATATTCTTCATATTTCCCTTAAGCTTAAATGATCTGTAACTGAGCCGGACATAATATTAAACGCTGTCCAGACGCGCATCTTAAATTAATTAGCCGCGTTTTATGATTCCAGCTAAAGTCAACACAAATCAAGTTTGTTGCCTAAGTCATTCGTTGCTGTTGTTGTTGTTAGCCGTTGGCAGAGCGGCACGCTAATTAAAATGGCCAAAAGGCTATTGCGCTTGCTCTTTCTCCACCTTTAACATGCTGTGCGCGCTCATAAAAGTGCACATTTCTATAATAAGCATGAAATGCAGACTCTATCCAGCGCACACAGCTTCGCCGTGGAAGTTTTGAGCTCAAGACAGTCCAAACTATAAATAACGCCAAGCGTCTACGGTTGACCAGTGTTCGGTCCGCTGTCCACTGTCCTCTGTCCACTGTCCACTGTCCACTGTCCTGTATTGATGTGTGTCCTGTCTACTGCTTTTTAAATCAAATGATAATAAATCACCGGCAGATATCATAAAACATGTTGCTCATAACCAACAAGGCAGGCAGGCAGGCGGGCAGGCAGGCGGGCAGGCAGGCCCTGCGTTCAGCCCAGCCAGGCTAAAGGGACAGCCAGGACAGTTGCCGCGACCCGGTTCATGACAAAAGCTCAGCGAATGGCCAAGCCATTCGGTGGGAAATTTGCGCCGTTGCTTAGAAGAAATTGAAGTGAGCTGGGATCAGCATCAGCAACAGCAACAGCATCAGCTCTGAGCCGTGCAGACACACGAACGGGGATCTGAAGGTGATTCTGTTGATGCTGTTCCTGTTGCCGCGCTGCTCCGTTGTCTAATTTGCATAAATGACAATGAGAGTCATAAAACATGCGTCGTTGTTGTTCGGCTCAGCGCAGTCGCTGCCTCTGTTGTTGCTCTTGCTGTGTTTTTTTTTTTTTTTTTTTTTTTTTTTTAATTTTTAAATAAAAATATTGCCATGCTGGCTGCTGGCTGCTGATGCTTGCTGTATTTTCATCATCGTGCAACATGTTGCATGGCTGTCTGCCGCATAAATTAGATTTCGCGTTGATCTACACTTTTGCTGCCCCGCCACGGCGAAGAAAGTGCAACCCAAAAGCGTTTTCGCTCTCAGCAACAAACGAGCATCAACAACAACAGCAACAAGCTGGAATTTTGATATCGCCGAAATGACGGTCAAAAATGTTAAGGGCCAAGAGCGTGTTCGCAAGTTCAAATACGACCAACGACCAGGCCAAACTGAGGATGCTGCAACAGCGACTGCGATTGCCGCTGAAACTGAGTCTGAATCTAATTTGGAGTCGCCGGCCGCCCTGGGGCTACTTGTGCGGCTTGGCAAGGTGAGGCAGCCGTGTCGCTGCATCTACTGCACCGCAGCCGCTCCCTCGCTTGCTCGCTTTATTGGCCGATTTCATCTGGCGGCTCGATCAGGTACGTGGCTGCGCTTCTAAGCCATGTGTTTGCCAATGCTGTTGCCCTTTTTAAATTTATCTAAGCTTCACTTGACACTTGTCGTTGTTGTGCTTGCTCGAGCTACTCTTTGTTGTTGTTGTTGTTGTTGTTGTTGCATTGTCTGCTGCAGCCATTGCCAGCGCTGGCTGTGTCGGTGTCTTGAAATTTCCGCAATCTCGCGCCTCTAAAGCACCAGCAGTTATCATTAGACACTGCGCTGCTCTTCAATTTTCCACTGATTTAAGCTAGCCACACACCCTTGCGGCAGCCATGTGTGCAGCCTTGCTTGTCGCTATCGTTTTTCCTTTTTTCTTTTTTTATTTGACGTAAAATTCTTCTGCTTTTTTTTGCTTTCCTTGGGCTGCTGAGCTCCATTCAGCTCCATAACTTGCAATTGCACGATCTGTGCACAGCCCGCGAGCTGATGTGACATTGCGGCATATCAAGACGACGACAACAGTTGACTTCATTAACAGCTGCAATTGGATAAAACAATGGATAGAGTCGAAAGGAGCTGAGATGGCGGTCTTTAATTATATAAGAGTATATAGAGACAGACTTACTCGAACTGAGTAAAGCTATGCGATATAGATATGAGTTTCTATTTATTATAAAATAACTCATTAATGATAATATAAGAGCTAATGGAAGCATTGGCATTAGCTAAAACAACTCTTTTAGAGCCTTAAACCAATTTTTTCTCAATTATTTTACTCTGTGTGTTTCACTCTGCCTGCAAACCCCTTCACACTCGGAGCTCAACCAGCTACGCCCTCTGCAATTCATCTCAGCAACTGCTGAGCATCTTATTTAGCTTTCATATATGTTATTTTCTTGTTTTTTCTTGGATTGGCTGTCAATTTGCTGGAGCAGTTAATGGGCGAGCCATAAATGCGAATTGTAACGCTTTTCTATCAATGCCAATGCCAATTTGAAGAACTCAATCAGAATTCAGCGGCAATTTGTTGCGCCCAAATGCAAGCGGCATGCAGCACATGCCGCACGTCAACGCAACGGCCCTTTTTTGGGGCGCTGGCTGAGATTATCTTGTCCGATTGCGTTTACAAGCCAATGTTATTGGACTGCCCATAGCTTCCTTTGGCCATAAATGCAATTAGAAGAACAATTGTTAGACATGCAAAGCGTCCAGCCAGAGGGCCCTTTACAGCCATGCAGCAGGCGTGGCCATAACAACGATTGCCATCTGTGGCTGTGGCTGTGGCAGGGGCCATGGCGACATGCTTACATTGCGACATGGCCATGGACAGCCCAAGTCCAGGCCAGGCCAGGGCTAGGCCAGCCAACTTTGTGGTGCGTGTTTATAACTCAAATGATCAATTACCTTACACAAGGATTTCCTAGCTAGTCTCATGGTCTTTGGTTCTGTTCTGTTGAGTCAGGCCTGGCGAGCAGGCAGTTTAATAAACTCCTCACTCTGTGCCATGTTAAACTGTCTCACGCCTGGCTTGTTGACTTGTGAGAATGCTCTTGTTTAGGCCAGACAGCTGCAGTCTTCAGCTGACTTGGCATAAAAATAATTATGTGCCCAAATATCAATTCAATATGTGATAAAATAATTTAACTAGGGTGTGGGAGAGAGAGAGAGAGAGGGAGAGAGAGAGAGAGAGAGAGAGAGAGAGAGAGAGAGAGGAAGAGAGAGAGAGAGAGAGAGAAAGAGAATTTGAACTATTTGCAATTATCACAGAGGATCAGCATTAGGCAGCTCAACATAATTTAAGAGTTCAAATTTCAAGTAATTAGCTTGCAGCAAATCTGATATTTCGCATACATATATAAACAAGTCATATCAATATATAAAGGAAAATAACATTGTTTACTTATATATTCAAATACAAGCGTAGAAAGGTCCAAACCCAATGTAAGCTTCAGCCCAAAAGTATGCAGCACGCATCGTTCGACTTAACTAAAACCCACCTCAGCTCCAGCATTACAACACGTTGTCTTAGTATGTGATTTCTAACTGAAATAAAACTAAATGTGATTTTTGGAACTTTAAGTATGTGAATTAGTGTTTTAATAGTCACAAAATATCATAGTTAGAAATTGTGCGCTATGAACTAAATTTGGTTGACATTGATGCAACAATTAATAATCAAAAGTCATGCAGAAATTTGAATTAAATATATATAAAAAGTTAAAAAATGTTCTACTATCAGTCATCATTATATATAGATAAGATAACATTGCAAAAGTTTAAGTTTAATATCTGGCGTAAGACAAAGATTTAAGCCAAGAACCGCTAGATAAATAAGTTTATGCCCAACAAATATATTTAAATAAAATATTTTTTCACAATTTTTTATATGAATTCATAAAATTAAAAAATTTTACATTTTTTAATTATTTAATTTTATTTTATTTTATTATGTTTATTATTATTAATTTTTTATTTTATTTATTTATTTATTTATTTATTTATTTATTTATTTATTTATTTTTTTTTTTTTTTGCAAGATACGAAAAGAAAGAATAAACTTACTAAAGAACATCAAAAGGAGCATTATAATTAAAAAATAATAATAATAATAATAATAAACAAACAATTTGGAGCCTAAGAACTGTGGGATATGCTTTCTTTCGCCTAGAGTTGAGTGGAAATATTCTAGATTTGTGCCGAGCACATCACACTTGGATTCGGTTGCTGGACATTTGCATGTATGGATGGCCCTTGGTTGAATGCTAGACCTGGACCCGGAGTGGTGTTGAGTCAAGAAAGTGGCACCCGCACGCTCATTGCTTGTATTTGGCTTGTTAACTGCGCATGTTTACTTTATGTTAAATTAAGTTGAGAATCGTGCAATGCAAATCACAGCGCAGTGCCAGTTTAGAAATGCTGCAGAACAAGAAAATGCCAGACAACGACTACGCTCGCATACAATTTTCCAACTCTTTTCTAATTGCCAAGAGTCCAAGACGAAGTCAGAGCTGGAGCCAGAGCGCTGGAGCCAGAAGAGCCACGGCTACTGTCACTGATTGCTTTGCATACAAAATGAATTAATGTCATTGAGGAAGAAGATGTTGCCAGTTGGCTCAGCAGCAGCAGCAGCAGTAGCAGCTACTGCAACAGATCTCAACCTTTAGATTCGTTTGCTGCTTTATAAAGTTTTCTTTGGCCAACGGCCTGCGAGTGCTACAAATTTGAATTACTGGCTGACTTGCTTCCTTTTCATTATCTAAGGGTCCCAGTCGTTGCAGTTATCAAATGCAGCACATCAGTCAGTGAGAGGCCAGACCAAGGAACAGTTTGTGGCTCCCCAACAACATAGATCTATCTGCATGATTTGTTTGTCTGTGCCATCACACACAATAATTAAAATGCTTCTGCTTTGGCTTGATTGTTTATGCCGCCTAGATAAATACAACTGGCAACTGGCAACTGCAACTGGTAACTGCAGCTTAGATAATGCAATTATCTTCCTCTTATGCAAATTTATGATTGACTGACTGACTGACTGAGTGACTGACATTGAATCCCCCAACCAATTCATGTGAATGCCAAATGTTGTTCAACCTTTCTAAACTCTTTCTCAGTTCGTTGCCTAAGTCTTTCGTTTTGCGCATTCAGTTCAATGCACTCCATGAACTCGTTATTCTTATTGTTCTTCTCCCACTGCCCCGCCCACTTCAGAGTGCAATTGTCATGCAACAAGCAGCAGCTGTCGCATGCTACATATAGATTAGATAGAAAAGGCAATTGCTTTGACTTTTTTCATAGAATCAGCTTCCACTTAAGTGGAAGACAGAATACAATACAATCATTTTACGTATATTAAGTTATTAAGATGTAGAGATATATATATTTTTTTTAATGTGATTTTATTATGAATTCAAAATTTGCTCAAATCTCTTCCTCTCGCTCTCTCTAATCAATTATGATATTTGCTTTAGTTTCATTTAGCTATTCGCTATCTTTTTATGATTTTATGCAAATGCATCAAGCAAAGAAATTTCGAATACATAAATTAAATATTGTTTTACATTTGCATTTTATTATGGTTGGCATAAGAGTAAAAGTTATTTACATTTTCGCTTGAGAATGACGCTAGCACGCGTTGACCTGTTATATATTAAGCTATCTGCGTATATCGGGAGATAAAGCATAAATCAGTAATGGCTTCTTGACTAATTGATGTTGACAAGATTTATGAATTTTGCCTAATAAATCCAATAATGAAACTAGGTCAAGAATATAAATATTTATGGGGGTAAAAGGTGCTATATACTATATAGAAATTAGCTTACTATTATGGCTAGGCATATAATGTAGTAAATCATTCACTGAACTAGAAAAGAAAATAAATAGATTTTAAAATGTTTTCGGTTCTTTGTTTTTTAAATAGTACAACAATTTTTTTTTATATAAATTATCCTGAATAAATTTTTATATTCTTGAAGTATGCTTTAAGTTATTCTAAACATAAAACATAAAACAAAACTTGAACTAAACATAATTATTATTTTTTATACTAAAACATTTTTCGACCACGAAATGTTAATTTACATTTCTTATCTTAAATTTTCTCAAAGCTAAATATAATTCTTTTTCCATTTCTTTCATATTTAATTTTCAGCAGCATTAATGCATAAACTATATATTATAGTGAAATTGAAATTGAAAATATTTAATATATATAATTTAATCGTATAAGTATATCATAAGTATTTATAAATTTACTCAAATCCAAATCATTCAAAGTTCAATCATTTCCGCCCTACTCTGAGTAAACTCATAAGCAAATGAGTTTTTATAAAATCATTAAAACGCATATAGTATTAAACATTCTTTTTTTGTCACAAACCCAAACACAGTTATGTGCATTCGTGTTGCTAAATTGCGTGTAATTTTTTAATTACACAATTAAAAATTGGTAATTTGTGCCACATGTTGCATCATTTGCGATCGACATGCGCTGCTCTCTTTTCTTCTTCTTTTTTTTAATAACAATTTATTTTGTGCTGCGCAGAATTTGCCTGGGGCGCAGCATATTGGGGGCGACGACATTCCAGGCGCACAAAATATGAGCAGCCAGCAGGCGAAAGAAGGAACGCGACTTCAGCTCGAGCTGTGCTGCATCAACTTATGCGATGTATGTAAATAAATACATATGTATACTATAGTTATATGTATGTTATAAGAGTAAATTATGCGCAGCAGCGTGAAAGCAGACGTTTTGGCTGCTGGTTAATGATGATACCAGATAGCCGGCACTTAAAGGATATTTATGCTGTGCGAGTGAACGACACAATTTATGCTGCCCCCAAAGAATATGCGATCGGAATGAAAGCCACTCGAAATTCGCCAACTCAGCGAGTTTCGTTTTGAGTTTGAGTTTATTTTGGTCAAAGCTGGGTCACAGGCAGCTTAACTTGATGATACTAAAGAGCGCAATGATCATTATGTCAATGATGATGATGACGGTGACGATGAGTATGCCTAAGCCTCTCCAGCAACACATTAAAAGTCCATTAAGCTGCTGCATGCGTGGAGGCGGCTCAAAATTTGCTCCACTTTATTTTGAATATGCAAAAAAACAAAAACAAAAAAAATTAAGATGAATAAGTAAGAGTTCTTTAAGGGAAATATATTATGCTAGCTTATACCCTATAGACAGCAAATTTAATTAAAAATATATTTCTACAAAATATTTCAGATATTTAATTATTAAAATTAAAAATATATTTGTACAACATTTTTCAGATATATAATTATTAAATTTAAATATATTTATGGTAACAGAATAATGAAGGAATTTAGTCTGTCTATGTCTGCAATAGAAGAAAAGCTTCTTATTCAAACAAAATAAACTACTTTCACACATCTCAAAACGAAATACCCCATTCGCCTTTAATGCTGGGTATTAAAAACAAAAATGCTTAAATGTTTATCATATTGGCTTTGGGTTCTGGCTGTGAGCATCTCTTTAAGTTTTATGTAAATAAACCTGAAAGCAAACAAAGAAAGCGGAGAAAGACAGCAAGAGCAAACGAGCGAAAGAGATAAAGAAATAAAGAAAGATACAATTTGCGCGATCTGCCAACTGTTCGAACAAGCAATAAAACATTCATATTTAAAATTTTATCAAGCAACACAAAAAGAAAACAAAGAAGAGGAAGCAGCAAGAGCTACAGTGGCTGTGCTGCTTGCTGCTGCTATAAGTAGCACACGCTGTTCAAACAACCAAGTCAATTGACACCCAAACAAACTCCAGTCAAGATGCGTTGTTATCTGGCCCTGGCAGCGCTGCTGCTGGCCTGCAGCCTAACTCTGGCTCAATACGAATATTTGGCACCACAACGCACGCTACGGGAACAATTTGGCGATGTGGTGGAGCAGCTGGTGGAGGAGCCATCCAGTGAATTGAAAGCACGTCCTTCTCGTGACGGATGCAGCACCAAGGCCAATTGCTGTGAGTAGAGAAATGGATTTTAAATTTAGCGTTAGAATTGAAAAATAAAGAAAATTATTTTAAAATTAATTAATACTTAACTTATGAATTTGTTAAATTATTCATAACAATTCATAATTTTTGTATGAATTAATTTCATTTAATTAAAATAATATTTAAATAAATTAATATATAAATAGTTTATTATTGAGAAATTTATTAAATTGAATAAATTATTCATTTATTATATTCTTCCATTAATAATATTTTGTGACTAATAATTAATTTAGTAAATTATTAAATTATCCTTCACAATTCATATTTTTATACATTAATTTTATTTTATTAAATAATACTATTTTTTTTATAAATTATTTATTCATGAAAAATTTATTTAATGAAATTGATAATATATTTTAGTAATGATTAAATAATTTAAATTCTCTTTCACAGTCTGCGGCACTCCGAACGTCAATCGCATTGTGGGCGGTCAGCAGGTGCGCAGCAATAAATATCCATGGACCGCTCAGCTGGTCAAGGGTCGTTACTATGCTCGTCTCTTCTGTGGTGGCTCGCTGATCAACGATCGCTACGTGCTGACAGCGGCACATTGCGTGCACGGCAACAGGGATCAGATTACGGTGCGTCTGCTGCAGCTGGACAGATCCTCGTCGGATCCAGGCATTGTGCGCAAGGTGGTGCGCACCACCATTCATCCCAACTATGATCCCAATCGCATTATCAACGATGTGGCGCTGCTGCGTCTCGAGTCCCCAGTGCCGCTCACCGGCAACATGCGTCCCGTCTGTCTGCCCGATGTCAATCACAACTTCGATGGCAAAACTGTGAGTTCCTTGGCTGAGCTGATATCTATTTAAGCATGCTAAATTCTATGTCTCTCTTAGGCCACCGTTGCTGGCTGGGGCCTGGTCAAGGAGGGCGGCACCACTAGCAACTATCTGCAGGAGGTGAGCGTGCCGATTATCACCAACCAGCAATGCCGCACCACACGCTACAAGAACAAGATTGCCGATGTGATGCTCTGCGCCGGTCTGGTCAAGTCCGGCGGCAAGGATGCCTGCCAGGGTGATAGCGGTGGTCCGCTGATTGTCAACGAGGGCCGTTACAAGCTCGCTGGTGTCGTCTCCTTTGGCTATGGCTGTGCCCAGGCCAATGCTCCTGGTGTCTATGCTCGAGTCAGCAAATTCCTTGACTGGATCCGCAAGAACAGCGCCGATGGCTGCTATTGCCAGAGCTAAACATCCAGCTTACTCATCTCACTCAACTGTCTCGAACGTTTAAATTATTTAAAATTATTTCACATTCCATTAATAAAACGATCACAAAACATTCCTGAAATGCATTCTATATAAAGATATTCAAAGTAGTAGATAGATAAAAGCCTCGAGACATTTTCGGCTATTAGTGAGAGTAGCTTTTGGTTCGTTGTTGGTGAATTATGGAGCCACCCTCATATATTTAGCAGAATGATTAATGCCTCAAAATTGCTGCAGCCCACTACTGATAGCTATCTCGTTCACATCATAATCGCTGGCTGGCTGCTGCCAAGGTACGCTGTCAATCAGCTGCAGCTACAGCAGTTGCCGGCATAATTTGTTTTGACTCATTTTCATGCGCAGCTCATAAATTTACAAGCGAGCACAAGGAGCTGCAGCTGCTGGCTAGCTCTGTGGCTGTTGCTGATGCAGATGCACGTGGACATGTGGAGAATTCTGCATAGAGGACGTTGCATTGATTTACTATGTGAACACTTTATGGCTGTTTAAGTTGTTAAATTGAATTAAGATGAAATAAATTCTCGAGCAATTTTTATGTTTGTTAATAAATTTTGCATGCTCCTGCGATAATTTGAGCGTTCAACCAGCCATGGCCCAGCCATGCGCTGCACTCGCTCCATAAATTCAAAGCTACTAAAAATAATGCAACGACTGCAGGACAACAAGCGCAGACAATCGAAATAAATAATTCATGCGTATGGGTAGAGTTGAAGAGCTGGATTTGATTTTGTTTTCAATTTACTTTTTTTTTTTTCTGCTCATTGTTTTGCCATTTTTTTATTTTTGGCTGCGCCCAGGGGAGCAACTACAAATGGAGTGCGCAGGTCCAGAGATATTGTGGCACTCGTTGCATGTTTGCATTTTAGATTTTTCACACCTCCTGGACTGGCTGGTGGTGGTCCCTGTTCAAAGCAGCCGCCGGCAGTCAGCCAGCTAGCCAGCCAGCCCAACCTGTCCATGTACTTGGCACTTGGGCAGCAGACAGAGGGGGAGCAGGGAAGTGGAAGAGAGAGAGGGCAGATAAAGGCACGTCTGCTGGAGGGACTGCAGGCAGTTGAAGTTGTACTTGAAAATGGAGTTGGGAGTTTATCTAATGCCAATGTCCACACCAAATTTGGCATTGCCTTTTCAAATGTCTGACCGCGAATTTGTCGTGACTTGTTAATGATACGTTTTGCTAGAGGATAGAAGCAGCAGCAGCAGGAGCAGGAGGAGTAGCAGCAGCAGCAGGCTCAGTCGCATGGTCAAGTGCTCAAGTGTTGGCATGTCGCTTAAATGCTACACGCGGCATCGAAGCCATCGAAGGACGGTGCCATCTTTGGCCAGGCATGCCAGTAGAGAGAGAGTAGGGTAGTACTTAGGGCCGAGAGCCTATGTTAATCATGACTTGGCTCTTGCCTGCGAGGCTATCAGTTTTCATTGATTTGAATAGTTTCTTAACCATGTTCAGCTCCAGTCGCTTGTCGTGCAGTTGGCAAAGCCAAAACTAAGACGATTTTCAATTTACAACTTGCAATAAATATTTCCTTCATTCTTTTGCTTCTTTTCAATTTTTTTTCCATGTTTTTTCTTTTCTTTATTTTGTTGTTATTCAGCAGTCGCCATCAGCATCAACTTGTTCGCCGCACAATTTATGAGCTGTTCCCAGCCACAGCATCAGCGTCTACATGAACCGAATCTGGAATTGTGATAATTAAACTGCGGCAGCCAGCATAAGAGTGAAAACAAAATGATTTAGCTTCACTGCGAATGCCTACAGCACTTTAAACATTCTTCACTCTTATTTTAGCCACTATTTTGTTGTTGTTGTTGTCGTTTTTCTAGCAAACTATTTTGTATGATGAATCTGAAGTGGGAAGCATTTGCTTTAAGTGCTCACCATTAAAGCCTGAGATCTTATCACACAAATAATGAAGAAATTTACAACTAAAAAGTATTGCTTCCAGTTGAGCTTAGGCTCTAAATATTTCTGTAACTTCACAGGTGTAGAAATAAGACTTTTTGATAATTTATAAATTTATTTATTCATATTTAACTAGCTGAGCTGTGTGAGATTTTTGTAGAGATAAAAGGCATTGACAGCTTTTTTAAGTTACTTCAAGAACCTCTCACCTTTCTCATTAGTTCACGTCTATTGTGATTATATATTTAAAATACAACTTAGTAAATGACAAAATAATTATTGTCAATTTATTATGATGTAGGCCATTAATTGGAAGCTCTGATTTGTGTAGATTGACCACAATTTCATGTTCTTCCATTGATAGAATCTAACAAATCTAAATTTAGTGAGCTATAGTTAATTATAGTAGGAGATTCTGCAACTTTGAACTACATGTGAGTGAATAATAGAGTTTGACCTTTTCACAATAACAAGAAATGGGATTTAAAATATTAACTAAAGAAATGTTTTCATTAATTAAAGGTTTTTTTTTTTTGCGATAAGTTAGAAGTTGTTCGCAATATGTTTATTAGATGTTCTTTTATAATATATATGTTCATAGAAAATATTTTAAAACTCAATTCGAGTAAAATACAAGAGCGAAGACAATAACTAAACGTCTTTATTCGTTTTCTTCCCATACGCCTTTGAAAATATTATAGAATAATATAAGATATTAAAAAATAAGAAATAATTGTATAATATATTTAAAAATAATATTAGATATAAACAATTTTTTAATTTTAATTTTAAAAAAATATTTAAAAAATATCATTACAAAATAATACAAAAAAATTTAAAAATATAAAATAATACAAATATTGTAAAAGAGTAATATAAAAAGCTTTTAAATAATATGAAATATTTAAAAATATAAAAAAATAATATATTTTTAAAAATATTATAAAAGAGTAAAAGAGTAAAGCTTTTAAATAATATAAAATATACTTAGTAATTTGTAGATATAATAGCTTACATTTATGCCAAAATATTTCGCAATAATTCAATATAAAAATAATAAAATCTTATTCAAAAATAAATATATTATATTAAATAAATTAAATATTAAAATTTGTAAAATAAAATTTTTTTAATGCCTTTATTTTGAATAGCTTTATTTTGCATGACAAATAATTAAAAAATTGCAAATGGAAACAAAAATAGTTAGAAAAATCTCAACACTTTCATTATGAGAAAAAAAAAAACTTTCCACAGCTACTCATACAATATTGTAGACATTATATTCCTTTATAGCAGAAAAAGTTAAGTTTTTGTTCAACAAATATTATTTTTACTAAAATGACGTTAAATTATGAAACAAAGCATTCAACAATTATATGCTAAGCTGTTGCAAAAGCAGCTTATCTAGAGTTAGATCTAGCGACTTTCACTCGAAGCACAGGTACAAAAAGACAAAGATTAGATAATGCTGAGCTACCTCAGCCGATTTATTTGTCATCAAAGAGAATGCAAATATTTGCAGTTTAAATGAAATTCAATTCAAACTTCAATTTTTAGTGTTGCTGCTTTATAAATGTGTTTCAGACCTGCCTTAGCCGTCACGTAGCCGCACAGCATGGCATTTCCGAATTCATATTTGCATAAATCAAAAATTTGTGTTTTATTAGCAGATTTTTTTTTTTTTGTGCTCTCTTTGCTACTCTTTGGCTTTGCAGCACACGTTTCACGTTTTCAGGGTTCCTTTGGCATATTTGCACGTTGCACATTTATTTTAATTTCTCGCTGATCTTTTGCAAATAGGCTGGGCAACAGAGGCTGGGCGCGCTCATTTGAGATTATCTCACTCACTCGCGCGCAGGTACAGCTGGGACTGGGGCTGAGATTGGGGCTGGGAATGGAGTTCGGAATGAAGCTCGTTTGGCTGCCTGCAAACTGCTCATTAGTTTATTAATTAAGTTGTGTTCTGGCTCGGCTCAGTTAGCCTCAGCTCAGCTCAACTCAGCTCAGTTCAGCTGCCTCCTGTTGCAGATTTATTTCTGGCCATTATGAAAATGGTCTATGGCAAGGGCAATGGCTGCAGTTGCTGCTTAATATTATTATGCTAGTTGCGGCATTTATTTTAAATTGTTTTGCCCGGCCTAATGATACCCTCGCACAGCGATGGCCCCAACGGCACTTAAATCGACAGTAGTTGCGCTTTAACGCCTGGACATGGGCCATGGCCATGGCCCTGCTTCTGGCGCGCTCAGCTCTCGCTAAGTGGAAGGTGTTGAGAAAATGCACAAAAATTAATCATTTTATAATTACTAAATTGCCCCAAAGGGCAACATCAGCAATAAGCAGCGAAACGCAACAAAGCCAAAAGCTAACCGAAAGTTGAGCAATTTTCCAACTCCAAGAATTTAGCATTTGATGAGGCGCTAACGAGAAATGTGGGCGATGCTAACAAATGGCCCTTCTATAAGCTAGCTTTGGGCTATTTGCAGCGCAGTCAAAGACATATCGCAGATGACGTCATCTGCTCTTTGGGCGCAGCGAGCACTGTGAACGCCCCACAGCGATCAAATCGCACGACCTTGACGCATTGTGCAGCGCATAACAAGCGGCATTCGGTTCAACCTGATCTCAGCTACTCCTGTGCAGCAGTGTTGCCACATTGCACTTTTTTCCAGTCAAATCTGGCTTTGTTTTTGATGTGGTTTAAAATTTGAAATTTCATGAATTTGAATATTTGTAGACATTTATTTGACGTGTTTACTTCTTTTTCCTCTTTAATTTATTTATTTTTATTTATTGATATTTTTTTTTCTTTTGAAAAAATGCTTAAATAGATTAAACTAGAGGTGACAAAGCAAAATATGAATTAATGGTCGCTATAATATTATTTAGTCGATATATTTAGGTTAAGCTTTAGCTAGCTTTATATTAAATTAAAATAAAAATTTTCCATCTGTTTTGTGGACATTCAAAAAGCAAATAAATGCCAAAATACAATTCTCTTCAAAGTCTTCATAAAAATCTTGAAAATAAAAGATAGATTATAAAGAATCTCTGAATTTTGATTCAATATATTTCGTATTTTATTTATTTATTTACTTATTTAATTATTTAATCTCGGCTGTTTTTCAAATTGTCGTTTTTGGTAATAGACATTAGGCAAATAAACAACTTTAAAAATTTATCTATAAAAATGTATACAAAAAACAAAATGTTGATTCTCATTTTTCGATTTTGGCTACGTTTATTTTTATATATATTTTATTATTCTTATTTATTTATATGTTTTTAAAAATAAGTTTAACTCTTGTATAAAATGTGATTCTAGAGATCAACCTTAATCAAAATAAACAAAATAATCTATAAATATTTGTATAATTTACTAGCTTTTTTCACCCCCCTCCCCGCTAAAAGTAGCTTTGTTTTTTGGCATCACTGCTCGAGTATGCGCTGCTCGTTCGCTTCACTTTTCACATTTTGCACGCGTTCCAACATTTTTTCTGATGAGTTTGTTTAGTTTGAAATATGTTTTCTATACGTGCGTCATGTTTTGTGGCCGTCTTAGCTACGACAGCTCTGGGCTGACTGGCTGGCTGGCTGGCTGGCAGTCCTTGGCGGCTGTGGCACTATAATTAAAGGTATTGGTGGGCGTTACTATTGGCTCAGTTGGAACAGGCTGCTGCGACTGCGACTGCGGCTGCTGTAGCTGTGATCTGTGATTTGTGATTTGGCCTGACATTTTCAAGCTAGCTGCCCATTGCATAAGTGAAATACAAGCAAAAGAAGTCGAGATGAAGAAGCAGCAGAACCTTCATGTTTCGCACAGTTATGCAAGTTTCCTGTCTACCAAAAAATTCTTAAGAAATTGCGTCTTAGTTTGGGCTTTCGGTCTAGCCATTAATTGTGCGGCGGCAGCTTCTGTACTTCAGTGGCCACAAAAAGCCAACCTATCCAAGCAGCGGATGTTGGCCACAATTTGCTTTATGCCACTTCCAACGCCTTCACCTGAAGCAATTCGCTTTGCCTTTTGCGCTCTGCGCTCTGCCTCTTCTGAATTAATTAGCACTTTTGCTTCAAAATTAATTACACCAAATAACAAGTTACACTCCAAAGACCAACTCTGACTAACTAGTCCGGCTAAGCCAAGCCAACCTCCCCAGCTGCTATTTCGAAAGCAAAATTAACTAAGAATTTCCGAAGAAGAGTTTTATTTCAGACATCAGAGCATTGTGCTCTTCGAATGATTTACATTTTAGTTTGTTTTCAATTAC
This sequence comes from Drosophila antonietae, assembly GCA_030914385.1. Taxonomy (NCBI): domain Eukaryota; kingdom Metazoa; phylum Arthropoda; class Insecta; order Diptera; family Drosophilidae; genus Drosophila; species Drosophila antonietae. The sequence continues at coordinate 3,742,282 of JAUESO010000610.1, read as the reverse complement.
ACAAAGCTCTTCATTTCTTGTTAAACATTGGGGTTAATAGCTCTATTACGACTTAAGTTATCCAAAAAAAGAACTGGGTTAATTGCATGCAAACCAAAAGTTAATTCAAGGTCAATTGATTTATATATGGAAATATGTCGAGTGGGTGTTTAGCAAAAGAATTGAGTAGGAAATTTATTTAGATTGTTGTTAATGTCTAATGTGATTTAATATTCTATAGAATATATATGTAGATATAATCACATAATATCTCTAAAGATTTTAATACAATTAAAGTACTTAAATTAAAATTCTATTATATATATGTATATGACTAAGCATAGATATGCATCTGTTGAATAGCAAAGACAAAGCATTTCTCAAAATGCTGTCATATTTGAGAATTCTTCTAGAATTTATTTATGGCATTCCATTGCACTAGATTATATAACCACAGGAATGCCATTCAAGAAGTGTTTGTGTGTGTGGTGTGTGGTTAGCCCTATAACAATGGATTTCCAGCAATTCAGAATGATTTTAATTGTTTGTTTGTCTGCAATGCAGGCGAGCGTCTCAGCTGGGGGGCAGCCCAAACAGGGTGCTGGTAAAAACAGTCAGAGAGCATGCGAAAACTCAAAGGTAAGCCATGGAAATCAAATTGCAAAACTCGAGCGTTGAGAAAGCACCGTTAATGTGACCCGGCGACGCGACGTGCGCGGCAATAGATAAAAATGCCCAACAAAGTAAAAAAAAAAAAAAAACAACAACAACAACACATTCAGGAGACAGTCACAGAGTCAGTCAGCGAGTCAGCTAGATAGCACTCCGTTGTTGTTGTTGTTGTTGTTGTGTTGTAGCGGGCGGTCCGACCGCAAGCGATGACCTCGTACAGAAAACTAAGTCAGGGCAGGCGAAAGACCAAACAAACAAGCCTCAACTGAACAATCAGCGGCTGAAAAATTACCAACAACACCAACCACAACAACAACAACAGCAGCAGCAATATCTAACGGAGGCTGAGCGAGTGGGAGAGGTAGAGGGAGCCAGAGTGGAAGAGGGAGCACTAGTGCTAGTGAGAGCGGGTGTGGGAGTGATGTGAGAGAGCGCACTGCGAAGCTGCACACAAGCGACAGCAACAAAATCTACAGTAATTTTGCCATGGCCATGGCCATTGACACAGCTGGGCAGCATTTGGTTTGTTTTTGGATTTTTAGGCAAGCCCTGCTTGAGCGATAGAGCCTTATAAGGCGAATGCTAGGCAAGCACGATATGCATACGAGCGTCTCGCTCTTCACCTTCTGCCTCACCTACTCACCCACTCCCGCTTCCTCTCCCCCTGACTGCTGAGCGCAGTTGTACAGTTAGCACCGGGTAGGGATTTATGACATGTGCCGTGACTCGCTGTTGCGCAAACAACAGCCAATGGGCAATCAGTGTGACCAGATCGCACACACGATACATGCATACATTTGCATGCCAATGCGAGCGTTCGCATTCTTACGCGAATTTCGGGTGCAACTCAAAATCAAAGAGAAGAGAGAGAAAACAAGTAAAGAATTGCTTATGAATGTTTATTGAAGTTGAAAAATATTTGAAAATATTATATTAAATTATTGAAATCATTGAATCAATGCAATTAAAAAATCATTTATAATAATTTAATAGATTTAAACTTAATTTTTAAATTTAAAAAAATTGTTAATTGTTACTTTACATATTTTTCAAGAAACTTTAACTTTTTCCCATAAATATTTCCACTTCGCTTATGTCATGCGAGCTCGCTTGAATTTATGATTTAAGATCAGTCAGCTGTCGCATTTTAAAATACATTTCTTAATATATTTTGTGTGTTTGAAAATGTGTTTCGAGCACGCCCAAAAGCCTAACCCAAAGTCAATGGCATTGGCTGTGCCTAACCCAGAACCAAAGCTGTAGCCCAATCTCGATCCCAATCCCGCGCCCGATGAGCATCCGCTCTCAGGTTCGCGCTGTTGCAGATGCGCCTGGCCCGTTGGCCCGTTGGCCCGCTTGGCCCGTTTGGCCCTGGCTGTCGTGTCAGTTGTCAACTTCGGCGCGGTCATCTGACACCTGACCACCGAAATGAAAATGCGTATCGAATCTGTGAACAGCCTGCCCTCGCGGCGTTCTGCCCCCCCCTGCCCCAGTTGTCGGGCACAATTTCAATCAAGCTGCAACAGGCTAAGGGTTGACCTATGTAGCAGCTAGCTAGGTTTCCCTTCTTTCCTTCTTTTTTTCTTTATTCGCAATCTTATGGTTATCAAAAAATAAATGAAGTGTTGCCAGCCAACAAGTTCGCGCGGCGCGGAAGCTGCGTTCCGACGTGCTCGCGCCTGATTGCCAGCCCTTTGGGAATTACGAAAAAAAAAAAAAACAATAAGTAAGAAAAACTCTAGGCGGGACTGCCCGACGAGGAGATTCCTTGAAATCACACTAATCAATTAATTATTAAATGTGCGCGCTTAAAAATTTATTTATGAAAAAAAAATAATAATAATAAATAAATAAATATATAATAAAATAATAAATTTTAAATATAATAATAATAAATAAATAAATAAAAAAAAAATAAGAAATAAATAAACAAAAAAATAAATTAAAATAATATATCCAATAAAAATTCTTAAATCAAATACTAAATGCACATTTTTATAAACTACTTATTCAGGGTTCTGGGGATCTCTTATAAACTAATTGCAAAACTCTTGATCATGCTGTCGGCTTCTTTTGCTAATTTACAAGATAAATTAAAAAATTACAAATTGCTTGACATACACGTACAGCTACATAAATTTGGAGACCTTACCTCAAAAGAGATGTGAGAGATTTAATGTATAGTCAAAGGCTCTGACGACTGGACGAAGGGATGATCAAGACTATATATACCATATGCTACGCCTCATACAGCCTGTTGTATATTCACAAATCCAATATACCCTGATTTCGCGCCTTTAATGGACTCAATGTTTAAGAAAAACAAAAACAAAAATACAATATACAAATACATGATCGCTGAGAGAGTGGAGTATAAAAGTGAAGTGGAGTATGTAGTATGGAGCATGGAGTGTGTAGAATGTGTGGAGTCTGGGGCGATTGCTGGTAGACGATCTACACTTATTTAACAAACGTTCGCACAAATTGAATATTAAGCTGGCGCTGTTCTGTCCGACTGTCCGGCTGTCCGCGCTGTCTGTTGGCGATGCTGGTTAAAGATAACATAGATCGAGATAAGCACACCGGGCGCTTCCTGTGCGCCCAGTTGGCAGCTTTGTCTGTGGCATTTCGTTTGCCACACGCAATCAATAGGCTGCCCCAACTCTGGCTGCAGCACTTTGATCATCATTTCGCTTAATCGAGCCCGCTGTGCACATGCAGATACGACTGCACATAACATGGACATGTATCTGATGCAGCATCAGATTCAACTGCAACTGCAACTGCAACTGTTGCTGCTGCTGCTGCTGCTGCTGCTGCTGCTGTTTATCTAGCTGCGATTGTCGTTGGCTGTGTTGCTGCCTGCCTTGCTTCTTGGCCATGTTGTTAGTCATTTGTTATGAAATTTGTGCAGAACTCTGGCCAACAGCAACTAAAAAGGGTCTGCACTGCTGTTTGCATGCCGGGCGGCCGTCTCTTGTCCAGCACTGTGCATATGCATGAGCCTCTGCTGCCCCCGCTGCCCCCGCTACTCCTGCTGCCCCTGCTACTCCTGCTATCCTCTGCTGCTGTGTGGCATTTCAACTGGGCCTGCCTGCCAGTTGGCATGTGCGGCATTCTCAACACGTGTCAGTGGCGCATTTGTCTTGTCCACTTTTCCAGTTGCTCCGTTGGGCGGCTAACGAAATTCCTAAAAAAAAGTGACCAAATAGAGGAGATCTTTTTTTTAAGGAAAATGTGTAATCAATATTTGCCTTTTGCCAACAGCTTAAGGGAAATTCAATTTTCAGCTCTCGATCCCGCTGGGCCTCTTTCGAGCATGTAAATTGCTTTGTTGAGTTCAGTTTTGACAGTTTGCTTTATTTGGGTAGGTCACTGAAGTTGGGATTTTACCAATTAATTATCATTGGAAAGGCAAGAACTAAGGTTTTAAGCACAGCTATTTCCTGGTTCAGCTGACTGCGTATACATTACTATACTTTATTTAGTACTTTAGTTTATTTATTTAGCTTTATAAATTCAAAATCAAAAACTTCTCTTGATCATATCGAAAAATCAGCATTTATTAAATGAATAAAATTATAATAAAATTATTATAATTCAATTTCGCAATGTTTTCATTTAAACTGAATTAAAAATTAAATACAAATTCTGCAAGCTTTTAGCTTTTCGAAAATTCAAATTTTCCGCGCATGCCGTACTCAATTTTGCGTCAATTCTCTTATTTATCGAAAGCTATTTTGGTGGCACAGCCAACTTTAAGTGAGTGGCAAGTTGCGTTGCGCAGCTAACTTCGCGTCTGTTGCAATTCGTTGCGCTACCAACTTCAAGCAGCTTGAGCTTTAAGGTTGTTAACTCGGCTAAAATGAAAAATGTTGTCATAGCATAATCGATTATGTGTTTATCGATATCTTTCAGTTAAATTAACAAAAAATTTAAGATTTAAATATAAAATTAATAATAAATGGAGTACAAATAATAAATATAAATAAGTATATTTACATATGTAAATTAAAGCTGAGTTTAGCATTTAAGCCATATTGATAACAATAAATTTAATATATATGTGTTAATATATTAATTTGATAATTTAGAATTATTCTTTAAATTAATAAATTTACATATATACAGATATTTGCAAATTTAAGCTTATTTCAGCCAACATTTCGGTCATCTAGACCACATTAACCTAATGTAAATGACATTCACCTTAACCAAGCAGGCATAAATCTAAGCGTTGTCTATATAACACATGAATTAGTTGACAAACGAATAGAGACACACTAAATTAAAGTCAAGGCCATGATACAAACAACAACTAGAACGATAACAATGACAAAGATTTCACTCGCTCGCTTTTCCTTGATTTATTGTGGACTAATGAAACCTATGTGACCATAAAACAGTCATAAATTCGCGCACTAAAAGACGCCGTCGGAACGTAGGCTGGAGCAGGACACAAGGCTTCGCCTCGCACCGTCCAGACACTTAATTATAAGCAGAAAGGTGCATGAATTACTACTACAACAACAACAACTGCACCGAATAGCAAATGGCAATAAAAGTGGAAAGTAACGGGACTGAAGCGCCAGCTCTGACAGTTAAATGTCGGCCATTTTGTTTTGATGTCTCTGCGTCGCTTTAATGTGACTGCGGAAAAAAAAAAGAATTTATACAAATTAGCGGTGAAATAAATTACGCGAAAAGCAACGGTAAATGTAACGTCAACGGCAGCGGCAGCAGCAATGACGGCAAAAGTAAATGAAATTAGCCCGCCTTCTTCTAGCAGACGGAATGACTGAATTTCGAAATAAAAATGTAAAGCAAATAAAAACATACATATGTTGGAATTATAAAGCGTGCAAAGGCGAAGACTAAATGCCCTTTATGGTAGGATATGAAAATTGTAAGTAATCTATATGAGTAAAACTACTTGTAATAAAGTAAATATAAACATTAAATAAACCATATTATATTGCCAATCATACATTTAGTTAAACCAATTTTCATAAAGCAGTAATTTCAAAAAAATATATAAATTACCGGGTATTTATAGTCATTCCGCATCACCAGCCTGGACGCCCTTCCCAAGGAAGAGTCGATATCGAACTGATTTCGCTGTTCTGACAATCGTCGCTGATCACGTCACTCAGATCAATTGAGGCAACTGTAAGTTCGAACTCGAAGTTCGAAGTTCGAGTTGCAACAAGAGAGGCTGAAGGAGAGCGCAATAAAAACGAAGTTCGGAGCGCGAGCCTCAGCTCGAATTAAGCAGCCAATGGCGTAAAACAGGCGCCGGTAAATGAACAGCTACAATGAGCTGCATTAAGGAGAGTAAATGAGACAGAGAGCAGTCAATAAAAATATACATACATATATAATAATACATTAATATAAATATACAATTTATTTCTTTTAGTAAAGTGATTCAATGTCATGTCAAATTTCATTATATATACATATGTATGCTAAATGCTGTAGTCATTGTTATTGTTGCATTTCTTCAAGTTACTTCAGCTGCCTTGGTGAAGCGCAACGAAACAGCAAAATGAGCAGTAGATGGCGCTATTTGCGCTCTGATTGGGAAAATTTGATAGGGTGTGAGAGAAACAAGAAAGAAAAGTATTTTAATATAGTTTGCATTTAATTTAAATAATAATTCAATGCATTGCAAGCGTGTGCGTTTAATTAAAGCACATTAGACTTGATTTTGCATTGCATAAATTAAATTAATTAACATGCGGACAATTGAGATTAGCTTGTTAAGTGAATGAAATCAAGCGTATTGGAATGAAATACTGTTTTGTGATAGCTGAAGCTTACGAATAATCAAGTAAATAGCCGAATAGTAGATGCTCTTATGGGAGTAGCTGTTGGCTCTTCTAATAAATAAATAGAAAAATATAAAAATATATAATATGTATATCTGAATATATAAATACAAAATAAATATATTTAATAAACATTCTTTGGTTATTTGATGCGAAAGGTCTGGGTTGTCCCGAATAGATCTGCAACTTCTCAATTTTAACTCTCAAATCTCAACTTAAACAATTTTAATTCGACTTTCATATCAAATCAATATACCCTATGAAAGTAGGGTATTTTTGGGTACCTGCACGAAATGCATAAAGTGTCGCGTGTTGCCCACCGAGCAGAAGATGAGAAGAAGATTCGCATAATGAAACACACTGTGGCCAGAGGACTATGGTGGGCGAAGTTGGGCGTGGTCGGCTGTCGCTTGCCTCCGTCTGTCTGGCGGGATTAAAAGCATGCTGAAAAGCAAAAAGCGCATTCATGACACCAACTCGTAACGGTGTTATTTTGGCTGACACACCGGGGCAACGATGCCAGGTGCCATACCAAACGTCAGATGAGCAACAGAGAGAGAGAGAGAGAGAGAAAAAAAATAGAGGAAAAAAGAAATAGAACGCAGTTAGAGGTGGAGCAGCGCGAGCACATGACACTTTGTGTGTGAGTGGCTCGGGCACTTGGGCAACGGCGACTAAACTGACATTTCAAATTGCCTGAATGGCAGCCAAATCACATGCTAATTTTGCGGAGAGGGAGGGAGGGTGGTATGAGGGTGGTTGTTGCATAGATAGCTGAATCATGGCAGTGCCACTAAAATGCCAGTGCCATACGCAATGAGAAGTGACGCTAATGAGGCATAAGCCTCATCAGCAGCAGCAGCAGCAGCTGAGTGAGACTAAATGAAACGAGTTTCGCAAGCTCGCCCGCGCCTCTCTCTGCGCTTCTCAGTTCATTGCTGCGTGTTAATTAAAAATATTTCATCATTATTGACACACGGCTTGGGCAAACAGCCTCAATATTTGACAATGTTTCCTTTTTTTTCTCCTGCTGCTGACAAATAAAGCTGCTTGGCCTTTGTCAGGCATCGAGCCGCGAGGCGTGATGAGAAGAGCCCAACTCTAATCCTCTTTGAGGACTGCTCAAAAGTTTAATGAAGTTCATCAAAAATGATTTCATCAATGCGCTCAGCTGAAGCATCAAAGTTGAACTAGATATCGATTTTGAGAGGGAATTGCGAATAATAATATTTGAAACGCCTATTAGGATAAATAAATATATACATATATAATATGTATATCTCTATCTTAATTAATTTAGATGTCGACATTGAGTTACTAAGGCAACATTCAGTGCTCAACCGTATTACTATTCTTATGAGCATAAGTCTATATTTTTTTGTTATTATTATATATTACATATTTATACATATATTAACATTTTTATTATTTGCTCTTCAAGTTCATATCGAGCAAGCACTTGACCCAAGCGAAACATTCAATTCGTTTATTCATACGCCCCGTTGTCCCAGCTGGCTCCACTTGAGCAAATTCGTATTAGAATTGTGTGGGCAAAGCATTGCTATTATTGCATACATTTGCTAATAGTAGCCAGCCAGTCAGCCAGTTAGCCAGTCAGCTAGTCAGCCTCCACTTTATTCTCCTTCAGCTCCTCTACTCTGCGCTTATTTATGTTGTTCACATATTTGCCCACAATTTGTGCGGCTAACAAATACGTTTATTGACGTCTCTCTTGCCCTTGTTTAACAAATGCGCGACCAATAAACTCGTTAGCCATCTTTCCCATCATCTTGGCCAGTCTCTTAGCTGTAGCTCTTTCTCTGTCTCTCAGTCTGTCTCTGTCTAATCCTGGTCGTCAATGTCGTCGCTTTGGCATATATTGAATATTTTATAGAGATTGTCTATTTCCATTTGTTAACACAGCTTCTGACTTAGACTTGAGATTTACTCGCTCTATCACACTGATTTGATTTCTCTGCTTTGGTTTGGTTGAATATACAATTTCAATTTTCTTAGCTTATAGGCGTGCTAATAATTATTTTTATAGATGATCAAAGTAACAATGAAAACATATCTATTGAAAATGTTTAGCTTTAGCTTTATTTATAAAGCTGAACAACCAAAGTCGCTTGCTCGCGGTTAGCATGTGTCCATGGTTGTTCCATTGCACGCCGCTATTCATACTCGTAAATGCTTACATACATATGTACGTAGAGAATTTGCATAGATATCAACGCACACACACACATACATAGCTATTCCAGCGATAATCGAACTCTTACGAACGGCGTACGCTCGCCTATGAAAATGAAGCCGAAGCGCTCAGAGAACGACTAAGCACGAACGACTGTAGATGAGAGAGGCAGCAGAACTGAGAGTTAGAGGGAGTAGAATGACAAAAGGAGAAAGATCTAGCAGCACTGAGAATGAGAGAGGCAGAGGTAAAGAAAAAGTAATGAATGCTACATTGACTTGCTCCCACTATCTTCTTCTTTCTCCTTGTACATGACTTTTTCTCTCCCTCTCTCGCTCGCTTCTAACTGCTCATTCGATCGCACAGTGCATCGGCTTCGTCTTGCATTCGTCGTTATTGCTCTCCTGACTGCAAATTTCAAGTCCCACTCTAAATATACCATTTACTTCTTTATATTGTAAATCTTTTATATATAATATATATTTTCCATTCCTGCCTACCTGCTACACAAATCGATTAAAGGCATAGAAATTGAAATACAAAAACCAGCATAATTCCCATCTTTTTCCTTCCACCTTCTGCTCGCAATGTTTGCACGTGACATTCACTCCCGCTAGCTGTTGAGCCCAGTTAATAATTGAGTGCTGTTGACCATTTGTTTGCCAGTTAACAGTTTCCCAGCCATTCCCCTTGGCTGTACATATTGGCAAACATTTTTTGTCGAACATATTTTCAATTATATGCGAACCAATTTTCTTCAAAAGGGTTCAAAGCTTTGCTTTTTTTGGCACTCAAGAAAGTGGCCAAGTGGGGGAGGCAGAGAGAGAGTGAGAGAGAATGAGAGGTAGAGTGGAGTGGCCCGGAAAACTTGGTTGAGTTTCATTTCTGGCCTTAATGTTTTAAATAAATAAGCGCCGAATATAAATTCTGGTTGTTGTTGTTGCGTCTGTTGACCTTCCAAATGGCCAACATATAAAAACAGAAAAAGGCAGCAGTTTGACGATTAAATTGTGGGCACTAAACACGCATACGCCCCCCATGGCCGTCCAGGCCGTGCCTCCTGCTATTCGGCTGCCAAAACGGTCCATATGAAGAGATACGCCTCCTACTTTAGCTCCTTTAGTTAAGATCGTAAAGTTTGCTAGTCTCGGGAGTGGGGGGAGTAAACATTAATTGAGCCACTTGGGCAATGGCATAATCAGGGCACACGCATAATGAGCTGCAATTAAAGGACAAACATAATTACAAGTGAGTTTTCGCCACATAGCTGGCAAATTTGCCGCAATGCCACACACACACAACAAATATATATACTAAAATGCTGAAATACTAGAACAAGTACTAAAGGCAAAACGAGCCAACAGAGCAAACAAAGGCCGCAGCCAAAAGCGAACAAAAAACAAAAACTTGTGCAAACTGTGCAAATGAAATTAACAAATTTTGCTAACGTATGCAGCAAAGGGGCACAGATCCTTGGCTCGACCTTTCAGCCCTTCTTATTTACGTATGAAAGTCACACAAAACGATTTGGCGCAGCGCTCGATTACGCTGCACGATATTTGCAGGAGTAGGAGGAGAAGTAGGAGGAGGAGGAGCAGGAGTAGTAGGAGAAGGAGTCAGATTTGAAGCTGAAGTAGTAGTAGAAAGAGGAGCAGGCGGAGCAGTACAAAGATTAGCTGTTCGAGCAGGAGCAGAACCTGGAGCAGGAATGGTAGTAGTATAAGTAGGAGCAGTTAGGAACAGTGGGAACAATAGGAGCAGCTGGAATAGAAAGGAATAGGAGCAGGAGTATCTGCAGGAGGAGTCATAGGAACAGTAAAATCAGGAGTTATAGTTGGAACAAGAACAGGAGCCGGAGGAGGAGTAGAAGCTAGAGCAGGAGTAGAAGTAGGAGTAGGAGAAGTAGTAGGACTAGGAGCTGGAGCAGCGAAAGGAACAAGAGCAGGAGTAGAAGTAGGAGCTGGAGGAAGAGTAGGAGAAGTAGTAGAAGTAGGGACAGGATATGTAAGAGCAGGACTAGACGTAGCAGAAGGAGATGGAGTAGCAGTAAGAGAAGTAGTAGGATTAGAAGGATGAATAAGACCAGGAGTAAATGTGAAAGCAGCAGCACAAGTAGAAAGAGAAGCAGGAGCAGGAGCAGGATTAAAAAGGGTGCGCCGCTATCTATACACCACCCGATCCACATTTCGGTCCAGTTGCGTATGCTTCGGCTCTTCCAGTTACAGCGTGTTAAATTTGGTGATAAATGAGTTAAGGTAATGCGTTACATGGGTCACAGCCGCAGAGCCACAGCCACACGCTGCTGTACTCCAGGGATGCCCAGGCACGCACGGCTCTAATGAAATCATTTAAATACAGCCCACACTCAATTTCTCTCCCACACACACGTCTGCCATACATATATATATACATATGTATGTATGTATGTATTTGCCGCAAAAACGTGGCAACGCTTAAAGTCAATGCAGTGGCTCTTTATGAAGCCGAAAATGCTGTGGCAGCAGCTGCATAATGCGAAGACTACATCAATTTAAATGCTCTTAATGCATGTTGTGTTCAGCATTCATTGATATGTGAAGGACTCTACAAATTATATTAATTGAGCTTAAATATGTGTGTGTATATAAATGTTTATATGTATGTATATGAATATTTATATTTTGAATATAAAACAAATTAATTGAAACCAATTTTCGGTCATTCTGTATTTTAATTGGATATGTTCAGCTTTGTTTTGCAATGCAAACGTGATATTCATAAATTTATACTAGACTTGAAGAGCTTTGGGGCATTTATTTTATATGCTTAAGGTTTCAATACATATGTATCTATATAATCGTTATTATTAGTTAACATTATTTGTTTATGTATGTAATTTAACAATTTAATTAAAAAATTGCACTTAACAATTTAAATGTACATATATAGCCATTGCTTTTAGTATATAACAGTCGACTCTCTTTTCGCGAGATCAACTGAAAAAAAAAAAAATCATGCTTGCTCGCTCTCGCTTTAACGTAGTGACTTCGAAGTGAGTTTACTTCGTTTTTCGTTTCTGTTGCGTTCAAGTATTCGTGTGCCGCTCTTTTAACGAACATACACAGTTTATTAGCGAACACAACTCTCACACACATACCAATACATATACAAAAGGCGAAGCGAAACGAGCGAGCGAGCCGATCGCGAACGAACTCGTTAAAGAAACGATGCAATCGGCTCTGCTCTCTGAGTAATTTCTCTTAGTGTGTGTTCTTTTACTTCTTTGCAGCCATCGACATCGACAAACGTTCAACATCTACATACATATTTGCGAGCTGTGATATAAAATATTTAAACGACTCACATAGTTATGCCCTGCACAGTCCAGTATACCCTGCAAAATTGCTTGACCTTTTGTAGTTGGCAACATTGTGTTGTGTCCATAACCTATGGCTTTACAATTTGAATGTTACAAATTGCAAGTGTTTTACTGCATTCACAGCTGTTGCTAGGGGACATCATCATCGCCAGTGCCAGTGCCAGTGCCATCGCATGGTTTGTTCCTTCTCGCTCTCCCTCTTGACTTCGATATATCAAAAGGCGAGCGTCGTCAAGCTGCGTGAATAACTCGCTTTAATACCCAACTCAACACATGAGCATAACGCAAGCACACACATCTGGTGTCAAATACGAGCAAACTATGTATCTTTAGAGCGCATTCATATGGAGCCGGAGTAGATACTTATGCGCATCTGTACGCCGTACAATGCCCAATTTTTTATGGTCCCAGTCAAGGCGAAAAGGATGGCACTGAAACTGAAAACTGACTCTGACATTTGTTACAAACAAAAAAAAAAAAAAAAAAAAAAACAAACAAAAATCCATTCACTGCATTTGATGGCGCCGTCGCTCATAAAACAAAAAATAAACTAGAGAGATTGGGCAAGACTGCACGAATTGGAGATGCCCTGAAAAACAATTTTGTTAGAGCTCATTTTGTAGTTTAATCAGATACATTTGATTCTACAAACTTTTTCATAAATTATATTATTTCTCTTTAATTAGAGATATCATAAAACTAGGCTGACCATTTGATAAATATGAGAATCAAAGAAGCTCATATTAAATTTGAAGTTCTTAACTTCTCTAAGCTCAGAGATCAGGCAGCTTGAGCTAAGGAATGGAACAGACGTTCAACCTTATGTTACATACATTTTTATCTAAACTCTTGTACCCTCTTCAATCATTAGGTTCATAAAAATTGCTTATGCAAAAGAAAGAAAACTGCGCAATATGTGCACTAAGCCCAGCTGAAACCCTAAATAGTCAACAAACAAATTCATTTTTCTTCCGTTGGCTGGTTAATAAAAAATAATAAAAAAAAACTACAGTTTTTCTTTATGGACACAAACGACTTGTGTCATTTGCAACAATTTTATGATTAATTAAACCGTTGCCTGCTTTAAGGGGCGGCACGCCAATTAAACCTACAGCCAGCGAAAGTGTCGTAAAAATTGAAACGACTAACCCGTTAAGTCGTCAGGACACCTACAGCGAGGACAATTCGCTGAAGTCAACAATGCAAACATTTGCACCACAAGCGCACAGTATAAAAAAAAAAAAAAAAAAAAAAAAAGAGGGGAGCAAAAAGAGACTAGAGAAAATGATAGAGTGCGGCGAGGAAAAAGCAAGAAAAACTGCACAAAGTTGGCCGCGGAAAGCGTCGCAAATGTTTGAGCCAAAAGATAAATGCGCGTCGGGGCAGTCAGTGAGGCTAAGCTTCCGTTTCCGCTTCTGCTACCGCTTCCGCCTGCCGCATGCCCCAGAGCCAGCCGCATTTTTGTGCATTTAGCATTGCAAATGTTGCCCAAATTGAAAAGACAATTTCCACTTGCTGCATAAATTAAAACTTTAAAATTTGTTATTGCTGCTTTCAGTATTGTACTCAAGAGCCTTGCACTTGAAATTACTGTAATTGATGGAATTATTAATCAATTTAGTTATATCATGCTACTACTACTTAATTGAAACGCTTATCAATTCTGTGTACACATTTAAGCCGGGCCCGAATTGAAAAATTAAATGCGCCCTGCGTGCTGCACAGCTATTTGTAACCATCTACATGACATTTACATTTGCATTTACAAACCTGACCTGATACTGCACTACGTGAGCGAGCAGCGACAGGATTTGAATCAATTTGTAGCAGGAGAATTTAAAGAATACCAAAATGTAAATATTTTTCGAGTATAACGAGGGGTATTTTGGCATTGTTTGAACTCGTTAAAGTGAGAAAGTTATACTTGTAAATATTTGCTGTAATTGATTATTAATATACTAAAAAAAATTATAATATAAATGTATTATAATATTTGTATAATAAATTATAATTCATAATGATTTTTTATAAAAATATTATATATAATAATTCAAATATATATATACATACGTAATTAAAAATATTAGTTTTCAAGCAATTTAAGGATTTTATTGTTAGTGATTATTTATTAATTAAGTAAAATAATAATAAATAATATTAAAAATAATAATAATAGATAATAATAAAGTTAAAAAAATAAATAAAAAATAAAACAAAATGTTTTTTATTAATTATTTTTGCTACAACTGCTCATCAAACTCATAACGGAACTTTACGAACTAGCAAAAACAATCGAAGGCCGAATTGCAATACGAATATCAGCGCAAAGAGCAGTAGCAACAAAGTCAATTGCGTTTGCTCTGCTCTGAACTCGCTCTCGTTTTTCGGCTACCGCTCTGCCGAAGCGTAGTCGTTAATTTCGTTTTGTGCTCTTGCTGCCGCTACAGATTTGAGCAGAACAAACTCCGAGAGCAGAGCAGAACTCTTACATTTTTTTCGATCGACTATGGCTCTGCTACGGCTTCCGTCATAAGCGAGAGCGCTAGCCAGAGCAAAACGAAAAACTACGGAGTAGCGTAGCATATTAAAAAGCTGGTTTTAGGTTATGTAAAATTCATAATTGTTAGTGATTATATTTATTAATTAAGTAAAATAATAATAAATAAATAATAATTAATATTAATAATAAAACTAAATAATAATAATAAAATTAAAAAAAAAAATAATAAAAAAAAAACAAAATGTTTTAGATTATTTGAAATGCATATACATATATATAACTTTTTATATTTTTGTTTAATAGATATAATTCAGTTAAACGGCAAAGTACCCAACACTCTGTAAGAGTTTATAAATTAAAAATAAAAAAAAAAGTGCCTCCATTTGGCTATATGCAATTTTAATGAAGCCAAATAAAGCTTTTGCGGCTTAGCTGCATAATTGAAAAGGTTTTTAACACAAACATGTTTAAGCATAGGGTTTCAGATAGTGGGAGTAAGTAAGACTATGCAGAGAGTATGTGTTGAAAAAAATCTGATATGATATAATACGATAATATTTCAAGCAAAGAACTCGATGCGAAAAAGTACAGAAAGCTAAATTGTAATAAATAAAAGCTGTTGCAATATACAGCAAAATAAATATATTTTTAACTAAAAGAAAATTGAAAAAGTATTCAATATTAATTAGATTTACTATAATTAAAACACTCATATTCATTCCACAATTAAAGCACGCTCTGTTGTTAACAATTTACGAACTAAAGTAATTCAGACTTAAATTCGCAGTGTAATTGAATAAATGCTTATATATTTCATTTGCTGGCTGCATTTTAAATTCATTTGTGCAATTTGTAAAGCACACGTCGCAGCTGTATGCAATATGCAGTGCACAGAAATAAAAGCAATACAAATTAATTTATAAATAAAAAAAAAGGAAATTAACTCGAATACGAATGCAAGGGCAGGCATCCACGGCGTATGCGTGATAATGCAGCAAATATATATACATATATATTTTGCCAATCGTTCGTGACTTGGGCTGCTTGCAGGCAGCGCGTTGATTAAGTTGCATAAATTATGGCCGTTTGTTGATTAAGTGCAGCCAAGGACTGGCCAATGCATTGGCTGGCCAAGGGCCAAGTTTCTGATTGGAAATTCGTAGCGTTGACATTTTAATAAGCTGTCAAAATGGCAGCATCAAAAGCAAAATGGCAGCAATTTTGAAGATTTTAAGCCAATTTGAGTTGACTTTACACCATGGCGCTCTTTCTCTCTCTCTCTCTCTCTCTCTCTCTCTCTCTCTCTGTCTCTGTGGGTGCTTTTGTCGTTCTTTTATGACAGCCTCAGGGCTCTAATGTAATTGCATTATGAGTTTTAAACAAGTTTTTCCTTTTTATTGGGTAGTTGTTGAAACCCTTTGAAATTTGAGGAGTAAATTTGTTAATATAATTTATTGGAGTTAAGCAGTTATTAGAGTTTTTTCAGTTTTTAAATATTTGTGTATGATATAATTTATAATATAAATACAAATAAGCAGCTATAAAATGACTTAATAAAATAAATAATATTTATAAATTTTGGAGAGAAATTTAAAAAATTTTTTAAATCTTAATATAATTTCATTTAAATGCTTAAATAATTTATTTTGTTATATTACTTATTGAAATCCTTTATTATGTATTATAAAAAATTATAATAAGAGTATCGATCAATAATATGAACATAACAGGTCAGTAAAATTTCTGTTGAACTTCAATTTGTTCCTTTTTTAAGCTTTTAAACAAATTTCTTAAATTATGATAAAATTGCATAAAGTGCTTAAAATTTTTTTTGTTAGAGTCGTTATTGAAACCCTTATACATTTTTAGAAAGAATATCTATAAATATTATGCACATAAGATGTCCGTAAAGTTTCTTTTTAGTACAACTTGTTGTTTTGTTTTTTTTTTTTTTTTTTTTTTTTTTTTGTTAAGCTTTTAAATACTTGTAATATATAAGAAGCGCTCACAGATCTTAAAAGTATTGAAACAATAATTTGTTGTATATCACATAAGGGAGATTAATATATTTATAAATATTTCAAGTAATAAATATCTAAGAAATATTTATTTATATA
Organism: Drosophila antonietae; assembly: GCA_030914385.1. NCBI lineage: Eukaryota > Metazoa > Arthropoda > Insecta > Diptera > Drosophilidae > Drosophila > Drosophila antonietae. Next base: position 3,725,631 of record JAUESO010000610.1, on the reverse strand, counting down.
TATTTACTAAAGTCTTCACTCATTTGATTTATTTTCAATGTTTTTAGAATAAAGATATGAGCTTTAGGGCTTGGATTGATTAAAATTTGTATGTAAGGAAATTTTATTAAATTTAACTTGACAAAGTTTTACATATATAGAAATTTAATTTCTTTATAATTTAATATAATTTTTAGAAATATGTAAAATGCTTGTATAAGATTAAGATATGTATATAGAAATTCAATTTAATTTAATTTTAAATAAATATAAAAATAAAATAAAATATATATATGAATACATTCCCTCTTCAGTCCAAGTTAAATACCAAATTAATCCACCAAAAGCTGTCAGCACTGATAGCGACTACAGCAACGACCTTAATGTGATATCAGTTCGTACAATTCGCCGTGTCAAGCCACTTAATAGTCAAAAGGTGGTGTCTGTCAGTGGCTGGCGGTGCTCGGCACATGCAGATGAAAATTATGCAGCGAGCTGCAAGCTGTCAGCTGCAACAACTGCTGTTGCTTTATCTTTATTCTTGCATTTTCTTTTCTTTTCTGCCAGAGGCAGTTGCTTGATGCCATGATAGCGCACATGGCAGAGTATTAAATAATTTATAAATTTTTTACACAGCTGCTGAGGAGGCGGGGCGGGGGAGTAGCAAAGTTGAGCTGACGTGCATTAAACATTGACACCTACTTGGGCATACGCTTTGGGGTCGAGACTGAGAGTTAATCAACTTTACGCACTCGCATAATATGGCAAAAAGTTTAATTAAAAGCGTAATTAATGGATAACATTAGGGCTTCGACGGGGTATGTGGGGGGGCAGGGCACAAGCCAATGTCGTCAAGCCGTGTTGCCATTGCTGCCTGCCACGCACATGCTAGCAATTAAAATTAAAATTTTATGCTAAACTAAGTAGCAAGCGGTAACAGGCAACAGGCAACAGGCAGCAGGCAACAGGCTTGAGGCAGCAACTGAACTGTAAACAACAATTCCATCCTCGCCTTTTGCTCAGCTAACTGGCCTGCTGTCCTCTGCGTTGCCCGCCCCCACCCGCCAGCTTGAATTATTAACCTGCATGTTGGCCCTCAATGCCAAAAGTTCACAGTTCGCTTTAAAAGCGGGAGTGTACACCCCCTGCCCACAATAACTAATTCACGAGTCCTCGAACATGCATTACACACACACTCTACGCATGCCGCACGCGATGTCATAAATATTAATTAAACATTTGCATTCTATTGCATTTGCCAGCAGATGCTCGAAGGATACGCCGAGCGTTATGAATCTAATTGAGAAATTTCATTGAATTCAACATTTACATATCATATTCGAGATGCGCACATTATAATTTAATGAAACAGGTGTGCATATGGGAATAGAAACATGTCGAGTGTACTTAATATGCTCTTTTGCTCTTTTCTTGTTTAAGCTCTGCGAATTTAATTAATACACAATACAAAATTAATTATTTTTAATGAATAGATATATAGAAAAAACACATTTAGATTTTTTTATTATTTTTTTTTTTTTTTAATAAACTTTTGCACTTGTATAGCTTAAGTTCCATGAATTTAATTGATACATCATAAAAACATATTCATTATCTATTTCAATGAAGCAAGGAAAAAAGAAACAAGTATAGAAGTTTTATATAGTTTATATATGTTGTTATATGTTGTTATATTTTTTATAATTTTTTTTTTTTAATTCTTTTGCACATTTCCACCTCAATTTCTAAGAATTTAATTAATACAATTTTGTGCATAATGAAAGCATTCATTGGGCTTTAATTACGCACGCCCACAGCCTACCCGAGGTATAAGCTTAAGATGCCTACAGCTGAAAGCCCTAATGAAATCTAGCAAATTCAGTTATATATAATAGATATATAAGGTAGTCCGTGCCAAGACCTAATGACATATTTCACCTGACTTAAAAGCTTGCACTGTGCGAGCTGCTGGTCTTAGAGCCTTAACAGGGAAAATCCAATTTTTGCTTGACAAATCAGTAGAAAAATGTCGAGACCTCAGATTCCAGCGAGTGGATTTGGAAAATTTGTTATAAATAAAACTGCTGTCTGGCCCAGAAAACTATAACACATTTTTTCTGTGGCCTTATATATGGATGTAAAGGGTATGGGTAGAGTATTGTAGAAAAGAAACTAAATATGTGACGCATGGAAGAAGAGTATATAGAAAAAATATATAAATAAATATAAAAATATAAAAAATGAATATAAAATATATATATATATTTATGTGTATATGGCTAGAAATATATGTATGTCAGCATCTGAGCATAAGAATAGTCTGTTATTTGTATAAAAACTTAACAGCTTTACCATATTTCTATATCTATATATACATATACAATTTCCAAAGAATATCATAATAATTTTTAAGGTGGCATTCATTGGATCTCCCTAAAAACTTCTTCAATATTATTTTTTAAATTTTAATTTTATTATAAACTACTTTTATGTATATATCATCTGTAAGCATTTATTTCCCTAAATCTCAAACTAGATTAAATTGCCAATAAAGGCAGGTTTAATAAAATATACAATATAAAAATACAAATAAATAAAATCAAGCAAAATATGTTCAGCTTTATTTTGGGTTTGGGTTTCTGCCTGCAAGAGTATTTCAGCTTCAACTCTCTAATAGAAAAAAAAAATCACTCACATACATACATATATCTTTGCTTTGTTTTTGTTTCTTCGGCTATTCAAGGCCAGCAGCACGTTGGTCATAGTTTTTGTGTGTGTGTGTGTCGCTGTGTGGTGGATTGAGTTGATATCGAAATTGAGCTGGATGTTGTTTGTATACAACACATGCGACACATGCACGAACACATATCAACTTTTTACATCTGCTCACCTAAGGAGGCTGCCAGTCCGTGTTTGGCCATTTTATTTTGGTCAACTTTTCACACACACACACACACAGAGACAGACAGAGATAGACAGACAGACATTTGGCAATACAGAAACTAATTTTGTTGTTTGTCCAATTTTTTTTTTCTTTCTTTCTTTTTTTTTCTTTATTTTGTCTGCTGTTGTGCGTCGCGTTAAGCTGCCGCTGCCAAATGCCTGCGATCCTTGGCATGCTCGTGGCGTAAACGACATGTTGTACACAGACAGCGGACATTTTTTTGCCTCTCTTTTCTCTCTCTCTCTTACTGTCTCTCTTTTTTTTTTGTCAGCATCTTGAGCTACCACAACTGGTTGTAGTGGGGCATGTTTTGCTGTGTTTGCCTCGTCTTTAGCACGATTCTGTTCCATTTTGTTGCTGACGCATTGTTGTTGTCACCTTTGTCGTTGCGACAGTTGCTTGTTCGTGTGAAATATATATTTTATATATATTTATATGTATTTACGAGTATATATCTTGCAAAATCAAATAGATTATTTCTCGCTTTGCTGCTACAAAATAAATTTGTGTTTTTACTGCTGAAAAGTTCTTAAATAATGTAGTTGCTTAACATGCAATCAAATAAATCACTATAGTGATATTAGTTTTATATGGCTTTGGGAATGTAAATAAAGATAACTGTAATATATGTATTTTTTATTAAATATTTTTAGTTAAACTACTTAATATAACCTCGCTTAAATCTTAACCAGTCTCAAAAAAATAGTGACCGTTTATCGCTGTCTCCAAATACATAAAAAAGATTTTACTCACGCTCTGAAAAAAAAAAAAAACTCAGAGCATTCTTTTGCATCGTTTCTTTAACGAGCTCGTTCGCGATCGGCTCGCAATCATTTGTTCTTGTTTTGCTTCGCTCTGCTTGTTCTCCAGTTGTTTGCTTGAATTAAACGAAGCAAAAGTCTTTTGTAGTTGTATTGGTATGTATGCAACGCTTACGAAGTTCATTTGTATGAACGTCAATCGCATCTCTCCGTAGATGTTCGTTTACAGAGCGTCACACGAATAGCTCAACTCAAGGCGCCGAACAGAAAACAAAAACGAAAGTAACCGAAGGCAACCTCTCTCTCTCTCTCTCTCTCTCATGCGATACTCTCCATTACAAGAATAAATGATCGACCTTTAGTTGTTGTGCAATGCTCTCTCACTTTACAGTTGTATGCCATTGGATGACCCGAAAAAAAGTGAGCGTTGGCTTCACTCACATTTGATCTCTCTCTCTCAATAATTGAGAAGTGAAGACGAAACAGCAGTCAAGAGCAAATCTGCTGATGAGAGTACTGCAAAGTGAAATAGAAATTGCACAACAGTTAAACGTTTTTGTTCAGTGATGATTATCTATACATGTAAGTACATACATACATACATACATATGTATGTTCTTTAGTTATATTCAATCAAATACAATAATTACAATATGTTAAATTTCAATATTTATTATTTAACATTCTTCACTCTCGCCACAAGTTATTTAAGTTGTTCTCAAACTTGAAACAGGCAATTGCCTTGGCCAACTCTTAGCTCTTGCTCCTATTTGCATGATCAGCTCCTCCACACACGTTGTTCATTCGAGCGTTTTAAACTTGGCCGAATTTGTTGTCGGATGTGGTTGCTGGTTGACTGGAAAACTCAGTGATGCGTTTAGATTTACTCGGCTTTTCCCTTTTATTTATTTTTTTTTATTCATTTTTGTGTGTGAACTTTTTTCGTGTGTGCCACAGAGCCCAGAAATTAATAGCTAATGAAGCGCACGGAGCGCCAGCGATATACTGCAGGGCCATAAAAGCCAAGTGCTGGCGAGTTGGCAAAGGAAAACTTTGGCTTCCTGCGAGTGTGTGAACCTGATTTTGGGCTGCAGCAGATGCGCATGGCTCATTTGCTGCAGTCTCGCGGCCCTGTGGCTAGTGGCACTTGGCCTGCAGGTAAGTGGGATGGACTGCCAAGTCAAGAGTTCGCCATAAAATAAAATTCACATAAATTTAATTTTTTTTTTTTTTATTTGCAACAAAAATAGGGAAAGGAAAATGCAAATTCAGCGCTTTGCAACGATTTCCAGTTAAATGTACCTTAGCCTTAAGGCAAGTGTTGTAATATTTTTTATTTACATGTGCTCCACTCACAATTTATGGTCGAGTGTTAACATTAGAGCTAACCAGAGAGCTTTTCAGCATTCATTCTATTTAAAGAGCCAAGTTTTAAAGGCCTTTGCTACAAATAATTTTGATACTTTACTTTGTTTGCCAACAACTTGGCTAAAAGGCGAGTAAAATAAATATTTGCCAGAAATTATTAAGTAAATATAGTGAAGTTGGCTTATCTAAAAAATATTTTAGTGTGCTAAAAATAGTAAATAGAAATTGCATGAAATTTTATGAGAAGACTGAAGAGTGAAAAAAATGAGAGAAAATAGGAATAGAAATTGCATTAATTCTGAAGAAGAATTTTAATGGCATATAAAGTAAATCTACATTAATGACATATATTTAACATATCATATCTGTCAAATATTTACCTTAGAGATAAGTTGATTACAGAGGAAGAGCCAAGTTTATGGGAAGAATATTATTTCCATAATACAAATAAAAAGGCCATAAAGGCCTCAGTAGCCAGTGCTTTAGCTTTTAGTTAGCTTTAATTTAACATTATCTCTAACTGATATAAATAAATAAAAAATTTAATCAAAAGGCGTAGCTTTTGGAAGGAGCTCAGATAGCTGCAGCTCAATCAATATAAATATGCGACAACAATTTTTAAATCTATCTTTAAATTTAATATAAATTTATTTTATTTTTGTGTTTGCTAAATGAAAACTTTCAAATTTTGTACATTTTCTAAAAGTTTTCAATTATTTTATTTATTTTTTATTTATTTATATATATATATATAGATATAGATAGCTTTCTATAAAAAAAAAAAGATGAAAAAGATGATAAATATTACTTCCAAGAAAAAGAAAAAAAATTTGCCAAAACAAATTAAAGAATAATTTTATTTCCAATTAATGCTGAAAAGAAATTTGCTGAGCAAATGGAAGCAATTGAAATTAAATACAGATCAGTAAATAGCTCAAATGCACAAATTAGGCACTAAACCAAAACCCGGCTCTAATTTGAGCGCACTTTCGAAATAATTTTCTCATTATGCGTCTAATTAAACTTTGCTCAAAGTTAAGATGAAGAAGAAGATGTGGAAATTTGTCATTTAAATGGAATATTCGCATTTCGATGCTCATTTAATTTCATTGACAAATGAAATGTCAAATCGTTTTACATATCAATGCATTTCGCTGCTTATTTAAATGTTGCCACCTTATTTTTTCACTTCTTCTGCTTCTACTTGTTCGTCTTCTTTTTTGTTGTTTTCGTTGTTTGTTAAGAAGGAAAGGAACTTTGCCTATTGATGCTATTAACAAACACTTCTGGGACGCATATTTCGTCTCATTGTGCGGCCCATTTTGCGCTTCATTTAGCGCAGCTTGTTGAGGGTTTTGGGTGCGGAAGATATTTAAATGCTGTTTCCGCTTTGACTCCTTTCTATGGAGTGGAATGGGCAAGGGCAGAGAGGATGGCGGGGGGTAACTTGTGTATACATACATTTCGCGTGTGTGTGTGTGTTTGTCATTTTATGTTTCGAATACATGTTAAACTTGAGATGTTTTATTGATTTTCATTTATGCATGCATAAAAATTGGTTTTTGACGTGCTTTTTTTATGATCGTGTTGCTGTATTTATAACTCATACGACATGTTGTCGCAACGCCCAAAGGCACATTAAATCCATATATGTACATTCCCTTGACAGCTACAACTGGGTGTGGTTGGGTGGTGCGTTTAAGTGTTGTGCTTTTTAGACAAATTAAATGCGTTAATAATGCATGGCACATAAATAACATTGATAAAGCCACATACACGCTCCAGTTTGCCTGTCAGGACTCGCACCCAAGTGATGCTCATAATTTGGCCCGCCTTAACACTTCAAATGTGAACAATCGCATATGGCGTACGCGACGTATGCTTAATTTTTCGCATAATCATGCCACAGCTATTGAAGGCAACGCGCATACGCTCACACTTATATAAACCTGTCAGTTTGGCATTAGAACTAAGACCAAAGTGTTATTTATGCACACACAGCAATAGTGAGAGCAAATTGTAGTCGACATGCTAATACCCTGCAGCAGAAGTTTCGCTTGAGCAGAATATTTAGATTAAAATTCATAGGGATACAGTAAATTCTGTATTAAATATTATCTCAAATAAATACAAATTTTTAATACTATTTATATTTATTAAAAATATCAAATGGTAAATTCTCTATTAATTTTGATATAAAATATATTTAAATTTATAATACTAATTATAAAAAAAAATTATGTAGTACATTCTCTGTTAAATATTATATAAATTTAATTAAACTATTTATTTATGAAAAGATGAAATCGTAAATTCTTTATTAATATTAATTTTTAAATATATTTTTATATATAGTAAATTGTCTATTAAATATTACCTAAAATATATATTTATTTATAATACTATTTATTTATAAAATATCAGTAAATTCTTGATCAATTATTATCTAAAATAAATATAAATTTAAGCTTGTTTATCTTTTGAGCAGCTTAAAAATATAAATTAAAAATATAAATATTATATATTCCATTATCTATATTATATATATTACATCATCTATGTATATTCTGACACACCCATTTCTAGCAATTCGCCTCAATCACGCCTCCATTGCTGTCACCTCCTTTGGCAGATCATAAAAATTAAAATAATTGCCACAAAAACTTGGTCGCATGCACGTGTGAAAGTTTTGTCATTATGCCAAGTATTGTTCGAGTAACGCACTGTCATTAATGGGCACCCAGTTTAATGGCCTTGGCATTGTAGGAGGCCTTCATTTGCACTTGACTCCGGGTTGGAGCTAAGAATAGTGTCTATACGGCTATTTAGCGCGGCTGAAAGCATATTCCAGTTAATGTATTTAACGCGCTGCAGTCAGACCGAACAAAGAGGTAAAGCTTTTACGCGTAATTTACAGCAATTTATATTCGTATACATGGCAAGCCGCTGTTAATTGAGCGCTGTTAAGTAACAGCTGTTAATCGAGTGATTCCTACGGCACAGCTGTTGTTTAGCATTTGAGTGACTTTTACAGCTGCCTTCTGTTATGCTATGCTAACAGCAGTTGCTGCTGGGATTCAGACTTTAGCTAAAACTATCTGAGTTGAGTTGTATTATTGAAAATGGATATTTCCACTGATTAAATATGCCTAGTTGAGGACTTTGCTGAGCGTCTTGCCGGCTAGTTTCTCCATTTGCCATTGCCACAGGTTTGGTGTGCTTTCTGATTTATGCTCGTGCTGGCAAACATTTCCCATTTCCTGTCATAAAATCCACCGAAGCACGCCTTCAACCTTCGTACATTTTGCGATTATAATCGAAACTTTTTATCGACGTCGCACGTCTCGACGCGCTCTTGCCCAAAAACTTTTGCATTTCGCACGCGCTCAAAATTACTTTAGAACAAGCTGAAAGAGTTTTGGCTGTCGTTATGAATACTCTATTGCTTATCGTAAAAGTATATATAACATAAATATCTTAAACAACGTAATATATTACGAAATATTTAATAAATAGTCTTTGTTAAAAATATATGAAATGATTACAACAAAATATGCATAAATATTTTGTAAATTCATATATATATTATTATACCCAACTCAAAGAGTATTCATAGCCAAGAGATTTGATAACATAGGAAATGAGGAAAGTGTCCCACTTCGTCCTGCAGTTATTTGGCGCATTAGCATTATAGAAGCTCTGAGCATTTGGCCATAAGCATAGCAAAACTTTCTAATTGAAACAAACAAACAAACGACAATTTCTCAAAGAGCGCTTAAGCTCAATGGTACTCAGAGCGATTAGGCAGTCAGTTGATTAGATTAGATGAGCTTGGCATTTTGATTTGTAGCCAGGTAAGACTGCTAATTACACTAATTGTTATGACAATAAGCGCAGAGCAGCTGAGCTCATTTTGCATTCAATGCGATTGGCTATTGGCCACAGAAGTTTTACCACAAAAACTCTCAACCGCACTCAAACTCTATAAAACAGGCAACTTTTATGTGAAAACTTTTAATGAGGATTTCAACAAAAAATGTGTAAAATGAGTTTTGACTTTTTGCTCTGGGCGTAGATGATGCTCGCTCATGAATAGTTGGCCTAATGATTATTTAAAGCAAGTGCAGTGCCCAAACCTGAAAAACCTGAAAAAAAGAGAACCAATTTCAAAAACTAAGCTTTACATGCTGTGCCGAGTGAATTTTTTAGGCCCAGTCAAAGGAGAAGTGGCTGGGGGACGTGGCTCAGAGCTGAACCTATTTGTGCACTGTGCTGCAGTGTAAACACAATTCAATTAACTCGACGATTGTTGTCGAGCGGTTGGCCATTGTTGTCGTCGACAAGCCAGCAAGGACGCTAAAATAACAGAGAGAGAGAGAGCTGAAAACAGGGAAAACTGAAAACGACAAGCCGATGATGAGGATGATGTTGACTAGCAGGACGTTGACGCTGCTGACGTTGATGGCACATAGCCAATGTCATACAAACCCCAAAATAAAAAAAAAAAGGGGTGGCAACCAGCTAGCCAGCCCTTTAGCCAGAGAGTCAGCCAGCCACATGCATAACAAAGCCCGCAGCCCGCAGCGAACCAGGCAGCCAGGCAGCCAGCGCATGCAACAAGCTGGCAAATATTTGAGGCAGCCGCCGGCAACTCATTTGCATTATTAAAATTTTCATTTTGCGCTGCATTGAGCCGCGCCTAATTGACTTATGCGAGGACAAAAGGCATGGCTACAAATTAAATGTCCAAATGTGAGTGAGTCGCTTTTACGGGTTATTATTGAAAATTAAACAGAAAGTAATTAAGGATATTACAAATTAATAAATCTTAGACTATTTAGCTAGCTTAGCGCACCTGCTAGCGAAAGCGCAGGCCAAGTTAAATGATGCCTGAAAGATCATCGAAGCACGGAATTGTATTGGCTAATGTTAAATAAAAGGTCGACTGTGCAGCGGCATTTGAATACCAAAAGTTAATGGACTATAGCATGAGAAAAGGGCTATGAGACGAGGCGGACTAAGCCTTTAGAAGTGAGTTGCTGCGTTCATTCATTCATTCATTCATCATATACGTGAAATTTCAAGCAAAGCAGCGGCTGAAGTGTAAATGTCATTGCCAGGCGTATGGAGGGAATTGCTGTTTATAATGCTGCTGTTGTTGTTGTTGTTGTTGCGGCTGCTGTTAAGGAATGCGTGAAGCATACTCACTCCAACGACTGCTGGTGGCTGCGGTTGGCGACGCACGACTGCCGATGACACTTTAGCTGGAACAGCAGCATCCAGCTCGAAAGGGTAACCGACACACAAGGACAAGGACAGCAGTGCCAGCATTCTGGCTTGGCTGGCTGCCTGGCTGCCTGGCTGGCAGGATGTGAAGTGTGACACTGATTTCTGGCTCAGGTTGCTGACGTGGCACCCGCTGTAAACGTGACTGCTGCCAAGAATAATGACTTCATTTTCAACCACATACATTTTTGGCACTGTCATTCCTGACAGCTGCCCCTTTGTCTGTCCACAAGACAACATTCTTGAAACTTTCAACGAAATCAATCAAATTCTACCGTTCTGCTGGGGCCATAATAATGTTTAAATAGGAAATTATTTCAAATTGTATTTAATAAATTTTTTTAATGTTTTTATGATTTTATAAAAATTAATAAATATAAAATCCAGTTCCCAAAAATGCATAATACATTTTTAAAAATATAAATTTTAATATGTTATAATATTTAAAATTAAAATAATAAACCAATATAATTTTGAAAAATGTATAACAAAAATCTTTAAAAATGTTTATTTTACTATTTATATTTATGTATATTTATTACAATTTATTTTGTATTTTATTAGATTAAAATATATTTGAAATACTAATTTAATCCAATTCGTAAAACTTTTATAATAAATCTGTAAAAATATAATTTTTGTCTATTAATACGAATTTAAAAAAATAATAATTATTAAAAATTTTTAAAATATCTTATTAGGTAAAAAAAATAATTAAAATACTAATCCAATCCAATTCTCAAAAATTTATAATAAATCTGTAAACATCAATTTTTGTATTATTTAATATTAAAAATAAGGAAAATATTGCATATAAAAAAAATATTTATTACGATTAATTGTATATTTTAACTTTTATTTTTAATTATTTCTAGTACTAACATTTTACTTAATTTTTAAATTTAATTCATTCATCTTAAAGCAAACATAAATATATATTTATAGAAATATATATACATATATTTCCAGCTTTAGCTATAAATAACTGCAGAGCGAATTTTTATTTGTGTTCTGCTTTAAAATTTCAAACATACTTCTGCAGACATTTGTTATTGCTGCTGTTCGAGTTGAGGCCAATTGGCTGTGCGGCTGGCAGACTTTTGCCCAATTCTGTTGAAATGTTTCAATTTTCTGCCACATCTCACAGATGCGATTGTTTGTGCGTGTGTGTGCCTATGGTGCGTATGATTGATATAAATTTTGCTTTGATGAATGCCCCATGGAATAGAGTTTTTGAGCTTTGTTATTTATAGGCATCTTTGCCGGCTGCTGAGCCAATTTAGTTGCTAGTATAGTTGTGGCTTGTTAAACACTTTAAAATGCCAGCTCTATGCCATATTGCATACACAAAGTAAACTATGCAAACCAGTGCGATCCAAAAGGTCTAGCCAACAACTCTTGTGTACATAAAATGCTATAACATATATACAGAAATACATATACATGTGTGTGTGTGTGTGCGAGTGTGTGTATGTAGATGTATTCAAATCAGACTGCCTTTTTATGCCACATACACAGCAAATTTGCATATCAAAATGTTTTTGACCAAACTAACAAGAAAGAAAATTTCAGTCAAGAAGTCGAAGAATGTATGCTCTATAAGGCAGCAAATTTATAGCTATAGAAGCAGACAGTCTACTATCTACTACTCTTTATCTACTACTGTCTACTACCTCTACTACTTCTAATACTATCTACTACTACATACTACTATCTACAACTTCTACTACTATCTACTAACTCTACTACTACTACTATCTATTACTATTTATTACTATTTACTACTGTCTACTACTATCTACTACTATCTACTACTATCTATTACTATCTACTACTATCTACTACTTCAACTACTATATACTATTATTTACTACTATCTACTACTGTCTACTACTACTTACTACTATCTACTACTATCTACCTCTACTACTACTATCTATTACTATACTACTTCTACTACTATCTACTACTATCTACCACTATATACTACTGTCTACTACTTCTACTACTATCTACTACTATCTACTACTATATACTACTATTTACTACTATCTACTACTGTCTACTACTCTTTTATTCTGCAATATAAACCCTTTCCAAACTTTCATTTCAACCTATTTACAATTTCTCTTCAATACCTCTCTTACAACATATCTGCATAACACTCCTAGAGAACATCTCGCACCAGAGGCATAAATTATTTACTCTACATAACAAAAAAAGAAAAAAACAAGTAAGAAAACTCTAGTCGAGAGTGCTCGACTAGATAATACCCTGAACCCAATTTTAATAAAATAAAATAATAATCTGTACTGTGGTTTGGTTTTTTGTAATTATCTTGAAAATGCTTCAATTTTAGTGCTGAAAATGGCAAAAAACTTCTTTATTTTGACAAATAGTTAAATATATTGCTCTTGATTAGTACTAAAATTAATCCGTTTTCAAGATAATTACAAAAACCAGTGTCGAACGTGGCAAAAAGTTGACTTTTCTGGAGAATTACCCATATGGATAAATCAGAAAGTATACATAATGATGTATGCGTGTAACGTTCAAAATGTACATATGTACATGTGTATATATACAAAAAAAATAATAATAGATGGCGCTTATTAGTTGAAATTCGAAAAATGTTATATTATTAAATATCATTAAAAATAGACCCCAACAAATAGACGTTCCTCGATTAACAGGCATTACCTTAATTAACACAGGACACTTCATAATTGTAAAAGAAATATATCAATGCCACTCGAAGCTGTAATAGCCATAGTAAATAAGTTCACTGCTAAAGCGCCATCTATCAAGTTAAAATTTTTAGACCATGCTAGACTAGTTTTGAATGTACATGCAGATGTCACGTGCTTTTGTTATTTGGGCAAACTTTCTGATTATTATTTCTGTTGACTTAACGGAATAAAATATTATTGAAACAAACACACTTTCAGAAATGATGCTATTAAATATTTGATATTAAAAAAAAAAACCCACTTATTCACAATTAGTTAAACTACCAACTGACTTTCAAAGGTATCAAATACAAAAGAATAAATTATAATAAATAAGAAATAAATATAAAAAAAAAAAAAAATTAAAAGTAACAAATTATGAAGGGCTTAGGCGGGGCTAGAACCTTCGACAGCCTAACATTCGGTGCATCTACCTAACCACCTACACCACGGCTCACTCGAGCGTGAGAGTAGCGAAAACGAATCAAATTCGCCATATACGAAAGAAACACTAAAGCAGTGGCTGAAAATACAAATACAATTCAAAGACAATTCTAACGCAATTCAAAAACAATTGTGATTCTTAGAATTTGCACGCATAGCAACATAGAAAACGGCCCAAGATTTTTTGTGTGTATATGTGCACACGCATACGAAAATTGATTTGCATTGCTCAACGTTGCTTGCATTTCCATTGTTATTTTAATTGTTTTAAAATTTTTAAAATATATAATGGAATGTAATGAGAGTTTCAGCATGATCTACATATTCTATTTGACATTTTAGGTTTTTTTTTAGAAATCATAACTCTTTTACAATCAGCTTTACATGCACAAATATGTACATACATACATATGTACATAGCAAGACGCATTGCGGGCGCACATACATACATACATACATATGTATATATGTATGTATGTATGTATGTGCGCCCGCAATGCGTCTTGCTTTGTCGCTGCCTTGCTTGCTGCGCCACATGGGTTTTGATGAGAAAACTTTGATGATTTAATAATTCTGTTTCTAGATGGACAATCATATTGATATGTTCAGATTAAGATTATGATATTCATATCTATATGCTAAACCAAACTGCATGTCTCTAGTATTTGAAATGCATTTTTTACACATTTGGGGGTGGTGGGGCGAATTGGGAACCGGAATCCAAAATCTGACAAAAACCGAAATTGTATTAAATTAGTATCTATATATATGCAGAAGACTTGGAGACTCTAACTCTAAAGATGAATTAGCTAGAATTTTATAACTGGTCCCCGATAATTTCAGTTATCGATAGGCTAAGCAAATATACAAGTTATCGAATTTCTGAAACAAACTCGTACTGCGCGTGCAATATACGGACCTAACACAAAAGAATGAACTCTCTAGCTTTTGTATCTTCGGAAATCGACGCGTTCAACATACGGACAGACGGACAGACGGACAGACGGACAGACGGACGGACAGACAGACGGACATGGCTATATCAACTTTTCTCGTCACCCCTGATCAAGAAATATATTATACTTTATGGGGGTCTGCCACGCCTCCTTCTGCCTGTTACATACTTTTAACAAAACCATTATACCCTGATTTCCCATTTTCAATGGGTTCAGGGTATAAAAAGTAAAAAGAAAATCATTGACATGTTTTGGTCAAAAGCAGCAACGGCAACATCGCCAGCAACAACTGAAAATTGATTATTCCATTTATTTTATTTCATTTTATTTTATTTCTCTTCGCCTAGTGCTCATCAATTTTGTGAACATGTGTGTGTATGCGTGTTGTGTGGTAAAAAATAACTACGCAATATTTTGCACTCTCGAGTTATATTGACTAGCTGATAGAACGCATAAATAATGTAAAGTCCTGCTAAACATCCTTGGCAGTGCACACAACTTAATCGACCCCATTCTCTATGCAAATGCCTTGTGATTTATCTCTAGTACATTGCGAAACTAAATGCAGTTCGAAATAAATAAATGTCAACATTAATTGAACTTTTATTTGCAGTTCAACTAAAGCTATTTGTTTGCATACTTAGTCTATGGGAATATTTGTTAAACATATAATTACATTAATTCCTCTGACTGAATGTGTGTGAATTGTTTGCGTTCGAATGCCTTGAGCACAAAATTCATTTTATTAAATAATTTTTGAATATTTTAATAATCAATTGAATAATTTTGACATTTGTTGAAAGTTTATTGTAGCTCTTCAATGAAAGTTAAAGCTAAAGCTATTCAAACAAGCACAAAACAGAGTTTTTTTATATGTTCTTTAAAATATTAATAAAAATATAAATAAAAGACGATTTTCTTTGCCATAACTTTTTTTAATTTGATTATATAAAAATTTAATTTTGTTATAAACAAAAATTGTATTCAATCCAATCAGAGTTTTTATTAAAGTGCTATAATTTTTCAAGCTATTAAAAATTTTCAATTCTATTCATATTTGAATTTTGAATATTTTGTTATTCATTTCAAGAGCCATTAGATTTAGTTGCATACCCCAAGCATTACTTGACTTTACACTCCTTGAGTTACACATTAAAAAAAATCTAACAAGCTTCACATTTATGATTTGTAGTTAACTCGAGTGCCAACGCAGTAGTCCATATTAGTGTTATTTAAAAAATTCAAAATTATTGATTGGCTGATTGGCTAAACTTTTTTGGATGTGCATTTCGATAGGTACAAATGTTTCAGGTATATGTAGTCCAACCCAAAGGCAACTTTAACGCAGGTGAATTTGATATGCAGATGATATAATGTTTATTCTATAGAAATTTGAAATTCGATGCACTGGGCCTACAAGCTAAGTCTTAGTTGCTAAAATACGATATGATTTGATTAGATGGTCTTGCGTGGACGTCGCTGTAGTCGAGTGCGTAGCATTTTGTTTTCATCGGCGCATTTGGTCGTAATGGCTGTGCGCACCTCTCGGGGCGTCATCTGCATGCTGTTGGTCATCAGATAGACCAGATCGGCTACCTTATGGGGATCCAAACGTTGCTTGCTGGGGCGAGCGCAGTCCTTGAATGCCGGCGAGGGTTTGCCAGAGAGCGTATGGAATGCCAGAGTGTCCCGATCGAAGATCTCGCAAAGCAATTTGCGAGTTATGGCCGGACCTGTCATTGTCCAGTTTAGGCTCAGCAGAGCAGCACGCGGTATTTGCGTGCCATTGGGTCCAATGGTGACCATGGGCGATTTGGCATCGTGATCGAATTCCAAATGTGGAAACATTAATTTGCCATTCGGCGTGGATGTGACGAGCTTCTTGAGTCGCTTGCGCTTATTGCTGTTCTCAGCAGCGTGTGGCACATATTCCTCATCGTCATCATCCAGTTCAATGATGCCATTATCGTTCTCCTTCTCATCGTCATCATCCTCGTTGGTCTTTGGCGTTGAGGTGTTGTGTTCATCGGTGCCCTCGCGAAAGAGATCAAAGTGTGCCGCCCTCTGCTCATACTCTTGTTCCATGGTCTGCACCTTCTCTATCTCCATCATGAGCAGATCGAGAGCCTTGCGTTTGCTACACTCCCAACGCTGCAGCATCTTGAGCCGCGCCTGATTGCCTGCCTGAATGGTGTTCTCCATGAGCTCACGGCGATCAAGCTTAGCCAGTGCCACCTCCGCATCCATGGCCGAGTCCTCCTCAAAATCATCATCGGCCATGTTCTCTTCATCCAGCTTGCACTGCGTTTTCAGCAGCTTCTCAGCAGCCAGCGTCAGTGTTGCCAAGGTGCTCAGCATTTTCTTCGGCCTCGGATAGACAACTTCTTCGGCCTGCTCAATGCAGCGCATTGTCTGCTCAGCGAAGCCTGCGGCATTGCTCTGCTTCTGGCGCATCTTCTCATCCTCGCTCTCCTCCTCGGCGGAGGTGTCGTCTGTTCGCAGTCGTGCTATGATTTGCTCAACTTGTTTCTGAGCCGGCGACAATTCCACATTTCTGTGATCGTACGGCAAAATGCTGAGCGCAAATTCCAAGCGTTGACGGCGATTGATCTAAGGAAAGAATTAAGAGTCAATTTGATATAGAAATAGATCAAGAGCCAATTCCTCTGCTGTGACTTACCATAATTCACGTTTGTTGTCCAATTGAAGACTGAATGCTCTGCTTAATAAGCGCTGCTCTTTTATACCCTCGCCACCAATACGATCGTTTAAGCGATCAGGTAGAATTCGTAATATACCCGATTTATTGCTTTCCATTTTGCAGATGTCATACGAACCTATAGAAAATATTTAAGAGCTTGGCACCGCCAGAATTGGATGAGCAGGGAACACGGATCAGTGCCAGCGGCGATCCATAAAAAATCTCGCCTACCTGCAGGCGGATCGCTGCACAGATGTCACTGCAACGATAATGTCCGAAGGCAACACTCAAACGTCATTAAACCTGAATGCGGAGCACGGCCCACTTGCATCGTCTTTGACGAAGTGGATCCGAGTGCAGCGCAAGAGAATATCTCTTCCACAGTGCAGCGCAAGCCAGCTGTTCAGCACAGAGAAACTCAGACTGAACCAATTGAAAAACTTGAGCAATCATCGAGTAATTCTAAAAAGCGTCCTCATCTGCATAAAGTCACAATCGTAGAGACTAAGCAGCAGCAACCACAAGAGCCACAACCCGTTGAGCAGGATGAGTGTGCACCTGGGATAAAGCGTTCAGATATACTGCCGCATGAGCGCAGTGAGATCAAGCAGCCTCTCTCTGAGTATTATTATACTTCTGCAGCCAGCAATCGACAAGATGTTGGCTATAAGCCGAGAAATGTGGTTGAAACCCGTGACGAAACCAATGCCAATAAATCTGAAGCGGTTAAGCCCAACCAATTAGAGGATAGTTCTATTCAATTTGAGAATAGAAGCTTATTTAATTTGAATAGGCAAAACATAACAGGAGGCAAAAGGATTTGGAATCCTGCTAAACATTTCAAGCATCCCACAATAGTCGTGCCATCTGAGAGAAATACAATTGAACCAGATGTGAGCACAATAAGCCCAAAAGAGAATATCATTAGGAGCCCACAAAGAAAGAAGGCTGAGCTAGACGAATTCTATAGCTGTGAATCCATACCGATCAACAGCCAACTGGGCCGAATGACACATCAGGTTGACAGACTTGAGGCTGGTGTGAATGAGCTGCATAATAATATTGCATGGCTAAAAAGGACAAAGGAGTTGGGGCCGATTGAAGATAAGCCAAAGATGTTCGCGCCCGAGAGAAACAAATCAAAAGAGCTGATTGTAGTCTTTAATGATGGCTCGAAGAATGCTTGTGGCCAGAGCGAAAATGATTGGAAGGTCTATAGGATACCCAAGACAGACATCGATGCAAGCCAGCGAATTCCTGCAAGCCATCTCCATACGATTGACTCTCTAGTGAAAAACTTATCGGAGCCAGTCAAATCCTCTACAGACTGCCCGAGCAAAACAACGCTCGTAAAACCGGACTGCAATGCTAAGGAGAGAACGCTTGATCCCAGAATATTCACGGACTGTGATCGGCATCACCATGGATGCTCATTTCTTATAAAGCCAGCGAAAACTCCACAAAAGAGTTCAAAGGATTGTGCTTGTAAATCTACCGAGTCCCAAATTCAGCTGCGTCGTCAGTCCGCTTATTTTTGTAAATATTGTGCCGCAGACCAACCCGTGCTCAATGATCTAACCTGTGAGGTGAACAGGTTGATTGGGAATCGAAACCTCAGCGATGTTCAATTGGCTATACTACTCCGTCCTGACAATGTCTATCACATAAGTGTGCAGCTGAAGGGGCCGACCAGAGTGCTTGGCTGTGTGCTGGCTACTAATACGGCCATCCATGAGGCCGCCAGCAAGGGCTTCTTCGATAACATTGTCACCTATTGTGTTGTCGATGTGCGTAATACTATCAAAGTAACTGGCCGCCCACTCGGCATACCATTTCAGCTTGGAACACACAATAGCTCAAGGGATCCAGCTGGAGCTGAGGCTGGCGAGCCAGAGAAGAGAAATGAAACTCTCCATAAGCTGGATACGAGAACACAAGACTTTATCACTAAAGTACTTGGAGTTCCAGCCAATCAAATAGCTGTGAACTTAAATAAAAATAGTCCGCCCTATACACGCTTGCTGCTTCAGAAGAACTTGAGCTAAATATTCAAAGTGACTCTGGGAAATATTTTAGAATAATATAGTATTAATTGTATATAAATAAGTATTGCCTATTTTAAATCTGAACTATATCTTAATGTTGATTGGAAAATAAAATGTAAATCAAATGATTTGTGTTTCATCAATTTTCAAACTAGTTAGCTTAATATTCTAATTGAAAAAATGTTAATTAAAAATATAAATATATTTTTTTTAAGTAATACAGAGAAATAGGATTTATATGTACAACTGTTACCCACTTAAGCAAAATTGGAAAAATTTTAACGTAATAAACAATAAGTAGATGTATGTCTCGAGAAGCCTGAGCTAAATGCAGGTATATGACGAATAGCTCAACAAAGTCTGAGGGCTGCAAAATGGTTGACGAAAATCCTTTATGACCGCTAAACCAGGCAGCTGCGCGACAAATCAGCAAATGGGTTAATCCGCGCAACTTTCAGGCCCTCAAATTTTGACTACCTGCCAAGAAGAAGCAACACTGGCTGCTGCCTTATAAGCCCGTGCTGTCGAGCAGCGATCATCAGTTTGTCAAGAGCAAAGCAACAGAACGTTTCAAGAACAACTCACAAGAAAATATATATATCTATATTAAAAACTCTGCAATCATGAGCAACATAAGCAACGATAGCGGTTTGGATGATTCGGCAATCTGTGGCGTGGCAGGCGCTGCGGCTGCAACGCGTCTCTCTTGGTTTCTGGCCGAGGTGGATGAAGGTGCCATGGACAATGGTGAGCCGAATGGCAAAAAGCGCTACTGCGTGCTGCACAGCATGGAGCTGCTGGAGAAGGACGTGTCCGATAAGTACATGACGCGGTTTGTGGAATTTCGTCTCAATGGCGTCAAACTGGAGGCGAAACTCATTTTGGCCGCCGATGAGCGCAAACTGGTCGACGCCGCTCTCTTGGCCATGAGCAAGGAGCAGCAGGACGAGGAGGACGAAGCACGTCAGCTGCTGGTGCAATACAACGATGAGGATGCGGCAGGCGAGCGACTGGTGCACAAGCTGATATCACCGAGTCGAGTGGCCTGGCTGAGCACCAAGCCAGAGCTGGGCGGCACGCCGCTGGTCAAGCTGGGCCCAGGCTGCATTGGTCATGTGGTGTACGCCTATGAGCAGCGCAACTATATGGAGAAGGTGTTGCTGCATCTGAAGGCGCGTTGCTTCGATCACACCTTCGATGAACAGCTTGACGCCGGCCAGGATTCAATGGACGAGAGCACTTGGCTTTTGGTGCAGTATAGCCCCGAGCCCGAAATGGTTGTCTACTCAGGTAATACCCTATAGCCGTACAGTGTGGCGGGAGGAGAATCGCTTCAAGGATGTCATTGCCTACATCCAGATGCCTAGCAACGAGGTGGTGCTGCAAGCTGTTGTCATCAGCTACAGCCAGCATGAGGAGCAGATGAAGAACAAATTCGAGCAACTGCGTCGCTTTGCCCTGGAGCTGGAGTTCCCGCTGCCCGACGAGCTCGATCGTCAGCTGCAGAACGGCAGCGGCACAGCTGCTCTCTTTGCCCGGGCCAATAATACGCTCTTCCAGCGTGCCGAGCAACGAGATGCCAGCGGAGAGCATAAACAGCTGCGACGCAGCCTCGAGCAGATGACCGAAAAGGCACAGAACGAAGCCGAACTGATCATCGAAGCCTTCGACATGGTCGACAACATCAATCGCAATCTGCAATGTCGCATGGGTCAGGCCAAAATTGAGATCGCCTCCAACTCTGGCGACGATATGCATTAAAAGTAGATTATATTAGAGCTGCTTATGTTAAGATGTGTTAGAACCTAGTTCTACAAGAGTATATCATTTATAGAGATATAGAATTACGCTAAATTTTAATTTTCATCTATTTTCAAAAAAATAAAAAAGAAATAATATATTTATAAAAAATATATATTCATTGTATTTATTTTCAAAAAAATAAAAAAGAAATAATATAATTATAAAAAAATATATATTCATGGTATTTATTTTTGTTGGTGTTCAAGCAGCTTAACTTTTGTTGTTGGTATTTGGTATTAGCAGCGAAGCAAGATCATGAAACTATTGGAGATATTAACAAAAAATATATAATATAATATTAATGTCAAACTTTACAAACTCACTCACTTTTGCTCGCCACTGTATATGGTCACCCTAAATTTAGTTCTGTCAACACAATCCCTGCTCACAATTCATGATCTATGCTGCTTCAAAGAACCTCAGCACAGAGAAAATTTCCTCTTTAACGTCGCTCTTCACAGTTTAAAAGCAACTTCAATTGTTCGGCTGTTATAAATGAGGGATTTCTTCTCCTAAGTCCACATTCATTTGTAGCTGCTGTGCCATTTAAGTGCCAGTAAGACCCACAAACCGAGAAATGCGAGCGAAATGCAACAGCCGTTGTTAGTGACTCGTTGAGTCGTAAGTTCAAATTAATTGCATGCATTTCGGCTGGCTTAAAGCGCCAAGACCAGACATTTTGCA
The DNA here is from genome assembly GCA_030914385.1 of Drosophila antonietae. Lineage (NCBI taxonomy): Eukaryota > Metazoa > Arthropoda > Insecta > Diptera > Drosophilidae > Drosophila > Drosophila antonietae. The sequence continues at coordinate 3,703,931 of JAUESO010000610.1, read as the reverse complement.
TTTTAAATGGCAACTGGCTTTAGCTGCGCACTCGACATAAACTCTTGATAAAAATGTAATTTTGGAGTACTGTGTTTTTTCTTTCTTCTCATACACAAGCAATTGTAAATATGCAGGCGGCGCTTACTCGCTGCCTCTCTCTCTCTCTCTTTAAATATATATAATGCTTAGCTCTTCAGCCCCGCAGAAAATGCGACCCTTGGATATGCTCAGCGGGTTTGCGGCAACATCCTAATGAGCATTAAAGCCTGTGGCTTCAGTTTGTCTTTCCCTCACTCTCTCTCCCTTTCTCTGGAGGAATGCTCGGCTGTTGCATTTGCATAAATTGAAATTGTAAAATGACCGAAAATGTCGTTGCGGGTGCTTAAAATAAAACACAATTTAAAAATAAGCATAACCGTTCGGTAGTTGCTATTATCAGATACCCTGGAATTTGAATTCAAATCTTGTTTATATTCATTAAATATTCTTTAAAAATCAAAACTCAATTTCAATGCGTTCATTAAATCAACTTTGAAGTAAAAAATTTTTTACAATGCAGCATACCCTTTAACTTTCTGTATGGTTCACAGGGTATTTATGAGTGGCAGAGAACATTGGCATATTATGCTTTTAATTTAATTGGTTTGCATTTGAAATGAAATGAAATTTGGTTGAAGCTAAGCGTTAATTTGGCTTTTTGTGAAATGTTTTTTATTTTTCCTTTTTTTATGAACTTTGCACAACTTTTATACACACACACACACACACTCACTCATATATAGATAGATAATCTGCTGACACTCAATTTGGTGTTCAACAAATTCCCAATGTTTGCTTTTGATTTTTTGATTAGTTTTTTATTGATTTACCGTGTCGCCGCACAACGTTTGAATTCAATTTCGATATGAACGGCACTCCAAGCACTTTGACATTAATCTGCCAAGAGTTTGTTTTCGCTTTACTTTTGTTTTTGTTGTTGTTACTGTTGTTGTTGTTGCTCTCCCTTTTGCGCCTTGCTGCTGGCGAAACTCTCTCTCTCTGTTCTCTGTTTGTCTATCTCATTCTGGACCATTTAATGCGCTGCGTATACGCAATATCTGAGCACAGACACAGACACAAGCCAAGCCAAGGCATGGCACAGATGTAGGCATGTAGAGAATCCGTTGAAGCTGCAGGAACGGAAGCACTAAACCAAACATCAAAATAAACAGCACACTTAATCGTATATAAATGTTTATATTTACCCCGTGGGCAGGGCAATGGGCAATGGGCATAGTTTTATATCTGAATCGAAACGTTTGCGAGAACCAAATAAAAATAATCAGCGAGTCAATAGTATTCAGGCAACAGCGTACGATTCGAATACGGAAGAAATGCTTAAATCTCATGTGTGCACTAACACACACGCACAGTTGTTGTTGTTGCTGCTGTTGCTGTTGGGTTTTATGGCAGCGATATGATATGGTGATTAAGTGGTTAGTTTCATAAAAGTCAGCGGGGCGTGCGTGTGTGTTTAAGAAATAGTATCAATGGAATGCTGCTTGGCCAAGTTCAAAAAAAAAAAAAGAAAGAAAGAAAAATCGGAAATGCTAAGAAGGAAAATGTGTGGGAAAAATGCCACCCACAGCTCATTAATGGATCTGAATAAATCTTATATAGCTTTCACTCAATGCAGACGTGAAAAGAAAAAAAATATATATGTATATAAAAGCGGCTCATGATTAATTGCACACAATTTGAATTCATATGGAAAACGTGTTGAATAGTAGCGAAACTTAAAAAAAGCTTAGGCTGAAACCTAACCAAAGGCGCACTTCATTAATTATCAAGAAATAAATCAATAGCTCCTTAAAAAACTTTAACTTTTGGCATTGGCAAAGTTCTTGTCTCCTTTTCTCTATTGTTCTGTGGCTTTTTGTTTTATTGTTGCTGCTGCTGAGGCTGTAGCTGTAGCTGTAGCTGTATATATTTGCTGCTTTCACACACTATCTACTCTTAGAATTCTGAGCATTGAGGCGACAATTTGACATGGTAAAGCAAAAAGTTGCATGCAATAGATAAGGGCGAGCGGTGCGGGCTCAATTTAGTTTAATAAACCCACACACAGCACACGCATTCAAAGTCAGGGCCTCCTGCAGCGCACAGCAGGAGACAGCCAGACAGACAGGCGACAGTCAACAGATGAGGCAGTGTGAGCGCTAGAGACACAACAGCTGGAGCTAAGCGTGTGTGCGTGTGTGCTTTGGCTGTGGTCTAATTTGGAAATTGTTTGTCTAAGCTCTAAGCACAATAAATCCAGCTTTGGGTTATAACTTTGATGGGTATGCAAAAGTAAAAGCAAACAGCCAGAATAAGAAGAGAAAAAATGCTAGAAAAATTGTCAACGACAAACTGTGGCCACATGATAAAGCCAGACAAGGGAAGAGATCGTAGCGCGCTGCAGCAATTATCAGATGCAACATTTTGTTGCATGAGCTCTGGTGCAATTTTAAATGCCTTGGGCGATGGCTGTCAAGGAACCCACGGGAATACGAACTTGCGGTTAGTTTTGGGCAGCCACAAAGCCAGCCAGAGCTGTGCATGTATGTGCTATAACAACAACATCATCATCATTATCATCATCATCATGAAAAGCTCATGCAAACACTTGACTTTCTTGTATTTTACGCTCTCTTATTTGCCAACGCCATTTGTTGAGGCAAATTTTCTTGATTGCCTTGGCATTGGCATTGGCATTTGCTTGTTTTCTGTTTATGCGCTGTCATCTTTCGGCTCTATGTTTTCTTATTATATACATAATATTCTTTTTGTTGGCCTCCTCTCCTATGCTCCACACTGATTTTTTGACATTTCACGCGCATTTATTTCTTTGCATGTTATTTTTTATTTCCACCAAAAAGAAAAAAAAAAAGGTCAGCATTTACTTTCACTACGGGTTATGGGCTGCTGTTTTGCATATATATCTATATATTTAAATATATACGTTTATGTGAGTGTGTTTATGCATAGCCATAGGCATTTCTTGAATTGTCTACTTAATATCTGCGTCTAGGACACGCGCTGCCCAGTTGCTCCCCGGTGGCACATTCTTGCTTAAGTAAATTGATTCGCAGCGTCAGATTGCGCCCCCAAGTAGCAAAACTCACTCAAAATAATTATGAATGAATTACCAGCTCAGCTGTTGCTGTTGCCATTGCCATTGCCATTGCTATTGCTGTTGCTGTTAAACGTCTGCTAACCGACTGTTAGCTCGGCCACTCAGCTAACATCACTCAACGCAGCCTCTGGCGACATGTGTGTGTGCGTCTCTCTGTGTGTGTGTGTGCCGTCTGGCTGCCTTCTGTTTCTCAGTCGTAACGCGAACGTTGAGTCGAGAGTACACGCGACGCGCATGTTTCTGCAACAACGAGTCGAATGCACGAGTCACTCTAGGCGTATACGCGATTCTTGTTAACATTCGTTCGCTAAGTAAATAAAATGGTTAGTTGCCGCATTGAGCCACAAACGATCTAATCAGCTTTATTATGACAGCCAATTTACCTATTTGTTTACAACAAAACAATGCAAATAAATAAAAGAAATGCGAAAATAGAAAAAGAATTTATTGCTCGTTCCAAAGAAAACCTCAATCAGCCAAAAGATTTCGGTGAATCAAATAAATAAAACAATAAAAATCCATACAAAGCAAATTTGACAGCTTTGAAGTATATTTTCACTGTATCAAAGTTTGTTTATAAATCAAAAAATATAGCCGAATAAATAGAATTTATTTAAAGACATGAACTTTACATATGTGAAACAGAAAATAAAAAGCGTTTTCAAACGGGCATGAAATTGTTGAAAATTAAATTTAAAAAAATAATAATAATAATAATTAATGCTTATATAAAAATTGAATAAATATAGAATTTTTATTTATTCATACAAGAAACTGTAAATAAAAATTAAAGAATAAACAAATACTGAAAAATAAATACAAATATTAAAATAATAATTCGTAATTAATGCAAATAAAGGCTGTACACAACACAAAAGTAAATAACATTTTATTATTATTTATTTAAATATTAAGCAAATTTAAATATTAAACAAAATTTATATATTAAGCAAATAGAGTGATATAGTAACGGACGCCGTTTGCCAATGTCACAATTTAAGGTGATTGCATTAGATCAACGTCTTGTTAAGGGCCTCGCTCTCGCCCCCATCCTCGCACTCTGAGACGCTCTCCGCGTATCCAGTTTTTCGTGGGGTGGGATGCACGTGAAACCCATATTGATGGGCGCTCGCTCGTTCCTCAGCTTCCATTGCGCGCCGCAGTCAGCGTCGCTTCCTGTGCGCGGCTCTTTGTTTGATTTGCATATTGCTGCTACCTGTCTGAGCCTGAGTTGCGACACACTCACAACTGAGCACAAAGGAGGAGCACAAAAAAATGTGTATAAACAGGCAACAAAACGTGATAAAATAAGCGGAAAAATAGCTGACAAGAACCTCCAGTAAAATAAAAAAAAAAAAAAGAAATATATATATATATATATATAAAAGCATTTGCCATGCAGAACAAAGGAAATTATCTGACCAGCGGCCTGGGGCGCAGCTCTGCCTCTCTAAGCCCCCGCCCCTTGCCGCACTTACCTTTGTCTAAGCCTCGTGCCCCACAGGCGCCAGTGACAAGTGACAGTTCTGTTTGTATTGTTGTGGGTAGCTAAAACCAGCCAACCGGTCTGGCTGTTGGACGAGCTGCTTTCGTGCAGCTTGACGGTCACTCATATAGGGCGTTATGGGCGTGGCGTGCTGGTTGCCTAATTTGGTCAGTGCTTTTATTGTTTGCCCATCGTACAAGGCGTTATTATTTCGCCGCTCTGTTTACACGCACTTTTAACGTGTGTTTATTCGGGCGTAACATAAACTAATTGAGGCATTCGCTTCATTTTCATTCAGCTCCTAGACGCACGGCGTATGCCACAATCCGTACACCGCCGCCGCCGTCGCCGTCGCCGTCGCCAGCCGCGGGCCAGTCACGTTTCCACACTCTGGCCAGGCCATAAAGAAGCGCCTTGAAATATACACACACATGCAGTTGCAGTCAAATAAAAAGCGAAACATATTAGGAAATTATTAAGCTATCGAAGTTTGGGAGACGACACAAATACCCTTTAATTTAAGATGTAGATAAAAACTTTTGTATACGATTAAAAGAGTGCCAGATTGGGAAGGCTGTTGTATGGTTTTGCTTAGTTTAATTTACATATTTATTTGTTATACGGCCTGCCTGATAAGAAACCTTTCTTAAGCCAGCTAAAAAAATGCATTTAAATGTTTTAATGGCATATAAAAGATTTAGATTTACTAAATCATTCAGCTGAGCAGCGTTAGCAATAAATCATACAGCAATATATGTATATAGGTCTTTGAACAGTTCTTTTCTGTTTCTATAACTGTCCATCGCTGTGTCAATCTTATCCTCTTGTGACATGTATGTGTCGACGGACTTAAACTGAATCGCGCTTTAACTAAAAAGCATATAAATTTGCTTTTTTTTATGTTAAAAGCAATCTATTTTTTTTTCCTAAAATAACTGATACTTTTTTTAGCCATTTAAAATGTATTTATTTGAATCTGATATGATCTGAAATAAAAATTAAATACATTAAGAAATAAAAGAAAAGAAAATAAATTTAAAAAGATATTTCTATAAATATTACTATAAAAAAAATATTAAAAAAATAAAATAAAAATAATTAAATAAAAATAAAAATGATGTAAAACTTAAAAATGTCAACTTAATAAATGTCATCATTTTTTAATTATTATATATATATTTTTTATTATTATTATTATTATATATTTTTAATTCAATTAAAACAAAGCTAGAAAGTAAAGAGTTGGCATTTAAAGAGTAAGGAGCGGATAATATGAATTTAATAAATATTTTCATAATGAAAATATATATTATTTTTAAATTTTTATTCAATTTAAATAGATTTAAATTCAATTAAAACAGAGCTCATTATTAGGAGAACTATAGTTATATAAATAAACTATAAATCTTTCTCTTTTAATGCGTTTTTATTAATTTATTTTTTAAAATTTCAATTCAATTTAAATAGAGCTAATTTTTAAGAGAACCAGAGTTGGAGTTTTAGAGCAGATATTAGTCTTTAATACATAAATAAAAAATAAAAACATCTTGAAGGGAATCTGAATTATATAAAAAGCTGCCTCAGAAAATGAGTATAAACTTAAGAATGAATTCCAAAGATTCTCTTCATACATTTATATAGTTTTATTTTATTTAGTTTCGTTTAGCTAGTTTTGCTCTGACACAATTTGTATTATGAATAAAGTGATTGGGAAACTCTAATTTGTCATACTTACCTAAGGAAAGGCAATTAGCAGCATTGTGGCCTGCCTTAATTGACAAACTATTTCAGTTTGTTTGATTTATTTTTGTATGTTACATGTCATGTGACAAAATCAAAATTCTCCCCATGACAAGACAAAAATATATATATGTATATATGCTGTACTTTACCTTTCCCTTGTCATTGGCCACTTGTCGTCGTTGTCGCCGTTGTTGTTGTCATCGTCCTTCCATCATTCTCAATGGCGGCCATCAAGTCTGTTAGCTACTGGGAGGCAGTCATCATCCTTGTTGAGTGAGTGGCCTCTGGCTGGGGGTTCGGCTTGTTTACCTGTTCGTGTGTTTTAATGAAATGTAAATGCAAACACGCCGACGACACAAAGTTGCGGCCAGAACTCTCACATGAATACGCGGCGAATATCAACAATATTTTGCCACTTGGCGGAAGTAATGCGATTATTTCTATGTTTCTCTCACTCTCTCTCTGTCTCTCTCTCTCACTGAATTGTCACTTTCAAATTGCGAAATTGCAAAATGAAATTGAATTTAATAATTTGGCAAATACAGCCGAGCTGTTCATAAGCCATAAGCTTATGCAATGCGGCTTGTGGCCCATTAAAATTGTATTTATCTTCATTTGATTGCGCTTATAGCGCCCGTTGAGGGCGTTGCATGCGACTGGATGATATTTATTCGGACGGCATAAATAAATTGCGAGAATTTTACTTTATGACAGGTGGGCTGTGAGGCATTTGTAGCTGCTGCGCTCTTGATTTGCCCCAAGGAGGCGGCCATAAAAACAGATTTGTGCATAATTTCAAAAACGTTTTGCGATTTGCAAGCGGCTCACTTAAGCTTAAAGTTATGGCAATGCATTAAATTCCTAATACAGAGCTGAATATCTGCTTCGCTCGCTTCGAGAGCTGAGCTAAGCTTGTCAAGTTAATGGTTCGTTTTATGCTCGAGTGGAATACGTAAACATATTTGCCAAGTGTCATAAAATTCTCTTTATGGAGCTTGCTGTGTGAATTAGTTAACTCTTTTGTGTAATATGGCAAAATTTATCATATTTTGTCAAGTTGTCCCAAGAATATAAAACAACTATGAAATCCTTCACAGAAGTCTAGCTTTTACAAATTTAATTGAATATTCAAAGTATTTTAGCTTATGATCTGTATGAAATGAAAGTGATATAGAAATTTGACTAATATGCCAAAAATTTCTATAAATTTCTAGGGCTTTACTTTGAGCCCAACTTGCCAACTAATTAAATATAAATTTTCGCATTTCTGCTGCTACGTATACGTAATGTGACTTAGCCTTTACTTTGAAAACTTAACCCCATTTGCATCTGCCTTTGTGTGTGTGTGTGAGGTCTTAAAATCTTCTTCATGTGTTTGTAAGTAGCCAAGGACACCCAAACCCTTTTGGCAATATATCGCCAAAGTTTCCCTTGACATGCTCTAATTCTAAGTAAATCCAAAAACTGAACAAGTTGCAAATTTGTTTGTGAATGACCGAAAATAAATAAGTTTCTTTTCAGACCAGGCCAACATTCAGTTCGCTTTGTATTCGGGTCAAAGGCAGAGAGCGCAACACTTGACTTTAATTAAATATAAGTTTATATCAGAAGCCCTTAAGCCACTAAAGCTGCTTTTAATGACTGTTGGGCAACCGGTTGCATAATGGCTTCAATTTCAATTTACAAATCGGCAACAGCAACAGCAAGTGAAGCTCAATGAATGTGAACACTTCTTAGCGAATTTCTCTATATTTCGTTCACTGATTTATGCTGATTTCTTTGATTATATTTTGTGGCTTTCGCTCAGTTTTGTCGGTTTATTGTGCTGCCTGTCGCATTTTCATTAATTTATTGCAGCCAAGGGCAACTGATTTCACTTTAATTCAATTTATTTGTCGATACATCGAACAACAACAACAACAACAACGACGACAACGACAACGACAATAGTAGCCATCAAAATAATCACAGCAAGTGAGCGAAATAATCGACAGTTGAATACCCTACAACTAGCTCTAATGAGCTATTGGCTGTGTCTACAACATTTCTATAGTTAGTTTGAAAAATAATTAATTTGTTAGTTGAGGTAATCAATTGCTAAATACCCTGTAAATATATGTTAAATATAAAAGTACATAAGCAGCATAGACTAGTTATAGATTTAAAAATAGCTTTCACTTAATTCAACTTTCTTATCTCTAGAATATTCCTTTTACTTTCACTCACCATGCAATCACACCCACTCATGCCGGCACTTACAGGGTATTGGTGAAACAATAACATGTTGTATTTATTTCATGTTCATGATTGCGATACGATTGGCATTTGCCATGGAACTGCCAAAGGCTGTGTTCGGGCCAAAGTCACTTAAATGCTTATCTATAGAGTTCCATCGGCTGAAGCAAGCCAAATCAAAAGCTGAATGTGCCTTCCTTTTTCAAGCAACTATAGCTATTGTGTATGTGTGTGTGTGTATCGCACCACGCATTTCAAATATATGCACGACCAATTCATTATAATTTTGCCTTCCTACACTTTGTGGCTTTGATCCGTGCGTGTCAAGACATACGCCCTACGAATTTCCTCTTCAGCTTATGCTGTCCTTGTATTACCAATGGCAACTGAAGCACGCACACACAGAGGTTCTTAAGGAAATCAGTTTAAATGTGCCCCAATGTGTCGCTTTTAGATTATGATTACGAGCGAGTTTTCCATTGCCCAGCACTAAATAAGATGCCCAAGGTACTGAAGAAATATGCCTTTTTAGCACACAATATGCCTCCTGGTCATGGCCGGCATTTTTTTCTGTTGCCTTTTCACGAAAGAAAGAAAACATACAATTTTTCTTCCTCTTTTTTTTTTTTTTGGCGTTTAAAGCAAGAGTCCCTTAACAGAAAGGAAAAACTCCATTGCCTGGTCATGTGTGTAAATGGTTGCGTGTTCTCACTGAGTGCGAGTGACTGAGTGAATAAGTGAGTGAGTGGGTAAGTGGTGCAACCATTATACATATGCCTTGGCATTTTTATGACACTTTAAGCCAACGTTGAGAAATGCCCAACAATCGTAAACAAACACACACACACACACACACACACACAGACACAGGCACACATGCCACAAAATATTTGAGGGAACAAAGTCAAGTGCGCCCCGAGTGGCCCAGATGTGAAGGTGCTGCATAGCAGGTGGCACTGAGAAGACCACAAAAAGCTTCTATCTTAACCCAAAATATATTTGGGAAATCAAATAATATTTGGCTTGTCAAAGAGAAGAGAGGCAGACCGCAAAATAAAAACAATTTTGAGCACATTTAAATATTCTTTTTCATGCAGCCTTTGATGAATATTCATTTCAAACTTTATTTTAATTAAATTGAAATTTATTTGCATAAACTAAATTGTATTCAAATTTATTAAATAACATTAAATTGAAATTTAATTTGTATTCAATTGTATTAAATTACTTTTAATTGAAATTTATTTGAATTGTATTAAAATTTATTAAATTACATTAAATTGAAATTTATATATATGTTTTGAAATTTGATAAATTATTTTAAACTTGCTGGGCAGTTGATTTAAATTAAACTCCTGTTTAATTTTTAATATTGAATTGAAATTTATGTCATTAACATGAATTAAATTTAAATATATATAATATATTTAAATTTATATATAATATATTTAAATTTATTTAAAGTAAATTGTTTTTTATTTATTTAATTTAAATCAAGTAAATTCTATTTTATTTAAATAATTGAAATAATTGCAAGTAAATTGATTTATATGAATTAAATTGAATAGTTTTATCCAATAGATTTTAAGTAATTTAAAAATATATTCAATTAATTTGAATTGAATTGAAATTGATTCAATTTAAGCTCTTTGCTTGATCGTTGATTTGCAGCTTAAGCATTTTATTTTAATTATGTCTCAAGTTCCTCCTCAATTTTAAGCTTATTCATACGTTATTTTATACACAAAATTGTATTGCAATTTATAATAATATTATATATTCTAATATATTATTATCTCAATTAGCAAATATAAAAGCCCAACTTCTCTCAACTCTTCCGCACATCACTTCGATTATGGACACTTGAAGACGTTTAGTATAATGTTTAAATATAATTCAGATGCCGTTAGCAGATGCAGCTCTTAAGCGCTGTCATAAATAACAAGTTTAAGAAGCGCGCGCTCAGCACCTGGCTGCCATCTTTAGCGCCAGTTTGTTTTGCTGTTTTTTTTTTTGTTTTTTTTGGGTCGCGCTCAGTTTCGTTTCCGTTGCGGCTATTGTTGCACAGGGAGCGCGCACGAAGCACGTCATGAGTTGCAGGGCGTCTGATTTATGAGTTGCTTTTTATTTCACAAGCGCCGTCGTCATCGCCGCCGTCAAAATAAATATCAAAAAGCAACAAATTGCGAGCCAGCGAGCAGCCTCACCTCAAGTTGTGGCGCAGTTGCCACAAGGCCGCAACACCTAAAACGTGCCCAGCTGCGCCAACCAGCCAACCAGCCAGCCAGCCAGTCAAGCTAGTATACTTATGTATATCAGCTGCCAGAGTCCCCGCCAGCTTGGTCCAATTGGCCTAAGGCTTTTGTGTGCATAAATTTTCAAATTGTTTGCCCCCCGCCTTTTTTTCTTTATTTTATTGTTGTTGTTGGCCGTTGTTGCACACTTTTTGGCTACAGTGTCCTCGGCTTAATAAAGTCGCCTACTTAACGCAAACGACAATGAAACGACATTCCATGTGAGCGAGTGTGCGAGTGTGTGTGTGTGCGTTACTGTGACTGTGACCATGTGTCACACATCCGTATCCGGTGTTGGCATTGGCATTAGAACAACGCTCAGACCAGCGTTTGCTGGTTCCGTTATGGCATGCGACTCTTTCTTTTGCTCTTGCTCTTTCTTTTCTCTCGCTCTCTGCACTTTTGTTTTCGCCTGAACATTGTAGTCCTTTGTCCAGCTGCTTGCGTCTTTGATTCTCGTTTCATATTTTACTGCGTGTAGCCTTACACTTGGAACAAAAAAAATAGAGAGAGAATAGAAAATGAGAATAAAAAACGTTAATCGCTTTGCTCTCAAAATGTCTCAAGTGTCAGTCGAGGAACTTCGCTTATCTAGCTTAAAGCCTGAGTTAGCAAAAGGTGTTTTTTTACATTCTAAGAAAGCATTTCTTATGAACTGTCTGAACAATGAGAAGAGTTGATAATGGAAAAAAACATAATGGCCTTACTGATTGCTGCATGCAATTTGATGTTTATTAAATTAGGGACTTCATAGTAAGCATTATTGAGGGAGAAAGTTAAATGTAGATGAGTTAATGAATGTAAGCAAAGAAATTTTGTATTTTTATATATTATTATATTTAATGGATTAATATGAGAAGTTAAGAATTAGCTAAACATTTTTTTTTTCTTTAATTTGCCAAAAGTTCTCATTTTAATTAACTTCTTTACGGTACTATTTCTCTCTTAAAGACGGAACACGTAGTAATGCTGCTCTCTTCTAATAGGCTCTCTTAAGTTTATCTCCTCTTTTGATAAGTCGCTCTCATTTGCGCTTTCTGAACTCAAACTCAAGCATACATACACATGCTGCGCCTCCCATTTATAGCTTCTATACTTTGCCTTTGTCTGCCTGCATGAAGTTTAAAATTGTCTACAAAGCTGCTGCGCGACAAAGTGAATTTTTTCTACATTAATATGAAAGTTATGGTAACAAATTATTAAATAATTTGCAAACTAAACTAAAGTCAAGAGGCTTTTTTAGCCTTCATAAATGTCTTGAATCAAAGTTGTCAGGAAAGCATACTTGAGAACGGCTAAAAGCATGTAGTATACATACATACATGTACATATATTTGTAGAGTCTCACTCTCATCTTCAAATCTCCCTGTAAAATTAGTGTGAACAATGTAAATATTCAATTTTGATTTAAATATGTATATATATAAAAAGGAAAGAAAAAGGGGAAGTTTAATGTTGCATAAATTATGACTCAAAAATTAGCAAATTACAATTAGCTTCTTTTATTACTTACGCTCTGTACGCGAGATCAACCGAAAAAAAATGCTCACTCGCTCTCGCCCCGAGCTGGCGACTTCGGGTTTCTTCGTTTTTGTTGAGCGCCTTTAGTTAGCTATTCGTGTATCGCTCTTCTAATGAAAGACTCAGTAAGGCAGCAAATCACTCAAAAAGCAGAGCAAACATTTTTAATACAGTTGCATAAGCGAGCGCAAGACTTGCATGCATACCAATACATATACAAAGGGCGTTTGCATCGTTTAACTCAACCGAATGGTCGGAGAACAACGAGAGCGAAACAGAACAAAAACAAATGATTACGAGCCGATCGCGAACGAGCTCGTTAAAGAAACGATGCAAATGTTTGTTCTCTGAGACTTTTTTCAGAGTGTGAGCAAAATACACTTATTAGAAGCCAATGTTAATTTGCGAGCTACATGCATATTTATATATATAAATTCATTTGATATGAACATACATATGTATATTCATATGATTTCAAGAAAATTGTTTGAATTCTCGCTTTCAATCTTCTTCAATGTCAAACTCTCTTCAGCTTTACGCATGTAACATTTCAGCCATTTAGTCGACATTTGCTTAATTTCAAGTCCCTCGCCTATCCATTCCTTAAAAACTCAATTGACAATTCTAAGAACGCGTCAACTACAGCTGCCAGCTTAAAAGCCACACAAAAGTTTTCCACCACCAACCTAACCTCAGGACATTTTTTTGCTTATGAGCTGCTAATTTGTTATTGTTGGCTGACACATAAAAAATTAAAGCTCAAGTTGGCAAACGTTTGTGTGAGCTAATCACAAATTTGCCCAAATTATTCACATAACATTGCGATTGAGTGCGTGTTAACGAGTGTGTGAGTGTTTGTGTGCACATTCACATTGAGAACATGAATAGTTAATATACATTATGCCAACTGTGTCAGAACGACTGTACGCCTGTCCTTGAGCGTATTTTATCTGCGGTATGCTGGCTATGCTTTGTGGCCTGTCTTACATACATATATTTAAGGGTATCTCTGAGTTGACTGTCGCAATTGTACTTAATTTGTAATGAAGCTAATGAGCTCCTCGCATGACTGTTTCAAATTCTTCCGCCTCAGGCAGGCACTGGGTTGGGCTTTATTTAAGTATCATGCTTAGGCTTTGGCAGCTTTTTTCGTTGTATTAGCTTCATATATGAAAATGCCTGCCAGGCTTGCTCTTGACTTTAACTCTTCTCGCTGACAATTTATAGAGAGAGAGAGACCGAGAGAGAGAGAGAGAGTGAGAGCCTTAACTCTGACGACATTAGCAAGGGGCCAGCCAACAGATTATTTTTAAATATGCCACTTAAGTTGTGTAAAAGCAAATGAAATTATAATAAATGAATAGCAGACGTCGCATACAAACTGCAGGTGATTAAAGAGCTTGGCGTTGGCTTCATGTTCTTCGCATTAATATTTCATAACTGTTAAGAGCGATGCATTTAAATTTTTAATTATATCAGTGAGGGAGAGATGCTTTAATGGCCGTCGCAGCACTTTACAGGCGCCGCTTAATCCTTTCGCGGCATATTTTCCAACGCGACGGGACTTAATGAGGCACATTTTCATTTCCATTTCCATTTTCATTTCCATGCCAAGCACGCAACGCACAGACAATAAACATGAATGCTTCTGCCTGAAAATGAGATTCTAAACCAACTTTCTTATCAGCTGTAGTTTGTCAGTTAATCAGCTCTGGGATGATAGCTTCTAGGAAAGTCAACTAAAACATTACACAGTTGCTAAAAAGTTTTGATTAAAAAGCTCATTTGAATACGAAATTCGGCTTTAAATAAATCAAATACGACTTTATCAAAATAAAAATGCTATAAGAACAAATTTAAGCAGCTTTTAGCTTAACTTGCAGCATTTTATAAGAAATCCGCTTAAACTCTCGCAACGGGCAAAAGCCTCAAACAGAACTCAACCCCATGAAAATCAATTTAATTAGTTATTAAAACTGCTATTAAATATTTTATATTAACAGAAATATAATCGCTTAAATTTTATAAAATCGCTTGAAGCTTTAATTTACATTAGCTTAATTAATCTAATTAATTAAAACTCTGCTTTGGCCCAAGCTCTGTGAAGTCTTGTTCTCGTTCACATTGTAGTAGCTATCAAAGATGCAAAACGGCATCCAAGGCAAATGTTTACTATTATTTCAATCTCTCTATCTGAAACTCGAGCAATGCAAACAATTTTCCTTAGGTATTTCCATGAATTATTTGTTCACTTTTGCCATTTCCGCGCACTTTATTGCACTCACCTTGCTAACCGCGATGCTCCGGCTGCTGATGCTGCTGCTGATGCTGCATTTGTGTGCAACTGACTGTTATTTCTTTTTAACTACTTTGAAGGGCATATTTAAGGTGCTACAGAATATGAAACAAACTTGAAACAGTTGAAAGTTAAGTCTTTAATAATTGAAGAGGAGTAAAAGCTGGGAATTATTATGATAAAAATAATAGATAGAAAGAAGGAAACCTTCTAGAGCTGGATTTGTGTGGATCTTTATATTTATGTTTATATAAATTTAACTAATATTTATAATTTGTATTTATACATTCCTTTCTAGCTTGCTATGGCTTCATGCTGTATCAGTAAAATTTATAGATTTTATATTACAATTTATAAAAGAGAAACATTTTTTATTTCTTTCATTTATTTTATTTCTTTAAATTATTTTATTTTTTATAATTTATTTTTTTTTTTGTTTTTGTGTACTTAAATATTTATTTATTTTTTTATTTATTTCATTTATTTAGTTATTTATTTATTCAATTTATTTTTTTTATTTATTTTTGTTATTTTTATTTTATTTTATTTTTATTTTTTTTTTAATTTTATTGTATTTATATATTTTATTTATTTCAATTATTTTTTAATTAATTTATTAAATAAAATATTATTATAATAAATTTACTTATTTTACTTTATTTATTAATTTTTTACTTTATTTTATTTATTTATTTATTATTATTTATTTTTTATTTTTTTATTTTTATTTATTTATTTTATTTTCGCACACTCAGATAAAAATTGAATAAGTACATATTCGATTAATCTTTAAAACGCTTCACCTTTATCAATTAGATATTAAATTGAATTTACTTCTTCAATTCAAAACATTTTTGAATTATATATTAATTAACCAAAAATCAAATTAAAAATTAAATTTATATGATAACTTAATAAGTTCATGCACAAATTGCAATCAAACAAGCATATGTATAAATTGCACATGTTTATATTTCCAAAGAGTATTCAATCTTTGCTAGCCTTTACATAAATACTCTCTATTGTCTTTTTAATATAATTTTATTGTGTTATATGCAGGCAAGCCCGTGGGGTCTGGGTCTGGGCTGGGCCGTAAGGTCATATAGATGCCAGTTGGCTGCTGCACTCTAGGTATATAGACAACGGTAAATCGCCGTAGCTTTCATGAGGCCAGACTTTAATTTCATTTAGCTCCACTGAGTGTCGGCGCTTGGTGCTGTCTGCTAGTTTATTTATGCCTGGCCACAAGGCCGCAAGTCCGCAGTGCAACGCATAGTTCTGTAGTTAAGCCGGAAACCGCCCAACCGTCGCGTTGCAGTGATGTTAAAGCTGTCAGCTGGCAATTTTGCCACTCAAAGGCAAATGAAGTGTTCATGCCCCAAAAGCCCATACCACTCCAAATGCCAAAAGCGATTCGCAACTGTCGCATCCGGTATGCGAAAGCTGATGGCCCGAAAATTCCCTCACCACTACCCTCACATTGGCAACTAAAAATCTGGCGACAAAAAGAATCCAACTGCATGCAATGTGACGTGACGGATATCGGTGTGAAAGTCCCTGTGGCAGCTAAGAGCCATGGCAATGCGTTCCGCTTTCGCGTGTTTGAAGCTCTCAATTTGATTTCAATCTCACTCACAAGCTCTCCCTCTCTCTCTCTCTCTTGTCCACAGTTGGCTGAAAATTCACGTTATGTGATTTGAATTATGCGACACTAAGTGCAACAAGCTGGAATTCGCGTGCTCGCTACTCTGCCACGTGTCCCCCGCCCTGTGGCAACACCTGTGCAACAGCAGCAGAAAGAACTTTTCGATGCCGTAGCTGCAACTAGAGCTGAAATCGTAACCACATCCGTTTCCGGTCGCCGGCGTCACACTTGATGGATTGTTCAATTTCAAATCAAATCACAACCACCACAACACATTGAGACTTATGTGTGGCCCATTGAGAGCAGCAACATGTTGACAACACACCACCTGCATCACTTGCATCACCATCGCGGCAGCACGGCGGTTGAGTTGGATAAGATAACTA
This sequence comes from Drosophila antonietae, assembly GCA_030914385.1. Lineage (NCBI taxonomy): Eukaryota > Metazoa > Arthropoda > Insecta > Diptera > Drosophilidae > Drosophila > Drosophila antonietae. Next base: position 3,687,186 of record JAUESO010000610.1, on the reverse strand, counting down.
ATTTGAATACGGTAAGTGCTAAATAATTAGATAATACTGGTAAGTAATTATATGCATATATATATATTAGTTTTAAATGTATTTAATTGACTGAAAAGTCTACTCAAGTGCATAAAGTTTTATCCTTCAGCGAAAGCGTTTATAAAAAAGTTTAATACTAAAATTTAGTTAAGCACTTTTAACTTTTCCTTACTCTAAGTCATAATTAATATAGTTTTCAAGTCGATATCCCAACATAAACTACTTTACTTTTACTTGAACTTAACGCAGCACCACAAAGTAATATTTCCGTAATTTTCCAGCTGCGACAACAGCTGAGCTGCTTAAGCCAATGAATCTCGAAACCTTTTCAAATGAAAATCTATTGGTAAATCGCCTGCAAGCAGCTTCACTCTCGTTGGCGTGACAGCTTAAGCTGTCGGCGCCTCAGCGTATGCAACATTAATTTTAAGAACAGTTTAAAAGGCAACGGAAATGCCATTTCAGTTTCGCCATTTCGCCGCCTTCGCTTAAGTTGAAAGCTGATTGCAGTGGCCTTCAATTAAGCTTGGCAGTTGCCATAAAGTCAAAGGAAAAGCAACTCGAACTGTTGCAAATAATTCGCAATTTCGCAGAATTGCAACAACAACAGCAGCAGCAGCAGCTGTGAACATCCGCTTGCCGAATAATGAAAGCAACATCGAAGAGAAAAAAAAAGTATATATATATACGAAGAAAATGAAAAGGCATTCCATATGTGACAGCAGCTGGTGGTGGGTAAACAATATTGTGCTGAGGATTTCATTAATTTGCATTAAAAATAAATACGAAGAAAGCACTCGAAATGAAAAAGTATTTCATGTATGAATACGCTCATCTCTTGTCCAGTGTCAAGTGCGCAAATTTTATATGCAACGTGTTTTTCTTCTCCTCCATTTATTTATTTTTTGTTCGGACGAATGAAAAATGCTGCTGGAAAATTCAGAACGGTCGAGCGCAAAGGAAAATGTGAAACACGTTTATTGCCATTCATTATATTCTCGCGAGCTGTTGCGCAAAGTAATGAAGCACTTTTGTACAGTGAGATGCGCGGCTCGCTGTGCTATCCTTTTTAGCAGCCATGCCCACCAGTCCGAACGCCCACGCCCGCAGGACATGTTTTTGCTTTTGAAAAATAACAACAGCGCGGCAACTGGCGAATTGAGTGTGATGAGAGAGAGAGCGAGAGGGCGAGAGGGAGTCATGGGCTCAAGAAAAATTGCTCGCTGCAGAGTGAAAATAATAATAATTTCTTCATTTTTTTTGGATGGCGATTGCAATTTTACTAGGGGCAGTCTTTGCAAGTGTGTGTGCGTGAAGGAACTACAAGCAATTTTCATTAAGTAAGCGCAAGTGGTGCCGCAAATAAGAACAATAATAACAAGTATTAAGACAACCAATACGTCTTCATTACGTTACTTCAAAAATAATGAATGGCATGTTTGTGTAAACATTTAGCGGTCACTGTATGAAGACACTGTTTATATATAAAGAGAGTAGGATACTCTCCCTCTCTCTCTCACTCCTCTCTTTGTTTGTCTACTAAAAACTTCAGCTCAAGTTTAGCGTTGAGCATTTCTCTGACAGCTCGTGTGCGGAAATGTGTTGAAGGTCAAACGAATTTGGAATGCTTATGTGAGTCGCCTTCTGTATATAAAATTGCTTGGCAAAAAGTTAGAAAAGTAATGAAGAAATATTAAAGAGTGTGCAAGCCATGCATGCATCTTAACTAGTAGTAGAAAATATCTGATTAGAATTTCTACTTGGCCAAGAAACTCTTCGTTATCATTTAACAATTCTCAGTTGACTGTTTTGCTATTTTTTTTAATTTTAACTTAAATAATTTATTTTATTATTATTTTTTTTTTTATTCTTAACAAATCATTCACACTTGATTCACATCTCATGCTGTATGTTCATGCTTAAAATTTAAAATTTTGTATATAATACTTATGCTATTCAGACACGTACTTCGTAGGGCTTATACCCTTTCATATGTGTAAGAACTTGTTAAGCCTAAGGCAAACAAAGGATCGTGTTCCAGCCACATGCCAAAGCGAACAAATAGTTACAAATGGCACAGGGTTATACACACACACACTCACACACACACTCTTGCACTGCACATAGACATATCGAGCTCCTTAGTTGGTTTAGAATGGCGTTCTTGAACCTTATCGTATCGCTTTCAGTGTGTCTTCTAGTAGGTAAATGCGTCGTACGCAGCGCACCGCCCTCATTGATTGTTGATTGTCAGTTAGCTTGATTGATAATGTAAACTGAGCAGGCCAATACGCAGGGCCAAATGGACGTGGCTAGTGGTGCCTTATCCCATTGCCGTTATCGCCAGCCATTGAGTGGGATAGCTAAGCTCGTGACATGGCACCCAACACTAAAAGGGCAGTCATCCAGTCAGTCATCCAGTCAGTCATCCAGTCAGTCAGTCAGTCAGTCGGCTAGACTGCCAAGCAAGCATCTTATATATTTGAGGCTTTCGCCTCTGCGCTATCGTTTGGCCAAAAGTGCGAAATGGGCGCTGTAATCGTGGCTAAGATAAGACTAAACGCGTCTGTGAAACAAAAAAGGGTTTGAGTGATGGATGAGTTTCTTCTGCTTCTTCTTGTTTTTTCCCTTTTTTTTTTTTTTTTTTTTGGAAAAGCAGCAGCAGTAAAACGCGCATTAGGACTCAGTGTTGACTTTAGTTTATCATGCCATCTTTGCTGATGTCCTTGAGCCAGAAAAATTACATTTTAATAATGAAAAAAAAAAAATTACTTTGTGGAAAAAAGTTTTACGGAAATTTAACGTTTGAATGTAAAAAAAATAAAGACATTTTAAAAATATATTTTGAGAATCTTAAAAAAAAAAAAATATTTAAAATTAAATAAAAATATATTTCTTAAATACATTAAAAAATAAAATAAAATAAATATATATAGTAAAAAAAATTTGTTTATAAAAAATAATTTTAGTTCTCAATCTTCATTTCTTAACTTTATATATATTTTTTCGTGTATCTTTTCATTTTAAATATATATATTTTTTTATTTTATTGTTTAATTTTGTTACAGTTCATTTTTTAAATAATTTTATAAATTCTAAACTCACAAAAATAAATAAGTCTGTGATATGTGTACTTAACATTTAAAATGTTATCAACAAATGCTTTATCAGAGCAAATACTTATATATTCAAGAGTTTGCTAAACGTATTGATAAACCCCATATATATTTTAATTTCTACTCTAGTCAAATAAAGTAAAATACAAGTCCTAAATACATAAACAAAGTAAAAGCTTATAGTACCTTTTTTGCCATAAATTCTATGCCTTGATTATATAGTATTTCTGGCTACTCTGGCCGTCGCGTCGCCTTAAAGTTTAAACTCAAATCGTGGCTATTGCCTCAACAATTGCCAACATTAGATCCAGCAACCGTGTACACATTTATTTTTTATATATCTGAACACAATGCAGAACATGATTTTAATGGGCCAGAGTAGGGCCTGTTTATGATATATACATAATTGCCAATCGGCCCATACCAAACGACCTTCGTTGGCATTATGTGGCCGACTATTACACGACCTACGGGGAATGAAACACATGAAACGCAACTGTTCGACATTTGGTCTCTCCTCCAGTCTTTTGTTATTGCTCGCACAGTTGTTCAATGGATACACACACACACACACACTCATACACTAATACACACACTCGCACAGCCACTTGACCATTTGCTATTGCCAGCCCGTGTCCAATTGCACTTGGTATTGTTGCACTTTCTGTTGCTGTTGTTGCATTAAGAACCTTTCGAGTCCATGCGAAGGCCAACTGCCAGCTAGTCAGTTAGTTCGCTGACTAGTTGTTCGCTTCCGGCTTTGCTGCCAGTTCGATTGTAATTATGCCACTGTTGAACTTGTTGGCTAATGCTTGGCTCTGCCCTGGCTCTGCACAAATGTGCGCCAGGCTGAGCATATCAACAGATGTGAAAAGCGCATTAGCGAAAAACTTTTATCAGCTGCTTGCCACTCACGTTGCTGCCACTGCTCCGCCCCTTTAATGTTGCACATTATTTATGTATATGCCATGTGCTGCAACGTTGGCCCAGAACCCTGGCATATTGCACTTGGACATTGCCACGTGTTGCTGATGTTGCAGCAAGTGTAAGCAGCAACTGCCACACAATGTTGCATGTCTCGAAACATTTTCTACACGATTTCAACATGCTGCTAAATTAATTGAAATGATGTAGCTATATATATATATATATATATATATTATGGGAGATAATCTTGTAGAGCAGCGAGAGTTCCCTGATTCTATTAAATTTAATTTGAGCTCAGAATTTGTATTTGTGTTATGTTTGTATATATCTTATATATATTTTTATATGTTATATATATCATATATTTTATATTCTATATATATATCATATTTTATAGTTCTTACAGCAGCTCAGTAAATATAAAGAAATATTACATATATTTTGTAGATTTAATCAAAATTTCCATCTAAATACTTTCACATAAATTAACAAAAATTCTTTTGTCTAGCACAACAAAAAAGGCGATTTGCAGCTGAAAAAGTAATTGGGAATGTGCATTGCTAGAAATACTGTCAGTTCTCAGCACAATCATGTGTGTGCGTGTGGGTGTGTGGGAGTGTGTGTAGGCAGCGCGGTTCGTTGTGTTTTATAGTGTACATTGGCCCTGAGGGGCTAAAATAGGCGTGCAAAAAGCATTGTGAATGCATCTAAACCACTTACCATGTGCCACAGCCACAAGCAGCAGCAGCAGCAGCAACAACCGCCCGCAATGCTAGATCCAAATGTTCGTACACATCCTTATCTACTTCATTACGAATGCAATGCAATCCTTTGTCTCTTGTTGCATCGCGTTCTGCTTTGTAGAGCAATTTTAATTTCCGCTTTCACTTTGCCTAGATTCAGTTTTTGTTTGCCGCCATCTCGTACAGACTATCTGCACAGTCTGTCTCGCTCATTCTCTCTCTCTCTCTCGCTTGCTCGCTCGTTTACATTTGCGCCTGTCCTTGTCTGGCCATGTATTTGCTGATTTACACTTTGGAACGAGTGAGTTTCTTTTGGGCCACACACAAGCACGCATGCAGCAATTCCTTTTCGTCTGCCACTTTTCCCCTTTTCCATTCAGTGAGAAAAAAAAAGGGACAAGCGCCAGCAGCTGTTTTTCAATTTTCCGCTTCAACTGTTGAAGCAAATGTTGAGCAACTTATGTAGTTCTTTTCCCTTTTTTTTCTTGCATTTTTTTTCCTGTATTCTTGTTGTTGTCCTTGTAGAATAATAAAACAATGGCGCATGAATATGCAAGCCGCAGCTTCTACAACACGTAAATCTCTTTTAGCTGCTGTTTTCCATTAAAGCAAAAATGCGTTGAGTACCAGAACTATTTGCGGTAACTGTGTGTACATGGAATTGGACAGCGCTTGGAGAATTCAATTTGAGCTTCTATTTTTTTTTCGACCAGGTTTATGTGCAACTCGCTTGGCACTGAATAGCAGCTGCCTGAATTGCTGCCAGTCAGGTAATTTGCGAAATGCGTTTCTCTTTTTTTTTTTTTATTTTATTTTTTTGCTCTATTTGGGGGTCCGGCTTGTCTTTTGGCTTAACGCTGTTCTTTTAGTGGCTGTGCAGTGCCTTATTATGCGAGCCGCCGTCGTTTACATTGGGGATTTGCATGTGTGTGCTGCAAGCGACTGTATGCGTGTGTGTGTGTGTGCGTGTGAGCGTGGGTGTATTGGTGTGGATGTGTAAATGTGTGCTTGTGTCCTTATCTCAGCTGAGATTTAAGCTACATATAAAATTTATGCGTCTGTGGCTTTCATACACATACGTATTCATTGTGGATGGTTTTCTTTTTCCTGGGGTTTTTCTTTTTGTCTGGATTAGTCCATGGTTTTTGGTTTTATACCCTGTAGTCGTAAAACTTGCACCAAAGGGTATCAAAAAGTTGTATTAAAGCAAAGCCTCGCAGTCTATGTGTAAACCGTCTCTGGCATACAATTCTATTTAAATTTGCCACAAAGTTTATTTACATTTTGTTGTGAAACTCCTGTTGATTCTTTTGTAGTACAATATTTACTTTCTGTACTAAATGAGCGTTAAAAAAAAAATATTGTTTTAAAGTCTTTTTGGATAAATCAGATGGCGAAAAACAAAAACGTGCTGAGCTGCTTAGCAGCCTTGGCGACGCAGCTCTTCAGCTAACCAAACAAGCAGAAGGACTGCACTCAGCTCTGAATCCTTGTTTAACAGCCAAAAATGGATTTTAGCTTGCGGCTATTTTTAAGTAAGATTGACAGACTTGAGTAAAAATAACTGTAACAATGGTATGTAGAAGGGATCGAGTCTTTAGCCCCAGGCAGCATTCACTTTGGAATTTCAAATGCTCACATGATGAAGTTCACTTCAAATTGAATTTAAGCAATATTTCAATTCTAGAAAACCTTCATCATAAGCCTATATACGCTCTCTTACATTACGCACACCCAGAGCTGATCCAATTTGAATGGGTATTCCTTGGTTAAAATAAGCCTGCACATGTGTGCACAGCTTATGAATGGCAACAGTCTAGCTTGGCATTAGATGTTTGCTCGGGAAATACGTTCGTTAAGGCAGCTTTTGGCAATTAGAGCCTTGGCTTTGCCAAATGTCAACAGTCAAGGGAGACGCCCAATATGCGAAGCAATAAAATATTGCTCAAGTAACAGTAGCAACGGCAGCTGATGGCTTGAGCAAAAATTTTGCCATTGATTGACTACAAAGCAATGGCATTGCCACGCCCACACCGTCACGCCCACACAGCCACAAGGTTGGCATTGTGCCTAGTTGGCGAAAGTTTTACGCCTAGAATTTTTCATTCAACTTGGTACTTTTAATAAGCAATTTGCTTAAGTGCTACGCTGGCTGCCTATGCAATAGCCTCCTACTCCTGCCCCTCCTCCTCCTGCTACGCCTTAGGCTTTGCCTTTGCCTTCGTCTTTGCCTTCATCCACATTGTCAATATGACTAATCATGCATATATTTTACAGCAAGATACGTCTCTCTCTCTCTCTCTCTGTCTCGCTCTCTCTCACTTACAACCGCACAGCTGTCAGCTGAAATTGAGTCAAGCCACAAAATTCACTTTGCATTTGCCAGCGGCGTCAGCCGTTGGAGGATTATTAAAATTACGCATACGCCGCGTTTTAAATGAAGTGCCTGATGTTGCTGCCGCGGCTGCTGCGGCTGCTCCTGCTGCTGGGAAAGCAGCATCTCTTTGGGTCACATCAGCTGCTGCTGTTGTTGCTTGTTGCGTAGCCAAGTCAGTCATAAATATGTTGAGCTCATTTGCTAGTGGGCGTGTCGCATATGCTGGCATTTAACTCACGCCGATTTGTACGAGATATATTTGTGGAAATTAGTCTCCTGTTTGGCTAAAAATACTCATAAGCTGCAAAACAAATTGCCAAAGGCGCACACAAAGGCAAACAATAAATAAAATGAGATTAAATGCGGAAACATATTTATGGCCAGCCAAAGAGATATAGCTATTTGTGTAAACATTCAACGTATTGAAATGTTTTTAAATTTGTAATAAAATTTGATGTAGCATAATACCTGGAAACTTAAAAATAAATACATATTTCTGATAGAAGTTACTAAATTGTATTTGTAAGAGCAGCTTTTGAAGATAAAGCTGTCAGAGCAGAAAGGTCACCAGCCCTGTGCTCGAAGTCCTTCTGTTCGCTCTCTCTATGATTGCTCTTTCTATGTTTGCTTTTTGCCTTTATATTGATTAGACGTTGTTGTAGATTTTGAACTTGTTGATGTATGATCAACGATTTAGATCTTGACCTAGGACAGTCTACATTTCCAATTAAGAGGTCTGCTTATTTCGATAATTATATTTCAGTTTGCTTAATCTCTGAGTTTTGCCTTCAAATAAATTTTGGAAACTCTTAATTGAATTGTTCGTATTGAGTTTTCTCAGTTTGTTCGGCTCGAAGTACGAGCTTAGCATGTTCCATCCGCTGCTCCATGAGCACGAAACGCCTGTGAGGAATGTAGTGAAAATGGAACAAATAAACGCAATCTCTTTACAGTCGAATGTGTAGAAACGATGCGTGTTAGTTATCTCTCGCTGAGTGCCGATCAACAGCCTTTTGCAATTAAGTTATTTAACATCTGTCAATAATAATCTATGAGAGTATATGAAACTCTTCCACTAACAAGTGGAAAGTAGGGAAACTTGTTGTTCAGCATTTGAGTAGAAACAGAAACATGGCCAATATTATTCACAGTCAGTCAAGCTTTGTATTCATTCCTGCTCTTGTTGGTTAACTGCTTTAAATTTAAGATTTTAACTGAGTCTACACGAACACTTACATATTTATTTATACTTTACTTACATATATACCATTAAGTCTAAAAGAAAACTCTTATATATTTACCTACTTATGTATTCAGATAATATATATTTATTTACATTTCCTTTCTTGCTACATAAATATTATTACTTTTATTGTGCTTGAAGGCCTTATGTTAATGAACATAATTCAAGATATATATATTCGCGTGCTTGTCACAAGTTTGATCGTAAAAGGGCCCACGGACAGTTGGGGATATAAACAAAAGACGCAGAGACGAGTCAATCTATGAGAGGAGCCGCATCCTTTTTCGTTTTAACGACTTTGCATTGTTAGGCATTTTAATTTTTATGAGTACGATTTGGCCAAAGGCAAGAAAATTAGGCTCGATTGCTCGATTTATTTGCCGACACTGCCGCCCCCGTAAGCTGGCAAATGAGCCGTAAAAAAGGCCAAAACAAAAACCAACAGCAAAAGCGGTAGCAACAACAACAACAACAACAACTGCGCCAACAAGAGCAGCTCGTTTCCGGCAAATAGCCCAAAAAATATTGTTGCGCCTGCGGTTTTGTATGCTGAGGGTCCTTTTGCTGCTGCGGCTCTGTCTGCTGCTGCTGTGCATAAATTAAACTGTATAATGTGTAATTTGAACGGGCCAATCGAGAGTTTGGCATAAATTAAGCATGAATTTTGTGTTAAAGCATTGTGTCGCCATTGCTGGCATAAATTAAATCATTTGCCTTGCACTTGCAGCTCATCGTGGAGATCAACAGCCATGTGGCGCTCTTTCGTGACATGCTGATACATGTTGGCCAGGCCAAGGACTGCCCGGAGCTGCGCGAAAAGATACGCAAACTGCGACGCACCTGCGTGGAGGCATTCAAGCACACAGCCCAGATCCTCATGCCGCAGGTCAAGAGGTAAGCAAACATAGCCATAGACTTATCACGCCCATATTCCACAATACACACACACACACACAGTCTCCATTTCCATGGCATACCAAAGTAACACGCAGCGCATTAACATAAACATAAACATCAGCATGTGTGTGACATTTTACGGCTCACATTTCAATACCCTGTAATAGGGAAAATGCGTTAAGGGAGTGGTTTGTTTAAGCAAAGACTTTATATTTATTTTATTATTATTTTTTGAATTTTATAATATTAATTTTTTATGTTGAATATTTATTAATACATTTTATTACATTTTTTATTTAATTTAATTTAATTTTTTTTTATTTTAAAAATAAAATAAATTTAGTATTTTGTCATATTAAGTAGATGGCCATAGCAATATTATTATTATTTTTATTTTTATTTTTTTTTTTTTGCATCTAAAATATTCTCTGAAAAATTATTAAAGATGTTAAAAATAATTTCCTGTTTTTATTGATATTTCTTATATTATATATGAAAATTATATATATTTTAATTATAAATGAATCAACTAATTTAAAGATAAATACAAAATTATATTATTCAACTCTTCTCAGGGTATCTCCATCTTCACATTCCTCAGTTTAGCTTCGCAGAATATTTGTTTGAAAAAGCTTTTAAAGTCGTACATTTTATGAAAATGTATGCAAATTTAATTGCAGTCAAATTTACAAGAGGGACAACCCACCCAAAAAAGGTATCCGTGTTAGCCAAAAAGGGCTAACATAAATAACAATTTGTCGCTCTTGCTGGAATTCCTCACGCTACAAACAGAGAATGAGAGAGAGGAGAGAGAGAGAGAGAGAGAAGGAGAGCGAGTACGTCCATCTACGACGAGGCGCCACTACAGCCAGTGAAGTTCCTAAAATGAGTTAGTACTGTTTTGCCATTTGAGTTTGAGAATTCAATTTCGAGTGCTGCATAATTTAGCAGCATGTGTTTTGCCAGGTTTGGGGGCGCTTAACTTTTTGGACAGTCGCCGTGGGCAACGGACGCAGAGTAAAAAGTTAATAACATTTTGTTTCACAACAAGCTGCCGGGCACAGCACAACACACGCACACTCATGCAATTTCTTTCATTAAAGCTGTTGATGAAAAGCAGAAAAAAAACTGTGTGTGTGTGTGTGTGTGTGTGTGTGCGTGATGTGTAGTTTACTTTTTATTTTCTGCGAAATGAGCCAAGCCAAGTAATATAAATAACAGTCAACTCAAGTCGAGTAAAGTCGGGCACATCTAAATGCAAAAGCAATTGCTTAGATAGGATGTTGGAGGGAAAATTTGTGCAGATGTATTTAACAAGGCAAAAGAAGTTATATTCAATTTATATTATATTTTTATATTTATTTTTCAAAAGAAATAGATACATGTATGTGAGGGTTTATCTGAAGAAAATCTGAATTTTCTTTGCAGCATTTTGAAAGTAGTTCTGAATGATGAATTACAACATAAGAGACGATTGAAAACAATTAAAATTTAAGTCAAGTATTGAGATTAGTTATTAAATAAAATTAACAAAATGCAATTTTGCTAAAGAGCTTACTTAGACTAAAGTGAATGAGCTACTTTTGAGCTACTTATCAATATTTGTATATAATATTTATGATATTATTTTTTTTATTATTTTGTTTGTTTCTATTTGTTTTTATGTATCTAGTTCGATTATTGTCTGCATTTTCATAAGCAGCTTAAATTTGATTCCAATTTATATATCAACTACATCTCTTAGCTCACAGCGTATTTAGATTTTTGGTTAGCTAAGCTCCTCAATAGATACAATGTACATTCTCAGCTCTCATACTTCGTAAAGTCCTCGAGTTATTGATTTATGCTGTCGTTGAAGCATAAAATGTCAGAAAATGACTTCCCATGTGGCTGTCACACATGCGCCATTATCACACCCAAGCAAAACACATGAGCTCGAGTCTTGGCTAGAGCAGAGGAAACAGCTTTTTAACAAACAACTTTAGCGAAAATTCATACACAATACATAAAGTATTTTTTTTTTCCTTTCTGTTTTTTCTTTCTTTTGCTTTCTTTCTATCATTTCTCTTTTTGTAATTTCAGTCACAAACTCAATAGAACAGGCTGTCAATTGAGTGTGAGAGGGAGATGGAGCGTGTGATGGTGTTAGGCATGGGGCGTATGCTATTTGGGTATAACTTTTTAAGAGCACCCTATGACAGTGTGATTTATTATTGAGCAGACGCTTTAAATGTCACTGCAGCACAGCAGAAATGTCAATCCACAAAAACGAAAACGAAAACGAGCATCAGCATTTGTGATTATTGCTGTTGTTGTGCATGTAAACAAGTGAAAATGCTGCAGAGTTCTTAAGCCCAGCTGTACAGCGCTCTGTACAAAGAGCATAGATATATACTTAATGAAGAAAATTTATTGAATGAGAAAAACCATGAGAGGTAACAAATAAAAGAGCATAGCAAGCATTTCTCTACCTTCCATAAAATCGAATGTAATTGCTTTATACAAACAGAAATTGACACGGTCGGGGAGAGGGGTAAAGAAGCATTGCCAATATACTATTTTACCCTTTGGGAACAGTTTACAAAGTGCAAGGACTGACAAAAATTGAAAATCAACTTTCGGCAGCTGAAATTGATGATTGGCTCTGGCTGTAAGCCAAATGGAATAATAGCAACAACAGCAGTAAAGCAGCAGCAAATGGCAGCGGCAACAACAGCAAATACAATGAAACTGACACAAGAGATTTCAATTAATTTTTTGGCTTTAAATTGGACACGACGAAATAAGAAGTTAGTCCCCTCGTGAGAGATACCCAGCGGCGCACACGTCGTATAAGTGATTGCAATGAATTAGCGGCAACAGCAGGAGGAGCAGCAGCAGTGGCAGGAGGAGTAGCAGCGACAGTAGTACTGGAGGCGACAGATCAAAGCGCTAGGCCAGAAAGTTAAATTGAAAGTAAAAGTTCAATAAAGCATAAAGAAAAGCAGAAAAGCAGAGAACGACAGAGAGTAAAGTTACGAGTGGGAGACGAATGCGTTGGAAAAACTTTGAGCGCAACTTGACAATGACACAGACGAAACTTTCTGACAGTGTTTCGTTGTTGTTTTTATGTTTTGTAAACACATGCCTCGCCATGTGAGGCAGCCAAAGTCACAAAAGCAAACAGAAGGAGAGAGTAAAGGCAGCAGCATACAGCTGAAGCATAAGTATGTACAGGCCGAAGACATGACGAAGTGGATATACTCTAGCTGACAGGAAATTGAGTGTTTGTGTTCAAGAAATGCTTATGGCAAAGCTTGTAGAAAATTTATATTTGTATAGTTTATTTACTTTTATATTTTACTCAAATTTCTATACATTTAACGTTTATCTTAAATTTATTTAAAGTCTGTCAAAGTTAAACTGGATTTTTCTATGAAAAAAAAAAATTATTTTATATTTCCCACATGCCCACACACACACACATATGACATTAGAATGTCCATAGGAAGTTTTTCTACTTATGCAAAACTTCAATGGGCAAGACAAAGTTAATAATACCATTCCCACTGGAACGCAAAGAGCAAAGGAATATAAAAAAAAAAAGAAAAGAAACAAGTTTGCTTTTACCTCAAGTTACCTTGATGTAGCGCATCCATTCCACACAGTCCACATAGCAGGCAGGCAGCCTGCTCTGCCAATTTCTCGTATATTCCTTGCCAACCGCCTCCTGCCACACCAGCTGCCTGAGTAGACAGCACTTTAGCCAACTGCCTTAAGTGACTGATAGTTGTTTGCATGTTTGTTTGCTCGGTCGTACACAAACACATTTCTCGACGTTCAACGCTGCGTATGCGTGTTCCAGTTCCAGTTCCTCTTGTGCGCGCTCATTTCACATGTTGTATTTGCTGTTGTTGCTGCTGCTGTTTGTTGTTATTGTGTGTATTTGTATATGCGTGTTTGCCCAACAGTTATGTGCAGCAGCGGCAACTGTTTGTTGTTGCTAAATTACTGTCGCTGGCTGCCATTGTTTTAACTGTTAACGTTTGGGATATGTTTTGAAAGCCAGTTACTCAACAACAATGCCAGCAGCAGCATGCAACAATCGTCATGTTGGCTTAAACGCATTTCCTCTGCAAATAATCACCCTCGCATTGTCATAATATTGTCATGGCCTTGACGACTCTGTAAACTGCACAGACTGCGAATGCACAGAGAGAAGCGTCCAGCATTTCCACAGGGCATAATGCCAAAGTCAAAGTCAACTGCTGCAGACTGCATTGATGGCGTGTGTCTGCCTTTGAGCACATGCTACACATACAATTTATCGGAAGCGTCTGTGTTTTGTCACAGTAACTGTGGAATACCCTGTAACTAGAGAAATTTTCAAATGGGTAGTTTACTACTTGTAATTGAAGCCAAACTTTATATTGAAATTCCTTCATCTACCAATCTATAGGCCCCTTTCCCTTATTTATTTATAGGATATCTGCTTGTCACTCATTCTCATCTCTTTACTCCTTGCTTTTGCCTGGTAATTTCCTCTTTCGAAACTCAATCCCGCTTAGCTGCAGCCATGTGAGAATGATGGCAAATTTATTCCGAGTGTCCGTGTGGCTTTGAGTGGGGTCATCACGTAGCCAGATACTCTACACTTTTACGATAGCCATAAACCACGAAGAGTTTTACAGCTGCCACCGCAGCTGCAGTTAATAATTTCGATTTGTTATCTCCTAGCGAATTCGCACGTTAAACACAGTTTACGTACATCGCCATTCGCCAAAAAGATAAAAAAAGAAAAGAAAACCCCAATACGCTCAGCTCTTGCCCAGCTGCCCCCACGCCCACGCATAATTGTGCAATTTTCGTTAGCCATTTTCCATTTGCCGACCCAAAAAGGGAGCACATAGAAAAAAAAAAAACTCATCTTGAGTTTAAGGCTAGCGCCATACAATAAAAAATATTTCACTGTTATTCGCAATAAATGAAAGTTACGTCCAAACTGTAATCAACAGCAGCTGCTGACATTGACCGACTACAGCGAGATTTGCTTTTACTTTATATATAGATTTTGATTTTCCTGTAACCAATATAAGGTTAATAAGTTGACTTTTATGATTGCAATATGTGTCAGCCACAATACAAATTAGTTGGCTATTAACTTTAGCCATCGGAATCAGCTCAAATTTATTATAAGAATTATAATAATGAGTAAGGCGAATAATTATATATTAAATTTAACTATGGCTGGTGATACAAAATAATGACATTAATAATACTTTTACAAAGTATTCCAGCTAATAGCTATAGAGTATTCCATCTTCGACAAATCAAATGATATATACGTAGATTTGTTCAAAACCTATTATTGCGATCTTCTAGCTGTCGCTGAAAATGACCCGCATTAATGTGCATGGCCATAAGCAGCAGACAGCGACGAGCGCACAAAGATTGCTAGAGGGCCAGCAACAAGGACGACGCTACAGCTCACAGTTCAAAGAAAGTAACAGGAAACCATAAAAAATATTGCCTTGTGCTTTGAGCAAAATAAAAGCAAGCCAGCAGAGTCAAGCTATACAAATTAAGGCTAACATTTTTAAAGTACATTAAACAGTTGCGTCTATTAAGGCCATATGCTGCACAATTATGGAAAGTAGATAAAAAATAAAAATAAAAAAAAAAAAAAAATAAAGCAAGCCAAGTCTGCTGCTGATGGTCAAACATTTAGTTAAATTAGAGCATGATTTTAATCGCTGCTAATTATAAAAAACATGAAGCAGCTTTAGCCCAACTCGTGACCGCAAACCAAAAAAAAAAAAGTAAGCCCATCTTAATCAGCAATTCATTATAATAAGTAAATACCTGGGAAATCGATACGGACAGCTCCGACTGTCTGACTAATTTGGCTCACCTGAATATACATAATTAACTTTGAATATCGTAGAACAAGCAATTTATTAAACGCTCCACTCACATAATTATCCCTCTTCAATGTGACACACATGCGACTCCCTTCCGCCTTCTGCAGGGTTAAACAGCAGCATTTCTCTGATCTTAGTCGCACACACATTCTCTTAGCAATCTGTTACCAGGAATCAAGTTTCAACCCAAAACGGAATCGCTTTAACTAGCTTCAGCTGGATGCTAATACACACACACACACAGACAACTTCCTAGAGTGAGAGATGAACAGGGACACCTAAGGCAAGATTAATTTGCAATTTATTTGCTTTAATGGTAAAAATGGGCGTTGACATTGGCAGAGAGCAGAGTGCAGAGCATAGAGTGTGAGCGCACAAGGACATCTGTGTTGTGCGACACTATAACACTTTCCATATTCACCGTTATGGTGGGTGGGCTTAAGGATTCAAGGATTAAGCACTGAGCAGGCGACTGAACTGCTTGTCCGACAAGTTGGTAATTTGGGTAAAATATTTATCTACATATTTATATATACGTTTTTCATTTCCAACTAAGTATTTATACCCTGTGGGTCTAAAAGTTGCTTAAAGGCTTTAAGTGGTTTAATATACTTTGCTGAGTATCTGAAATTAATGCTAAATAATATATAAATCTGGCGTGAAAAATAATTTAAAAATAAACAAAACTAGCTTTGAGTATTCATTCTCTCTCTCTCTTTATCTTTCTCTCTCTCACTCTCCAGGGTATCTCTGTAGGCCAGCCATCTCTCCGTTCATCATTCCAACTTGCTTGTTAATAGCTATATTTGTAGTCTTCTTCCATTTCTCGTGCTTTTGGCAATGCAAAAGCAATTTTACAAATTGAATTTATTTCCATGCTGCAGCAAATATGTTTATGGCAATTTGTATCGTATTTATGTGTCGACTGTCGGTTCATAATTGCTTGGCAAATGTCGCAGTTTGGAATTAATGCTTTGGATGCCCAACTAAGCGCCACTTTACACAGCAGCTGTAAATTCTCAACATTTCTTGAATTATGAGCATTTCATGAGGCAATTCCAGAGCCCGTGCCATATAATTGGGTTTTTAAATGCCAAATAAACGTTTTCAAAATGATTATGTTCATGCTAATTTAAATTAAAATATTAGGTATTAAAAAAAAAGGAATGAAGATGATGAAAACGTGATCGCTTTGCAGGCAATTGGATAAGTGTATGAAAATAGCTATTAAATGATAGGTTGCTTAGTTAGAGAGAGAGGGAGAGAGAGAGATATTGAATTAGCTTAAGCTAGAGTAATAGAGCTTAAAGATTGAGTCTTGATTAGCTAGCTTAAGAGAAAAGCTTTAGCCTTAAAAAAGCTGTAGTTGTGCTAATCAAGCTGAATAGCTAGCTTGCAGCTCTCAGAGCTCTCAGATCTCAGTGTCCTTAAAGCATAATCATGCAGCTTACCTCATTTGCTAGGCTAGCTCATTAGCAGACAGCTCTAGATGTTCGTTGAAAGCTGAAATTATACTGAGGGGCTATCATGCTATGCATCTCTCTCTCTCTCTCTCATAAATCTCTAACATTCAGGCTCGTTTGTTAGCTATCTCCTAAGCTACGGCTATTGTATGCGAGTGCCGCATTGTCGCTTTGGCCCGCATATTTCACATATTTTCTGGCATACTTTATGGGCATAATATTGACAAATATTTGGTCAAACGATACAGTTAAATCAATTTTTAAGCATTTGCATACCCGTACAAATTTAGTTTCATGAGTTCAGTTGAATTCGTTTGACCCAACCACTCACCCTACACACTTGACCCGAATAACAAAAATGTCATAAAATTCATATAAATTTCATTTCTCAATTTCCGTATGCAATTTGGCGTGCCACAACAACACGCACACACGCACACACACACACACACACTCTCTCCATCTCTCTGCATAGCTATAAATGTTGAAACACATGGATTTACCTTTTGCCTATATTTTTACTCGTATGCTTTCAGCGCCATGGCCGATGGCATACTCACCGACAATCCGCACCTGGTGCTGCTCTTCTATATGGCTCAGCTGTTTCTACGTGAGCTGGTGAAAAGCTATCGACTCATACAAGTTGTGCCCATGGATATGTCTGGCTATTATGGTAAGCTTTAAAGGCGCGCTTAGCATTGGCAAATCTCTGTGAGTGTGTGTGTGTGAGTGTATAAGTGTGTGTGTGTGTATGTGTGTTTATTTGTCATTGCAATTCAGGGCAAGAACTGCAAGTGCTTAGCCATTGTTTGCCATTTGGCAGTTGCATTCCGCCTGACTGTACGAGCTTTGATTGCCAACATTTGTTGGCCATGTTTGCAACTCGAACGTGAGAGTGGAAAAGTTTACTTTGCCCTTTACTCTGGCCTTGACTGATTGGCTCGTCGCATTTGCATTCCCATTCCCATTCACATGCCCATTCCCATTCGTATTCGCATTCGAGTTGCACTTCAATAATGTCAAAACGCAAATTGCTGACCATAAATTTTTTAATTACCAGCCCCACAGCCCGCCCCAGCGAGCAACTGTCAACAAACGAAAAGGAAATGCAAATATTTACAATGCGAAATTCCTGAGAGCGAGCTGCCTGAGCTGGGGCCGGGTTTTGTGGCTTTGTGGGTTTTTAACTGCAGCGAATTTATGGCAGCTAGCGTATTCACATGTTGGCCAAAAAATGCATTGCAGCCCAGTGCAATGAAAATGCTATAAAAAATGCAAAAACTCGACCCCATGAAAGGAAACTCTGTGGGTCTGTGTGTGTGGGTGACACGAACGAGGCAAGGCTTGTAAAAGGGAACGTAATATTTTATAAATTTATATTTATATATATATATGTATGCACGCAGATTCAATATATATATGTGTGCCTAGCAGAGCTTAAAAATCTGCAATGTCAGCGAGAAGCTGCAGTTAACATAAATCAAAAATTGCAATGCCCGCAATTTATGCAATACTTTTTATCCACACGTATATTACGTATACGTTGTCACGTTAAACAATCCAAATATCAAAACTCAACATATTTTTAGTTGTTGAATATTTATTTAATTACCCCCTGAACTGCAATGCCAATGACAATGATTGATGCTGATTGACAATTGATGGCTTGAAGCGCAGGCAATTCATAGTGAAAATAAAAATATCATTGTGATTGTGGCATAAATCAATAATTTTAGCGAATTATTCAGCTTAGCCATATTTAATGCGCGCATAAATTCTTTAATTTTAAATTATTAATATGTAAAAAAAAAGAATTTTGCAAATAATTATAATTAAACTGATGTTGATGGAATAAATCTCTGTACGCCAAATTTATTAAAAATATTGCATATAATTTTATATAATTTGTAGCAAAATGAAATTAGTTGGTTCAAATATTCATAAAAACAATAATAATTACAATAATATGAAGAAATTCATAAAATAATACATTTTGTTTTTGCATCAAATTTTTATTATTAGATAATTTAACAGCGACTGAATATAGAGATTTACTGTCTTAGAGTTTTCATTATATTAATGCAAATACTTATAATAATATAAATAAATTCCTTATTGATTTTACTTCAATAAGTGTTAAAGTAAAACTTTGATGGATAAATATATCAACGGATTTTAAACTTTATTATACTTTCTTTGATTCAACATATTTTCTTGCATTAAAAACAAAAAATACTCAAAGAATGACTCTTTTAGGTATTTATATGAAATACCTGATTCAAAATTCCATCAACTAAAAATAATAAAAAATATATAAGAAATAAAATAATTATAATAAAAAATATCTATATAGAAAGAATATATATATGACACTATGCGACAAATATAACAAAATATACATATGTATATTATAAAATAAATATAAAATATAGGACAGATAAACTATTCAGCATATGCATAATATTGTCATTCTCTATTATTAACTTTTATTCTAATAAACATTTTTAATATGTAAACAACTCAACAATATGACCACACACAAATTTAATAAAAATTTAGCTATTAAATTGCAGCTGAAAAGTTTCATTCAAATCAAACAGTTAGTCAGCTGCTAACTTCAAAGCGCGTATTTTTTGCCAAGCTCTCAAAATACACAGAAAATAAAAACAAATCTAATGAAGCAAAATAGAAAAATAAGAGACACAAATGCCAGGAAAAATGTTAGCATAAAAATAAGGCAGCAAAAATATTGGAAAAAAAAAAAACACTGAGATTTATTTGCTCTTCTGGCATGCAGTCAGTTCCACAGCAAAGCCAATCAAACTAATTTAAAAATCAAAAGCAAACTAAATGTTTTATTAGCAAAGTGCACTCAAAGCTATAGAGAAATAGCAAGCGTGATGATCATTTGATAAAGATTTTTCATTATTAAAATTTGTGCAACAATTTTTTGCAGAGAATCGTGCGGGTCCATCAAATTTGGGTAATGTTATTAGTCAAATACTGCTGTGCAAGCAATTCACGCCCGATTTCAATGAGGAGGAATTGTGCAGCATTACAAAGGACTCGCAGGACATCGCCATGCTGCTGTCCGAAATGCAGGAGTATATGCCACAGCATGAGGCATATTTGGGTGAGTTTTATGCGCAGTCGCCGTTGCACTTTGCACTTTCACATTTAGCCAAGGCTCAAGGCTGGAGGCCAAACCAAAATTCCATTGACCACAAAAGTGAAAGTGAAAAGAAACCCATAGTTGCCAACGGCCATTAGTATTTATGTATTCACATTTCGCACACACACAATCATTAATCAAATGAGCTGAATATATATATGTATATATAAATTTCTGTTGCTCTTTTATTGCTCTCGCATAGAACGCAATGCGGCGCTGGATACAAATACTCCGTGGCCGGCAAAACGACGTCAGAATTATATATGCAAGAACATGAGCCTATTATGCTGTGTGTCTCGCCCCAACTATCTCTGAGACGAGGCCGAAACTGTTTAATCTTAAATGTCATACACATAGACACACACACATACTACTTATATCAATTACTAGTGTTTAAGTTAAGCCTATGAAAAGCTAAACACACAAAATGTTAGAGCCTAAGTGTAAACAACTCAATTAGCAGAAAGGTCAAAGTACTTTTCACACATAGCACAACTAATGCTGTCTACATTATATATACATATATATATATATATATATTTAGGAGAGTTGTGTATAATCAAAGTTAGTTATGCTGCATATACAATACATATTTATTGTAATTGCTCTCAATTTTGGCATTCCATTTGCCTACGAGCAAAGATTCTAGAAGTGTTATACCAAAAACTGAAAAAAAAGTCAAAATGACATTAGCTGAAAGTAAATTCATTGAATTGGGGAGCTGAGCTTTAAGTTTTGAACAAGCTTTTATTCAAACAATTCGATTCAAACCAGCAACAACTTTAAATGCGCTCAGCTCAGACTTTCAGCCAATGTCAATTTATAAAGCAGTTAAGAGTTTTTCTTTAGGCCTGTAAATTTTAGCAACTGTATAGAGTTATTTATTTATATAGATAAATGTAATTGTGAACACAACAAAACACACATTCAATATACAACATACCGTTGAGTTAACATTAAGATTAGACAAGCATTGAGTAAGGGAAGCAAGGCAAACAAAGAAAACTTAGACGTAGTCTCAAATGATACTAGAATGGTAATTAAATTAAAAGCCTGTCCCAGACAATGTCATGGGCATGTGTTTGAAGAAAAGCAATAAAATAAAATGTTGTTAACTTACACACACAAACACACACACACAAACACACACTTACACACTGAAAGCAAAAAAGTCCTTAGGTTTCTGTTAGTTTATTTCAAAGACAACAACAAAGTTGAATTGTGCGCAGTACCTAAAAAAAAAAAAACAAAAACAAAGAAAGTGCAACATGTGACCAATAAAAATGTTAATTAACAGAGAAATTGTTCGTTAAATGTCAGTCCTATAAGCAACATGTTAAATAGTAAAACTATCCAGTTATTTACATGCATATATATAAATATATATCAAATATATTCCACAACAAATGCACGTCTATTAAAGCGCACTATGAAATTCATAAAATTTAATTCATCAAATTTCCAAATATATATAACAAAAACAAAAAATCAAACTCAATTTACTATTAAATATTAATAACAATATATTCCAATTGAGTAATCTGCAGCATAAGAAATTGATATTGTTTAGTTATTTATTGTGATGCCAAACAACAACAAAAATATGTATATATATATTAATTTGATTATTTATTTATCTTTTGGTGTCGCTGCATATCAAATGAATTTATTGTTTTCGTTTTTGCTTATTGTCAAATATTTGTAATATATAAACTATTCAATTGTTTGCTCTTCATATACCCAGGCTTCGTTAGCTGAACGAGTGTAGCTTAAATATTTAGTGAGTTTTTCATAGAAAGTCTTTCAATAATTATTTTATAACAGTCGAAATTTTAATACAATTTAAACGTTTCTTGAAATTATTAAGCTGAATTTTTAACATTTTTTATTTTTTTCTATAAAACATTAAAATTTTTCTATATTTCTTCTATGCTAAGACTTGAGTAAAGTTAGGTATGGAGTACAATTATATATAAATAGTTAGTTGGGGAAATAAAACATGTTGCCTGTCTGTTGTATCTATTTAAATTATTCTAATATGTCGACTACATTTATCTATCTTCCCAGATGCAAGACTAATTTGGCTAAAGAACCAATTTAAAATTTTTAAAATTTATTTTTTAGAATTTCGCAAAGTATTTCAAAGTTAAATGACGGATCGTATTGAATATCCCAATAGCTTTATATCTTTAAAATAACTTTAATAAATACTGAAATAGATTTTATTGAAATTAGTAACACTCTTCTCTGGTTAGCCTTTACTAAATCTTAGCCTTTCTTTAAATCAAATGAAATTTACAAAAACAAAAATATTATTCATTTTCTAGTAAATATTCTAGGGTATCTCTTAAGCAAACACTCGACACTGGCAACTTTTTTAATTGTTCCATTATTTTTTTTTTTTTTGCGCTTCACATTGTATTAAATATTAATTATATGCACAGCACAGTTTATTTCAATTTGAGCACAAATTATTCAACAATTGAAATCGATTTGCAGTGCAAACAAAACGAGATAATCGAATCTGTTGAGCACTGGAAAAATGTTCGGACACAATTTCAATAGCTGTTGATAAAAAATTAAATCTTCAATGCATATTTAGTTGAATCGAACAAAAGCTACAAATCCAAATTGAAATACAAGTAATTTTTTTTTTCGTTGTTGATAAATTGTATTAATTATTTATTTAATAAATATTCTATTGTAGGCATAAATCAAACACCAAAATACAAATTTATATATGTATATTTATAGAGAAATTAATAAAAGAAGTTCATAATATCGGAAATTATAATTATTAGTCAACTCGTATAGTTCTTGTATGTACCTAAATAAGTTATATATACCTATAGTTATATATATATATTTAGCACAGTGAAGATTGTTTTACTATATTGCAAAGGAAAATGAATTCATATAAATTAAATATACTAAATGTGATTGTTATATGATATTCATATACAAATTCAGTAAATGTTTGTTCATGTTATTTGCAACTAAAAATCTGATCAACTGATAAAATGTAAACAAAAATAATAAAATAATATACATATATATATATATATACATACATATAGATGAAACACAAAACAAATACCAAAACTTGGGGTACCAATCAAATATGAATAAAGATATTTTTAGAGAAACAAAAAATAAAATAAAATAATATAAAATAAAAATACTCAATTGTAACTTTCATCTTTTTACCTTCAGCTCACACTGAGTTAAAGCCGCGAATCGCCTCAAAGCGCTGCCAACGTGTAACATAAAATTTATTACACTTCATAAAAGTGAGCGATTAACGTTTATGGATGTGATTTCAACACGAACCCGTGCACACACACACACACACACACACACACACACACACACACACACTAATCCATGCACACCTCCATCGACACATTGTATGTAAAAGGAAAAGCTTAAAGCCCCTCCTGCTACGTGCTCTGGCATTTACGCATTCGACAATAGATACATCTTAATCAATCTTAACCTGAACCCCGTCTAGCTAAAGGCAAATATAGCACACCAACGCGCAGCTTAATTTAAAAGCTGCACAGTAGCGATTTTTTCTGTTGTCAACTATTGACACTAGTTGAAAGTGAATAGGGTTTTTTATATTCGAAACAATAATAAACATATGAATAATAAAACACAGCAGAAAATGAGCAAGAATATGAACTATAGATCGTTACGCAAGCCAAAACATATCTGATAACTTTAACTATATTATATATGCTATAGGGAAAGCTTTCAATAAACTTTCAAAAGCAGTTGGCAATTTCTTTGAGCATTAAGTAAGCAATCTTTATCCAAAGGTACTTAAAATATGGCATCTACGTATTGAGGCTAAAGCTTAACAAAGTACCAAAAGTGTGTAAAGAGCTTTTATGAATAAAGTAAGTAAAATCTTTATTTCACTTGAAAACATTTTTTTTATTTTGTATTTATGTATTTTCATTGAAAAGTTAAAGTAATTAAAATTTTAAAAAATAAATAAATAAATAAAAATAAAATAAATTAAAAAGGTTTTTAATATTTGAGAACAGAAAGTCTGCAATACGTAAATTTACGATCTAAAAAAAATAAAAATAAAAAAAATAAAATAAAAAAAATAAAATATATGTATATTTTCTTATTCGATTTTAAATTTACATACTGCAAACCTTTGGCATATATATAATTATATATATATATATATATATATATATATATATATATATATATATATATATATATATATATATATATATATATATATATATATATTCTTCTATATATATATTCTTCTTATTAACAGAAATTCTAAAGTAAAACCACATCAAATCACATCAAATATGTAATCAAATTGCCTTACTTCAAATTAGAGCTTCAACTCAGCAGCTAATATACCAAATTTTGCCAACTCTCAATAGCCCGCATCAGTCTCTGATTAAAATCCAACTTTCAGCAATAGTCATTTTAATTAATTCACCTTTTCTTCGCTATATTCGTGGTTCATTTGCATGGTAACGTGGACATGGTCTTGGAAACTGTATGTAAATTAGTTGTGAAACTTGTGCCCAGCAGCAACAGCAGCACCAGGAGCAGCAGGAGCACCGCCACAAACGCTGCACCACAGTGACGGGCCACGCACTCGAAATGCTGTCGATTGCCTTTTGATGTGGCGGATGTGGTAGCGGACAGTGCGATGGGTGGTTAAGAGCCCACGTTGAGTACGTGCCGCTTAAGCCAAATGCTTCACTTACCGCACACTTCGACACCTTGGCGCTGATCTGGAGCGGCAGGCGCGAGGTGTTAATAGATTTACGTGGCTGCGACGGTGTGGCTCTGGTGTGGTTGGGACTGTAGTTGCGGCTGCTTTAATATTGAGCCAATGTACTTGTTTATTTAAACATGCCTCAGGAGCCAAATGACAATGCCACACGCAATGCTTGGGGCTCATTACGCTCAAATAAAAAGGCAAATAAAAAGCTGGAAGAAAGGCAAAACAAAACAAAACAAAACGGAATAAAACAAAACCAGACGAACAAAAAGTTTACAAAGGAAAACTGCAAAGTGGACATTATTTTATTTTTGTGCTTTACTTATATTTGTATTCGCGTTCGTAATGCAGCAAGTCCAAGGCCGAGAACAGATTGCCAGGGCAATGCCTGTTGAGACACTGCGACAGAGCCACTGTCTGGCTGGCTTGTGGGTCTCACTCTATCTCTCACTCTCTCACACTGTTTCTCTCTCTCTATCTCTGGGCTTGTGTGCGTACGAAACCAAAATAAATGCCAACAAGAATAATTCCCAGCTAATCCGATTTAGTGCGCTGCCTGCTTTCAGAGCAAACAAATACAGCAAAGAGTGAGAGGGAGAGAGAGAGAGAGAGGGAGAGAGGGGGAGAGAGAGGGGGAGAGCCCACTTGATTATTTGCGGGCAGAGCCATTGTCTACCCATTGGCCGGATCATTTAAGTGCCCAGTTTGCTGGCCGGCAAGCCAGTTTGCTGCCCGATAAGCCAATTCACAGTGGTAAACATAATGTAGTATGTGCATTTATCTAAGCTGACCAGCAGCTGAACAATACAAATTTTGCATAAGGATTTTTGGAATTAGCAGCTGCAAATGCACATGAAATGCTCTAAAGCTAGATTCCGCTTAGGAACTTGAGCAAATTATGATTTAGCTTTGCATATCTTGCATTTGACTTTTGATTCGTTAGCTAAAAGAATTTAAATTGAATATTTACTTGAAAAATATGTTATTTATAAGATTTTAAATTTATTTAAAATTGAATCAATTTATCTTCATTTATATTTTATAAATCATTACATTATTTTATTGATATATGAATATTTTAATAATGTATATTTACAAATATGCAAGATGAGCAAGCGAGAGTAATGCTATTTTCGATTTATTCACATTTAATTTAAAAAATATTATTTTATCTTTTCCACTTCATCTTAGGTTGCATGACATCTGGCCAACATAATAAACAAATATATATACAAATATATATAATATAACTGTATATTATAATTTTATAATAATTTGCAACATGAATTTCATTTCGGTCTTCTAATGAGGGCTTTAGTACATAGTTAATTCAGTTCACAAATTATAAATCTTGAACGTAATGTTACGTTTATTACCTAATCCAATATATGTAAATTTCGTGTGGCTGATAAATAAATTTTTAAAATTAAAAAGAATAAATGCTGGCAGTGCATTGATGCTATAGACTCGAATCTCAAGATCAGCTTGCTTTGTATGCATCATCTAACCGACTTGGAGAAAATATCGTTATCAGCATGAAAATACATATAATTGTAGTTTAGCTTTAAATTGAATATTATATCAACAGGCGATAACTCTTAGATTATACACCGTTCAACCAGTGACTATATTAAATATTCAAATCAACTTGTTGATAACTCATAATTTGTATACAGATTGATTTATATTTATGATTTATATTTATTAGATATGATAGAAGTAAAGTCTAAGTATTGGTAGTCAAACTCCTTTAGGTAGAATCAGCTATAATATTACCATAATTATTTATAATAATCTAAATCACCTATAATAATATAATTTAGCTTTGTATTCCATTTGAGCCCCAAACAATTTCATAGCCAATTCATGTAGAGAATTATGTATTTTTTATTTATATTTATTATTTATTTAGTGCATTTTCAGCAATTTCTACTCTTGCAGCCCATTGTAGCTATTTATTTTAAAGTTGATTTGTTTTCTTCTCTGTCGCCTAATTTTGTGTTTTTCCTGTTTTTTGGTCACCAAATGCTTGACTTTTTAATGCGTTTTAGTCGTTTTGCTCTGCTTTGTGTACTTTTCTCATTTCGTTTGCTGCATTGCACACAGTAAAATAAATGAAAATAAGAATAAATACAAATAAAAAACAATTCAAAATATAATTTTAATGTTTCGCTTTGAGCTTCGCTTTCATTTTGCATAATTAAATTATGACCATGCGGCATAGTACGGACTTTTGTGGAGTTATTGACTGAGAGTCGGTTGGAGTCTGCTCCGTTATAGCTGAGGGCCAAGAGAAAGAAAGCCAAGTTAAGGCCGAAAATCTGCTACAGACAGCTGCAGCGTTGTGGAAATTTAAGCGGAGCAACAACCTTATTCGGTCGAGAGGCGAGTGTGGCATTGCCAGCGCCAACTTATCGCAGTGATGGCTTTATATGGGGGGTCTCCCGGGAGTCGAACGTATTTGTGGCATTAAAGCTGTGCGTGGCAAGGCGGCTTGAAATTGATGTGTGCTGCACACATTGGAATCGCGTTATTTAATGGCCGATGGCTGATATGATCTCGCATAGCGTTAAAAGCTTCCGCATGGCGACGTTCAGCAATTAAAACGTCACACGTGGCGTATACGTAATAAAAACGTGTTTTTTTTCTCTCTTCTTTTTCGTTTTTCCTTTTTATGAAGGTAAAACACGTTTGACTGCGATAAGCTATAATTTGAGTAAATGCTGAGGGGTATTTATTGATTTGAAAAGCACTTAGTGTCGGTTAATAAATGCTACTCGTCAGTGTTGGAAAATGCTACAAAGCTATAGCAAAAAAAAACCGAATTCACTTTAGACTGTGAGCCGCGACATTTGTGTGCATATCATTAAACAGAAATAGATGAGTGTGTGCAGAGAAAATAAAAAAAAGAGAAGAATGCTGAAAAAAAATCGAGTTTTAAAAGCTACAAACACTTCGCCTTGTTAAGTGAAATGCCATGCAAGGCAGCGGCAAAAGTTTGAGCGGCTTCTTAGCAATGCACAAAAGAAAATTCCAGTCCCAAAGTGCTAAGCTCCAAAGAGTCCGCAAAAGCAAAGCCGTAGAAGGAGCTGCGGCCGAGGCCGAAGTGTGCGGCGCTGTTCAAAATGCATTCGCGTTACGCTCGCTGCATGTGTGTGTGAGTGTGTCTGGGCGAATTGCATGCGGTAAACTTTCTAATTCAATTGCGGCATGCCATGCCAAATTCATAACGTGCTACGGAATTGCCACACCGCATTCCAATTTCAAATCCCAGCTCACAGAAATCATGCGAACATATCTGTACCAATGGCTGCTGAAGAATACAAGCGAGCTTGTATTGCTCCCGGGGAGTATTACTTATATCTATTACTTCTTACTGAGTGCAAGCTCAGCTCAACATCAGCATCCGAGTTAAAGCACGTAATGGAGTGACGTGATATAGTGAGCTAAGTAGGGAGGCTGCTCTTTGTGGAAAATCTTTAAATTATATTTATATATTAAGAAAAGATTTTTATTAATTAATTTGTTTATATTGTTATATATATTTATTTTCTTTTCTTTTTTTTTTACGTATGTATTACCAAATGTTTAAAATATTTTTTTTATTTATTTTTTTATTTATTTAAATTCGTTTAGTTTTTATTTTTCATTTATTAAGTATGTTGTGGCCCAACAAGCCAAATATTTCAGATAAAATTCTTTTAATTATTTATTTTTATTTTCGTATTATTTTTTTTTATTATTATTATTATTTATGATTAGTGCCTTGGCCAAATATTTTAATTAATTTTTTAAATTTAATTTTTATATATATTTCTATATTTCTTATATATAATATGTACTTGAAATGTGAATATGCTGTTGTCCTGCACACCTAATAGCTTCGACTTATGACTTAAACTAAAATAACGAATCGAAAATAAATTTAAGTCTAACGTATGCAAAATTCTCTCTTTGTATGTATTATCGGCCAATAGATGGCTCTAACGTACAAACCCTGGCGCCATCTATGGAAATACCTTGGCAGTCTGTACTTTCGCTACTGTTCCATAGATGGCGCTATGGCCGCACAGGGTGTCCTGCACCAGGCTAAAAGCTTGCAGACAGCACATGAACCAATTTGAAAACTTTAAAGCTCACATAAGGATTTCTGCGGTTAAAGCTTTAAAGCTATTCAAGCTGCTGCAAAATATATACAAATATTTATACCCTGAACCTATTGAAAATGGGAAATCATTTTAAATATATACGTTTTATAAATATATTCAATTTAATTTTTTTTTTAATTCATGCAAGCAAAACTATCACAAAATATTGTATATTGGCAAATGTTATCCTTGTCTATGTCCTTGTCATGTTTTTGACAATAATTAAAAAACTTACAGCAGCCGTAGCCCACATAAATGAACCCCCAGCATAAAGTGCTTTGACCTTTGACCAGCATACCTTTGTTGATCTTCGCTGAGTTAACAAACTGGACAAACCAGGCGTATGCAAATACAGCCAAGTTCAAACACCTGCCAAAGCGGAAAACATCAACATCGAGCGATAGCCGCAAGAACCGCAACAAACAAATAGGCAAGGAAATGAAGGAATTCCTCCCTCTCCCTCTCTCTCTCTCTTTCTCTATCTCTCTCTTTCGTATGTGGGCTGTCAGCACTGACAGATGCCGCATTCTTCTTCAGCTAGCACATTTGAATGGCGCAGCAGAGCTGGGGCAAGGGGTTAGGTTAAGGAAGTGCGAGTGCGAATGGTCATTGGGATGCACGCCTCAACGATTTATGTTGAATGCTGTGCAAAGTACGCAACCGCCAGCACACATGCCAATTGCAATGCTGGGAGACATGGCTAGAAAGAAAACGTAAAAAACACGAGCTCTGTAAAAGGAGAAAGTTTGCATGCAAAAATGCGGCGTCTAGGTTAAGGAATTTGCATTGAAAATATTTGTTTTTTGGTTGATTTCAAGTGCTTTTACAGCGCTTGTATAACAAATATGAATACATATAAATATATGTACAATAAAATACAAGTAAAATGCAACCCCCTTTTTGAGGTCATTAAACCACATTGCTGCTTCACACTTTTCTATAGTTTTTTCATAGTTTTTTTTCTTTTGACGGACGTTGCTTATGCAACCCGGAAGTTGCTCGTAATTTTATTTCCGCCTGATTTACAAATATTTGCATGGCGAAACATTTTTCAACACAACATAAAAGTGGCAAACAGCAAACAAACAAACAAACAACATCAACAAAAATACTAATAAAAACTAAGCCGTAACCCCAAAATGGCAAGGAAATGGAAAATGTTCAACGAAAAGTTGTTGAAATGCATTTTGCAAAAACTTGTGGCTATTTTTTGCGGTCAGTTAACTGTACGACTGATGGACTGAACTGAGTGACTGAATGATGAATAAATGAGTGTGTGGCTACACTTTTGCCCTACAAACATATGAATATGCTTTTACCTATGCAAATTTTATGAATCGCTCAATGTCTAACAAGGGAAATGCATTTGGAGGGCTTAAAGTTGGAACACTTTAAACATGATTTCACATTTAATTATCTACTATTTATATAACGTTAAAGTTAATGGCAAATGTAATTCATGTGTGCGTGAAATTTTAATAGGTAGAAAGAGGCGTTGCAAAATATATATCCTTGATCAGAATGAAGAGCTGAATTTCTTATTTATATGTCTTACATTGTCGCGAATCAATTAACAGAATAACTAAAATTTGCTTCTCTGCTGTAATCTCTGATATTTAAAATTCATTTATATATACTTTGGTGAAATACCATGAGCTACAATGATAGATAACAGTGCAATAACAGTGTACTGTTACCGCACATTTATTTAACGGACTATTAACATAATGATTTATTTCTTTTTAAATTTACACAGCTTTAGCATAATTAAATCTATAAAATAAATAAATTCTAATTATATACATTTTCTTTATTTATTTATATTGCTATAGTTGAATATTTTTGAGATATTTTATATCCTTGCTAAATAATAAGCGATCGATGCCTATGGGACACACTTGGCTGAAGACTTCTTTTAATCTGAAAATATATTAGATTTAATACAAAAATGAATGCAGGGAAGATCTTTCACTTACCTCTAATGACAAATGATGAATATTAATGCGCTAACCAAACGATTCCTACTTTTTATTCACTTTTAATTAGTGTGGAATCCATGCCATTCAAAATGAATATCTAAAAATAAACAAAAATAACATCATTAATGCGAAATTTCATGAAAATTATGCTGAAAATTTCAAAGAAACTTTTGGTATGCAACAATTTACTTAACTTTAATTATTTAAAGTTTTTATTGCGATATATATAAATATTTTCATGAATATTTTAGACCTTATAAATTGCATTTGTTAAACTTGTTGCATAGTTTCTCTAGCTAACTTGCTGACCAAGTATACTTTATACTACTTTTGCTTTCAATCAAACTTAACCATGTTCTCTGGCTACTGAAGCTATAATTCGAAGCGCTGATTAGGGCTGGTCGAGGGCGAGCTACTGCAACTAAATAAGATTTTCCCATTTAGCTGCCCTACACGTTTCGCCTGATGCCAAACTCTATTTGCACAGCACATAAACAAGCTGCACGAGCAGCTGCACTTGACTAAACAATACACAAAACTTTACTTCAATGCACACACACACACATACAGCACTGCGCTGATGGCAACGCAGGGCGAAAACTGAAATTCGATTTCGAGTCATGCCACACAGTGGAATGCCAAAATGTAGACGCTGCCAAAGGAGCTGCCTGATACTCTCTGGGCTGCTCATAATCCCATATATTTTATATACTATATCTGCTGCACTCACTATACATATGTATATATAAATGCCATATCTGGGCATGAGCTAACACACACACACATAACTATAAGCGAAAGTTACAAGCCGGTTGGGCGCCTGCAAAATTCCCAGCTGGAGAGTTAGCTCTCTGCACATGATTTGGCCGAGTTGTCGCTCAAGCACGCAGCCAATCAATATCAATCGCAATTCAATTTCAATTTCAACTTCAAGCAGCGCCAGAAGTCAGCCAGCTATGACAATTGTGCCATGTATACCCTGTGTGGAGCTTTAGCTAGCTGATTCAATAAACTTGCGAGAAGACGTCGTTGAAAACGTAACTTCAAAGAGTCTACTTTAAGTAACATATAGAATGTAGATGAGAAGATGATTGGACTCCTTTCCAATGCGAGAGAGTTGTAGCGAATTGGGCTTGCTAAGGAAATGACATCAATATATTTACCTAGCAAATCCAAAAAATCAATAAAAACCATTTACTTATGCAAAAAAGACAATAAATTCTGTCTATGCTTAAAATCTTACTTCAGGCAGGGTATCACCATGACGAACTAAGCACGATCTTAAGCGGGTTGTTGTTGTCATTCGCCTTTTGCGATTTGAAAAATAGCAAAGTGCACTTTGCAGCAGCAGCAGGAGCAGGAGCAGCAGCAACAACAGCAATCGTAGTTGCCAGTAAATTACTTAAGGGGAGATTTGTGTGCTCTGGAAGCGAAGTTACGGCAGCAGCGGCACTGGCAACTGGCGCACATAATGAGGCAGCTGCGTACGACGAAAGCCAAGCAGCTGAAACTGCGAGACTAGCAGACGAGTCAACCAGATTGCCAGGCAAGTGCTGACGAGTTTCTGGCACAGCAATGGCAACTGTGAAGCAGCAGGAGGAGCAGGAGGTGCTGCAGTGCAGCAGCCAAACGAAACTGATTTGTGGGCCAAGCAATCCTCGACATGCATATCTCGAGCGCAGCTGAGACGGTGCCAATGTTTGCGTGAATTTGCGCCCGATTTGTTGGCCATCAAACGAGTACCGTAATTTCGCGTGTGATTAATGCACGCTGGCGAATGCCTTTTCGGGCTGTCAAAGCAGCCAACGGCAGACGATTGATAAATGTTTCGTCGATGAAGCAACAGGCAAACTTCCAAGCTCATCAGGCCACAATAATAATTGCTGAAAAGCGGTTTAGTGGAAGAAGCCAAAGTAGTGTATAATAAGGCATAGGTATATGAGATGATATATAATGAAACAATCTGATGAATAGGAGGAAGAGAGTCTAGAATTAGAGATTAGAGGAACAAGAGTTAATTGTTTGGTATCTGTTCTGTTATCTGTTATCTGATATCTGTTATCTCCTACCTCCTATCTCCTATCTCCTATCTCGATTCAGAATCCACCTTGTTCAATTGCCCAAATATATCGGGCAGTTACACAAATCTTCGTCCAAGGAATACAAGGTAATGATACTTTTGCAATTTGCTCAACTTACTTCGAAGTTAAGAAAAGGTAATCTGAAAAGACTTTCAGTTGCTGCTGCTCTTTTTGGTCTACTTTAAGCCCGTGTCACTGAAGAGCAACATGCAAATGATGCAACTTGAGCAGAACTTTCGCTTTGACGAAGCCAACGACAAAAAAGTTGTGCTGTCATTAGCAAGCGTCACATAACATAAATGGCAAACTCATGAAATGGCAGCCAGTGCCCAAAGACAAACAATGGCAGGGCACTGGCAGCGAGGGACACTACAATACTCTGCAGCAAAGTAAACTGGCTGCAGTTGCTGGCTAACAAGTCTACAAAATAAGAGTGAAACTTACACCTAGAGCTAACTAAACAATAAAATCAACAAAATGCCAGCGAGCAGCAGCAAAACCAACTGCAACAGACATCCACTCAAGCCAGCTGGCCCGTCTCTTCTCTTCTCTCGCCTCACCTCGTTTTGCCTTGCCTTGACTCGTCTCGCCTCGTCTCGTCCTTTCAAGGACCTGTGCAAATAGTGTAGCATACGTAATGGCGCCGCAGGTTAGTATAGCCCGTAAAATGCTTAAAACAATGATAATGCCAAACCAAAATAGATATCAAATATTGTTAGAGGCTAACAAAGTTATCTCTCCCACTCCCACTCCCTATCGCTCTCTCTCCCTCTATCTACAGCAGCAACCTGTTAGCTGTTGGCCGTAATTGAGCTGCCAGTTAAATGAAGGCAAAAGCAAATACAACCAAAGCCGTAGCATAAGCCTCTTCGTTATTATCTGCCAACACCTGCCCATGGCGCAAAGCTGAACTTTGCATTTTCATTAGCTCAGTTAGTGTTTCGGCTTATTGCAACAGTTATTTGTTTGCTGTCTCAATTTACATGGTCAGTTCATTTTATCTTGATTACAGACTGCAGACTCTACAACCTCTGTAATCAAGAGATAGCAAATTGAAAATATTCAAGCATAAGGCAAAGAATGTTTACTACATTTATTTACTATGATAGTTTGTTATTTCTATTATTAAAGGTTAACAGAAAACACCAGATGCCAGCCTAGACATAGTTGACTAGATTTAGCCTAAACTAAGTTTTATGTATAACATATATAATACAAAAATAAAAATCAACTACAACTGATTCCAGTCTTATTATTCATAGAAACTCAAATATTGCCATAAAATTTATATACTTTGCCTTTAAAACGCAAGCAAACAAAACTATTCAAGCTTATTCATATGCAGCTTTTGAACCTTGAATTCTGTTAGCATTCAGTTGCCATGCATCAAATTTAAATATATACAAATTTGAATAGATTCAACAGGAATATAAAAGCTGTCGCTGTTGCTCTGCTGCTGCTGCTGCTGCTGCTCCTGCTGCTGCTGTTGTGACTGCTGACAGCGGAAGCAATCAGACAAACGCAATAGCGACAATTACATTAAGCTGCATACAAAAGCAGCCAAACTGCATGCAAAGAAAGCCAAAAGCAAACAGGTGCCAAGGTGCGCAGCCCAACAACTGTAGTAGCAACACTTAGGACCACAAAGCAGCAGCAGCAGCAGCAGCAGCAGCAACAATATAAGGAGTGGTTGCCAGCGAGTGGTTGGCTGTTGGCGGCTGCCATGGGTGGAGCCATTGCGGAAATCCTGGCAAAACACAAAAATATTTTCTACCAAATTTACAATATGAAGTGGCTGGCTGGTTTCAAGTTGCTTGAGCTGCTGCCAAAGGTGTCTTGCTTATATTTTCACAACAAACATGCACAAACACGCACACACACACACACACAGACATACCTATACTCATATACAATTGTCGCACTTCATTGCGTTGACAAAACCCAAGCGTGGCAAGGCTGGCAGAACAAATGGCATATGGCACTATGGCTAGAGCAACGAGCTAGCTACCATACACACACACACACACACACACACATTTATATATACACGCTCAATTGTTATGTTTGTTGTTGCATATTGTTGCTTTGTTGTTTTGTGTGTTGCGCTGAGTGCATTTCGTACATAATTTTCAATTTTCATGCATGTTTTGCCATTTGGTTTGCTAAGTAGCAATGCGAATGCGAATTGTTGTATAATATTTATACTTTGTGTTTTTGATTTGGCCAAATGTGAGTGTGTGTGTGTGTGTGGGCGTAATGTAAATGGCATGTTCAGCTAAAAAGTATGATATGGAAATTTTATTATATTTTTCTTATGCATTCGACTCTGCTTTGTTAGAAAACAAAATATATTTTTATTACAATTTTAAATTGGGAATTTAACAATTTGATCAAAATCAATATACAATAAATTACAACAATTTGTTAAGTTAATTGAAAAAGATATTAGAAAATAAATGAATAAGTGAATAATTGTCTACAGCATTTCTACAAATTTCAATTTAGGGAAATATATTTATAGCTAGTTAAGTTAATAATTGCTGTAAAATTACAAGTAAACTGTATCCATTGAGACTTAGCTGGAATATGAATATTGTTCAATTAATAATCATTTCCAATTAAGTCACAAATCAAAAGTTCGAACACTCCAAAGATGCTCGAGTGGCATCAAAGTGTATTTATTCAATTTATATTCTCTTTATCAGCAGCTGCAATGCCACTTTTCGCTATTTGGCAGCTGCTCCGAGCAGTTTGACTGCGGCTATGTCAATAAATGAACGTTGAGCTATTTACAAAGCATTAAATTGTAATTTTTTTTAATTACACACAAAAGATTTAATGGCTGCTGCTGCGGTAATAATATACAACAGACGTTGCCAAGCGAGAGTAGCCAACGGACAAGCTTCACACACACACATATACAGAGAGAGACACGCACACACACCCGCCCTATTACTGGCAGCTGATTAAAAAGCATAGCGCGGAAAAGTATGCAACGCTTAATTACATAAACGGCTGCGCCTGAAGCTGCATGAGGAGCCGAACATGAAGCACGGCAGTAGCCAACGAACGGTCTGGTTAAGTTTATCCCAGATATGGCAGCACACTCGACACACTCAATATAAAGACAGACAGATAGAGAGAGAGAGAGGGAGAGTGAGAGATAGAGAGAGAGAGAGAGTCCAGCTCAAGCTGGCGTACAAAATCGAGATAATAAGAAAATGAAGAAAATTAAATTGTTTTTTTTTTTGTCCACGCGCCAAGTGACCAATTAAAGTGAACTGCAAAAGTCTTCGACTCACTACTTCACTGACCCTCCCCCTGCTCCACTGTTCCACTGTCCCGCTGTCGAGTCGTTGGCATGTACCGCAAAATGTCTTCGTTTTGCCCGCTGTAGCTTCAGCTGACAGTATGGCACAGCATGTCCTTGCTTCTGTCTGTTTGCTTAGTTATAAAATCATTTTTGAGATTTCTAATGATGCCCGGCTACGTGGCCATCGTTATGTGGCCCGTGCGCACTGAAAGAGCAAACTAAATTAGCGCCGCGAGCCTCTCCGGCAACAGTCAACAGTTGCGCCAGAGTCGTAAATATAAGTTGGCCCAAACTAATATGCCAGCGCATTTATGTGGGCCACAAATCTTGAGCAAAGTAAACGCGCGGCCTCCACAATGGAAATGGAAATGGAAATGGAAAATGCCGACAACCGGTTCAGAGCTCTTGCCTCTACACCTTTGACTGTGTGTTTGCTTTTGTGACTTCAGTGTGCCTTTGTAGTATACCCTGTAAAAGAGAATAAGATAGTTTTCAAATGTTTGAGAATAAGATATTTTTCAACTGTTTTTATATGAATTTTTTTTGTTTCATTTCTGCATTTTTTAGAACAGCAATAAAACCTCATTTACAATATATTTATAATATATTTATTTATTTTTTTTACTCTTTTTAAATATGACAATTTATTGTTTTAGAATTAATATAATTTACTAAAAGATAATATTTTGCTGAACTTTTTATTATTGTTTTTTTTACTATTTAATATGAATAAAATGTCATTTACTGGATATTTTATAGTCAATCAGCCTTTTAAGCTTCGCTTTTGCCTTTCTTGTTTTATCGTATGTTTGCTGTTTGTTGCCAACACACTAATTACCGCAATTAATTATGCTGCCTGCTGAACAAGTTCTCGCTCTCTCTATCTCTCACTCTCTCTCTCTCTCTCTCTTGCTCTTCCTCTCTCTCTCTCCCATGATTTTCTCTTCATTGAGAGCAGAACTTTTTGCTGCAATTTTTTGTTGGGTTAGCTTAAATTTTGACTGCAAGTTTTAGGCGCAACTCATAGTATTTGGTGTGTGTGTGTGTGTAGTTTGATATTTGCAAGTGTGTGTGTGCACGTCAGCATTTCTTGTAGCGCAATTTAATCAGCTTTTATTTAGAGAGTTTTCGAACTTGGAATGCATTTGTGTTGGCTGCTCCGAGCACATATTAAATGCACAGCATGCCAATTAATTTAGTAAGAGGAAATACAAAAAAAAAAAACTATTTCCTTTGTATAATGCTGCAAATAACTAATGCTTGATATAGTATTCAAATATGTGAATATATATTAGCATCTGTACATCAAGAAAGGCTACAATATTATCGAAGTCCAGTTCTCTTAGTCTTAGATGCTCTACCAGTCTTTTCTTTCCCTCTCTCTCTTCTAGTTCTGCTACTACATCTTTCATACTCTCTCTCTCTCTCTTTCGCATTCTCTGATTTTTTAATTTCACCAACATTTCCCTTTGCTAAACGGCAGTGAACTGCAAATCCATGCCGAAAATGAAAAGCCAGTTGCAAATAAATTGATATCAGCTTGTTGCCTAACATTTAAAATGCTATGTGATATACACACACACACACACACACAATACACACACACATACACATGTCCTCGTCGACTATCGACGAAGCGTATGAAAACAGAGTGGGAAAAAACTAGCGCTGACACAAAAATAGCATTGGCTTAATAAACTCGAACAAGAACTGAAATGGCAGCTGCAGTTTCCAATGTTGGCGAGAGAGAGAGAAAGAGAGAGAGAGAGAGAGACTTTATGCGGCCAGGCCAGAGAAAAAATAACATAAAGGCAATAGCAGTGAGAGTGATGTGAGTGCTAGACCCAAAGATATGCTATTTGCCAATAGAGCATTATATAAAAGATGGAATAGTGAAACTGGAACAGAAATGAAATTAAGTGAACAGCTCAGAGTAATACAATTTCAGATTACTATATTTTAGCTGATTTTTCAGTTACAAATATTTTGTGCATTTCTAATTATTTCTTAAAATTTGCCATTTAATTATAAATTATTATTTATTTGTTTAAAATATGACAATATATTATAGATTAAAGTTAGCCGCTCGAGCTTAGACCACTTGTAATTCCCATAAATTTACAGGGTGTGCAACAAAAGCAAACGCCATCGATTTAGGCTAAAAGCGTGCAGCTTCGCTAACGCCATTTAGCCTCAAAAAAAAAAGGATAAACAAAACAGAATGAAGAGGAGTCAGATTTTTATTTTCGTGCTGCAATTCGTTTGACCTTAAAGAGTCCTGCTATTTGCTTTAATGACAGTTGCAAAAATGCGGCCCAGATGGTTTGGCCCTGACATGGGCTCATTACACGCTTCGCCTTTGACAGTTGAATGTGAACTGCGGATTGTTGATTGTTGATTGTTGAGCGATGTCCGCCTTGTTTAACAAATGGCTGCCACATTTTGCGGCAGGAACGCAATAGAAAGCCAATGCAAAACAATTACACAAATGTCAGGCAGCTGCTGCTGCTGGTGCTTCAGCTGGCGCTATCCTGATGGTAATATCAAATGCTAATGCCTGATGTTTGATGCTATTATGACGCACAAATAGAATTGTGTACAGCGAAAAATAGTATTTAACGCGCGGTTTGGCAATAAATGTCAGTCGGGGCCAAGGCC
Organism: Drosophila antonietae; assembly: GCA_030914385.1. Classification (NCBI taxonomy): domain Eukaryota; kingdom Metazoa; phylum Arthropoda; class Insecta; order Diptera; family Drosophilidae; genus Drosophila; species Drosophila antonietae. Next base: position 3,648,380 of record JAUESO010000610.1, on the reverse strand, counting down.
CGCAATATGCCGGCTGTCGTTGTCATTTTTCGCATTCCCATTCGCATCCGCATCCGCAGCTACCATTCGCATTTGCTCTATTTGCCATTCATCTGATTTATGTGGCTGTCAACGCGACCCCAGGAGCTTACCATCAGTTACAGAACCAGAACCAACTGCAGTGCCAGCCGCTCGCCCTCTCCTGCCCTCTCTCTCTCTCTCTCTCTCTCTCTCTCCTTGGACTGGCCGCATTTGGCATATGGATACGGCAAACGTGGCTGATTGACAAACCTCTATTTGCCAAAATGAACCGTTTGACATGCGGTTTGACGGCTCTTCTGGCCACAGCGGTTGCCTCGGCCATGGACCATTGCACCAGCACCAGCACCAGCACCATAATCTGCCGTCCGCTAAAAATTGCTTTTGTGCCAGGCGCAAACAATTTGCTTTGATTGCAATTCCAAAGCTTTGTGTCGCCCACATACGCATCAAGAGTCACACCAAACCCCCCTATAATATCATTTTTGCAGCAAATAAGATGGTCAAGCGCATTCAATATAATGGAAACTTTTCACATTTTCCATCTGAATGAACAATTAAATGTTATGAGAGAGATGGTAGATAAATTTTTAATAGATTTTTATGCTAAGTGAAGTGATTTTATTTTGATTACATTTATTATATTATAATATTAAATTTAATATAGTTTTTTTTTTATTATTATTATTTGTCTTAAAATATATTTAATTTAATTTATTGTTTTTTTTTTTTATGTAAAACCACATTCAATATTTTTAGGAAAATAAATAATAAAAATAAAAAAAAAAATTAAATAAATATATATAATTTTTATTTATTTATTATTATTTTTTTATTTATATATTTTATTTTAATTTTCAGCTTAGTTTTGCAACTCAATTTAGCTGAAAAGTAAAATAAAATATATAAGTAAAAATAAAAAATAAATTAATTTTATATATTATATTTTTTTTTTTTTGCCACCCAACTTAGCTGAAAATATTTAAGAAAAAAAAATATTTAAGAAAAAATAAATAAATCATAAGGCTTATAATATTATACTTTTAATTTTTTATATTTATATTTAGATTTTAATTTATTTTTTAAATATTGCATTTTTCAAACTTCATTTCCCACACAGAAAGACACACAAAATTTTTATTAAAAATCTAATAAAATCTGACTAGTTTTATTCTAGTTGAAAGTCATGTACATAAGTAGAACACATTAAAATTTGGTGATTTCCAAAGTTTGTGACAGATTGAGCAGCTATTGAACTATTAGAATTTAGCGTGTTCTGCAGTTATAGGAAACTCATCGTCCTCGTCTACATCATCGTCTTCGAGCTCGTCGGAGTCTGAAGAGGGATAGTTCATGAGAGAACTGATTTTTATACTGCGCACTGGATACTGTGTCTCCAAATCAGTTAGCACTAGGGAACTACTGTAGGTGTTGATTTCACGCAACACCTCGGAATTGCTCATCTTGGGCTTGCGATTCTTCTTCAGTTTGGTATTCTGTCTGGTTGAGGTAACGGAGATTGTCTTGGCTACTGGGTGGCCAGAATCGATGACCTTGTTGACAGAGGTAGCCGAATCGTATTGCACTTCTGGCTGAAATTCATCGGCGATCTCCGATTGCACATAAGACTCTGGAGCCTCAATTGGGCCGTAGTCGAAGTCATTCGACTCTTGAGCATCGTCTTGATAGCAATCTGATTCGTAAGCCTCCTCCTCCTCTTCGCATGCCTGCTCTTGGGTAGTTTCACTCAATGTATTGCCTCCGGTCAGACGTTCGTCATGCACAAATTCAAAGTTAATGCCACCAAAGAGAGAATCCTTGGCATTGATAGTGTTGCGCACATCAATCACACAGAACGTGAGTATTTCCTGGAACAGGCCCATGTTGCTGGCCTCCTTGATGCCAGCATCGGTCACAAGCAAACAGCCCAGCACACTGCCATTGCTTATATCGCGCACATTCACATGGTATACATTGTCTGCCCGCAATAGAATTGTCAAAGCAATGTCGTCGAAGCAGCGATTGCCCATCAGCTTGAACAGCGACAACTGCATCGTGTTGATAACAGGCAGATTCTTATTCTTGCAGAACTCACACAAGCTCGAGGGTTTGCGCTCAAGCGTGACATCGCCTTTGCTCGTTTTCATTGTTGCACTCTTCTCCTGACAATTGTTGGTCTGTTCGGGCTTCTCCTTGGGTGTGTCCTTAAGCAGAGCTTCCTTTGCAGTCTCCAAAGTTTTGTACTTATCGGATAGGCTATGGACACACTCGCAGAGCTTTTTCAATTGATCGTTCATCGCATTTAGCTTTTGTTTTTGATCAATTTCCTGTTCTATCTGCAGTTCCAATTTCCTCTTCAGCTCGCATAATTCCTGGGTAATTTCCGGTATCTTCTCGCATTTGGCACATGGTTGTGGCAAATCTGTTTCCGTTTCCGTCGACTTATACCTAACGCTCTTCACACATTCCTTAGACTTTGTGTTTGCAATTGGAATTGGAACTTTATTAACGGGCGGCAAGTTTTGATTTGGTGGACACTTTGGGGTCTCTTTTGGGACAGCTTCGGAAGTTTTCGGGATTTCCTGTGGCACTTTCTTGGGGGTTGACTTCTCTCTGAACAAACAGCACCTGAACCGTGTCTTAGAAGTAGATCCGTTTTCGAGAGATCGCTTCGATGGCACAACTATTACCGGTAACTTGCATTTGCATATGTATTTGGTTTTCGATTTGGACTTTTCCTGGCTTTTTTCCCTGTCGACGTCGTCTTTAGCTTTCGATTGTGTCACCTCTTTCGCTCTCGCCGGCTCCTTCTCATTGCTGAGCTTCTCCGGACAAGAAGGCGGCGGAACACCGCATGTACAATTCTCAGCCTTCACTATGTTCACGGGAGTCGGAATAAATGATACGGGCGAGGTATTGTTAGAATCAGTAAAGCGACCCCCACGCAAACGATCATAGATCTTGGATTGCTTCAGCGATTCATTTGACTCTAAGGCTATGTGTTTCAAGCGTTCCGCGCGTCTTCGTGCCCTCAAATATCTTTCATAAACACGAGCTGCATCTGAAAGAGCAAAAAGAAACGCGAATCGAAATGGAAATTGAATTATATTTAAATTTGTTGTCTTCCACTACTTACCCATTATCTTACTTAATTCTAAAAGTATTTCTAAACCAAACAATTTCAACTCCGACTACTCTCATCTGTCCTTATATCTAAACTGATTTCATTTGACAACTTGACGCCTGCTTTGTAGCAAAATTATAATAAATGAATTTATTCTCACTGCCTGCTGGCTGTCCCCAAGCCTGAACCATTTGCTCTTCAAATATTTCCCAACAGCTTCTCAAGCCTTTTGCCAATTTATGCTTCTGACTGGGGTTGACAGCTCGATGCTACCTTTTCTTTCATAGTCTGCATTCCCAAGTAGATTTAAATTGACAGCAAGTCCGAAATTTTGACAGCAAGAAACAAGGCATTTAAGCTACAAATTGATCAAAATTCACAGAAATACAGCGGACTTCAAAAGCCAAATTAGCCAAAGGCAGCTAAAGCTAACTAAAGCATTGTATGAGTAATTTATATTGATTTTGTGTAAGAATAGAATATATATTTATCTGCAGCATTGCTATTCTGTACAACAAAATAAAATTGATTTAAAAGGCTCTCAACTAATTTATGAAGTAGCCATTGCAGCCGTATTCCAGTGTATTTGGGAATACTAGAATCACTAAAAGAATCTCTCTTCATTATGATCAGTATTATAAGTATAAATATAATTTGAATTATCATTATTGGGTAAAGCGATGGACTCTATGTCTAACGACCCAATGTCCAACGTCTATTTGTATTTTGTAGAGCAGCCAATTGCTGCCAAGAGCCAAGAGCCAAGAGTTTATCTTTTTAAGAGAATTATATTTGTAAAGAGATTATAATCATACGCTTCTTTTGCTCTCTATTTCTTTATTCTCTTTCCCGGTGCATCGACACCGGGACTCTCACGATGCATCGCCTAGATCGTGCTAAGCCAACGATCGTAGTTAGAGCAGAAAAAGAAACGAACGCTCGATGGCTCTTCAAATTACCTAAAATGACTATATATTAAGGGAAAGCCTCGTAATAATTTGCTCTTGCTCTAAATAGTAACTAATTGCGAAAGCTCAATACGTTCAAGTTAATATATAGTGTCCAACATAAGTTTGAATTGACTCAAAGTTACGTTAATAGCTCAACAAGTCGGTGTTCAACACAGACACAAATTTTGCATACAATAAATGTTTTCAAATTTGTTGTAAATCGTTATCCGAAACATTGTTCGTTAAGAGAAACCTATGTTCGTTATACGAAGTGTTCGTTAAACAAGCGTCCACTGCATTACACTATTTCATTCTAATGGTATTTTATAATTTATATTATATATAATTATATATTCATTCAATATATATTTTTTATTATTATCTATATTACATTATTAAAATAATATTGTATATTATTTAATTATTATTTTATAAAATAAATTCCTTTTTTTGGCGAAAGTTGAACGAAGAGAAATGCAACGACCTGACAGTAATTATGAGTCAAATGAAAGGAAACTCTAATAAAGCAAAAAGTCTGTGACTTTGCCCAAAGAGGTACAGCGGGAAAAGAGAGCCCTGGAGAGTGCTCCTTAAGAAGACATTGAAGTGCTCTACCTTAAAGTGCGCCATAGTATGAGAGTAGGCAGCGTAAAAGAAAAGAAGAATGCAGCAAAAAGAATTGTTTTTTGAATACGACGCACAATGTCTGCATAAAGCATTCGAACAATTTACAATTTGTAAGTTTGAATGTTAAATTAAATACATTTCTGCTTCTTTATTACAAACCTTGCTCAACTTTCATAGACAAAAACAAATACACAAATGAATATACATTTCAAATATTATATTTACTTTTATTTATCTTTTGCTCAGTTGGCACACAAAACCACAAAACATTTAAATATTGGCAACATTTTTTCTTGAGATACATATATTTCCTGTTGATTTATTAAACCCAATTTCTGTTTGCTCTAGTTCTATTTGTATTTGTATTTGTATTTACTTGTTCTTACTTTGTTTCCAAACAATGGACTGTTTTCGTAATTTATTTACCTGAACTTTAAGCTTATTCTATGTTTGACTCAGTTTAGAATTCATATTCATATTGTTATCATTAAGCTCAATTGTGTATATATTCATTACAATCTGTAAGAGGATTAAGAAAATTGTTGTCGAAAAGGATTAGAGTGAAATTGTAGAGTTAGTTGAGTAAAATTTCCGTGTGGATATGATAAATAAATGCAAGGATTTTTTTACACAGATTACGACGAGTCTGAGAGGAAGTATAAGAGATTTGTAAGATAATTACTTTGAATATTTTTATTATTAATTTTGTTTTAAATATTTTTGCTTATATCTGAATCAAACTTGAAGTGAACTTTGGTATTTTGTTTTGCATTTTATACTTTAAGTTATTTCAATTTCTTTTAAGACTAAGCACTAAGCGCCCATCTAAGACTTATTTAGTTTTTTGCTCTGAAATGTTTTATTATAAATTTTGGCTAATTTGCTGGGCTTGCAGATAAACTGAACGAAACTCTTTATTAACTTAAGCTTAAGAGCGGTTATATTAACAACTTAGAAGATTAATTAGTAGACGTTATATAACACGAGCAGCGATCGGGCAGCAGACACTAAGGAGGTTAACGTGGCGACGCCTTAAAGCTAGACAAAGCACATGGAATTTTTTTTTATTTATTTGTTTTTTTTTTTTTAGGGTGGCCATGTCGACTCACTGCTTTATATGCGCTCAGTGGCTATGCCGCAGCAGCTGCACCAGTTGATGCAGCAGCAATACATACAGCAGCGGATAGGTATTTGGCAATAGGGATGCGGCCGAGACACGCGGCTCCAGCGAGAGAGTCTTGCACTTCTCCACTTTGGTGTAGTCACTGAAGCCGGCCAGATTACGCGAGGCAGCGCGTATCAGATAGACGGTATCCGGCTCTAGGTTCGTTATGAGAAAATTGGCACCTGGCACATATAGAGAAAGAGAGAGAGAGAGAGAAAGTTAGAGAGAAAATGGCGAAAATGCTGCAGTTGAATAATGGCAATGCGCTGATGCAGCTAATACTCACCCTCCTCGTAGGGGAAGTCCTTGCGCTTGGCATTCGTCCATTTGCCCGCATCAGCTTTGAATTCCTGCTCCGTCATGTACTCAATGCGAAAGCCATTCACGTCCATAGGTCCGAGCTGATCCTTATCCCTTGCTGCGCTCAAATCAACATCAAAAGTATTCGAATTGTAGCCGCGCAACTGAAAGACGAGCGGCGGCGGCGGCTTTTCGCCCTCATCCAGTCGCGTGATGCGCTCAATGCTGCCCAAATGATTGTGTGCGAGGCAGCGATAGTTGTCAAATACTTTGGCATCCAGCACACGGATGGTCAGACGCGACCAATAGTTATCCGATTCAATGGTATAGAGCTTCTCGTTGCTCTCCAAGCGCTTCTGTTTACGATACCAGCTGAACGTAGCGGGCGGCTCTGCCTGAGCCTCGCACATGATGCTCGCCGAGCCATTGATGTACGCGTATTGCAGGCCCACATGCGGCTTCTTCGTCCAATGCGGCTTATCTAAATGCAGCAAATTAAAGATTCAAGTGTTTAATTCATATTTATCAAGCAATTTCAATTTCCAATGTTTCCCTCAGCTGGCGCGCATAAGTATGCTACGAAATATGAAAGAACTCATGCGCTTTTGGCATAAATCAAATTTTGCCCACCAAGTAAAGTCATTAGCAACATGTGCGCCACGCCCACGCCCAAGCCAAAGCATAAAACATATGCGAACGCAGCGTATGTAATTTTAAAATATTCTCGTGCTCCAAAAACTATTTGCCGCTAAACGCGCTGCATACTAAAACGCACACAAATTTTTAGAGGCGCTCGTAAAACTGCTCAAGTAATTTCCCTGCCATTCAATACAAAGCCACAGTGGTGCGAAGTAAGCACAAATGTGAAATCAAACTAAATTTAAATTAAAATGTCTGGAGAATCATAATTGAAGTTGCATTCTTAAATATCGACAATTTGTAATTATTTGATTAAAATAGCTAAATTTGAGTGTTTTATTAAAATTTGTTAATAACAATATAATTTTAGTAACATATGCATAAGACATATTTAACTACAGCTCTTACATTGCATGCTACCCACATTCAAATACATTGGTCCAAAAAAATTAAAAACTAAAAAAGAATTATATAAAATATAAATATATATAAATATATTTGAAGTCATTTATTTAAATTAAATAATTGTTTTAAGTTTTTTAAAAATGCATTTTCCTTAGAATTATAATTTTGAAAACATACGTTTGAGATCTATACAATTTATATTTTATATATTTTAAATATATAAATTTAAAGATACATATTTTAGGTCTGTATAAATTCTATTTTGTTTATTTTTTTTCGCAAGAAAATTATTCATTTTTAATTTTATTTATATTTTTCCCAACAAAAACAAACAAAAATAATTTCTTATATTATTAAATATATACAATCTCTTTTTCTTCATATTTTTACTAGCATTCAGTTCTTGCTTTTCTTTTTCCCTCAAATTTATCAACAGTCCATAAAGTTATCATATCATCATATTTTCTTTTTCTTTTCTCTTTTTCCTCATATTTTTGCCAACTTTTTGGCCAGTGTGCATTATTTTGTTGTATGAGTTGAAAAAAATCATAAATCACACTCACGTTCGATTTTCATCAAAACTGTGCGCTCCTGCATATCGGAAGCAATCGAATTCACTTGGTATGCCCGGCACGTGTACTCGCCGGTGTCACTCTGTGTTACCTTGTTGATGAGCAAACCATCCGCCAGGATGCGAAATTTCGGGGCGTTTGCTATCGAAAATGAGAGCGAAACATGATCAACGGGTGCAGCAACAGAAAACAAATATACAGAAAATATCGAAAGATACCAAGAGAGAGAGAGGGAGAGGTAGAGGGAGGGAGAGAGAGGGGGAGTTAAAGGAGCTGAATGCTCATTACAGCTCTGCTCGACTCACCATCCACACTAATGGGCTGTCCATTGAAATGCCAGGTGACATTCGGTTGCGGCTCGCCCTTCACCTCGCATAATATTGTCGCATTTTGACCCTCCTTTACAGTTTTAACCGTATCCTTTTCGGTGAACGTAATTTTCTCTATTTTTTTATTTGTGGTCAACGGAAAAACATACAATGAAAAATTAATGAATGTGGTTGTTGGCTTCGCATTGCCATTGTGATCTGTGTACTTACGATATACAATCAAATCGAACGATTTACTATGCAGCCCCCCCTCAGCTGCTTCGCATGTCCAATTGCCCTTGTCCGCCAGAGCGATGTGTGCAAAAACGATTTTCAATTGTTCTGTGTGGAAAATAAATGAAAAAGCGAGTGAATAAAATCAAAACATTAAGTGTAAGCTGAAAACAGAGAAGAGCAACTTTGAGCTTGACTAGAGGTGATTTTTTCTAGAGCTAATAGCAGAGCGGATTTATATAAAAGTTAATTGAATGTTTGATTGTAATTTGTAATTGTTTTTTATTTATATTATAATTTGGCTACAAGTTTTACTTAACTGTTAAGTATAAGATTGGACCAAAATATAAAAAAATAAATTAATTAAATACTAATTATAACTATTAACATATTAACTAAAAGTTTAAACATATTCATTCACATTGAGCCATTGAACCTTGGAGAAGTCCTAAAACCTTAATAAATTGTGAATTAATCGGGTCTTTTCTTAGCATTTCACATACTCAAAATATGACAAATTCCAAAGCTAGTTTAAATCTTGATTTGAATTTTAATTGCTTAATCAGGCTAAATCATCTCTGACCTCTTCTATTGGTTCAGTTTTGAAGAATTATTCAGGCTTTGTTTGCCTCTATTAATTATACAAAATTTCAATGCTATATTGAATCAGTTTCTAACTTGATGAGGCTAACTTAATGAGGCTCTCACTTCACAAGCATTAAAAGAATCCAGCTCATATTTTGACTCAACTCTATAGGACTATTTTCAAGGCTAAATTGAAGCTGTTTCTGATTCAAGTTTTTATACGGCTTGATTTAATTAATCATTTAGATCCAACTTATATTTTTAAATCCACTAAATATGACTAATTTCAAACCTAAGTTCTACTTAAGTTCTAGCAAAGCGCTTTTTTTTTTTCATTTGGTTAAAGTATTTCCTACTTCAAAATTTCTGTAAATGATTCCAAAATATTTTAATTATAATATATTGTTCATCAATAGTAATGAATCATAATAATTGGCAACAATTTTATTAGTCAAATTAAAACTAAGCTCAGCTAAGCAAACCCAAAGTCTACAAATCAAGCCATATATCTTAAAGAGGAAACCCTGCCCAACCCGACTTAATTCACATTTCCTCAATTTAATTGAAATAGCCCATGCGCTCGCTTTGTTAGCTCTCGTAAGTCTAAAGGGGTTACAATTCTATTTGCTGGGTAAACGCTCACAAGTTCATTATGTTAGAGCGCAGCTTAGCCCAGACAGAGAGAGAGAGAGAGAGAGTGAGAGATGGCGATAGCTCAAAGTAAATTGAATACAAAAATAGAAGGAAACTGCACTTTCGAGTGCGTGTAAAACGTTGCAATTAATTTTATTTATTTGTTCTGCCTGCTGGCGCGAAAGCCCTTTGCTCAATTGGTTGCTGCCTGTTGGCTGTTGGCTGTTGGATGCAGGACTCACCTGGCGTCGTTTGCTCGATGTGTATGCGTCCTTTGTGCTCGCGTATTATTTCGCCTTTCGGCGATTTCCAGTGTAGCTTCACATCCGGTCCGGGACCGCGGCATTCGACAATGAGGGACTCGTTGGTGTAGCGCACGACGCTGTGCTCGCTCGGACTCAGCGTCAGGCTGTCATGGTGATTGGCCAAGACGACGGCTGTGTGTGTGAGAGAGAAATATACAAAAGCGAAATCAATGAAGTTTCAAGCACATTAGTTAATGGTTCGTTAATTGCAACTGCAGCTGCACAAAAGCCAGCGCATTTCAAATGTAAATTGAAAACTTCTGCGTCAAAGTTTGCTCAGGCGCGCCGATTCAGCCCACTCCCAGCTTAAAGTTTGCTTATAGCAGTGTGTTGCATTTTTCTTTGCCAACTACGCAAATGGCACAATACATTATAACTTCACTTCACACACACACATACACATTTATACATGTTGCTGTTAATGTATTTCGCAAGCAATCCCAATGGCCACATTTGAAAGTTGCTTCAGCGCAAACTAAATGTCAACTGAATAATAAATTTATTTTTATATTTCATATTTCTGATTGCAGACAGCTAGCTCCGCTTGTGCCACGCCCACCCATGTATCATTTAGGGATGCTGTCGAAATTTTAATGATAATTGCCAAGATTCGTGGAATTTCTTTTCAATATATTCTCTTAGGAGAACAAATTGAAGAAAGTTTAGACGAATGAAAAGTTAGTGATTATGTAACAAAAATTGTAGAAAGAATGAGAAGAGGATGTGAGTACGTGAATGAATGAAGGAATGAATGTATGAATGTATGAATGAATCGTGAATTTGTATATGCCCATTCATATACTGCCCTTTTCTATCTGAATCTCAAGATTCCAGATAAGTATGCAGAAGCAGTAAAAGTCTTCAATTAGATATGCAAATAAGCTACATAATTACTCTTAAGATTCAGTGAAATAACTGCATAAGAGCATCAAATTGAAATGCGCACCGCTTGGCCAACAAACTATTCCATTATCAATTAAATTATGTAACTCAATTAATGAAATATTATTTGGTTACTCAAGCATTATCTGCACCTGCATTGTTGGCAGCTGCAGCTATTGCAACAATCAAGTCTTGCTCATGTTTATTAATGTGATGCAAATTTCACACAAACTGAAAGAAAAGGGAGAAAATGCAATTTATGTTAGATTGCAATTACCGGCTAATTGGCCGTGTTGCCAACTATGCCGAAAATATGTTGCAGTTGCGTAATGGCATTGTGCAAGTACATATATAGCGGCTGCATGCCACATGAATCACTCAGTTTTGATTCATATTGAACAACAAAGTGCACTCAAATTATTTGCATTTTGCATGCCACACATTTTCATATTATCATTCAACGTCGAGGCTGCCGTAGCCCTAGCTCTAGCCGTAACCGTAACCGTTGCCGTTGCCGTAGCCGTAGCCGTAGCTGCCTTCGCAGGTTGTTCATTGAAATTTATCACAAGAAATTGCAATTTCATTCTGCCGTTTCATGTCAATCTGTTCAACAGCAACAACAAATACTACTATATCAACAACAACAGCAACGACGACGAAAAAAGAGATGTGAATAGCTGCTGCCGCTGCGATGCATAGATGCAACAATTTTCTAGCATACTTTTTAATAAAGTTTCTTGTATGCCCAAAGTGCCAGAAAAAGGAACAAAAACAAAGTAAGATTCACCATCAGGACACAGGGGAAGGGCCAAGAGCTGGCAAAAGTTTTGCATAGAATTTCTTTATACATTTTTCACTTTTTTTTTTTATTTTTATTCAAAGTTGCAATTTTATTGGCAACCAAAATGCCCAGGCTGAAGCAAAGCTAACTACATTACGTACAGCAGAAAATTATGAATTTTCCTTATTTAATGTTTAATATATATGTATATATTTGTACATATACCTCGTACATACATCGTTTTACACTTTTACACTTTTGCAGGCTAACTTACTTCCAACTCACAAATTTAAAAATTTCAATACACCAAATAAAAGCAATTCGCTTGAACTGCTCTCACAGCTCTCATCGGCAGATTCAGCTGTCGACTGCTGCTTCGTCGTTGCCTAACTACTTTTATTAAGCTCTTTGCTTGTGCGCTTTTGCAAAAGGAGAGCAAAAATGAGTGAAACCACCGTCCAACTGTAAAAAGAGAGAGCGACGAGTCGCTCACCTAAAGGCCAAATGCTCTGTGTACAGACTTCGTGTATACGAAGCGGCTTCGTTGCCTTCGTAGATCACTTGGTTAAGCTCTGTAAGGTGAGGGCATTTGTGTGTGCGTGTATTCAACTGTAAAGTTAGAGAGCGATGAGTTGCTCTCCAACAATCTAAATTAGCGTAATCATGAGCTTGCTTAAACTCTCCCCCGCATTTTATGAAATGTAAGACTCGAGATCCGTGTAGCTCTAAAACTTCTCACTCTTTGTTTGTCACTAAATAATGTGTAAATGAATTGACTCAATTGTATAAAGACAAAACAAAGAAAGAATACAATTAACTCTGTCATATTAAGAAATTAAAGTCAATTGAATTAAATAAATTATTTGTCAATTGTTTTATATTATAATTAAATTTTAAGAATATATTCACACAAACAGCAAAAGAAGAGTTTTACGTAGAGGCGACTGCTACGCACCAGAACACATACAAGCCATCACATATACATACATACATACTACATACATACATACATATGTATGTATTTGCATAACACCTGCAGTCGACGACGCATGCCTTTGGTGTGGCGGGAATGGAATTGTTTGCTTATTTTGCGAATGCTGCGTGTTTGTATTCTTGTTGTTGCTGCCTGTCAGCGTTTTCGCTATCTGGAATGGCTACGTCAACTGCGCACAATACGCGAAATACTCATCATAAAATTTAATGTGCACAACGTAGACGCTGCACAGGCGAACATAATGACAGGCAGAGCACAGAAAAAACAAAACGACAGCAACAAGAACAAACATCATGCTGACTGCAAAAGCCAACAAAAATATATATTTTATAATATATACATACGTATAAAAGAAATAAAGAAATAAGAAGAAGCATTGCCAAGTGCAGGCAAAAAGAAATGGTTAACGTTAACGCGTTAACGGTAAATGGCAACTGGCACTGCCAGAAACGAGCAACACCAAAAATTATCTGTCGCACTCTCGCTGCAGCATTGCTCGCTGGCCTCCATAAATGCTTATGTTATGCACTCTTTCGCCGCACAAATGTAAGTGCAAAAATGCACACAGATATGCGCGAGAGAGAATAAGCAACAGAAGTAGAGCGAAGAGATAAGATGACAAGTGAGAAGTGAAGCGTGAGAGAGACCACAAAACAAAAAAATTGTACATAAAGAGCATAATTATAGTTCAGCTGTTGAGCAGTGAATACTCTACAATTTTTAGAACTGTGCAGTATAAATATTTAAAAAAAAAAAACGTATATTTAATTTATATATGTATATTGTTTAATTGATCATTTTATAAAATTTGAATAGTTTCTGATATGTATATTTATTTAATATATGTATATAATATTTGCACGTAATAGACATGTTAATAAAGCTACCCTCCTTAGGGTATAAATTATGCAGGAATGCATGCGTTGTCGGCTTGTGAAATGACGTGTACTTCTGCACCGGCCCGTTTTGTGTGTGGGTGTGTGTGTTAAAGTACATGTATTTGCGCAATATGCATGTATACATATGAGTGTGTATGTATGTGAATGTGTGTTTGTGCCCCTGGGAGGTGTTGACCCGTAAATTTCATTAAATGCAATGCATTATATTATTTGCCTGCTGGCATTTGCCATTAAGCATGCGTGTATATATGTGTGCATGTCGCCATACGTATGCATCAAATGTATCTGTTTCTATAAATATATGCATGTGGTATATGTATGTAACTGCCTGTGAATGCTTTTAAGCAATTAATTGCAGTTTAAATAAATGGTAATTAATTTAAAGAGATATTAATGACTGCATATCGAAAAAAAAACTTTTAATTTTCCATAGATTTTGGTCAGAGGCTAAAAAAAAAGTCATTATTTAAATACAGTTATCTTCAGTATAAACCAAAGCCAAAAAGCTAAATTCAACTTTATTGCTATAATTGAATTTAACAAAGTTAAATTGAAATATACAATTCGATGGCGCTGAGAATTTTACTGTTAAACAAAAAGTTGCAAATTATTTACAAAACTTAACTTTTACATAATCGATCTATAAGACTAAATATAAAATTGAATTTTCTGCGTTAATTTGATGAACTTTTAACAAATTATAAAATGTCAGCTGTATTGAGTCTCACAAAACTTTTCAATTTCCATTAGCTGCGCAGTGGAAAACTTTTTAATTATTTGCCAATATTTTATAGGCATCAAACGAAGAAAAAACGAGAAGAACAAACGTTAAAAATTTGCCAGTAAAATTGCAAAAAAAAAAAAAAAGAAAACTTTTTGCATGTGTAGCTGGTTGTTGTTATTGTTTTTAAAATTGTTGTTGTTGATTACAGCAGAAAATAAAAGTTTGGCTATGGCAGCTGCCGTTGCCATTGCCCGTTGCACGCATGCTTTCAACTTCAACTGCAAAAGTTGCAATGCTGCAACTGTAATCGAGAGCAGTTTGATATGGCCACAGGGCGAGGCGGGGCTCAGCTATAATAATGTCAGCATAAACGCATATGCAGCATACTTAACCCAAATTCAAGACGAGGTGACGCAAAGATACGCACCATGCAGCACGCCCTCCACTTGCATTTGCCATGCCACAAAGGCGAATAGAAATACTTGAGAGTCGAGCATGCAAATAATCGCTGCATTTGTATGAGCCTGACCCATTTCTGTTGCAAAGTTTCTATATAGTACATATAAATTATATATATATTCATATACATATATATACATTTTTTTTATTACTTCTTATAAGCTGCCGTCATGGGGCAAGGAATTTAATTCGAAATTCTCACACAAAACGTTGCTGCTGCTGCTGCTCTGCTGCTGTGGCACGTAATGCCAAAACATACATAAATCATCGCCGCGTCTCCGCATAAGAATATATTTCCGCTATAAAATGGACGTTTCCGCATTTTCGGCTGCCAAGCAACCTCTCTCTGCCTGCACTGGCTGCTGCTGCTGCTGCAGCTTCTAACTCTGGCTCTACCTCTGCTGCCACAACAGGAAGTCAGCTTCAGTTCGGGCTTGTGCTTTGCTTTGTGGCAAGCGGAAATGCAGGTCGTAAAACTCGTTGCTACAGTTACTCCAGGTAATTCTCGGTACTCAGTACACCCGCATCTCCAACTCTCCCTTCGCCCCATATTCAGCGCTTGATGCCTTTTTAATAGGTTGCAGCTGACACTTGCTTCAACTTGGGTCAGCTAACAAAATTTACTTGGCCAATGTCTTGCACCTCGTATTCCTGTTTTACCTAGGCAATTAATATCTCACTTTTTTTGTAATTTTTGTCTAGCATAGTTCATAAATTTGGCATGGGCGCCGGAAAATACATTTATGCGTTTTTAAATGCTTTTATAGCTCGCTACGCCAACATACTCTGAATTGAAGGAAGTTAAGTGCACATTAATTTTCGCCTTCCCAGCGATAAGAGCGGAACTTGATGAAAACACGGGCACGACTCCTACTTTGCTCTGCTCCGTTCCATTCCAGCGTTCCGGATGAACTTATGAAACAGTTCCAGCTCATTCATCAACATTGTGCGCCTTTGACTTTTGAAACAAAAGTTTGTCAAACTTTACATTTATGCAGGAGTCGGCGGCGCCGCAAGCGAAGTCAAGCAACCGCCGCAGAACTTTATAAACCAAAAAATAAGAGAAAATTAAGAAGTTTGCTATGTTTAAGCATTTTAAACAGTTTATAGATAAATCTGTGAACAGTGGAATGCATGTAAAAGAAATTATATATATATAATATATGTTTAATGTATATTATATATTATATGCTCTTCTACAAATTTCGCATTTACTCTTCTATCAATTTCCTTTTAATTTTCTCAACTGCCAAAGTTCTAGCTCTGTTCCACTGTGCAGTTTCAAAAAAATTTAGCATACTTTTCAGCATGCCTGGAACAACGAGTGCTGATCATTTGTTAAACAAATTTGCGTCAAGTTGCAACATGACAGACGTCGCATTAATCATGGCCCATCAAATTGCATAAATTGCGTATTAAGTGTCAGTGTTAATGGCTTCAGCAATTATGTAAGCCGTAAACTTGACACAGAGCCGCCGAGTGCTGCAAAAGGTGGCGAACTGGCAAAGAAACCGAACAGAAAGAAACTGAAGAAACGCCAGCTGCCCACCGTGTGGCAAACATAATTATCGCAGTTGCAACACCCACTGGGCGGGCCCCATTCGGAAATTGTAATTGAATCCGCTGTGAGTGTGTGCGTGTGTGTGTGCCACGTTCCGTATACGCAACGTGTGGCAATGGCAGCGGCAACAACTTGTGTGTGCCCACAAAGAATAAAAATCAAATTTCTTCAACAGTATAAAGTAAAGTTTGCCGCGCTGCAATTTTTAGTTAAAAACTTTGTCTCATGTTCACTTGCTGCACTTGGGCACTGCTAAAAATTAAAATCCAACTGCCACAACTTGACAACGACAACGACAACAACAACTTGAAACGACTTACAGCTTGCTTGTATACCCAGTGGCAATCAAAATAACGAAGAAGGGTTTTATGTAGAAAATATCCTATATATATGATAGGTATAAGTGCATGGAGTATATCAATTATGGAGTGAATAAGCATTTACTACATAAGATGACCAGCTAAGAGCAATGGAAAATTAATTTTCTATTTAAGAAAATTATTATTAAAAAAATTACAAAATTATTTTTAAGACATTTAATTGAATTTTATACTTTATTTTAAAACAAATATCATTTAAAATTAAACAATAATTTAAGAAATTTTAATCTGATTTGCGCGCATGTATGCATTTCATTTCCTTTGCTGAAATTCAGAAAATGTTTCATTAAAATAATTAGTTTTTTATGAAATTAACTGAGATTAAGTTAGTGCACTTAATAAAACAATTCAACCTTTTTAGTATTATAGTCTTTAAATAAATGGTGTATTATTTTTTTTAAATATTAAATATATTATTTAATTTTATGATGGCTGTCAAATATCGCTTAAATAGTTCTCATTGTCTCTCACTCACACTTTGAAAAAAAAAAACTCAGAGAGCAAAAAATTTCATCGTTTCTTTAACAAGTTCGTTCACGATCGGAAATTTATTTGCGCTCTGAGCGTTCCCCGACCGCTGTCGGCTGCAGCCTAATGAAGCAAAAAGTCTTTTGGGTATGCATTGGTATGTATGCGAGAGTTCTCTTCGCTAAACACATCAGCAGCGTACATGAGAGTGAATGTATGTATGTGAATGTGAAGAACGCTTGCATAGACGCTGCTCATTTACTGCGCCTCATTGTCAGAAGAAGAGCAACACATGAATAGTTCAGCGCCCAACTATTCAAACTCATTCGCTCTCGCTCAGCTCTGAGTTTGATTTTTTTCGGCTGAACTCATGAGCTGAGCGTAAAGGTTCAAGTGGCCTTTATATAATACTTTAAAAATGCAATAAAATAAATATATGACATCTGCTTCAACTTCAACAAGAGAAAACATCAAACATTTAAGGTTAGCCAATCAGCTTTTGTTTCTCTACAGGGTATTTGCCTTACTAATACTCTGCAAATAGCCGCTTACTTACATTTTTGTTATTATGGAGCAGCTTGTGTCTTTTGCTAACAACTTTGCTGCCTGCACTTTGTCGTAAAAATAAAGTTTTACACACACGCGCGAGTTGTTTTCCTTTCTATTGTATTAGTAGCATGTGTGTGTGTGTGTGTATGTGTGTGAGTGCGTATGTGATGCTGATGTTTCCTTCGTACATGGCACATTACAGCAATTGCTGCTACAATAACCAAAAAATGACGTTGCTTTTGTGGTGCTGCATTTAGTGTCTTCTTTTTAAGTGCGTCATAACGAAAAAGTTGAAGAGCCTGAAATGCCACTTGAATTGCCAACTTAACTGATGCCAAGTTGGCCAAAAACAGCAAGAAACTTCAATTTGGTCAAGTGCCAAGCATCAACGAATGCAACTTGATGCACCTTAAAGTGGCACGATTAGCTCGCCGAGGCAAGTGAGAGAGGCTCACACAATTTAATATTTCATTAGCCGGCTTTCAGGCATTTTTAATCCAGTCAACAGTGAAGAAGCTATAAATTTCCACAGCGCTACGTAAATTGTTTTCCAAGTTACTTAAGAATTGTTGCGGGTGCCACAACAGATAGCAACAGCAACAGCAGCAACAGAAGCAGAAGCCGAAGCAACTTTAGCGAGTGGCGCTGACGTTGCAGGCAACAATTAATGTGCTTTTAATTCAACTTAAGTGCGCATTCGTAATTGCAAAATTACACCTAAGTACGCAGTATTTAAAGTTTACCTACCTCAAATAGCGACTGCAGCAATGCGCCAGCTAACAGCTAAGCTCCACTTTCGAGTGGCTTTCATTTTAATGAAATTTTTGCTTAAGCCGTTCGCTTGGCCAAAAGTGCAGCGCGCTTAATTTATGCTGCCAGCTTTTAGAATTGTTTTGGCCCAAAATAAAAAGAGCTAAGCTTTTAGCGGCATGTTATGAACAGCCAAAGCCAACATAAAACGTGTAACAAATTGAATTTTTCACACACACACACGCACACACGTCTAGCCACACACTTAACAAGTTTCGTTGCGGGCTCAACCATATTGAAAAATGCGACAATATTTTTCACAACAAAACTGTCTGACAGGTGGGGCAGATTAAGCTGCTGGCGTTGCAGTTGCTGCCGCTTCTACCTTGTAAAACTCGAAATATTGTTGCTGAGTTTTTGCACACGCTGCAAAAAGATTTCATACGCACTATGCAACAGCCACAATGAAAGCTACTTAAATATGAGAATTATCTTGCGACAGGCAAAAGCTTTAAAGCTGCGCTGTAGATTGTATTTATTAATTAATAAAATAAGACTAGATTGTGTATAACTTTAAAGAAAAAATAATATTAATTTTAGATGTTAAACTAAAAGTTGGTAATAATAGACTCAAATAACGTGTTTTTGAAATAACTTTATCGCATATTATTTTACGCTAAATAAGCTCGTGTCATTTTACAATTTCTGCAACATTTCGGGCTGAAAGCTCACATTTGTTACCAGATTGTGGCTAATTAGGGCGTTGCAACGCAGTGCAGCTTGCAAGTGTGCGCAACAATGCTAAAAACAACAGTAAATAAAACCCTTTGTAGGATTTTGCTTCATTTGCGTGCACACGGCAACAGAGCTTTGCCAGATTTCAGTCATTACCAACGAGACTAGCCTGGGCGGGCGGATGCAAAGTGTTGGCCACGTTTGTGACTGTTTGGCATTGGTGCTAAAGCTACAGATAATTAGTGTTAGCTCAGTGCAAGATACAGCATAATGGCTGCCAGTTGAGTGGCTTTTACGCGCCGCTAAGTGTGCAGCACTAAAAAGATGAAAACTAATTTAATTGGCGTGAAAGTGCATCAAATGCAAATGTGATAGCTGTGTGCATGTGTGTGGTTGGCCAAAGCCATTGCAATGCATTGCAATGGTTAAAAGAAAATGTAATGTAATATCATTTATTCTCATTTATTTTCATTAGTGAAGTGATGTGTAAATAATTAATTAAAGTTGTATCGTTTACCGATCCACAAATATTTGCCTTGGCCACAAAGTACAGAATGCATATATTGGTTTTGTGAAGTCTGCTGTGGATAGTTACGAATGACAGCACCACAGGTGCTCTCCCTTGTCTGACAATTGTGAAATTCTCATACATCATTATGGTGGCTGGCTTGTGAATGCAAATGATTACGGAAATATTTCAACAGATAAACAGTTGAATTAAATGCAAGTTGACTGTCACTCATTTGAATTGGGCAAACACAAATGCACACAAATTCAACTCAAGGCGGCACGACCTTTTTCATGTTATTCTTTTCAGCCAGAGAGGGAGAGAAAGAGAGAGAGAGAGAGAGAGAGGGGATCGAGTTAAGCTACCGTCAGCAAACACTGTTGCCGTGGCAGTCAGTGACATATGTCTTGCTGCTGGCTGGCTGGGTCAGGCGGGTGCTGGCAATAAGTAATTCATTACTTTAGTCATGCATTGTCATGCAATGTTGGCCACGCTTTTTCACGATATTTGCATTGCTGGCGTTTGTATTTTTATGGCTGCATACATATGCGACATATGCAACGTCTATGGCTGCATGTCAAGCTCAAGCTGAGAATGGCGTAGCTGTTGCAATTTGTATGCAAAATTGTTTTACAAATTGAGCAAGAAAGATGGCGTAAGCAGAATGCACACAACATTCTACTACTATACCGACTCCTAACTACTGCACAAACTCTCACTCACGAAACGAAACGAAAATGGAGGCAAACAAGCGGCACGTCGCTCTTGCCCAGCTCCAGCCTCGGCACGTTGACTATCAAGAATTCACATACGACACTCGCATCACGCTTGTTTTTCTTTTCTCAGCTATGCTCTAAGTATGCGTTTGTTATGGGGTATGTGAGGCTTGAGTAGGCATGGGTAAAGGAATTTAAGAGATGCCTAAGTCTATATCTAGATAAGTCATTTATTGGTGTAAGCTGGTTAAATATAAATAAAATACAAATAAAAAATATAATAGATAATAGAAATTTTAAACTTATCTAGTAAATTTACAAATGATTTCTATCTCCTATCCATTTCCTTCAGCCTTTAAGTAACTTCTCACAGGATATCGTGCTAGTCGTTCACTTCCTGTTGTGGCATTTCCTTTTAGCTTTTCTTTTGCCTTTCTATAAATTTTTGAATTTTCAGCATTTTCCTTTTGCCAGCAAACACATGACATACTTTTGCACAGACGTGTGTGCTTAAATGCTGTCATTGTCTGACAGTTATATACACACATCCACACATACACTCACACACACACACCCGCCCATGACACAAAGTCATGCATTTTTACAATGCATAAAAAACAATAATAAAAAAAGAAGAAGAGATCTTTTTCAATGGACACAGTGTAATTCCAATATTTACATGATTAATTGAGTTTATTTTTAATTTATAACAAACAAAAGCCAAACTGATTACAAGTCCCCATACCGCGCTTTGCATTCATTATGAGTAAGTTTAAATAAAACAAGATTAATTGAGTTTTAACCCACAGCCCATTGGGGCGCAACATAAAATGAATCTATTGTTTAGCGCAGCGTGTTGAGATCCTTTTTTTCTGGTTGACTCTCTCTCTCTCTCTCTCTGTGTGTGTATTACAAAATCATTAAGCTTTTGTGTTCCCTCAAGTGGATCCACTCTCAGCTCAACTTGCAGCTAGTTTGGCAAGTTTCTGTTCGGTTATCTTGAAAAGTTTATAAGCCGATGACTTTCTGCACTGATCCACTTTTAAATGGTAACAGGTGTTGGCTTCAACAAATATACATTTATTATATACATACATAAATCCCATGCGCAAGCTTTTCGAGTGCGGCACAAAGTTTGACGAGATATAAGCGCTCGTAAGTATGCTACAGTTTTTTTTTTCATTTTGTAAATATACAAATTTAAGATGAAAATCATGTAAGTTCGTTGGCCATTGAAATTTTGTTCATTGACAGTTTTTGCTGCACATCAATATGAATGTAACTTTTGCAGATTTTCATATGAAAACGCCGTATTAACAATACAACAACAACTCTTTTTCTGTTAGTGTATCTCAGCATTGATATGCTGACAGGCAAACGAATTCATATAGAGTTAAAGTTATGCCAATGCTTTTGTATTTCCAAGTCATTTTTTCAGCTTTGATATAACTTTTTATACGCTCAAAATGCGAAATCAGGGTATAAATGGTTATATGAAAATATATATAGCCGGCAGAGCAAGGCATGGAGGATACTATAAAGTTTATATATTTTTGATAAGGTTGGCAAGCTGAGACATGTTCATCTGTTTGTCCATATTTCCATCCATCTATCCTAATACTTCTGAGCAGCACAAGCTCAGTGCATATTGCAGAATATCTCCCAGTCGAGCAGTCTCCACTACTCGTTAAAATATTTATTTGCTTGCGGTTTTCTCTCGATGCATGAATGGTCAGTTTTTTAATAGAGTATCCCAGTTTGCCTTTAGACCATTTGAAGTTGGAGTTGTGCATACAATTTAATTGCAATAAATAAATCAATTTCAATTAAGTAAATACATGCATACATATATTTATCATTTATTTCCATATTTGCATTAAACGCAATTCAATTTGTGACTCGGCAGAGCTGTAAGTACAAGTTTGAACATTTTATCAGCAATGTCGCAGCTGAAATTTGTGTGCCAGACTTTTGGCTACTTTGAAATTTGAATTGTTCCAGGGCTCAATTTTCAAGTTTGCCCGCATGTGCTTCATTTGTTTGTTGGCCAGAGTCCACTCGACGACGACAACTTTGTGCTGCGTGCTGAATGCCGCATGGCGCATGCCGCATGCCGCATGCCGCATGCCGCATGGCGCATGGCTCGGTTTGGGCTGTGAGTTAAGGTGACGGTGAAGTGGGAATCGTCTATTGAGGGAACTTTTTGAAAAGTGGAATTGCATTTGCTCTGCTTGAGAAACTATTATAACTTTTGCCATGCCGCCAAGCAAGAGTTTCAGTTCATCCAACTATGAAAGTACTTTATGTGCGCTAACAAAAATATTTCTTTTATTGAGTTTCGCCTTCTGCGTCATTCGATTTTAGGCTGTGCCGCACATCCGCCGCCACTGCCAACCACTTGAATGCAGCACAAAAGTTTTCAGCTCAAAGCAAAGCGAATAGCTGCCGCCAAGTAGCTGCTGCCACAATTGATACCCGGCCGGCATTGTTAACAGTCCGGGCACAAAGGCGCAGACACAGCTGGAAATGGAAATGGAGATGAAGATGGAAATGGAAATGGAGATAGAGAGTCTGTGTAGTCAGTGTTATATGATACACAAGTGCTGTCAGGCTACTAACAAATGCTTTTATTTACTTAGTTCCGTTCTATGCGAAACGGCCACATCAGCCTACGAATGCCTGCTGCAATATAACAAAGTTATGAACAATGGCAAGCACTCTTTTAAGTCTAAAATATACAGCTTAAGATCAAATTGAAATTTAACAATAATATCTTTTTCATAGCTAAGTGACTAGCTTTTGTTCATGTGTATTTTGGAAAGTGAAATGATATCCAACTGATATATTTAGATGTGCCTAAAACCTTATTATATATTAGCTAGATATTCGCATATATTTTCAATGCAAGTTTTGTTGCAAAAATCTTTTAAACACTTAAATAAATTTATACTTAATATATAAATTTCAATTTTTATACATGTCTATATATAATTAGTTAGTAT
Source organism: Drosophila antonietae (assembly GCA_030914385.1). Classification (NCBI taxonomy): domain Eukaryota; kingdom Metazoa; phylum Arthropoda; class Insecta; order Diptera; family Drosophilidae; genus Drosophila; species Drosophila antonietae. Next base: position 3,625,107 of record JAUESO010000610.1, on the reverse strand, counting down.
CACGTAGCCAATTATCATATATGTTAACAACAGTCTTTATAAACAATTGTAAACTCATTCTATATCATTATCATAACTCTCTCTGCCTCTCTCCCTCTCTCTCTCTCTCTCTCTGCACATTTCTACAAACACATTTGAATAGCAGAAAAAAAAAAAGAATTCATTACATCTGTAATAATAAAAAATGCCACCTGCATGACATTTTCCAATTTTTCGCATACAAATAACCTGCATAATTATATGCCGCAATACAGCTGAATATTTTAGCGTCATTTTTTCCATAAATGAAAATGTGTTGAAAGAAGAAAAATTTAATAAACACAATACAATTTCATTTGAATTAAAGCAAATTTAAATACGTTTTCCATTTGCATTTAAATATGTTATTTTGGCCCCTATTATTATTATTTTTCTTTTTATTAATAACAACATTTGTTTATTTGAAGTAACTTATTCAAAAACATGATAAGCTCGATATATACTTTGAATTAAATATAGAAAAAATTCCATGCATTAATTCAAAGTCAAACACAACTAAATTTATTATTTATTGATTTCTACCAAAGAAAATAATCTTTGACTTTTGTTTCCAAATTTCTGTAGTTTTACTTAAAAGTTAAGTCTAAAAAAAAAACAACTTTTCTACTAAAAGCCAAAAATTTCTAATTCACTTGATGTCAGCTCTGTTGCTGTCAGTTTTGAGATAGGTCAAGCAGAAGGTAAGATTTGAAGTATTAGAAAGTTAAAGTTAAGGCAAAATGAAACAAATTTTAAATTAAATTAATTCTGAGAACTTTGACATACTTTAACTAAAATTAGGCATCTAAAATAATAAATAATATGTTGAAATTTAGCTATATTCTTTTCTTTTTTTAATTATTTATAGAGAGAAAAAAAAATTAAATAATATAGAATATGAATATATTTTTTTATTATATAAGAGAAAAAAAAATAATTTAAAAAAATATAATGAATATTTATTTATTTGTTTATTTGTTACCAAGAATTAATTCTAAATAACAATTTTCTTTTCAGTCAGAGTGACAGAGGCCTTCAGGCAAATATAATAAATAATATGAAAGTAAGCCTTTATATTGACATATTTTTTCCACTTTTCAGATTTAAATTCATAGCCATTGTATGGGTTTAAGCATACAAATATGAACAGACTCACACAATTATTGTAGCCAATAAAAAAGTAAATCTTAAAACAGTTTTAACAAAAGATAAGTACAGGTCTGAAACAGTATAAATATGAGTGCTATGCCAGCATTAATCAATTCTAATGTATATATTTAAAACTTGGTTAGCTTTCAAGAATCCCAAAGGTTCAATTGCAACTATGCAGCCATTATCCCTATCCAATTACTATATTATATTATACAAAATTTTTGCTTCACATATTATGTTGCTGTCAGTTTATCTGTCATATAGTTTGTCAGCAAAAATCCTTTTTTTGAACACACATTAAACTATGTGCATAATACATTTTTTTGTAATAATATTTTAAACATTTTACAAATTGCATGTTTCATTTCAAATCCAATTAAGTCAATTGTTTTATGGTGCATATTTTGGACAGACACAACAAAATGTAGAACAATAAAAATTTGATTTATAAACGAAACGTATTAACAAATTTTTTTTTCCCTCTCTAACTTGGCTAAATGATGTGACATATATAAATTTTGTAATAGGCAAATTATCGCTTTAAAATGCATAAAACTAACCGCACAGTGAGGCGACATAGTTTTAAAAAAACTCACACACACACAGACACACACACCAGCAACAGCACACAAACGAGCCACAGAGTGCGGCATATGCTTGCCGCAGCAGCAGCAGCAGCTGTTGTTGTTATTGTTAGTTGTAACATTGTTGTTTTACTGCTGCTGCTGCTGCTGCTTCTACTTTTTTTGTATTTTTTGGGTTGTTTGTTGCGCTAGTTTTGCGGTCGCGCTTTGTTTTACATCAGACAATGCAACAAAAGCAAAAACCTATGCAAAATTGTTGCTAACATCGAGAGTGGCTGCCAGAGTGCAGTGGATGTTGTATGTTGGGGTAGGTGCTTGCAACAAAAAACTGCATTACTATGCAATGCCAACGACAGCAGGGGCAGCCAAGTTTTAATTACGTAAAATATTTTTGCGTGCACCCGCTCTAATCAACTTAAAAGCCAGCAACAGCAGCAACACTAGCAACAGCAGCAGCATTAGCTTAAAACTGCAATTCGGCAACAACGTTCAAAGGATTGTTGCAACTGCAGTGCGCTCTGCTGCAAGTTTGTGCGCCACTTCACAGGCCCTTAAAATCGTTGCAGCAAGCGCAGCGCAGCATCTAATAATTGCAACATTCGCTTGCCCGTCAGTTAGTCAACATGGCCGACTGTCAGGCAGCTGTTGTTGCTGCTGATGTTGTTGTTGCTAGTCTTGTGTAATTACTTGGTGAGCAGCATACGCAAAATGGTTGATCTGCCAGTTGCCGAAGCGACAAAACCTTGCAGTAGCAACAACAGCAACAACAACAGCAGCAACAACAGCAGCAGTAGCAACAGCAACAACATCCGCTCTAACAATTACAGACTACTGGCAGAGCTCTCTAAGTGCTTTCTGACATGCCACTATGTGGCCCTCAACTGTATCAAGCCATGTGTGTGTGTGTGTGGCTGTGTAGGTGTGAACAACATTTATTAACATGCGCTGCGTGTGAGTGTAAGTGTGTGCGTGTGCTTTCTGTGTAAAAGCAATTTAGTTTACTGCTGCAGCAACGTAAACGTTGCCCGGCGGCTTTTAGCTGATTCATGGCTAAACGCTCTACATGAGTGTGTGTGTGTGTGTGTGTCCATTTGTATAAGCATGTGTGTGTGTGGGTGTGAGTGTACGGCAAACAGTGCGTATGATTGATATCTGTCCAACAAATGTGCACAATAACACTAGCTGAAAGTATACTACTTAAACATTAGAGCCGTTGGGCTTATGAATATTATTTATGGAGCTTTGGGCTTATATACATATATTATTTATAGAGCTTTAAGCTGAACGGCGAGGCTTAAATATTAATATAAATAAATAAAAATATAAAATATAAAATATTTTAAATGATAAATTATAGAGTATTAAATGTATAAGTTATGTGTGCATTTATTACAAAAATAAATGTTATTTAAGTAGCTAAGTAACTGTTCTCTAGCTAAATTATATTTTCCATGCTAAATCTTAGCTCTTAGCTTTGATTTTAGCACTGAATCTGATACATACAATTTTCAATTTCAATTTTTGCATACATATCCAGCTCAGCTCCATATAAATCAGAAAATTCACATTTTCAGCTCGTCTAAAGCTTAAACTCAATTCGATTTCAAAGCTAACAAGTGCAATTTTGTGGCCAACTAGGTCTATGCAAACTGCCCATTATCAGGTAAAGTCAAGTGGGTGCGTAAGTGTGGATGTGTGTGTGTTTGTGTGTGTGTGTGGTTGCGTAGTTAAGTGTAGGCGGAACAAAGTAGATACAAGTAATAGATAAGCAGACATGTCTACATAAATCACCTAAGCGACCTGAGATACAACTGGACCGCATATAGCCAACCAGCTAGCCAGCTAGGCCGGGTTGAGTTTGTGCTGATGTTTTGGGCCCAGTAACTGTTAATCAACTGCAAACATGACTGGCGCAAATTATGCAAGCGCACAGGCCTCTGGCCAAAGGCCCTCAATTGTGGTCCTCCAAGCAGGAGGTGAGCATTGTATTAAATATTTGCCAACTGGCAGTTAATGAAAATCGCTGGTGGCTTTGCGGCTGTCATGCATAATGCTAGTTCAAAGAGCAATCAATCAATATTATATTGCATGTTTTTTCTCTCTCTCTCTGTCTCTCTCCCACCACCCCCTCTCCCCCTTAAGCACGATGCGATTTCAATCAAACTCAATTGCCGCAAATTGCGGCACACATCAAAGTGAATGCAATTATGTGAAAATTGCATTTTATTTGATTTTCGATTTAAACCAGAAAATTGGCTTATGCAAATTTATGATAGTCAATTACATAAATTCAAATTGATGCAATGCCAAACATCTTTTAGCTAAATGAAGCCCTGACACTTGACTGCAAATGCATCAAGAAATTTTGTTTACATATTAGATCTGAGAGCTCTGAAGTATAAAATTTCCAATCTCTTATATTAGTATTGACTCAAATGTATTTACCTTTTGGATAGACGAATGTGCAAACAGACAGACTTAATTGACTTTAGAGCGATGACCAAGCCTGCAATTGCGTGAGCCATTATACATATTTGGGCAAGAGATATTGACTCAAATATAACGATTCTCGTTTCACTTAGTCTCAAATTTCTCTTCCTTTTCTAAATGCCTATTCTCTCTACCTTTTTCACTATCTCATCTTCTTTTTCTAAATGCTATTCTCTCTCTCCTTTTCCACTCTCACATCTGATTCCATTTCATTTTATTATATTTCTGTGTTTCCTTAGCTCTACCTCTCAGTTACTCTATCCGTCTCTCTTTCCTTATAGTCTATATCACTCTTCATGTATATTCCTCTGACTGTATCTTTATATCACTCTCTCATTTCTTTCTGTATGACTCTTTCTATGCCTCTCGCTCACTCTGCCTCTCTATCCGTCTAGTTCAAGATCTCACTTTCTCCCTCTCCCTCTATCTATCTATGTATCTATATATCTACCTATCTATCTATCTTTTCCTCTCTATCTCTCACTGCTCTCGCTCTCTCTCCACCTCTCCCTCTCACTAGCAAATTCTAATTAGATATCAGCTCACTTGGGGGTATGCTTCTAGAACTTCATTCACATTTCCCTGTTGCAATTTTCATGCATACTGATTTGCTTACATATAATTATAAAAGAGTGCCCAGCTGACTTATCAGGCAAAACCGCATAACATATTCCACTGCATTTGTATTATATAATAGTTAATTAGCTTATATACATGCACAGCCCAAACACATATTGAACACAAAGCTTTCAAAAGTCCAAATTACAACTTAAATGGTTAAAGTTCTAAATGAAAATATTAATAATTATGTGCTTCAGCTATTGATACGCATATCTATCCATTGGCAATGCGAAGCCACGCAGTCGTTGTGTCTGTTTTATGTGTCTCGCAGATTTTGTAATTTAGTTTTCAATTATCAAAAATACTGTTGCCCGTTGCTGTTGGTGAGGCACGAGTCGAACATAATTATGCATTTGCGGAAAATACATTTGAAATTGCAATCGCGCTCCATTTACAATTAATATTTGGAACATTTCGTTGGCATTTGGGGTATTTCGAGAAGCGTGCGCCACCTACGTAATTCCCAAATATTTGTCTGTTTGTAAAATAATCAACGTGCTGGGCGGCATTTTAAATAGACTGGCGAAGTGCACTTAAGGGGCGAAGAGAGCTAGAGTATAAATAAATAGTTTGATATTTTAAATAACGAATGCGGTATGCTGCCATCCGCTAATTGAAGTGTCAGTTCGACTCACGTTGCGTATACGCAATGCTCATTCAGCGTTCTCATTGAAATGGGCTAAGAGAGGTAATATTGAAATGGCTTAGTTGGTATGAGTTGGTAATGGGATCAGGTGCACGCTCGTGCAGGCAACAAAATGTTTCATTAAATATCGTAATCATTTGCTTTCCAACTCTATGCAAATAATTGTAATTAAATTGCATTTGAAAATATGGCTGCCATTTCGATTTTTCGGACAGCATATAAATATTTGTCACTCGCGTTGCGCTTCTGTAATCTAAATAAACACATTTAAATATTCGTTGCTTGTTGTGACAGTGATTAATGTTTAGCAAATGTATTGCCTTTCAAATATTTATGTGCCGCATACGCACTTGTCTCTAAACAACAATGCGTAATTTACAACGAATGCATTGCATTAAGTATACGCAACGTTGAACAGCAAACACACACAACATTGACTCGTTTTTGGTCAATATTGGAGCTGAATTGCCAGCCACCTTTTTGTTGATTTGCATTTTGTCTGCATTTCAAATGCAATTTGCAATTTGCACTCAACCAAGAGCAGGAGACCCATCTAGTACCTAGCAACTGCCTATGGCCAACTAATTGTCGCTTTCGCATGCAAAGCCTAATTGCCAGTTGCTTCGAGCTGTCAGTCAAACAATTTTGGCAAGTTCTCTCATACATAAATTCTAGCTACTAATTCAGCTTGCATCTTTGCCATGCCATCAGCTGTCACAACTGATGAATTTTGAGCTGAATTTGAGCGATGAGTTCAAGAAATATGAGCTACAAACGAAATTATTTAATGTTAATTTTGTGGGAGGTAAATTTAAATAAAAATAAAATATAAATAATATTAAATTTTAAGTAATTGTATTATACTATTATATGTATTTATTTTCTTTTTTTGCAATTTTTTTTTTTTTTATTAAATATTTCTTTTACTTCAATTTTAAATAAATTATTTTCATTTATGTATAATGTGCTGTAAATATTAAAAAAAAAAATAATAATAATTTGAAGTAAATTATTACATGTATTTATTTTCTATTATTTTTCCATTTTTTTTTTTAATAAATATTTTTTTTTTACTTTAAATAATTATATAATAGTTTCATAATATATATTTGTTTACTAATAGCTTCACTTCATCATTTTCACTTTATCTGTTTTATTTTATATTTCACTTTAAAGATTATATTTATTTTTAATGCATATTTTAAAAGTAATTAATTATTAAATTAAAGTATTTTGTAATGTTTTTCTTTTTAATATTAATATTTTATTTTATTTTTTTTTAAGTAAGCTTCAGCTTTGTTCAACGGCATAAATATTATATACAATTTTTCAATATTTGCAATTCGAACTTTATGAAAAGAAATATACAAAATTTATTGCCTTATTGTTTACTTCGACATCAAACAATAATTTTTTGGTCATATTTAGTTCATAAATATTCTGGGAAAAAATTCATGTTATTTATTGATGTATTTATGTGCGTCAATTCAAATTGACTCATACAAACGAGAGCTAATAATTGAGTTTTTCTATACGTTTGTATTCTCCATCTCACTCTCTGTCTCTTTCTGTCTCTCTGTCTCACTTGATTATTTATTGCTCTTTTAAGGCTATAAATGAGTACATTTATCATTCATCTGCTGCTCTGTTCCATTTTTATTTGGTTTTTCTTTACTTTTTTTATTGTTTTGACTTTCCTTATTTAGTTTTTCTCTTTGGCAGTTGGCCCAGTTGAATTTGCTTAGATTTATCTTGATATAAAAGTACTTGAATTGCCATGCCCGACCAATTTGTCTCGTTCATTTGATGCATGTCGCAGTGGTTTCTGGAATATCTAGCATTAAATTTTTGTTTGCTATGTGCACACAAACTGTACACAAAATAATTCCTTTTACCAACGATTTCAGTGCGGAGAGTACTTTGTGGCAAGTGCCAAGTGGCAAGTGGCAAGTGGCGTTAGGCAAGCGTCGAAGCTGCCAAAGACAGCATCGCACTTGGACCAAACAAACTTGTTTACACATTTTTGGTTGCTCAATTTCTAATGTCAACAGGCAAGCCAACAACACACCAGACAGCACACGCACACACACACACACACAGACACAGCCACACATATACTCTTGCCAGCTAAAGTTGTTTGTCCTTGTTGTCCTTGGATAGTTGCTGACATAACTGGCGCAGCTCCTCTGCATTCATGGCCACACTCAAGCCGAACGAGCTGGCAACGCTGTTGCTAAACATTTTTTTTATACTCTCAATCCATTGAAAATGGAACGAAAGCTAAGGTATATTGGTTTGGAACAAGCCTATGTAACAGAGACAGTCTTATATTGTTATGTTTCCTAAGAGAAATTTCCACCTAGCTATACTCTGCTGCTCATTACGTCTCTGCATTGTGATAAACAAATATACTCTCTTCAATAATTGAAGGCGCATAAAACCTAATTGACTGATGTTCATGTACTCTGGTCTCTGATGATACGGATGATCATGATGTATTTGCAATAACGACCTGGATTTCGTTACAGTGATTTGAGCTTAAAGTATTTCCCTAAAGTATTTAATAAAATCAAATTTAATTTAAATAAACAGTAAAATTTTATAAAATTTTAACTAATTTTAGACAATATTGGAATTAATAAAACTAAAAATATATAATATATAATTTTCACAAGTTAGATCACTTTTTTATATATTTTTTTATAAATTAAATTATTATGAATAATATTTTATAAAATATATTATATACCATATTATTGTACAAATTATATTATTTTACTTATATTCTTTTATTTTTTATTTATATTATATTATTTTATACATATTTCCATCTCTATCTTTTTGGTCTTCTTTTACCATATTTATAGAGAAATATTTTATATATTAAATGATTATTAAATTCTCATAAATATTATTATATTAAATATATTATATATTATATTATATATATTTCTAACTCTGTCCCATCTTATCTCTATATTTTCTCTTCTAGTCGAATACGCCTGACTAGAGTAAACTTGTCTTCCCTGTTTGGTTTTCACAGTTTTCAAAATATTTTTTTATTTCTTTTTATTTTTTTTTTTTTTTTTTTTTTTTTTTAGCTGGCTGCGGCTTTCTTTGCTTAACGACAATTTCTTTGACGTTGAAGCATAAAATTTAGCAAGAATAAAAACTTGTTTGTGCATGAAATTTTCCATGGTTTTTAGTTGTTTAATATACATTTTATGCAAGTCCAATGGACTACAAATTTATTGAATAATTTAATGAGCACAGTCAATTGGCATGTTCGATTCAATTCCATTCCTTATCCATTTGCTTTAATCAAGCAATTTCATATCAGATTTCTCAACTTTCGCTTACAGGTTTTATTTTTCAATTTGCCAGCCTTGGGCATATGCAAATGAGGTGCATAGCTTCCGCTCGATTTTTGTGGCCTGCTGTGAGGCTAATCCATTGCAATGATGACGTTTAGTGGCCCAAGCGACAGTTGTTAAATTTTTATATGCCATAAAAAGGTCCCACCCAAGGCTTGCTCTTGCTCTCTCTCTTTCTCTCTCTTTCTCTGTCTCTCTTACACAATCTCGCCTCTCTCTCTTCTCTTTGCTTTCGCTTTAGCTAGCCAGCTATCTCTATGCTGCTTAGCTATTCCTTCATGAAAGTCTGTGCTAATTTCAGCTTAATTCCATTTTGAACAGAATTTTGTTATATATTCTTTTTTTTCAGCTGGCTTTTATGACCCGCAATTTGCCAGACTTGCTTGCATCTTAGCTGTAAGTGTGTGCGTGTGTGTGTTTGGCTTGCATTAATATGGAAATTTCAGTGCGTGAGTCTCTCTTTAGCTATTTCATTCAATTAGAGTGTGGAGCATGACCTGCCTTTTATGTCCTATCGTATTTGCTTATGCCTTGGCTTAGTTCAAATTATGTTTGGCTATGCGGAAATTTTTGGACAAAGCCCAAGGCACATCAATTTTAATCATGGCCATTGGAACGTGCTTTGCATGCGCAAATAGTAATTGCCTACAAGGACACATACTAACACTCGAAAACATGATGGGGCTGGGGTAGGTGGCTGCAGCGTATCAGGCGGCAAACTTTGCAGCCACGCACAACACTTGGCCGAAGGAGTCAAAAGGCGACGCAGTAAATCAAAGCTAAGCCCAGGACGTTGATGGCCAGTCAGTGTCATTTAAACGTACACTTGGCGCCTTTCAAGCACACACACACACACACAGAGAGAGAGAGAGAGCCAAGTCCAGACACCTTCTATTGCAGCTGCGTGCGAACTTTGAACTTGCAGCACTGGGCAGCTTAACCCGTTTAATGCCCTTATCTGCTTTCGCATTTCACTTGAATGCATTTGCGAAGCTTGGCTCGAGTTTTGCGCATTTCGCCAGGCCTTGAGTTTGAGTTTGAGTTTGCTTTCGGCTTTGGCACCGCCTTTTGGCATCTAATGCAGCTTTAGCTGGCCCAGGCCGACAGCCAGGCTGGGCTGGCACTCCAGAGCTCTTTCTATAAATCCCTTGTCTATATAAGCTGGCAAAAGGCTTTTGGTCAGCTTGCCTATTTGACCGCTGCAAAGGTCCAATCGATGACGTGCTTTAAGCTTTCAGTACACAACACATACAAAGAATGCCTCTGATGCCTGGCAAAGGCTTTAAGATTTAGCCCGCAAAAAAAGAGCTCTGGCTTTAGACACGCCACTCTTTGTTCCTTTGCCTGTCGCAATTTGTCGAGTCATTCTCTACTATTTCATTTCCGCCCGCTCACTACTCAAATTTGTCATTAGGCATCGCTCAGCCCGTCGGCGATCCATTGCTCCATTACCTTACTATGACTTCCTGGACTAAAAACTTGCTGGTTCGTTGCCTTTGAACAATGCGCTGGCAGCGCTAATCCCTTCGAGTTATTATATATAGCTGCAACATAGTTATGGTTTTGCCTGACGAACTTTCAGACCAAACCCGCTGCCATTCGTTAAGCCGCTTACCCGTCTGCTTACCCGTCGCTCGCAGCGGCTTTCTGTGCCTCCTGCAAGAGCAGCTCAGTTTCAGCAATTGACTTTTTTGCGCACACTTTAAGATTTATTGTTTGCCAGGCACTTGACATTGACATTTCAAATGAAAACTTACATACATAGATGGTGTGCCTTTATTATTTATATGGCTAATGCAATATATGACAAGCAGCTTAACGCACAAGTTCCTTTGCCACTGTGCGGTCTAATAAGCAGCTTGGGAGCAATAAAACTTTATCAAAATAACTCATACGCCACATGAAACGACGCGGCTCGACGCATTTTCACCAAAACTTGCTGTGATGCCAGTTATACTTTTCTTTTTCCAAGAAACCTGAGCTCGAAGTGAATTATTTCTCATTACTATAACAAAGCAAGAGTCGTAGTTGTATAATAATCAAGAGCATAACAGTTCCTAGAACATATTTATGCATATTTTCATATATGTCTATATGAGCTGTGTCTTGGAACTATATGTATAGCTGTCAATCATGCTACGAAGCTATTATATTATCATGAATTCCGATTCATATCAGCTTTTCAGATATTATGAATCTTAGCACAAAGCATCAATCATCATCTAACAAACATAATCAATCAAGCAAGCATTTTCACATTTAGCCAAAATCTAGCCATGTGTGACTAGGCATATGCATATATAAAGTATAGTTATTTGTGTATATGTATGTGTGTATGTATATGTAGACGAATACGTATATGTGTGTGTATTTGGATGTGTATATATATTATTCAAGTATATCTATATTCAAATTTTAATAAAATATAATTTATTTGATTTGTTTTATTTTGTAGTTATTTTGTATTCAACATTTATTATTTTATTTTATTTTTTTTTTTACTTTAATATTATTTTTTATTTATTATTATTTTATTATTATTATAATTTTCTTTATTTTTATTAATTTTTTTTTATTTATTTTATTTATTGCTTTTTTTTATTTAGTTTTTTTTTTTTTATTTACATTTTAATAAATTAGAGAATATTTTTTGACAATTTTTTACATTTTCCTTTTTAATAAATAAAAGTATATTTCTATATCAAAAGTCCGTATTTATTAGTTAAATAAAATGGGGAATATTTTGTACAATTTTGTACATGTCAATTTTTCATAAATATATGAAAAATATATTTCTATGCTGCAAGTCCATATTTATTTGTTCTCTTCTACCCTTTGACTCATTTTAATAATGTCTCTTTTGGCATTGCAAAGCTGGCAGCACAGTAAACAATATACACTCCTCACACACACACACACTCAACACACACACATACACACTACACTACACTTATACACACATAAATATTTATTTTAGCCGCTGACAGCATTGAATTTGGCAATATGTCAGAATGCGGTTTTCTGGCCAGTAAACTTTACCTAAAAGTTCAAAGAGCTGCTGCGCTGCATAAATAAGTTGCGAAAGGCGAAACGCTTCAAAAATGGGCATACGAACGCCCGATCGCCCTTCCGCTCGCTCGCCCACAAAGTTGTGCGCCAAGTAAACATGTGTTGTAATGAGTTATTGCTTTCTTTGCGCGCTCCACTCTGGCCTGGCCTGGTCTGGTCTGGTCTGATCTGGGCCAGGCCTGGCCTGGTCTCTGCCCAACATCACGAAAATCAATAGCCGCCAAGCGTGGCTGCTGTTGGCAAGCTGAACTCGTTATTTTCCACAGTCCATGCCAATTGCAATGCACTTTGTGCATGTGTGTGAGTATGAGTTTTTTCTTTTTTTTTTATATGCGCCTGTACTAATCGTAGCATATCAGTTACGCAGCGCACGTTGCCATTTTGTCATGCGCGGCCATTTTTTTCCACTTTTGCGGCAGGTTGCATCTGCTTATTGCCACATAAATCCGGCAATATGCAAGCCAGAGCTGCACTGCAGTTACTCCTTTGTCTCTCCCTCTCCCTCTCTCTCTCTCCCTCTGTGCACCCAGTCAGATAGTCACGTGTTTCATCTTTGCCGTAATATAAGTGCCAGACTTTTGTCTCTGGGAGCCAGCTGCATGAGCTATGCTGTCATTTAACGCCTTTTCGAACTTTTGAAGCGGCACAAAAAGTACCAAAAAAACAATATACAAAATGGTTTTCCTCATAAATTGTGCGCTAAAAGCGGCCAACAATATGGCTATAACTCAATACATCTACTGTATATGTATATATGAATATCTATATATTTGAGTAAGAGTTTGCACGTTTCGTGTGAAAAATCGTTTAAAATTCAATTTGCCAAAGTCGCCAAATGTGCGGCGCATTTGTCAAAAGCCAGCGCGGCACAGTGGAACAAAGATGATTGAGAAGTGGAGTAAAAATATGGCATAACATATGAGAAAATCTATGTAAAATTTACTTAATGAAAGTAGATATTGAGAAGCAGTTGCAAGAGTCTCATGTGCTAATTATATACAATTTAAATTGCTGAAAGTGAGCGCAAAGAATAATTTTAAAGCAATGTGTACCTCATAAGTAATCAGAAATAATTATTTTCTTTTCTTTTTTTAAGTTTAAAAAAATAGTTTTGAATGTATCAAACTGCTGCTAAATATATATACATAAGTATATCCATTACAGGAATTGATATGCTCTCATTAATTGAAGAATCGAAGATTTCATTTGATAATTTCAATAGTTAATTAAATTCATTAGATTTTTTTACTATACAAAAAAAAAAAAAAAAAATTAAAATTAATTTAAAATTTTTAATATTTATTTTATTTACTTAAAAGTTCGGTAATGAAAATATATTAAAATTAAAAAAAAAATATATTATTGATCGGGAATAACAAGACCTAATAAAATTGTATACAGATCTGTCAATAAGCTTCATTCTATTACCAATTTACCGAGTACTTCTACTTTGACCACACTTCCATCAAGTTCTATTTCCACTATTCCCAAGATAAATGCTATGACAAATAAATGAAACATAGTAGTAACGCTTAGTCTAACACACACACACACACACATACGTACGTAGACAGCCGCATGACAGACAGTCGCATAGATCAACGCGATGACGTCGACACGGAAGTTGCCTTAGCATTTCCGCTTGTCGCGCTGTCAGCTGCCGTTGCCGTATCATCATCACAGCCGAATGTCTCTAGCATTCATGGCATTCAACTACTACTATTTCTTGTTCTTCATCAACATCATGAACATCATCATCATCATCGCCATTGTGCACATCATCATCATCGTTTGTCGCCGTCGTCAACGTCGCCTGTTTGTCGCCTGTCAGCCGTTCACCCAGATGTCTAACGATTTGATGGCAAATGAGTTGCCAAAATAGTTGCGTTTTATGGTTAAATTTGTTGTAGGTAAATGAGTTTTCACAGTTATTTTGTTGTTGATTTTCATACCACGTACACAATAAAAGCGAGGGTAGCTTTAAACGCACTGAATATGCATGGCAGGAATATAAAACGAAATCGTTGACTTTATGGCAAAGTATTTGAGTTTTGAGTTTATCAAGTGAATGAAGTGTGAAGATAAATAAATTAAATATAATTTGGAAAAGTTAATTTTTGAGAAAAATTATTTGTTGATTTTTGTTTAATAAATAAATTAATTGATAGATAGAAAATGATATGAATACCTATGAATGTCTTTATACTCAAGTATGATTACATTAAAAAATAAATTATTAAATATTTTCTGAATAAAAAAATTTTGTTTTAATAGTTTTTAAATTATATAAACAATGAATACGTAAATATATATTTACATAAAAAATGCTACTTTTTTTATTATAATTTCTTTCCATTTTTTCATTAACTTATAGAGTATTTCTTAGTTCCCACACATATTTGAGTAACCGCCTTCGTTGTTGTTTTTTTGGTTTTTTGGCGATGTTTGTGCTATTTGTGCCGCATTTCGGCTGTTTTTCCACAACTTAATTTTCCGCACTTTTGTTTGGCGTTTTTGGAAAAAACATTTGCATACTATATCCCTGGCTGACGGTCGTCTGTGTGTCGCATTTCAGTTTGGTGTTTCGCATTTTGCATTTTGCATTTCTACTATGCAAATGCGCGAGTTTTGTGATTAAATTTGCAGTTTATAGCGACATTTTCGACAAGTTTTGCATAAGCAACACCCACAAACAACACCCATACGACGCCCATGGCCCCCTGCTCCTTCCCCTGCTGCTGCTCCTGCTCCATGTTCCCTCTGGCAACTCACTAATTGAAATTGCTTTTGCGAAAAGCATTTAGCGTGCCACAAAGATGTCGATGCTGATGTGTATGATGATCATGATGATGATGATGATGACGATGTAGATGTAGATGTTAATGATGAGCATGACGATGTCGTTGTTGATGCGGTTCTGGCCCACAGCTCTTGGCATCAAATTAACTCATTATAAAATTTTGGGTTGCCAGCGAAACGAGCAACTTGTCGGATCTGTCGTCTCCTGCTTGCCTAGTGAGTGCCTGACTGAGTCCCTTGGCAAAAATTTTATAGTTTGGCGCAGCGGCAAATTGAAAATGTTGAAACTATTGCCCCAATACACCTCCTACCCCCTACCCCCTCCCCCCAGCAAAGGCAAAAACTAACGAACATGTTAAATGGCTGTGTAAACTGTTTAGACAGTCGGCCGTATACGCCGTATACGTAGCACGGGCGCACAGCTATAAACTGCTCCACTTATTACAAGTAATTGCCGCGGGTGACACATTGTCTTTGCCATCAATCTGCGCCGCAATCTGTCTGGCATCCGATGCGATGCCGGCATTAGTTTTTAATTACACGTAATTCAACTGCCAACTGCGTTCGACATTTCGCTGTGCTGGCAAATTTATCACAAAGGAAATGTGATTGACGTCAAGCCCTTGGCTTGTGTAATGTGCCACGAAATGAACGGATGTTGCAACGCACACACACACACACACACACACACACAGACACTGCCACGCACATGCCATAGCAGAGTTTATTGCAATAAAAACCATCAATAACTTGGCAAGCTGCTTCAGCTTTGAAAATCAAAGTGAAAGCAAAGCGGGAATTAGTCAAGTGTATCAACTACATCAAGGCATTCCATAAGTGAGTCAGTTAGTTAGATTCTCAACAGGATGCACTTTAATATCAATCAATGACGGATGAGCTCAATAAGCCAACTGCCATATTGAGCTGGAATGGAATTTTCAGCTAAATTTAAATTTAAGCAGATTTGAAAACATTTCTAGTAAATTTGTTCAAAAATGTTGATTGAAATGTTTTTCTTTTCTCGTTTATTTTACAAATCTTGATTTGAGTCCACAATCAATACATTTTTTATAAACCATTTGCATAGTTTACATTTCACTGCCTTTTGCTTTAAATAGTATTCGGAATAAACCCGATTTTAATAAAAGTTTATTTTTTTTATAAATATTTACATTTACGCACCAGCCCTTCATTTGAACCCTTTTGAGATACACATCAGAAGAGTCATTTGAATTTCGTACGCATATATATAAATATACATACATATTTATAAGTATATACATACATACATGTGTATATGTAATCATACGCAGTATAGAAATTTCAATTTCAGAGCATGCCAGCCTGCGCACCCTTTCAGATTCTGTGATAAAATATTGTTCATATCAGGGCTGTGTGCTTATATCATTGCCCCACTTCTTAAAGCCTTTGACTGATAATATTTACACGTAGGGAACATATGGAGCTTTTTTGCTTTTTTTTTTTTGTTTTACTTTTTAACATGGCAACGCATGGCGAAGCAATTTCTTTGACCATTGGAATGAGGTTTTAATTTATGGTTCATTTTTAAAGTTTAAGTTTTTATTGGTGCAATATTATTACAAATTAAGAGTTATTTTTAACTTTTAAACATCTAAAGCTATGATAATAGTGTTTGATATTTTGATATAAATAGCAAAATCTGTTTACAGTCACCTGCTCAAGCTAGTTTACTTAGATACGCAAGTAACTCGCGGCTGTTTCCTCTATTTATACGCAACACAACACTTGGAGTTTCAATTCCACAATTACCTTATTATGCATATAATATGCAGATATGCAAGCAAACATATATAGATGTGCAGAGCGAGCATAAATCGTGCGATCACAAAGAGAGCGAAATTTGCGCTCATAAAAATTCAACAACAAATGCTGCTCTTACAAAGATTACTTCTTTTTCGTACACATTATTCAAATGACTTAAACATATTCACTCTCAATTTTATCGTGATTGCCTCTTACTGTTGCAGTAGTATTAGTGAGATCTCAGCGTCTCAGCTAGTAAGAAGCTGTAAAAGTATTGTGTGCGTGAGCTTGCGTATTAATTGCTCAACACGAGTGACTGAGACACATTCAGAGAGGCAAAACCGCTACTGCTCACTGCAGAAGACTCAGCACGAATCAATCGTGTCTTGCGCCGAAGTCTTCTTCGCTTCTTATTTATGACTTCTACCTGCTCAATATCACTCCAAGCTAGAGTGAGATAGTGAGAGAGAGGGGCAAAAATATAACTGTCGCTGAGCGTAGGGCATGCTGCTGTTCGAACATACACAGAATATTGGTGAGTGAAGAAAATGCAAATAGAAATGAATAGGCTGAAGAAGAGCATGCTAAGGCTGAAGAAGAACATGAAATGTAAGGCAACAAATTTGGCAAAGCACCGACATACATACATATACATGCACACATATAATTAATTTATAAGATTGGCTTAAAGTCTAACTATGAATTATTGCTGCCTTAATACTAATGAAAATTACTTGAAATTTCCAATTTTCAAACTTGATGCAGACCATCATCATTATTAGACTCTAGAGTTGCTTCATTGCATGCGGAAAATAACCTTTGAACTATCATGAAACTCTGTCTGCAAGTTGTCAAAAACTATGAAAGCAACTGTATGATGCGCGCTTTTTCAGAAATTCATTAAGAAACTTTTCAAACAGAAATTTGAGACACACCGAGAGAGATATTTCGCCATTCAAATTTCACATCTTTTAACAGCTCATCGCAATCGTCAAATAGTATATTACACTAAATAATAGGATTTATTTTCTTCTTTTTTTTTTGCAACAGGCAACTGAAAGCGGAGCCTAATGAAAAAAGTTGCTCCACACGCACAGCCAGAAAAGGCCAACAGTGTTTGCCAGCTAACAGGCAAACAAGCTAACAGGCTAACAGCCACGTTGGCAACAGAAGCAGACACCGAGCATCAGTAGTGACAGCAGCTGATGAATCTGACAACGCTGAGAAGTGTATGGATAACTGAGGATGTCACTGCCACAAAACTTTCGCCAGCTCTGGCTGCAGCTTTAATGTGCAGCACACGAAATCAATAGTCATTTGGGAAGGATCGGGGTGTAAAACTAAGGCTAAGCAGCAGCCCCTGAATTTATTTGCCGTCTAGGAAATGGTTGCAGTAAAAATTGTTAGTGACTGGCGACGGTGGTTGCAGCCACCGTCTAGTGGCGCCACAAAATTGCGTCGCCATTTGTCTGCCGAAATGGGTGGCAACGACAACAACAACTAGGAAAAAAAAAATGTGGCACAAGTGGCAAATATTGAGCCAAGAGTTACCCTGTAGAAAAATGTGGAAAATCAGGAATGTATTGAATATGAATATCTATATTTTAAATAATATAAATAATCAATGGCAAATGGAAAATCTAGGACAAACAGCCTTTTCATCTAACTCTCTTATATACCCCCTTGCAGCATTTCGTATCCAGGGTATATACAATAGAAAATTCCGCACATTTTTCGTAGCCAACATTTGCTCAGGGCATGACCTAGAAATATAAGTAACTAAAGCCAAGGCAAGGAGAATTGCGGGCAACTTCATAAGTAACAGGAGGCTGGCTGCTTGGCTTGGCTGACTGACCCGGTGGCATGCCGCATGTGGCATAAACCATGCGCGCTTCTGGTCATAATGAATTGATTTATTGCCACACTCACTTCTATTTTTTTTTTTTTTCCTTTTGCACTACATAATTAGTTAGAGCGTGTTTGCAAATTGATTGAGCATCCAGTTGATTGCAAGCTCTCTTTTATTTATATGCCTTCGCGGCAGCTCGTCTCTCGAAATTCCCGCATTATCTATCAATAATTTAATTAATTTTCATTAAGCTCAATTTGCAAATAAATAGAAGCACACAAGATGTGTGTGAGTATGTGTTTGGCATGCAAATTAAAATAAATGATATCATTGAAATGCAAATAAATATTAATTAGGATTATATAAACAATTGAACGGAATTCATATGGCTAAGAATGCGCAAAAAAATGTCTATCTAAAGCGAAATCAGCTAAGCTTTAAGTTCTTTACATTTAAATGCAATAAGAATAAAAATCAAATTGAAATTATATAGAAATATTCATATGAATGTTGCAGTTGTGCCCAGCCAATTGAATAATGCTCTTTAACCAGCAATAAAAAATAATAGCTGGATTTAGAATTTACTAATTATTTATCGATTTGTCATGTCCCAATATATATTGTTTATCTGTGACAATAATCATTATCAATAACTAATAAATATTCTGATAGATATTTTTGACTTCATCAATGAAATAAAATATTTAATATCCAATATGTGACCTCTTCGTGAAGATAGTATTTAAAATTGTTAAAATATTGTTCAAGCCATAATTTTAATTAGTTAATTTAGCTTATTGCCTAAACTTGAACAATTTTTTTAATACCTTATATATTTGCCAAAATTTCTTTCATATCAGATGATATTTTACAATTTTCATGAAAATGTCTTTGCCAAAAATGCCTTCGACCTCCCAGTCGCCTTTAAATCTCTGTTAATTTTAGCCACATGAACTTTATCGATTTGCCCGATACTGTTGCCAAAAAACAAAAAAACAAACCGCTTTAATGCCAGCCGCAGTATGGGCGGCTAAGGGAAATCTGTCTGGCGCCTGCTGGCGCCGTCTGGACGCATTCTCTTCCAAGGCGAACAAAACAACGTGTAACCTTAACACACGCTGTTTAACAAACAGCCCTCAAACCATGCCGCCCAGACACGCCCACAGCTGCGTTCATTATGTAAGCAATGAGAAACGGATTTTTGGCCGCTGGCAGCGCAGCTTGACTGATAAAGCATAAAATTGTCCTGCGCAGCATTTGAAGCACTTGGCATATGGTCGTCGACCAGGCCAACAGCGAGTCAACAGCATTAGGCCAAGACAAAGCGCGCAATGGGCGTCATAATAAGGCGAACACAATGCCACAGATTAAGTGGGACCACAATGCAACGCGCTTGTTGCGGGTTTGTTGCCAATGCAACCAGTTCCCCCCCCCCTCCCCTCACTCTCTGTCTCCCTCTCTAAATGTCCCTGGCTTGTCCCGTGCAGCATGTCCTTTTGTGAGAGCTACAATTGTGCTGCTCGAGGCTCGTTGCTGCTTGTTTGTTGCGCTTTTGTGTCGAGTACATGAACATGTGGCTTGTTTGTCTAGTTGCCCACATTGCCTCGACTGCTACGACTGCCCAGAGGCAGCTCAACAGCAATTCTGCAATCGACGAGTGCTCGACTTTATAAGCATTAATGCCTTTTCCTCTGCCCAGATTCGCATCGCAAAGTAAATGCCTTAATGCGCTTATCCTTTTAGCGTCAGTTGAGCATTCGATTTACTTAGACCCAGCACATCGAACCGCCTCCTCCCATTGTCCGCCTCATCGATTCGATGCTTTAACCATTGCATTCCTGCCTGATCTTTGTCAGCTTTAGAGCTCTTTCTTGTTTCTGTAGTGCAGTGTAAATACTATTGCCGCCAACATTTGTCAAGCGCGTTGTCGTTGCTGCTCTCAGCAGTCGTTAGGTGTGAAAATAATATGAATGCTCCGCTAGCTGCCACACAGTTGACACATATCACGAGTGCACAGACATGTGCAGGCCTGACGAGGGTCGCACATAATGTTTGTCCATATATTTTTCACTTTTAAACTAAAAAAAAGCTTGTGTTCGTATTTGATATGAGTTTGATGAAATTTTAAAACTATATTTTGTTCAGACTCGCTTCCCGCTTTACCCATTTTTATTTTATTATAAGTTTCCCTACTACTGCTCCTATTGAGTCATCCCTGTATTTAGCCTCTGATCACGCTGCTATACATATTTGAGCAACTTATGTTTCATTTCCATCAGAGTGCCTGATGCACTCTATATGCATATGCCTGGCAGCAGCTGTCTCTCAATTTTTAACTACTATTGTTCTTTCTCATATGAATTTTAAACTCAACTACATCATTTCCATATCACATTTCATCTCTTCTGCTGCCTGTCTGAATTTCTGCTCACCTAGCTCCATCCACATTTACCTCAAATAAACTTTTGCTTTCATTAACACAATTTTATCAACTTTTGTATAGACCCTCGCTTCGATTGCAACTTCAGTGTCTACGCTCGGCCAAGCAGGTAGAAAGCCAGTCAATTTTCGCACGCTCACGCGTCAATGAACGATTTGGTTTGGGCCTCGTTCGGGTTCGTTGACAGGCTGTCAGGCCGTCTGTCAAATATTTGCACAGTTGTTAAATTTCATCAGTGGCATGTCGCGGCTTCACAACACCCATCGACAATTAACCTCATACGTAACGACAGAGCGCGAGAAAACAAATTGGTAAAAAAAAAAAAACGCAACCGAACTGAACTGAACAGGAAAAGGGCAAACAACAGCCAGCGCCATTCTCAGAGGCGTGGCACAGCGCAAACTACGCTAATTAACAAGCAATTATAGCGCCCAAAGAACTTGACAAAACACAGCTGCTGTTCGGCCGCAGCCGCATTTTACAACAACAGCGGCCAAAAGAAAAACAATTTGGCAACACTATGTAAAATGCAGCACAGCGCATTCCGGCAACTTCACGGCGTAAACCACGAACGGGCAACGGCAACGGCAACGGCAAAGGGAACTTCCGCTGCTTATCGCCGTACACTTTGGCAGCAAAGTTTGCTTAATGCTTGAAATATACATATGCAGCATATCTATGTATAAATACAATACATACATATATAGAGATATAAAGCTGGATGTGTGTGTGTGGCTGACATGAAACGCCATTGTTTATTTAAGCCAATATCCGTTATTTAAGTTGAGCTTCCTTCCGCCAACCATTTGTTGCCGTCGTTATGTTGTCAGCTGTTTGTTTGGCTTTTGTTTGAAATATTTAGCACTGGGTCCAAGTAAACAGCAAAAAACACCGCCTCTATTTGAACAAAAGTTCAACAAGACAAATAACAGTGACAACAACAACAACAACAACAACAACAAGAGCCATAGCATATGGCTGCACTGGTCTGGGCAAAGTTTACGAGCAACTAAAGGGAAGTGTGAACTTTTCGCCATTAAATAAAGTTACGGTCACAGTCAGTCAGTGTGGGCACCAAAGAGGTGCTGGGCTGGACATTGCGCGCATCGTATGGACGGCACGGACATGCAATAAATTTTGCCGTAGAAAATCTTTGTCAAATTTACCATCTCTTTAGACCGCAAATCAATGCAATTGGCCAAACAAAGTGCATTCCAATAAGCGACACATTTACTCGAGGTCAGCAAACACAGCAAAAAAAGAAAGCGGAAGAGAAAGCAAGAAAAGTAGAATTCCCTAGAAATGTGTCGCTGTGTGTGTGTGTGTGCGACAAATGTGCACTGAGCTATGTGATAGACATGTGTGCATGGGCGTGTGTCTCTGTGTGAGTGCAACACAAAGGGCGTAAACGTCAGACATTAACATTGACATCATACAAATTGCGCTTAAATCGAGCTGCCTGTACTTAAAGTCTTTGATATATTGCACTGACTTTCTTTTACCTCTGGCTCGGCAATCATCTGAGCAACAGAGCTCTCAAAAGGGAATTGGCAACAACAAAGCTAATGAATTGCTCTGAGCCCATATCTAGGCAACAGTTAGGAATTGTCTAACTGCCAAACAATTCCCAAACAGTTACAGTCATTTTACTCACAGCTTGAAATTTGAATTTGTCTTTTGCCTTGTAGAGAAATGAGCTCGTGCGGCAAAGTAAATGCTTGGCCTTGGATCGATGAGCTGCCTAGAGATAATAGTGATATCTCTTCGGGCAAAGAGAGCCAAAGTTCGACCTGCAGCTTGAGCTCCTCGAGCAAGAGCAATCAGGTCGAGAGCGAAAAGGAATATATTTGCTCATCGACCAACAAGTATCATGTTAGTATCAAAATATATATTTCTACTTTGATATAAACTAATTCTATTCGCCTTTTATTCCTGCAGATAATACGCAAAGCGAATTTAAATCGTTTTGTGCAAAAAATTGATAAGGCTGCCACGCTGGACGATCAGGCAGCTGATTTAGTTGCCAAGTGCGCCAATGCATTTGTTAAGGATGTATCGATGCGCCTAGTCAAGCTGGCGAAATATCGAAATGCGGAGCCGAGTTTATTGGATTTAAAGTTCACGCTGAAACGAGAATACAATATGGAATTTCCACAGAACGCAAGTTCTCATTCAGCGGACTTTAATATGGAATAACAAGAATAAAGCAAGTGTAAAAGCAAAACAAATTGTGTTTATATTATGTTGGGATTTTAATTTTTTTTAATAATTTTTTTATACTGATTTAAAATTATAAAAATCAAATTTCTTATTATTTCTATTAGTATAATTTTAATATAAAAAAATATAGAAAATATAAAATGAAAAAAAAAATCTAATTTATTTCAATTTTACAATTACAATTATTTTTAGTTTAAAAAAATAGAATACGTAATTCAATCAATCATTAGCTCTTCAAAAGTATGCCTAAAATATTTGGCCAAGTTCTGAGGAACAATCGAAAGTCTCCAACTTTAAGTTAAATATAATTTTTTACAAAATATTCAAATGAAACTGCAGATAAGATAGAGATAAAGTTGAGTCATGAAAAGGGTTCATTGAAAACTTTGAAGTGTAGATAAATTTTCTCAGCTGTAACACTTAAGTCCTGACGCCATCAATAAACCTAAACAATTTTGTAAGACTTTGCTGAGCTTAAGACATTCACCTCGATTTATGCCAATGATGAACTGAAACTTAACCTGGCCAAGACATGATGTGGTAGTTGCAAATGCTTACAGCGCACTTTTTGGTTGCTGGATCATCAGTGAGAGGACTGGTATCTAACGTACGCTATCCAAATTGTGTAATAAACACGGCTGATGGCAGCAGCTGAGCATTTCTGGTGGCTATTATGCAGCTGCAAATTGCCCAAAAACTTTACCTTTGCCGTTAACGTGGCTCAACATGTTTTGTGCTAATTAATGTCAAAAGCCGTTGGCAGCGACGATAGCATGCAACTGGCAGGGGCCATTTTGTTTTGCAACCACACACACACACGAACATTCACACACACACACACAGACAAGCAAGTGAAATTTAAAACCGGAAGTTTATTGTTGCTACAATGGCGCGCGTTTGCAACGGAAACGCTGGCGTTGCCCTGTCGCCTCCATTGCATCCATTGCAGCCATAGAATCCCGTGAAGTGCCCGTTGAAGAATCGCTGGCATTGCCCAAGAAATTGCACAATGGACAACGCCTGCCTGGACGCTGGCCAGGCGCAGTCAGCGCTGCACAAAACTTTTCCTAAATAAAATCCTTCGAGTATAAATGAAATGCAAACTTTTTTTCCGGTAAGCTGACGTTCTAATTGTTTGCAGTCCGGTTTTTCTAGGGTTCCTGGCCTGTTTCATTGTTCTTGTTGTTCTTGTTGTTATCTGTATCTGTTCTATTTACTGTGCTGTTGTTGTTATTCCAGACTATCTGCCATAGCTGAGTTTGGCACTATGCTGATTGTACCCAAAAGGCAAATTTAGATTTTAGTGGGTATATTAGCTAACGAAAGTTTTTTACGATAATAGCATTAAATATTACAGGAGTTGCGATTTAAAAAAAAAAAGTATTTTCAATTTAAAACTTTTTTAGCAGCTGAAAGTTAAGCTACAGTCTCTCTGTTAGGTCCTTAGCTGAAGCTAACTAAAGAGCTGATTGTTCTAAGATTTGGAGATGAAATCTTCAATAAAATATTGAAGATCAAATAATTTTTTTGTTTGATATTTTAAACGAAATTAAAGAACTATGCTAACCTATAAAGCAAATGCAGTTTTTATTCTAAACAACAAAAATTTCACTTTGAATATTTTATTGACCTTTTTTTTACAAATTTGAAATCTAATATTATTTTTTTTTTTTTTATTTATTAATAAACTATTTTAACAATATTTAAAAAAATAGAAATGGATTCAATGGTCTAAAAATTAAGTAGAATTGCAATAAAATATTTTAAAAATAATTAAATAAAAATTATATCCAATATATGTTATTTTTATTTATTGTAATTTTTATTTAATATATATATAATATATAATAAATTACTTTAACTAGATAAAAAATATAAATTGCATATATGGTTTTAAAAAAAAATAAGTAAAAATTACTATAAAATATAAAAAAGTAAAATAAAAATCATATCTAATATATATTTTGTGGTATATTTATTTAATAAAAATACAATTTTTTATTCAAATTTCATGAATATGTTATATGATAAATACAATTTTTTTTAAATACATATCAAAA